>CM068381.1:1202500-2402500 GCA_034770075.1 Aralia elata | reverse complement strand
AGAATTTAAGTTTAACATGGTGCTCGCTGAATGGTTCCATAGGAACCTTGGCCAACGGAAGAAACCCTATACCAAGAAATAGCTTATGAATATGTTACCCTGCTCACAAGTCAAAAGTGTATTAATGATGCATAAATTGGTGCTATAAACATGAATCATGCAAAAGAGTACTTAAGTTATAAACAAACAAGTCACACTCCTCTATCAGCTTAATATAAATCACATAATCAGTATCATATATACAGGCACACATAATAGAAACATATGCACAATATTATGCCAACTCCAGAACAGGTACAACAGACGAGACTGGTTTGGAACGCTAAATCTAAACATGTTGGTTAGAAATTAAATGCAACATTGACCATGTTTCTAATCAATAAAAGAAGATTAATCAGCAAAAAATTTGGACAGTGATTTCCTAAAGCAGATAATATCCAGTTGATATAGCAGTCAATGCAGTACTACTCTTCAACTTAACAGCCAATAAATACAGAAAATTTTAAAATAAATCAGTCTAGCTACTAGCTCCACAAGTAGACATGTTATGACCAAGAGATACAAAACTCCGGAGAACAATAATAAACATAAGCTACAAGCTCTTTCAAATGTGGTTACTTAAAAGAGATAAAGAGCTGCCTTCAGTCTAACAAGCACTTCTTTTCTCCAGGCTAGAGAAAGACACGCGCTTCAGCTACTTTTGGACAAGATACTGCAAACTTATGTCTGTGAGTTCCACATATTCCTTGAACTACCTTCATTTTACGAGTCCTACTCGGGCATTCTGTAATTTAGTGGATACGTATTGTTTCTCTGGTTAGTCGATCATCTTAAAAGTTTCTCTTTTGAATTATCTCAGGTGACACTATTTGCAGTGCACTCAGCAGGTTGCTTCTACTACTGGCTAGCTACCCATCACAAAACACCAAAGAAAACTTGGATTGGATACAATAATGAAAACTTTGAAAATAAAAGCATCTGGTTGGGATACACTTATTCAATGTATTGGTCAATTGTGACCCTCACAACGGTTGGCTATGGAGACTTCTATTCAAGGAATGCAGGAGAAAAGGTTTTCAACATCGTCTATATGCTATTTAACATCGGCCTAACTTCATATTTAATTGGAAACATGACAAATCTTATTGTCCACAGTGCTGTTCGAACATTTGCCATGGTAATGTTTCTCCTCTCTCTTTCTAGGTCTTAGCTAGGCTCTTAGCTACCAATTAAATGACCACATATTTGAAATGATATGCTGATGGTTCAATCTAGGAAAATAACCTCAAAAATTTTGTAACGTGAACCATTCTTGGGACCCGAATTACTTAAAAACAAAAATAGCTTTATGTTGGCTCTCTGTCCATTTATGACACTCCACATCCGAAACGTTGTTGTTGTTTTTTTTTTCTAATGATCTTTGCAGAGGGATGCCATCAATGAGATCTTACAATTTGCAAGCAAAAATCGCCTTCCAGAAGGACTGAAAGAGCAAATGCTAGCACACATGCAACTTAAGTTCAAAACAGCAGAACTACAGCAAGAGGAAGTTCTTCAAGACCTCCCCAAGGCAATCAGATCTAGCATTGCTCAGCACCTTTTCCACAAAACTATAGAAAATACATACCTTTTCAAAGATGTCTCTGAAGAGTTTATCGGGCAGATGGTAAAACATTCTTTTTTCTCTTCTTCTTTTTCGTCAAGATAGGACCACACCACCATCATTTCATTGTCAACTTCAATAGTCCAATAAACGAAGAGATATATATGCCTGTTAGGTAGAAACTCACCATGTTTGCCTATGTTTTTAGTCTATCTAATATGTTAGAAAAGTAAGTAACACCTATGACTGATTTTGAGGGATGGATTGAATGCGTAGAAGTGGCGCATGTACTCAATGTCCATGCAAGCCAGATTTAATAAGGAAACTATAGAGTAGGAGTAACGACATAGATTTCTGTAATGATTCAAGATTGTTATGTAAGCAGTTTCTTGTGGCCTTCTCTACAGGTTTCAGAAATGAAGGCAGAATACTTCCCACCCAAGCTTGAAATTATCTTACAAAATGAGATACCAACAGATTTCTATGTTATAGTATCTGGAGCCGTGGTATAACATTTCTCTTTGTCATGTCCATCCATTATAATCCTCACATAAAGTCTGACAGTCTAAACCTGCAGGACGTACTGACATGCAAAAATGGAATGGAGCAGGTATGTTAATTTTCTGACTATTAAAAAAATTGTTTGAACAGTTAATGTATATGATTCAATTGACTTTCCAATTGAGGAGATTGTGCGTGTGTGTTTCTCTTGAGAGTGCCTGTTGGTGTATGTGTTAGTGCTTACTAACCATATACGAGCTTGTTTATTGACTATATAGGAGAGTCTTCAACTTAACTAAACTTCCAAGCAACAAACAGAGGATACAAGTTCCTAGTTTGTAATACAATTGCTAGTATCTTAATACAAAAAAGACCATGTACCATAAAAACCCTTCAAGAATGATGAAATGTTAGCAAACACAATTACTTAGCAAACAGCATGTACTCAGGAATTAAGTAGATCACTCATGTAAGCATTATCTTTCACTAAGGAAAAAAAGAATAATGAAGAGCCAAGTAGTCATATTGCATCTAATAACATATGAAAGCAGCAGGTCTTTAGCTTAAAAGATATGTAACACCTATTTTGTAACACAGTATGTTGTCAATGTAAAAGTTCTATAATATATATAACTGTTTACATGATTAATAAACTGTATGACATACAGTATAAAGCATATCCCAATTAAGTTGATTAGAAATGGCATTTAGTGGAGCACGAAGTCTATGTCCTGCCAGCTCCATACAGCTTCTACTGTGCACTAAGCTGATAGATAGCTAGGGTGGAAACTGTTGTTTAAGGTCATATCTTCTCGGCAATATAGGATGATAGCTGTTCTCCGAAAGGTCAAAATCATCCTGGATAGAAATACAGTAAACAGGTTTAATAAAAATATTAGAGATATTTTAAATGGACCTAGAAAAAGAAAATATTACATAAATCAAATAAGGGTTATCAATATTGTGAACGTATTTACAAGATTTAGAAAAATAAAAAGATGGGCTTGAGCAAGAATCTATACACATAAATTTATACTAAAAAAGCCTGGAACTGGACTCAAGTATGTAATTATACTATACTGTATATTACATCCATTATGTCTCCTCAAAAGGATAGTGTGTATGCTGCTATAGTAATTGATAATCTAGTGTAGAACAAGAGACTTCAGTTCTATTTATGGTATGTTTTCCAATGATATAAATACCACCTTCTAGTTTTTCAATAACGAAGGCAAGAGAATACTGGAGGAAAAAGAAATGGTGAACAAAATTATCAAAAAAATGGTGAAAATACACAGATGTGAGTTCAATTCCCTTTGATTTTCCTAGATTGTCAGCTAAGTTAAACTCGAAGCTTTCCAGTTCTTAACAAAATTAGGTTCAACGGATATGTTCGGGGAAATAGGGGTGATCTTCAATATGCCCCAACCTTTTTGTAAGGAAAACCTCCTCAAATTGTAACTCAATTTGAGTGAGAACTCAAATTACCTCACCACCCAAAACCTCCGAATTAATTAAAGACTTCTAGCTATTAATTGATCCGAAAAATGATGACAAGCCGTGAATAAACCTTCACAAACAACCTCTCAATTTACTGCACTTTTTCTTCTTGCACTCACTGATTTTTCTCTCTCTGTTCCGTATATTAATCCCAAAGCAGAGTACGTATATACTTCTCTCTAATTTCCGTGTCTACTGAATTGCCTCACAAATCCCATATATATATATACTCCCTGATGCTTTCCCAAGTTGATTTCGAATTGGTGAAGCACACAATCCAAATCCTTCTCATATAATATATATATATATATATATGTAGTTCCTGACTCCTAATTTGCTTTTGAAAATCAATTCACACTCCTTGTTGGATTCGGTCAAAACCAACATTCACGTGTTAACCAAATCAGAGTCCAATTCCAAGTCCAACTCGGTTTTAAAAAAAAAAATAACCGAGCCAAATTAAAAATATTCCTAATTTAAATGAGATAATTTCATGGGTTTGGATCCCACAAACCCAACACTTTTATGGTGAGAACAAGGAGGCTTTCTCAAGTAATTCGGATTAATCATCATCATTTAAAGCAAATGCTGCAGCCGCTTAATAAAGATGGAAAGACAATTCTCACCAACTTTGTTAAGGTTTGAAATTCATAGCATCTTTATGAATTCAATTGTTATTATGTTCTATTTTCCTAGTTACTACTACGAATTAACACTTTCTCATGCATGTAGCAAGTAAACATCTTGAAAGAATAGCAAAACCATCAATTAACTGTCAAATTAAAACCCATAATATTAATTGTAATTCGACAATTCCTAGTCTCAGACTATGCCTAGTTCGCGTAGGTGTTTTATGCTACTACATCATTCATTTCCGCAATGTGAGTCAACCCTTCTTGCTGAATATTTCTTATACTGACACTTCCATGTACAGTACTTGAAGGGCTTAAAAAAGGAGACGTGGGATGAGTTACCATTTCTATCAGATATGCTGACTGACATGAACATTGAGGTACTTCTTCATCTAAGACTAAATAGGCATGTTACATAGGGGTAATAAATAATGTATATGAGAATCTACTTTTTGTTGTACTAAGACTCTGTCCAAATTGCAACTATGCAATCAACTATATATGTAGCTTAAGTTTATGCAACTCTACTCACTTGTTCCCTTTAGTTATGGAAAATACCAGCCACAGTCACTAAGGCTGAAGCTAGCTAGCAATTAATAGTTGCTATGTTCTCTTTCAGCACTCAGGATTAGAAGAACACGAAGCATCAAAGTCTGGTTTCAAAGAAAATACAAAAGGTTGGGAATCTTTACTAGGCCTGACTTGTTTAATTTCTGTAGTAACGTCCATACATACGACTGTCGGAGGATGAAATGTATAAGAATGGTAAATGTAGGAAGTTAAGAATTATGACTTGCACCATATTTGTTGTCGTATTTGTCAATTTGCTTAGCAATCCTGTAAATGTCTTGTGGATTGCTAGACGTTAATAATTACAAACAAGTGACTGATCCTCGGATGATTGGTAACAAGTAAAAACTAGGTAGGTTGAAATATTAACTGTTTGGACAATCATGCTATCATTTTGCAGGAACACACGCAACTTCTACATTTTCAAACACATTTCCCATGAGGTTGGTAATCCATGGGAATCACCCGGATGAGAAAACAATAGAAGGTGATGCAGGAAAGCTAATCCATCTTCCTAAATCAGTAGAAGACCTTCTGAGTTTGGCAGGTGATTATATAATTCATTTATATATATCTATAGACAATTGGCATGAATTATCTGCAGCAGACTTACTAATATGAAAATGAATGCTACTATATGTACCTTTAACATTAAAAGAAAACCATTAACAACACTTGCTTCTTTTGATGTCAGCACTGAACACATGCATTTACCTTCTATGCATTTTTTGTAAATGCAGTGAGCTTGAAATTGGAAGAAAATTAAGACGGGACGATGATCAATGTAATATTTAATTAATTTTCTTATATATATTTGCTGATGCATGCAGAAAAGAAGTTTGGGAAAAGAGGAACTACAATTCTCATGGCAGATGGCTCTCAAGTAGAAGATCTCAGTGCTTTAAGAGAGAACGATCACTTATTTATCTTTTGAGAAGGATTATCAAATCAACTTTTTTGATTTGTGTATGAGATTTGGAAGAAAATGAGGGGAAATGAAATATATGAGGAGAAATACATAGCATCTGAGTTATGGACTTATCTACTAGAACACCATATCTAATTACTAAGTTACTATATAACTGCTGAAATTTATCAAACAAAATTGAATGCAATTAATTCTCTCTTATTCTTCTTCTATGTGAAAGTAATACTATTACATATTTATCATAACAAATTTACGTGAAATTAATTCAGACTTCACACCAAAGGAAATCAAAAAAATTAACACCACAATTCAAAACGCCACTGCCACACAAATCGTATGTTATAAATCAACCAATTAATAAGAAGATTACACATCCGATCAGATTGCTTGTGGTAAGCAATCGAACCCACAACAGTACCGTGATCATAGCTAGGCAATATGTTTCACAAACAGTAATACCGAAGTTTTTTGGGGGGGAATGGAAGGTAAAATAATTAAAATTCCTTCAAATCTCATGTTTGTGATTTTTTTTAGGGAGAAAATGAAAGATTTAGAGGTAAAATTAATTTTATTTTTGGCTCAAAAGTTTCCCTCTAGGTAGATTTGGAGGGATGAGAAAGGATCGAAAAGTTAATTATTTTATATTTACCTAAAATAACCTTTTAAAACAAATAATATGACAATCTTGTTCCTAATTATTATAAGTCACAATTATTATTTTATTTTATATTATCTAAATAATTTTTCAAAATAAATAATATAACAATTTTGTCCCTAACTATTATAAGTCACAATTATTTATTCTAAAATTTGAAAATACGATCAGTTAAAATAAACAAGTAGACATACCAATCAATGTAACCTTTTTTTCTCTTTGGGACGAAAGCATATATAAAAGAAACCGCTGTCAGGTGCTGTTTGTTTACCTCTTAAGAGGTCTGAATGAGTTGCCTCTTATTCGCTAAGAGGCAGCGTGTTGTTTGTTTTGTTTTTTTTTACCTCTTAATGCCTCTAACCGGTTAAGATTTAAAATCTAGTCTAGATAATTAAGAGGCAAGTCTGAATGAACATTGCTATTTTTTGGACAAAAATGTCCTCATTAATATTATCATTTTTCTTTTCTATCCACCGGCCAGATTTATCACTCCACCATCACCACCACACCACGCCACCACACCAACACCATGCCACCATCGTCAAACACCACGCCACCGTCGTCAAACACCAGATCTGCCACACCACACCAGATCTGAAGAAAGGGAGGCGTCGGGAATGAGGGAAGGGAAGGGAGGGGGGCGGTGGGGATGGGGGAGGGGAGGGGGGCAGCGGGGAGAGGGGAGGGGGGATGGGGGAAGGAAGGGGGCGGCGGGGAGGGGGGCAGCGGGGAAAGGGGAGGTCGGGGATGGGGGGAGCAGGCGGCAGGGAGGGGAGGGGGGCGACGGGGATGGGGGAGGGGAGGGGGGCAGCGGGGAGGGGAGAGGTCGGGGATGGGGGAGCAGGCGGCGGGGAGGGGAGGGGGTAAAATGAAGAAGAAGAGTTTTTTTTTAAAGGGTTAAAATGGTAAAGTACTTTAATTCAGATGTTTTGAAAAAAGTAATTATCAAATAACATTTTTTCATTCACATACAATTATATTCAGATGCTCTATATTATTCAGATGTCTAAACTATTCAGATCTTAATCATCAATTTTATCAAACACAATCTCAGTCTAATACTTTTGTATACTCGTATATAGGTCAGGGTTATGATATTTATGCAAATCCAGTTCGTATATAGGTTTGGGTTATGATATTTATGCAAATCCTATTCGTATTGATTAATTACTATAAAATTAAATTTCAAAATTAACCTTTTATATAGTCTATTAATTTAATTTTTATAATATGTGTTCCATGCAAAATTACCTTCTTATTTATACTCTCCGGTCTAATACTCAGTTTACAAATGCAGTACATCATTCATGTTTCAACAAATGTTTTGTTTTTTGTGTAACAAAGAAAAAAAAGTTAACAAAATAATTTCAATAGATAGACATTATTAAATCATATCATTTATTGTATTCATATATGAAGGGTAATACAGTAATTGTGTAGTTTAAAAATAAAAATATTTTCTCTTCCTTTCCCTCCTTCTAAACTCACAAACAAGAGAAAATATAATTAAAATCTTGTCTCTTCCTTTCTTTTATGAAACTCATAAACATGACAAGAGAAAATTATAATTACTTCATCTCTTATACTTTTTCTTCCCATCTCATCCCTCTAAACTCACAAACGCAACATAACTGTTCAATTCAAGCGGAAAAATATTTTAAATTGACTTGCAAAAGTTAATAATATATGATCTTATAATTTTAAACACAGGTGGTATATAGAAGAAACCTTTTCTTTACAGTTGTATCTACTGTGATAAGAAAGTGCTCTTAGTTCAGTTCGGTAATTAGACCAGGCGAATGTTGCTACGGTCATAAAAAAACATACAAAAATTAATTTATAAAATGATGTGGCAGAGTGTAATTAGTGGATGATCTTGTAACACCCCTAAATTCGGGTCTGCCTTCAAACCCGAGTTCAGTGCGTCACGGTACTACTCATTCAACATTAACTTAAGACAGAAATATAATAACTAAATTATTACTCCCTCCGTCCCAAATTAATTGCTCAGTTTAGACTTTTTTAAGTCAAATTGACTATTTTTAGAATTAATAATTAAGCATATATAAATATATTTTTAAAATTATAAAAATTGGGGTTAGTAATAAATTGTATATACTTTCTTTTGGTTATAATCTCTTCACTTATATTTTAGCAAAAATGGTAAAACGATTAGTTTTAAAAATGGTCAATTTGACTTTAAAAAGTCAAAATTGAGCAATTAATTTGGGACGGAAGGAGTAAAAACCATCTTAATCTATTTTCCAGGTTCTACGACCTTTACAAATTTGAAACATTGTCATATGAATAAATATTACATCATTTAAATAATATTATCCATATAATAAACTATTATAGATAGAATTCTACTCAGACACTTTTTCTTTTCTCTTATCCTTCTTTTCTGAGCCCTCGGCCTGCTCAGACTTAGTTGAAAACATTTAACATAGGCAAGAATGAGCTTACAAAGCTCAGAAAGTAATAAAAGTTGAATAACAACAAAATTAAGAATCATAATACTATTTCAATAACTGAACAATAGTTGTGAAATACATTTCGAATAAATAGGAATAATAACAAGAAATTCCTTTTTATTTAACACTTTCAAAACGACATACTGAGCGGTCAAGCGATCTTGAACATTTCCTTTTTATAAAAGGTTTAAGAGAAATTCATCCGTAAACCGTCATTTTCTAAGTACGTTAGGGGATCAGCCTATTGTAATTATGTTGTGCACAACTTATTGCTTTTAAACGACTATATACGTTTGTTTTTTACCACCTCTGGGGTTTGCTGGAATATCCGACTAAAATTGAATTAGGCTTGTGAGTGTGCTAATTAATTATAGACTAGCCCAAAGAGAATACTTGTATATTATGTGGAGGCCCAAAAAGATTATACGAGAAGCCCAATGATTAAGTTGTTTAGCACAAGAAATAAGCCCAATGTGTATTGTAAGCATATATATATATATATATGTGTGTGTGTGTGTGTGTGTTATATACATATATATATATAACACATGTGAAAAAAAATGTCTTGAGCCATGTGAAAGGTGAGAGTGAATAGAGAGGAGAGACTAAGTGTGGGAGCTAACTTGGTGGAGCAAAGGAAGAAGAAGATGGAGAGTCTAGCAAAGTTCATTGCAAGAAGGAAAAGAGTATCAAAAAGGTTTAAAAATATTTTAACCTTAACACTTTAGTTATTTAGCATAATTTTATTTTTATAGTGAATATGAGCATGTTTGATTGTGGGATCACGGTGGATCCGAAGGTATAAGGGTGGATATTGAAGGAGTTTTGTGTGTAATATGTGATTTAATACTTGAACGTACAAAAAGTGTGTTCATAATACATGAGACATGTTTGAAACAAGTGATAAGATGATTTTTTTTTTTTTTAAAGATTTATGAGTTATATGTTGAAGACCTATGAGATACGAAGATAATCCAAGCGGAACGAAAGAAAAACGAGTTAAAACGAATTTATAATAATTTTTCTAGAAAAAATGTGTTTTAAGGTAAACCTTAGAAGATTGATCAATATTGTTGGCTAACAAATGTGTTTGAATAGGTGTGAGGCCCTTGAATTTTAGTAAAACATGTAATCAACTAGTAGCCAAACAAAGAAAGTAAATGAAATTAAATATTAGTCAAACAATAACTTATTAAACTAGTTGGGCTAATGAAGAAAAGAAGAGAGAAATAAAAAGAACCAAACTAGCCCAAAGCAAATTAAACCCTAAAGCAATTAAGTCATGGCAAGCCTTGTGTGACAATTTGATTTGGCCCGAACTAGTGACTATTTCAAGCCTTATAAAGTATTCAAGAAAGCCCAAACAAAAGCCCAAAACAAGTCCAAATGTTGGACAAAATGATGAGCTAGTCATGACATCATCCTTATGCAATAATGTAAAAAAAAAAAATACTAAATAAATACTAAATAAACAATATTAATAAAATAAAGAATATAATAAAACATAAACAAATAAAATAATAATAAAATTATTTTATTTGTAAATGTCAATTGTAAAGATGAATTAAAATAGACGAAGCATGAACAAATAAAATAATAATGAAGATTATTTTATTTGTAGATCATTGTTGTAACTATAAATGAGGTAAGTATACACCAATATATGAGTCGAATAAAAATAGCATGTGGGGCCGATAGTGATTGATTGGTAGGTCGATTTATAGGTTATCCGGAGGACAAGAGTTTGTGAATTAGTTATAAATGGCGAGTCAGGCAAGTCTCCTCAACCTACTCAAATATGATATTGTGCAAATTTTTTTTGTATTCGAAATAATTCTTGAAAATTATTCCAAGTTGATGTTAAATTAAATTAATCGCACTTATGAGCATTCGAAAGATTGTTCTATAAAAGTTGAATTGTTTTATTAATCATAAACTATTTAAGAAGATGGTCTAAGCCATTTGATTCAGCTAGATGATTATAGAATGATTTATTGAATTGAACATTTTTGAAAAGCTAATCCAAACCAAATAGTTGGTGCGGACTCTGTGATGAAACTGAGATGAACAACCCTTCAAAAAAGGGGTAAACTTTATATCGGGAGACCGACTTCGCGTGCTATGTTTGAATGTTATGCATAACATAGGGTACAATAGGCTGATCACTTTAAATACTTGCAGAGAGTGGAAACTAGTCTTTGTGATTAGCATACACTCTTGAGGCAATTCTGTGAAATATTGATAATCCCTCTAGTAGTTCACGATCATAGTGAACTCTCAGTAAGAACGCTAAAACTCTACTTTTAATGGAATCAATTCATTGTTTCTATTGCTTCCTCATCATTGAATATAGTTGAAGTTACAGAAATGTTAAATAATTCTTTACTTGAATCCTTATTTATTGTATGCTATAGACTTGCTGAGCAATTAGTTGCTCACTCTTGCTTAAACAAATTTTTTAGCTAAACTCGAGAAGTCCGGTACATCCGAAAAAGACAAAGGAAAAGGAAAGATCGAAGAATAATAAATGTTCAAGACATTTGTGTATTCAATCTTGATGTCAAGACCTATGTTAACCTTTTGAACTAAGTTATGTAATGTAATTAATAAAGGTTGTAAGAACCTTAGATTATATTTGGTTATGCAATATTAATTAGCATAATTTTTTGTATTTATTCCGCATTAGAGTATAAATAGGTGTGATGGATGTTTGAATCGTGAGCACCATGTCCGAAGATAGAGGACACGGATTTGGGGGCGTCACAGTTTTGGCTTGTTTGTTCCGCAATTTTCACAATACATAGTGTGTATTAAAAAAACCCTAGCAATTGCTTTTGACATAGCACGATTTTGATCAATGACAATGGTTATGGGATGTTTAAAATTCATTGCTTCAAGCCACTGCTCAAACAACCATACAAATGTATCTTCAGTCTCATCGTTCAAGCGTGGACACCCAAACAGTACATAATGGTAATGATGAGTTACACTATTGAAATGAGCAAATGACATGGAATATTTATTTATTTGGTATGTTGTATCAAAAGTAACAACGTCACCAAAATTTTGATAAGCAAGTATTGACCGATAATCTACCCACATAATACATCCGGTACGATTATCCACGCCTGGTTTGACACTAAAATAAAATATGCTCGGGTTCTCACGCTGCAACTTTCTTAAGTAATCTATTGTAGCATGTGCATCATTCAAATCGATATAATCACATCTAATATCTCTAACTATATTTCGCACATCCGTTTCAGAGAACCCAACATTGCGTATACCTCCTCCCGATGAGCTCAGAACATTCATCATCCTACTTGGACCAATCCAAGCATTATTAAGGGTTTCAATCAAATCTCTAGTAACTCCTGAAATATTTTTGTGTGTTTAAATTTGTGAAAGTTTACTTGGGGACATAAATTCATGATTGTGATTCAGTTCAAAAGTAGATACAAACTAATTATCTTTACTCATATCATGCATAACATAAAATTTTTCTCTACATTCTGTTATATCAATAAAGTCCCTCATCCTCTTTCCCTTAGTATTATTTGTTTCATCATGAGTGATAACCTCATTTTTCTTAATAACCGTATATCCAGCTTTACGACACTGATACAATCTAAAACAAAAATCTTTAGAATTCACATGTTTTCTGCTAATTTTTATTCTTACTTCAAATCCAACATGTTTCACATATTTTCTATAAAAAAAATTTAGCATCTTCCAACGTATCAAATATTTGACTAACATAAGGAATGGTATCATCAACTAAACTTTTTACATCATTATTATCATGTAATTTTCCTCAGTACTTGAAATTGAATGAAAGGATCTTCAGCAAACAAATCCATGGCAAAAAAAATAAATCAATTGTAAAAATTGAATTACAGATTACCGATTTTTGCTGATGTTTGTCTTCAGGTATGCTTGCTAGTAGGCTATGCTCTCTTAAGTTGATTGAACCTTTTACGATAAAAGAGACTAGAATAGTCGTTTGCAATTAGGGTTAACAGAATCAGAGTCTGCAGTTTAATTTTGCAAACTGATGGTTGAATGTAAAACGACATCGTTTAAATAGTAACTCAGCTTCCGCAGTACTAAACTGCAGACTTATGTTATTAAAGCTAAAAAAATTCTATTTCTCTTGCATATTCTTGTTGCAGATTCATGTTATTTAGGATGATGAGAAACATGTATGTTTAAAGAAATAGAAAATGTAATAGCCTTAAATCGAACTCTTCTAGTTCTAAATTGCTACTATCAAAATGAGATGAGATCCAAAAGTCATGTTATGAACTATGAAGAACGCCGTATTTGACCTTATTATATAAGATTCACTATCCGCAGTTTAGTTCTGCGGACGATAATTTATATTAAAACGACGACGTTGGGATAGAACTAGCGTCAGCAGTATTAAACTATAGGCGCGACTATATTCAAAAACGGCTTCGTTTAAGGGCCGACCATACATAGCGTCCACAGTTTAATTCTACGAACGAAGGGACTTGTAGTAAAAGGGGTATTTTAGACATCTTTTTCGTCCGTAGAATTAAACTATGGTATCCTTCATGTTAAACTGTGGACGAGTGTTCAATTTTATCGTTCAATGAATAGATGGACAACTGAGATTTGTTATAAGGATAACCTTATCCTTACAACGTTAGCTATGGATCAATTCCTATATACAGACATATATATATATATGGGCAATGATCCATAGCATTTATTTGCTATGGATAAAAAATTGGCAAATAACATCCTAACCTTCTATTACAATTATCAACAACCCTGATTAAAAAAGACAACTCAACGTCCACTAGAATTTCTAGCGGACCTTATTAAAAAAAAAATTGGACGAAATAGCCCAATTTCACCGCAGATTAATTCTTATGCGAAACCCTAAGACCTCTCTCCGATTTCATCTTCCCCGATCAGCCTCCGCCGTCGCCGCCACCATCCTCACGGGCAGCCAATTAAAAACTTCAAAACTAAAGCGGCTGAGAAAGGGCAAAAAAACCTCTCTGTTTTCTCTCCTCTTCCACAACAGGTGAGAAACAATTGAGCTAGACTTTTTCCCCTTGATTTAGTCTCTTTTTCATTTATGTTTAGAGGAATTTCTCTTATGTTCTAAGCAAAATCATAAATTGTCACCCAATTGCTATTTTAATGCTCGGAAGGACATGATATTGTAATTGTCCAATTTTTTGTGTGCACTTGCACCAAATTGGGTCTGAATCATATTTGTATTTCGTTGGTTTTGTCTTGACTCGTTATCTAATGTTCTCTAAAAGGCTTCTAAGGAACTCATCAGACACGTCAATTAAGAAAGGGAAAGGGAGGGAGAGGAAACATGAAATGTATGTTCATCCTCTTATGCTTCTCTCACAGTCAATCTCATTAGCTTTCCCTTAACTTCCTTTCTCTGTCTTAATCTCTGTGTATGGTTGCTTTAACTTATTAAGACATCCGCTAGAATTCCTAGCGGACCTTTTAAAAAACTTCTTGACTTGGTGTTAAGGGGGCTATTTCGTCCAAATTTGTTTTTAATAAGGTCCGCTAGAATTTCTAGCAGATGTTGAGTTGTCTTTTTTATGTAGGGCCATTGATAATTGTAATGGAAGGTTAAGATGTTATTTGCCAATTTTTGATCCATAGCAAATAGATGTTATGGATCATTGCCCTATATATATATGTATATATATATATGTATATATATATATATGTACATATATATATATATACATATATGGAAACCGATTCATAGCTAACGTTGTCAACTTAAAGTTATTCTTACAACACATCGTGACCCTTCATCCGAAGATCGAACGGTTAAATAGAAGTCTCATCCGCAGTTTAGTTTCCAGTATTCCGTAGTTTAATATTGCAGATGGGACAGAAGACCAAAATGTCCCTCCTTGTAAAAGTCCCTCATCCGCAGTATTAAACTGCATATGCCAAATTTAAATTTTTTTTGTTTAATTTTTTAGCCTCCGCGGTATTAAACTGCGGATGCCAAATAATAATCGTGAGTATTAAACATGACCAACTGTAACTGAGAGTAAGATCGGGAGGACTCTTTTGGTTACTTGTGATGTGACATGCTTCAAAGTTCAAATTAATTAGTAAGATTAAAATAAGCTTAAGTTTATAATTAGTTTATTCCCTTATTAATTAATTAATTGATACACTTGTCATTTATATGTGTCTAGCACATGGAGAACAACTTGGACGGACTAATATTTTTGGATACCAAAATTCAAATAGCCTTGAATTTGCTAATGCCACTACTATTTTGTGGGTATTAAGGATTTGGTCTCACTTTGATTATACCAACTTTAAGGAAGACAAAAGGGGGTGGTTTTGGATTCCCCAATGTTTGGATGCATCTTGTCTTGTTCTTTTAGACTTGGGTTGTATATGTAAATGAGATCAGATTAAGATTATTAACCTAACCAGGACTCAAATTTATACATTCAGAGTTATGACCTATAACCTTTGTTTGGACCCATTTGGATTAACCCCACAGTATAGTCAAAATATATAAATTAAAATCGATTTAAGAAAATGAAAGCCATATATAACAGCAGCTAGAGAGCTACATATAGATATTTTATGAAGGAAAAAATAATGTTGTCCTATAAAATGTACAAATGAAATTGACATCTAAAGTAAATAAATTTAAAAAAAAAATCATTGAAACAAAAGAAATGGAATTGAATAATATATTTTGATGTTTTAATATCCTCTCCCACAAAAGAGTACCATTTTATCAAATTCTTCTGTTTCGGTAAAAGTGTCCAATTTATTTAGATAATAGTAGTATAATATGACACAATGTTCATAGAAATGGACACGGATAAATTGACATCTAAAATAAATTAAAGAAAAAGTCATTGAAACAAAAGATTTTTTTCATTTTTTTTGAAAACCCTACCTCTTGGAGAACACAATATAATTCATAATCAAGTACATCATCACTATTACAATATCAAGAATCAATTGAATGAGGAAAAAATAAACTCACAAACAAACTTCACAAAAAGAGGAAGCATAACGGAAGAAATAAACTCATCTAAGTGAGAATTGAACATGAATACTTCAATCTTAACCACTAGGTTAAGACCTTCATCGAACTTGAAACAAAAGAAATGGAAGTGAATAATATATTTCGATGTTTTAATATCATCTATTCCATAAAAGAGTATCATTTATCAAATTCTTCTATTTTAGTAAAAATGTCTAATTTATTTGGATAGTAGTATAAAATGACACAATATTCTCAAATTTATCATCACAAAATTTATCATGCGTCTTATTAAACTAAATATTCATTAAACTTAGGAACCAACCCGTCACGACATAAGGAAGAGTGACGTTGACCGAATCCAATTTATAAACTTGGAACCGAAACAAAGTTTGTAAAATAAAAATATATAAAATATTATAAATTAAATTAATTTTTTGTTAAGAAAGGGAGGGAGTAATATGAATTTATGATGATGAAAATTCCAAAGGAATCGAAAAGGACTCTCTAGTCTCTATTCCACAGTCCAAAGTGGGTAGGTTTAATAACATGTTGAAAGTTGTGGTATAGTCATACCACAATGGATGGACAATGGCCCCATTCTTTTTATGCTTCCTTCCTTCTAGTCCCTTTCAATTCTCCTCTTTTTCATTTTTTTTCTTTTCTGGTTTTCTTTTTCCTTTTTAGTGAGAATTTTCCCTTTTTACCATCAAAGAAACTGACATTGACAGTGTGTGTCTGTGTGTAAGCCACCCACCTATTAAAAAAGAAATTAAATGAAAACAATTAATTAAACGTTGAGGAATTAAAATAAATAAAGACCACTAGAATAATTTACTTTAATTGTTTTATTATAGTAATTAATTTCATAGTACCTTATATGACCACTTAGTATCCACACGTGCAGTGGAGCCCATAAGTCAGAGATTAGCGTTCCAATTTGGTTTACTGTAGCATAAAAAAAATTGGGGTGACCATTTGATAGGAAGCCCATCAAGAATTTCATGGGCTCAAAACCGTTGGATTGTTTTGGAGATCAGAGTTTAAGACGTACACGTGGTGACGATCACTGACCACCGAAATCATGAAAGAGCTGACTCAGCACAAACCGACAAAAAAGGACAGTACCCGAAAGTGAATAAAACAGTGGTTATATTTTAACCGTGGTTAGGTTGACTAACTGTGGTGAGGTTTGACGGTGTTACATAACGTTTAATTCGGGTTTGGACTATTATCAGTCGACTAAATCGGCGATTACTTCTTTTCTTTTTTTTCTAATATTTTAAGTTACAAATTGATATTTCAAGTATCTTAGGAAAAATATGAAAAATGATATATCAATATTACAAATATTTTACGTCAACTTTTTGATTTGATTATTAATTGCGTAGATAAGTATTAGTAGTAATATTTTTGAAGAGATGTGTAATAATTGAGACCTTTTTATAATTTTTATCAATCTCATGTATTCATAAAATTCGCAATTGTAATTCATTATAAATTTATAGTACTAACATATAACAGGACTCATAAAAATATATGGTGGATCAATTTTGTATTCATAACCAATGTTTTAAAAATCGGATCGGTTCGACGGTCGGATCGGTAAAAATTGGAACCAATCCGCCTTCCGGTCCGGTTTGACCCAGAAAATCAGTTTTGGTTAAAACCCGGATTGACTCGTTGACCACCGGTTCAACCGGTGGTCCAACCGGTAAACCCGGTTAATTGACCCGGTTGACCCGATTTTTAATTTTTTTTTGCCAAAAAAAATTTTAATATTAAAATTAACCACTTTTATTAATATTGTAACTCATTTTTATTATGTTTTAGTTCGTAAAAAATGAGATTTTTAAAATTTTTATTAATTATTAATAATATATATTTTTATATATTAATGACGTCACCGGTTCAATAACAGTCCGACCACTGGTTGGACCAGTGATCCATCCATCCGATACCTTTTCCGGTTCAATGACCGGTCCGAATTTAAGAATACTGTTCATAACAATTAATGACAATAGATGTAAGGTTTAGAGATTAACTATTAGTTCGATTATTGAACAAGAAGGGGCTAAGAAATGTTAGAGAATTTTTTTATTTTAAAAAAACCTTATTTTTAAAAAAAATATAATATAATTTCATAATCAAGTACATCATGAGTCATCACTATTATAATATTAAGAATCAACCAAACTTCACTAAATCAAGAAGAAATACTCACAAACAAATATTAGTATTTTAGTTTTAACCACCACGCTAGACCTTAATATTAATGGTAGAGAAACTTTTTGAACATGTTTAGAGTATGAAAAAGTGTAAATTACATGAGATATATTTGTTTGCAAGAATAATATTTGGGATAAGACTATTAATCGCATGTGTCTTGTTTGTTTTCAAATTTAAACTTAAGATTAATAGTTCAAGGTTTATAAAATAATTTAATATGAGAGATTATTTAATACTATGTTCAATTAAGTATTATAATTCCTATCATTTAAACTTAAAATTTTTTTAGACAAAATTAACCTTAATCTCGGAAGTCTAGCAGAAGAAGCATGCAAATGATGAACACCTGTCAGGAAACAACGAGTGCACGTGGACCTTGGAAGCCTCTTGAACCAACACGTTGATTCCTACACTACTTTAACCAAGTTCTGTTACTTTCAAATTACAAATATATATTTTACTCCCTCTATTTCAAATTATATAATTGTTATTAATTTTTAAAAATTAAATATTTTTTAATATAAAATTAAAACGACTTTTTAAAAATTATAAAAAATAAATTTTATAATAAATGATATTTTTTAGATAATTTATAATAGTCATCATTATATTAATTATAATTAAAAGAATTTATTCGTATAAATTTAACCAACATTTTAGTTAATAGACTTTTTAATTAATTTATAATTATTTTTATTTTAAAATTTAACATATTTTGTTGGTCTTAAAATTTTGAAATTATGAATATTAATCAAAAAAATAAAGAGATGTTTTTAATTTTAGAATAAAATGAGTATTAAAATACCGCCGCTATAAACTAAAACTTTCTAGCACTGGCTTAGATATCTGTTTTCACAATTTTCTTCTGTAGCATTAAATTGTATCTCTAGTGCTTTTAAATAATTATATGTTTTTTAGAAATCAGCTCCATTATAAATATATGTTTATTTTGATGTATAAATAAGTTTAAATTATAATTAAAAATATTTTATTATTAGTAAAGGTGTAATAGTCTAAATAATATTTTTTTTATCCAATCTTTTAATTAATCTTAGAAAAAATAAACATAACATGAAATTATTTTAAGTTATCCCATGAAAAACAAACATGTAATTAGGACTATTTAATCTTAAAATTAATAATTTCAGGATTATAATCCTTACGAATAAATATGATCGTAATGTTTTAAAAATGTTAGTCGTACACTACGATCAATGAACACAAACATATCAATATTTTTATTTTATTTTTACTATGAAACTGGTAATTATTAATTACTTTCTTTTTTGTGTATTGAATTGATTTTTTTTTTACTTTAATATTTATTATGATACTCATTACCATTAGAGCAATTCCTCGGATTAATCAAATCACACCAAATTAAATGAGCAATTGATTGAAAGGAATGCTAAATGATCAAAAAAGGTTCATTAGAATATGTTGTTCTTAATTAGACCTCATGTCGTTTGTCTTTTTATATGAAATAAAAAAAAATAAAAAATGGGCACATGCCAAAAACATGTAAAATAATTAAAAGCAAATAGGTTCATTGTCTAAGAATATTGCAGAGAACTTCTTGAACCGAGCGTTTTCTTTAATGTGTTTAAGGTGGACAAACTAATAAAGGTGGCATAAAGTAGCTATGCATAAATAATAATCACAGTGTGAACTTGTGGATTATCAAGAAGAGGGTTGAGGGGAGAATCATTTCAAAGGAATGAGCAGCTCGATCATGTTCGCTTGGAAAAATAAATTTATACTTTGGAATAACTTTATTCCTTCTTATTTTATGAATAATATAATATCATATTAACCAGGTTCTTCTTGAGATTTTGGTGTTTAGGGCAAAAGTTAAAAACTAATTCCTTTTCGTAACATTGTCTTCATTAAAAAAATAAATAAAAAGTACAAACTGTATCCAAAAAGTGTCTTTTCGAGACTTAAAACATAATAGTTCGACTACAACAAAATATATGAGAATACATTCGTTGAAAGATTTTTCTTCGAGTATTTCTAGAGGCAAAATCTTCAGTCAAATGTTCATATATATATATATATATGTATATATATGTATGTATATATATATATATATATATATATATATATATAATTATGGGTGCTAATCCATGGCAACCGGTTGCTAGGATTACTATTCCAGCAATCATAATCTCTACCGTTGATCAACCGTTTGAATGGCTTGGATTGATTATTTTTTCCTCCCTGCTGCTACAGGTGGTAGCGGCAGGACCAAAGCTTCTAGCGGCAACGATTAATTACTTTCAAGCCCCTCCCACAAATAAATTGACTCATTGCCGCTACAAGTTGTAGCGGCATGAATACTATTATCTATATTATATAAATAGATGAGCTATTATTTTAGATTTTTAAATTTATTTAATCTTTTATCAATAATTAGTTATACATTATGAGTTGGATAATATATTTTAGAATAAAATAATTTTTTTTATAAAAATCATCCAACACAATATTAATTTATTATTCTTATAATTAATATATAAGTATAATATAATATAAAAAATATAATTAATACAATAATTTTATAAAATAATTATGCTTCGGGATCATGATCTAATTTTCTTAAATATTAAATAGTCGCTCAAATAAATAGCCTTAACGTTAAATTTTTTAAGATAAAATAATATTTTAAAATAACCAACAACTTTTGATTCAGTTGGTGTATTAGTTTAAAATACATGAGGTAATATTAAATTAATATTATCAGTATTAGTATTAACATTATAAATAACAATGTTTATAATATTATTATTAAATATGAAGTATGTAATATTAATATTAAAAATTAAATGTTAAATATTTAATATTAATATTAATAATATTAATATCTAATATTACTACTAATAATGTTAACATTAATATGAAATGAGAGTGGAATGAAGCGGCATTAGGCAGTAGGCAGTAGGCAGTAGAGTGGAATGAATAGGTAGTAGACTGAAGTGGGACAGTTAATGATTCCTGGCGCTACAGCCTGTAGCGTCAAGGAGTCAATTTATTTGTGGGAGGGGTATGAAAGTAATTAACCGTTGCCGCTAGAAGCTTTGTTCCTGCCGCTACAGCCTGTAGCGGCAGGGAGAAAAAAATAATCAATCCAAGTCATTCAAACGGTTGATCAACGGTAGAGATTATGGTTGCTAGAATAGTAACCCTAGCAACCGGTTGTCATGGATTAGCACCCTATATATATATATATATATATATATATATATATATATATATATATATATATGTATATATATGTATGTATATAGGGCCCCCTGGTCAGGGGCCCATGATGGTCGATCCTCCTGTCCGTGCTCAGAAACGACCCTGATATTATAAAAAAGTGTCTTTCCGAAATTTAAAACATAATAATTTGACTACAATAAAATGTATAATTTAGTCTTATGATAATTTAAAATTATTCCTAGTTGCATTCAAAATTAAAATAATGTTCGTTCTAGATGATATCTCACATAAACAAGTAGTTTTAAGGTGCTTTAATATAAATAAATTACTTAAAGCGCAACGGTTGATTTTTAACTCCCGGCACAACAGCTTTATCCTCATCCTTTTAAGTTCTAATGTATAAATTTACATATACATTAATTGAAAGGTAAATTGGGGGAGGGGATTCATGGATAAATGGTTTTTCCTTCCCTTTTTCCAATTACAAATTGATGTCACTGTTAAGATAATTTCATGCACTTTAATAAAAATAGAGAATATTGTAAATCACACAAAGTTTCAAATTATAAGTGACAATATCAGATAAAAATTTATCTTTTTTAAAATAAAGGTAAAGTAAAATTCGTTAAGTACTTGCCTCGTTGAGAACTCTTGACTCTCATGCATCTTGTTTATTTTCTATCTCTGATATTGATGTTAGTAATAGTCGAATATAATCAGTTTATTGAACGGATTTTTACGTCAATATCATACTTACGTTTATTTAGTTGTGTTTAAATTAAAAGATAAATAAACACATTTTGCTGTTGGAATTTGGAGAGGAACATACTGTGATGAAAACTGAATTTATTTGATCAATTCTCTTTTATACAAGTCTTTAATGTTTATGTATAATTCCTCAAACAAAATCCATCAAGAAAATAAATACCGAGCAGAGGGAGGGGGAGGGTGGATTAGTAATTACCATAACACAGGAATGCCTTTCAAACTCGGCGTACTTGACTAAAGTACAGAACTTATATGCCGATCATTTAACCCCCGTTAACTCAGAGCCAAAACTAACCTCCGTTAAGTCAGTCTCTGTGTGTTTTTATTGCCATTTAATTTGGGATTAAATTTAAGAGTCAGTCAGTCTTGAGAAAAGATGGGCCCACAATGCTGTGGGGCCGGATTTCGTCGTTTAGTGAAGAATTATCATCTCTGAAAAGCGTAAAAGCACAAACTGAAAGGATTCCCTTTTCAAATATAACCTTTTCCTTTCCTCTCAATTAGTATGTATACATTGTATATACAGCAATAATACTCCCACAATACCATTTTAAAAAGAAATGCTTTATCCTATCAAGAGTACTGTTAAGAGGGAATTACTAAATTCATCCACTTTTTTTATATTTTCACTCATTATTGATCTATAGCGATGATTTTTATCGTCATTATACATATACAGCGACACTTAGTAGATAGAAATATCAAAAAAACGGATGAATTTAGTAATTCCCTATTTAAATTATCATCGCGTAATTATAGTGACTGTGTAGGTAATTTGTTACAAGACCGTTTAAATATTAGACTAAGCCGAAAGTGCCCCGTTTCATTTAAAAAGAAACTTAGAGTCGAAATCATGCCTCACCGCGATTATTTATGTTAATTCGAAACTAGTGGCCTTAGTGAACGAAATATTTCCGTAATACTATTGATGGAGGAAAGGAAAGATCAAAGAAGACACTTTCGCTTTTTTATTCGTCACACATTCTATTAAATCTTGGCAACACATGTCCGATAAAAAAAATGAAAAAAACATTTTCATCCTCTTCAATTATTGCTTCATTAAAGTGGTTTTTAATTTCAAAAAATAATTGAATAATATCTCATGATAAATGATTAATGAATCAGACTGCTCGCAAGCTTGATTCATTCGGTTCGACTTGATTAAACTTGACTATAGTTCTATTTAAAATTATTAAATGAGTTTAACTCAAACAGTAAGCTATTCGACTTAAGTCCAATTTATTTAGACCCGACTCGTTTAATATTGAATTTTTTTAAAATTTTTATAATAAAAAGCTAAACGAGTCGCTTAAACTCAACTAAGCTCAGCTTGCTTACGTCCGACATTATTTTGAACTCAACTCTTTATAAACGGTCCGAATTTATACATCAAATCTCAAGCTCATTTAAAGGTCATAACTTATTCAACTCGTTTAACTTTTAAATGAGCTCGAGCTCAACAAACAAAAGTTCGATTCGTCTATTTTATAACTCTAATTGTTAGAGAATAAAATATTTTTTAGAATACACTTTTTTAAAACTATCCTAAATCATGTTAGTTTTAACTTAATTGTACATCGTTAATGCATGCCCCTCTATCATAATAGTAAGATTTAGTGAAACACTATTATTTTTAGTATTCTAAGAGAAAATCACTTGTGTTAAACAAGCAATGCTCAAAGCAATAATATTATAAAAATATTTTGGACCCATATTATATAACTTATAAAATTTAGATTTGCTACAAATATGTGTGCGCAAACATTATTAGCCCATATATTTTATAATTAAAAATAATATAAAAGTAATAATCTTTATTAATAATTTAAATGTTAAGACCCACACATTATAATTTTTCCTCTTTTTGTCATAATTTGTACACATAAAAATTACGCTCATAAGTAATTTTGAGACTTACCAAATTCAAATTTTGTGTACCTAATATCTTTTAACAAAATTTTCTAATAAATGTGCTTTTATACAACCACACACAACTATGTCCAACAAAATCCTAGTGCTTTATGCTACGTTTGGATTGGTGGAATAGAAGGGAGAATGAAATGACTCATTCTTATGAAATGAAAAAAATTGTGTTTGGTTGCGATTGGAATGAAAAAAATTGCGTTTGGTTCCTTGAGGGAGGGAGAGCATATGGAATAACTCATTCCAATTAGAATGGAATGAATCATTCCATTCTTCATACCATTCCTTCAATCCAAACGTAACATTAGTATTTTACGAATAAGCTTTAAATATTTGAGAGATTTATAACAAGTGCCAGCTCACTCCGGTGATATCAGTATACGTATTTGAGGTCATTTAAAAAAAGAAGTATGTATTTAAGGAGGCAAAAAATTAAATTATTGTGGGTAAATATATAGACATGTACTTTATTTTGGTAAACACAAATACATACACATCTGTATATACTTCGTATGTATATGAACCAATGAGTACTGTACAATATACCATATAGTATAATGATACAGTATTTGTAAGGAGAGGAAGAGAGAGAGAGAAAAGAGGAGTATTTTAGAAGCTCACCTGCTGCTCTGATTTTGATGCATGTAAGGAGAGAGAGAGTGAGCGAGTGAGTGAGTGAGTGCTGCACAAGTTTTACATTTCTTCAGATTATACTTCTATTATATATACACATACACATATATATTATATATATATATTGTTACTGCTTTTGGGTATTTGTCTCCTCTCAAACCATCACACTTCTGAAGTTTTCACAGGACAAAGAAAATCAGGTGGGTAAAGGGTTTTCCTTTTCCCTTTTCCTCATTTTTCTTTTCTGTGGAGATTTCATTCCTTGTAGATGCATTCCTCAAGTTCTTTACTGGGGTTTTTGGAGACTGACTCTGAGGTTTATCTAGCTTAATTTGCTGTTTCTTTCTTGATCTTCTATTTATGAGTGACTTGCAATTTCTATTTGATCTCTCTCTGTCTATTCATAAATCCCCTTTCTGGGTATATGTTTTTCTTATGATTTATGCATCTGTTGAAGATGATTACATTTTATATACATATGTATGTTTATGTGATTTTGTCATTTGGGATTTGGGATTTATTGAGTGGGAAAGTAGTTTAATCTCTTTAATTTAGCAACATTTAAATTATGTGAAGTTAAAGCTTTCTGCATTTGATGTTTTATATATAAAGACTGTTCTCTACTCTTCTTTTCTTAGATTTTAATCAAGTCTCATCTGGGTTTTTGGGAGCTTTCTTTAGTACTAAGATTACCGAGTATACATCACTGCAAGCTCCAAAACATCTTTCTTTTGATGTATGAATAGATTTTTGATAATGATGTGGCATGCCATTTGGTTTCTACCATCAATCACAATCTGATTTTGTATAATAGTTTTTGCATTTTTGCAGCTCATTTGTATGCGATTTCCCTAATATCTGATATTGACAATCCCCAATATTTGATTTCTCTGACTCTGTTACAAATTTTGTTTTCTTTGGGATGCTTTCTACAGGTTTTGAGATAATGCTGAGGAAGAGGACCAGATCACACCAGAAAGATCAACCCATGGGTCATCTAGTGTCTGATGTTTCAGACTCCCAATATCATTCTGATGCTCTGGGGCAGAAACATAAAACCAATTCATTTTTTAATGTCCCTGGTGTGTTTGTGGGGTTGAGTCCAAAGGGTCCAGAATATGAATCAATCCGAAGCCCCACTTCCCCATTGGATTTTAGGGTGTTTTCAACTGTAGGCAATCCCTTTAGGTCCCCCAAATCATCTCATGAGAAGAGCTGGGGTTGCAGTAAAGTGGGTTTAAGCATTATAGATTCTCTTGATGACGAAACAAAATCAGGGAAAGTTCTGCGGTCATCGGATAGTAAGAATATTCTTTTCGGAGCGCAGATGGGTATCAAAATCCCTAATGTATGGAGCCGTTTCAATTCTTTTGAGGCACCAAAGTCAGTGCCTAACAATCATGCAATTTTCCCTTCTAAGCAGATTGTTAAACTATCCAATCTTCACAAGGGAAACTCTGATGTTCAATTTGAAATTGGAGAAGCCCCATTAGAAGCTGAGTCTTTTGGAAAAATCCGGTCTTGTTCATTGGATTCTGGACATTCTGGTCCACATTTAAGCAACCTTAGGACCAATTTTAGTTCTGGGAAATTTTGTTTGGAAAATGGAACAAGCTCAGTGAGTTTACCTTATAGTTTTATTACAGGTTACCCAAATTTGAGCAGTTCCTCGGGTAAAAAACTGACCCCTATCCCAGTCTCCAATGTTACTCATGATGGTTTTATTGGTTCTCTCTCAGCAAGTGAGATTGAGCTTTCTGAGGACTATACTTGTGTGAGAACGCATGGCCCCAACCCAAAGACAACTCATATATATGGTGACTGCATTTTAGAATGTCACAACAATGAGTTAACAGATGCGTCTAAGAATGAAGATCAGGAGATTACTTTGTCTCCTCGCGTCAATGGCTCTGCAATTCCTATTTCATATCCCTCTAATGACTTTTTGAGTTTCTGTTATTCTTGCAAGAAGAAATTGGAGGGTGAAGACATTTATATGTACAGGTTAGCCACAAGAATCTCTTAAGTTTTTCTGTGTTTTCTTCACGGTCATGTTATCAGGATTTTGATAGACTCTGGTTTTTTGGTATATTGCAGAGGTGAGAAAGCATTTTGCAGTATGAATTGCCGCGCACAGGAGATTTTACTTGAGGAGGCGTCAGAAAAAACCAAAAATGTTTCTTCTGAGAACTCTCTCGAGTCAAATAACTGTGAGGAACTTTTTGAGACTGGCATGTTCATCGCTACATAAAGGCGCTGTGATTGCTTGCCAGAGCCACTACGCCCATGATTGTTGAAACCGTCACATAGGTAGACACCCCTGATCATCTGTTTACTAAGAGCTGTATATCTGCATCCGTTTTAACAGCCTGGATGATCACGTGTACTGTTCCTTATGCTGATTGTGTCTCATCTTTCATGGTCTTAGTGGGTATTGGTTGCATCCGGCTAATTTTGGTTCAGAGAATGTTGAGTCTCTGATATTGATATATATATATAATCTTAGACTTACCTTAGTATTCAATTATGAAGGGTAGTGGCTGATCTTCCCGCCTCCCAATTTTTGTTTCCTATTATGTCTTGACCGGAGTTGATGTATAAGCCTCCATACTCAAGATTTTACATGGTTATAAATAACTTCAACTTATATATATAATTGACTTCTATATATGCATTGTCTTATGGCTTTTCAAGTTCTACTGTTTGATTGTAATGAGAAGTTCAGTTGTGCTTGTGTTTATGTCATGTTAAACTAGTCTAGTTAATTTGTTGAAGTTTCCCATGGAAAGAAAGCCAGACTCCGGTTATTTTTTCAGACCTAATAACAGGACAATGACTTGGTTTGAACTTTGAATCAATATTGATGATTCAAGTGCAGTTGCTTAGTTTACCAGTGATCATTACACGAGCAAGATCCATCTTTAAATCGATGGAATCTATAATTATCTCTTAGAACAATCTCTCTATTATAAGCCTGAGATATGACTTTCACAGCTGAGTGACAATCATCACAAATGCGAAGATTGTTAACAATTCGAATAGTAGTTCTAGCAGGACTGCTTATGAGCCCATAAGCAATAGCCAGCCTCTCACTATGGTGGGATGATGATGTTTCTTCTTTTGGTTCGTCTTTGTTTAGTCTTTCTGCTATCTCATTCAACATCAAGTAAACTTCTGCAGATTGAGAATTTGAAAAATCCCCAGATGTAAACTCGTGCACAACTCCGTTTAGTTCTATAAGGCTACAGCCTGGTTGCTTTCTCACTCCCATTTCCATCATCTTTTTTCTCATCCAACTCGCATCGTCCCATCTTTTGGCTTTTGTATATGCATTTGAAAGAAGTATGTAAGCCGAATCATTTAGAGGGTCCATCTCTGTTAGATGATCAAATGCATATTCTGCTAGTTGGACATTTTGATGTGTTACACTTGCTCTCAGTAAGGCACTCCATATAGATGTATCTGGTTCAACTGGCATAGCTTTGATAAACTCAACTGCTTCCTCTAGGCGCCCGACTCGACCTAGGAGATCAACTATACATCCATAGTGCTGAATATTTGGACTAATGTTGTAAATGCTACTCATCTGATCAAAGTATTTGTAGCCCTCATCTACGAAACCTCCATGGCTGCAAGCAGATAAAAGAGCAACGAATGTTACCCGGTCTGGCTTCGTCCCTGCATCTTCCATTTCCATGTAAAGATCAATTGCTTTCTGGGGTTGGCCCTCCATGGCATGCGCTGCTATCATAGCAGTCCATAAGAACACATTTTTCTCCTTTATTTCAGAAAATGACTCGTACGCTTTTCCAATACTTCCACACTTTCCATACATATCCACTAGGGCAGTTGCTAACATGTTATCCAATTCAACTTGATTCTTTTCTATGTAAAGATGGACCCAAATTCCATGACTCAAAGCTCCAACAGAAGCACAGGAAGATAACAAACTGACCAAAGTGAGTTTGTTAGGTTTCACATTTGAACTCTGCATCCTACGAAACAACTCAAAAGTCTCTTGAAACATATGAAACTTAGTATAGCAATGAATCATGGTGTTCCAAGAAATTACATCCTTGTCTGGTATTTCATCGAACGATGTTCTTGCCTTCTCGATATCCCCACTTCTGCAGTATGCGTCCAAAACTGTATTCCACGACGCAATGCTCTTGCTTGGCAACTGCTCGAAAACTGCAAGAGCTCTATCTACTTCTTCACATTTAGCATACAAGTCTATCAAAGAGTTCCCAAGAAAACCATCTGTAGTTATCCCATATTTGACTACCAAATTGTGTATTCCCCTGCCTAGAATGCTGTTTTTCGTGTGAGCACAAGCAGAAAGAGCTGTCAAAAGAGCTACTTCATCTGGCCTTACATTTTCAAGCCTCATTTTCGCAAACAACTCTAAACTTTCATTGTAAAACCCACCCTGCACATAACCTGAAATCATAGTTGTCCATGAGATCAAATTCTTATTATCCATCTGGTTAAACATATGCCTAGCAGCATTTAGATCACCAAGTTTAACATATCCACTTATTAAGGTTGTCCACAAAATAACATCAGTAGCCTCACTGTCATAGCTATCCAAGAGCTTAAATGCTTCTTCCATTTTCCCACACTTGACATACATATCCACCAGACAATTCAACAAGCTCCCACTAATTTCCAAGCCATTCTCTTCAATGTAAACATGTAGCTTCTCTCCTACATTCAAATCCCTTAGTTTTGTACAAGCCGATATTAAGCTGATCATCGTTATCTCATCAGGCTTAACCCCATCAATCATCATTTTCGCGAACAAATCCAAGGCCACACGAGGCAACCCCTCCCGAACGTAACACGATATCATGGTATTCCAGCTAATAACATCTCTTTCTGGATACTTATCAAACAGTTTTTTCACATCCTTTAATCTCCCAGCTTTCGAATAAAACCCCATCAAATTGTTCTTCAGAGACCTACTACTCCCAAACCCGGATTTCAAAATCCTGGCATGAACTTCATTTGCTTGTTTAATATCAAAATCCTTAGAACAAGCATGTACCAAGAAGTGAAAGGTGGTGATATCTAACATCACCCCTCGAGTAACCATATGACAGTAAGTCAAGAACAGTTGTTTTAGACAACCATCTTCACTTTCAAGATGGATTTTCAAAAGGGTGTCCCAAATTATGGTCTCTGGGATTCTCAACTGGTTGAAAATACTTGAAGCGCAATCGATTTTTTCGATGGAAATGAAGAATTGGAGAATGTGGCTGGCAATGAGAGGGTGATGGATGAGATTTGTGGTGACTAAGTGGCCATGAATTGACAAGAATTCTTTGGTGTTTGAACAAGATTTTAACAATGAGATGCAGAGCTGTGTTGGGTCACAAGTGATTGAGGGACTTATGGTGGTTTTCACAATAGGAGGAAGATTGGAAGAAAAGATGGTGGCGGGATATGCAATGGCCATCTTGAATACTAGCAATTTAATTTGGTTCCCTCTGTTTTCTGCTTCCTTCCAAGGTTGGATAAGGTTACTGCTGAATGAACCAAAAGAAATGGCTTGATGATAGATAGTGAATTGACAGAAATAGCCCAACCACATGAATTTTAAGCAAACATCTTGTTCTGGATAGGCCCGGTTCAGCCGTACTTGGGTTGGGCCGGCTGATTCATCAGTATATATAGTTGGGTCGGACCGAGTTTGAACAGATAGTTAATAGGGACATTTACATTTAGTAGTACATTTTTAAAAATAATTGCAATAATGGTGCATAGATAAAATAATTACAAAACTAATACACTTTCCCATATTTATTTTCAATATTAGTGCAATTAGGATTCCTTAATTTAGGGGATAATATCACTTTCTCTCTCCTCCATTCTATTCTTTTAATTTAGTTTTCATATCAGTTTTTTTTAAAAAAATAAAATATCCATTCTCTCTATACCCTCCATTCCTCCCACCGCCCCACCGCCTATCCCCGCCGCCCCCGCCCCCGCCCATCCGCCTCCTTTCTTTTCCTTCTTCTTTTGAAGACGGCAACACGCCAACATCTTTTTATGATAATTACCAAGTTGAAGTTGCTTTAATAAGTGGTATGCCAACTTTTGTTGGGAGGTGAAAGCAGATGGGACTCAGATTCACAGTACTTCTAGATATTTAGGACCTTTGGAAAACTCAAAAGTGAGCATGAAGCTTTTTTTATGCCTCGGCTATAAGCTAGCAATGTACTTGCAATGAATGTTTGGTTAAATGTTTGGTTACTTTGCTATGAATGTTTGGTTACCAACTGCAATATGAAAAAATTATGGTTACTAATTAGATTAATTTTGGTTACTGTATAATGTTGAGTTGATAACCATTAATATTGGTTACCTTGGTATAAAGGTTTAATTACCTTGGTATGAATGTTTGGTTACCTTGCTATGAATATTTGGTTACCAACTGCAATATGAAAAAATTATGGTTACTAATTAGATTAATTTTGGTTAGTGTATAATGTTGAGTTGGTAACCATTCATAATATTGGTTACCTTGGTATAAAGGTTTAATTACCTTGGTATGAATGTTTGGCTACCTTGCTATGAATGTTTGGTTACCTTGCTATGAATGTTTGGTTACCAACTGCAATATGAAAAAATTATGGTTACTAATTAGATTAATTTTGGTTAGTGTATGATTAGTTTTCTTTCATATTTTAAACATGTCCTGTCTTGTCTACTTTTACTTACCTATTTATGGCTGGCTAATAGGTTCCAAATTATGAACTGGGCAATTTTATTGGCCCCACCATCTTATGTGACGTCACAAACAACATGGACTATTACAAGGTATCTTATTCCATCTTTTATGGTCTCAGTGGATCTTGGATTTTGTGCTATACAGTGGGAGAAGAGATTTGAATCTTGATAACAGTTGATATTCATATGCACAGGAGGAAATTATTGGCCCAGTTCTTCTTTGTATGCAGGTTGGGAGGGAGGGAGGGAGGGGGCGAGAGGGAGGGAGGGGGCTGGGGCAGAGAGAGTCGGAGGGAGGGGTGCGGAGGGAGGCGGGCGACGGGGAGAGGTGGTGGGAGGGAGGGAGGGAGGGGAGAGAAAGAATGAGTAATTTTTTTAAAAAAAAACTGATATGGAAACTAAATTAAAGGGATAGAATGGAGGAGAGAGAAAGTGATATTATCCCATAAATTAAGGAATCCTAATTGCACTAATATTGTAAATAAATATGAAAAAATGTATTAATTTTGAAATTATTTTGTGGATGCACTTATCTTGTAATTATTTTCTAATTGTTGTATAGTATTGTAAAGAACTTAATAGGACATTGGTGAAAATGATGGACCCAACCTTGGCCCAGATCTTTGAAACGGGCTGAACCCACATTTAATAACTTAATGATTTTTTAGAAAAGAGTCTCATTTATAAAACTAAATAAATTATTTCTCATAAATAGTTCCCTTTTAATTAATTGATTATAATATTAAATGATATACAATATCCTCAAAAATTTTCATCATTATACCATCACTAACACTATTAAATATATACATACTTTATGGTTATAAATTTTATCATTTGTCAAAACCAGTTTGTATTCCCCAACATAAAATGACACATTTGTTTATATATGTAGTGTGGGAGTTGCCATTTACATAACAGTCACTTGGGGCCCAATTTCGACCTTGATCCAGCCAGAATCTGTAATGTCCAGGAAATTTCTAAACATTGTATTAAATTATTTTAATATATGAAGATCGTTCTATTTTAATTTTTCGGATTTAATTGGATCCATGAGGGTATTATTATTTTAATTATATAAATACGTGGTCCAATAATTTTCTGTGCATTAAAGGGACTCACTGATAGTTTAAATAAATTAGTGAGTTAACCCTAAGATGTTATTTGCAAGAAAATTTGGAAATTAAACAAATAATTTTATCATTATCGGATTAAATAATTCGAATAAAGAATTTTGGTTAAAATAAATATTTTAAATAAATAATTAATAGGGTAACTATTTAATTTAAAACATTAGGAATACAATGTGATTAAATTAATTTGGTTCACTTTTCTTTTATTGGCCCATTGCTTTTATTTATTTCCTGATTGGGTCAAGCGAGTGGGCTGGTCAAATTAAATCAAATGGGGCCGATCCAATTTCCTTGCTTTTCATTTGGACCAAACCAAGTGGATCGGATAAATCCTAAGCATTAAATCAATTGGGCTGAGCCCAACTCTCCTTCTGTCGGGTCAAACCCTTTTGTTCCAGCCGGGTTGGATCATGAAAACGGGTCGATTGAGTTGGGATTGGGGGATATTAGAGCCAGTGAAATCAATTGGGATTTACAGACCGAGCAACCCCAAATTCTCCAACCAAGACCTAGCCAAGCGCAACCAAACCTTCGATCCAATCGGACGGGACAAGCGCGACTGACGGGAGGGAGTACCGCCAGGCGTGCGCCGGCGTTGGGGTGAGCAACCAGCGGGCAATTCAAGGGCTGAAGGGGACGACCGATAGTTCAGCGAACGGACCAAGAAATCCCAAACGACCGGCGATTTGACCGGTGAGCGCACACGGCTCGATGAGCTGCCGGCAAGTCAGTGGTTGAGTTGACAACGGGTCGACAGCTCCTCTCTCCCTACCGTCGGTTAATAACTTAGCCAGGTAGGGTATTGCCCAATAGTTGGGTAAAATTTTGTCTATAAATTAAACCTCCAAGGCTGCCGATTTCCTTTGTTTGTGAGTTCCCAATTAGAAATTTAGGGTTCCAAATTAGAGAGAGGACAGAAGTTGCAGCAAGGGGGGGAGCAGGGGAGGCCAACAGGGGATGTCCAGTTGGGTCGTGTATTGCGGAAGAAGAAGGAAGACAGCAGCGCGATCAAACCTAAGGTATCAAACGGAGTCAATTGACTGTGATAGTTGTTTGAATTTAGGTTATACATTGTATATTATAGCAGTACCTTGGTATGAAACTCAGCCGTGTATTATAATTTTTTTTGTTTGGTTTAAAAACCTGGTATCGAATGATGTTAATCTTGTTGGTTTTGATTCGGAGAAAACTGGTATTATGTTGTTCTTGTTTAGGTTTACAAGACTGTATTGTATTTTGGTTGGTTCACTGTGAATAAGAAACTGGTATTATGTTGTTCTTGTTTAGGTTTACAAGACTGTATTGTATTTTGGTTGGTTCATTGTAAATAAGAAACTGATGTTGGATTCTCTTTCGTTTGGGAGTTGGTTCTGAATTGGGAAAAACTCTGTTGGGTTAACTATTTATCTGTATTGGACTAATGGTTTGATAATTGGTTGGGTTGCGTTGTGTTATGAACCTCTGTATGAGGACCATAAGGTTCGGGTAGCCTAAATTGGGTATAGGAATGAACTAGTGTTCAATATCGCCGATTCACAGTCTTGTTAGAAGCGAACACTAGCCTGTTATGTTGTAATACCATGAAACCAATTATTAACTATACTGATACACAAATAAAAAAAAATAAAATAAAAAATAATAATAATTATTTCGTCATTATTATTTAATTAATATTAAATAATAATTAAGTAAAATTAATAAATTAATTATTTATTATCTAATAATAAATAAAGATTATAAATATTAAATATGAGTAAGGTTAAATAAATAATTATTTATTATTTATTAATAAATAATAAATAAAGATAATAAATATTTAATTATTATTTTAAATAATAGTTAAATATAAATAAAGTTAATAATTTAATTATTTATTATTTACCCTTAAATAATAAATAAAGCTAATAAATAATTGATTATTGTTTAACTACTATTAAATGATAATCAAGTATGATTAACACTAATAGATTAATTATTTATTATTTATCCATAAATAATAAATAAAGCTAATGAATGTTTGATTATTGTTCAACCATTAGTAAATAGGTATGAACAAGGTTAATAAATAATTATTTATTATTTATCCATAAATAATAAATAAAGGTAATAAATATTTAACTATTATTTAAATAATAGATAAGTATAAGTAAAGTTAATAATTATTTATTATTTATTCATAAATAATAAATAAAGTTAATAAATATTTATTTATTATTTAATAATAATTAGATATAAGTAAAGTTAATAATTATTTACCATAAATAATAAATAAAGTTAATAAATATTTAATTATTATTTTTAAGTATAAGTAAAACTCATAAATAATTATTTACCCATTAATAACAAATAAAGATAGTAACCATTGAATTATTACAAAGTATAGAAAAGTTAATAAATGGTTATTTATTCTGTATCATATAGTACTAAATAAAGATAATATCTAATTATTAACTAATAATAATTAGGTATAAATAAAGCTAATGAAAATAATAATCACTTAATCATTAATGAAATAATGATTAAGTATAAGTGAGACTAATAAGATTATCTATGGCCCTTAATAAATAAAGATAATAAGCACTCAATAATTATTCAATAAATATTTAATAATAATTAAGTGCGTGTAGAATTAATACTTTGATTATTTAATAAAGAACCAAGGGTAATAATTACTCAATTGCCCTTAAGGTGAATAGTAACTAAGTAAATAAAAGATTTAGTGAGAAGATCAACTATTATTTAGTTGTTATCAAATCATGTTAAGTTTATTATTTATTTTATAACTAAATGTATATGGAGAACTGTCTACCTGCTAAATAAATGGCATAAGAGAGTGTATTGATATACAATTACGCAATGCTAATGGATAAACCAACTCTACCAACTGATAGGTTATCCAAGGTCAAGTAATTAAAGCTAAGATTTAATTGTAGCTGAGCAAACAGGCAAGTTCCTAACCCTAAACTTCTTTCATTTTTGCAAGTTCTTCTCACTCAATTTTTGCATTGAGCAAGCTTTTAAACCTTATGCATTGTTTTAATTCGTGCAAAAAGGTATATATTGTTGCAAGTTATTCTTTAAGCTTGAGTTTTTATCTCCAAGCATGCCTTAAGTGGTCTAATTATTTTCTAAATTATTCCACATCTGTATATTTATTGGCATTCGCACTCGTGCATTGGAGATTCGTATATTTAAATTCAGGAATTTATAAACCATTCATGGTTAAGTCTGAACCCTTGTTCGGTCAGACAAATATGTGAGAATTTATAAAAGCTATCTGAACCAATCAATGGTAAGGATTCTTAGACTGTATGAACACCCCTTTATTTATAGGGGAGTACCCCACGTACCGTATATAAGGTACAAATAGCAGAATTAAATGTTATGCATATATATAGGGTACGCGAGGCTGATCCCCTCAAGTACGTTATTCTGTAGCCAGTAACCAGAGGGTCGACTAGCTATTGACTCCTCTGGAAGTTATCGTTCAAAGTCTATTTGACTATCAATTGTTCTAAAAGCATTTAATGTTCTTGCTTCTGATTATCCTATTGTTGAAATCCCTTTAATATCCCTTCATCATGATATATCTTTATTGTCGTACTTTAAACTTGCTGGGCAAACTCGTTGCTCATTCTTGCTATATCATGATCTCATTGCAGCTAAACCCGAGACGTCAGGGAAGAACAAAGGGAAGGAAAAGATGAAGTGATAGACTTCATGTAGCAGAAAATAAAATTATGAGTAGTTAATTTCTGTAATGTAATTTAATCCCTGATAGTTATTAGGGTACGGATTGTGTATGTGTTTAAGGTTATTTGTATTCTGGGACTAGTAACACCTTGTAATGAACAACGTATGTTTATTTTATTCCGCATTTTAGTTACCATATGTTGTTAGAGGTGAATGTTTGTATTGGATCGTGATGACCGGATCCGGGTATTTGGAGACCCGAATTTGGGGGCGTCACAGAATCTCTCAATTCTCAAAGAATGAAAGTTGGAGATCTATTTCTTAGCTTTCTGGAACATCTTGAATCGTCCTAATCAGAGTTCGGATGCGAGAGTTATGACCATTTTACCAAAGGACGTCGCAACAGAAAATAGAGCTCGCCCCGACGAGTTTGTCAAGCGAGTTCACCTCTATCCAAGCAGAGCTCGCCCCAGCCAGTAGCGCTCTGTTGAAGTTCGCCCCGACGAGCTTGAGCTCGCCCCAGCGAGTTCGTCGGGTTTTTGTTAGATTTTTGACACGTTTTGATAGATTTGGATGCGGATTTACTTCCTAAATTAGTTAGTTTCAATATATTTTCAGATTCCTATTGTAATTAGGATAGTTCTAGATTAGAGTTGGATTCTAAATAGATTGTTGATTCCTTATTGGATTCTAGGTTTTTCCTTATTAGTATAAATAGAATACTTGGTGAATGTAATAGAACATTCAATAATATTCAGATTTTATCATATTCTTGTGAGATTATTTGTAAGACCCCAACTTTTATGAAATAAAAGTCTAATTTTCTTTATGATTATTATTCTAAATTGTAATACCTCGACTTTTATGAAATTATTAATTGAATATGTTCAAACACATTATTTTATGTTTTAATTTTTTTTAATAAAAGAGTAGATAGATTTATTTCTTCTAGGATAACAGCCCATGTGGGCAGATGATGCTAATGATAATAAGAAGGAAAGAGAGAGGAAGGTAATGGGAGACAATTGAGGGGGACAAAGTGGGGAGAAAGGAATAAATTAAGAAGGAAAGGTGGGGAGAGGGGCCTTGGTGTTGGGCAATTAATTGAGCCTAATAAGGCAAAATCAGCAAACTCCCTTCTTAATTCTCATACTCCCTCCCGTAGCATATGTTCAGATTCAGAAAAGAGAGAGAAAAAGGAGGCTGCTGAAAATGAAGAGAGAAAAGGAAGAAGAAAGAAAAAAAAAGAAAATGAAGAAAGAAATGGCTAAGGTAAATTCTCAAAACCTTTGTCAAATCCTTCGATTTTTATGGATAGTTATAAGTTTTATGAAGTTTATGTATGTATGTGATGGATTTAAACTTGTAAAACAAGAATCAAACAAGAGAAATCAAGAAATCAAATGAAAAATAAAATCTGAAAATTTTCAGAAAACTAGTTTGTTATCTTTTTTTGTAAAGACCATGACTCTTTGTGTATAATGAGTTAGAAGATGAGCCTTATATAAAAAAAGCCCTGGAAGTAAGCTAAACATAGAAATAAGAATCACCCAAAAAGTTTTTGTGGCTTGTTCGTGGTGACTGTTTGAATGAAACTGGTCCGTTAGACTTATAGTCTGTCAGAATTTGAAAAAATCAGTTTTCTTAAGATATATTGCGTGGGTTATATCTCTTAATCTGACTGTTGGATTATTACAATTTTTGGATATGTTATAAATGAATATGTTCACCAATTTTAAACCGTTAAGGATTAATGTATGATTTGTTATGAATAATTTAGTAGAGCTGACCAAATTTTTGTATTAATCTGACCTTATTTGAAAAAAGTGAAATTCTGTTCTAATCAGAGAACGAGCTAAAGTCATGGCCTAGATGAGGTTAAAGTAGACTGTATAAGTTTTAATTTGACTCAAGAATGAACGAAAACGGATAAGTAACGAAAGAGTTATGATAAAAATAAAAACAATATTTTGTTATAGAAAAATGGTGAAAACGAGTTTTATAACTCAGTTTAATTTTCTTATAATTATTATTCAAAATAATAAGTTGTTAAATTAGTAAAATGATAAAGTTAATGATTATATGTGCAAATTATAAAAGTATGTTAGGGAATATTCGTTGTGTCGGCAAATATTCGTTCTGTCGGAAAATATTCGGTAAAGTACAACGGATTGCATACCTTCTGACTAAAGGGATATGCTAATAATATAAATGTTTAAATATTTATGTTTTTGTATTTTATCATCACTTGATTTGGTGGCTTAGTGGTGGGAAGCCGGACATAAGTCCCCATAAACGTGGGTTCGAGTCTTAGTAACTCCTCTATGCTTAAGTGGTCTCTCGCCCTGAATTTATTCGGGGGATAAGCTGAGTTGTGCCGATGAAGACACCACTGAGGCCTCCAAATTTTTTTTTTGTTCTCATGCAATTATAACATGTACAATATTTTATCAATAATTGTCACAACACAATAACTCATATTATTTGATATGATATAATTAGACCAGTTGACAATATTGTGAGTTTATAATAATAATTGTGAATAATTGTTGAAAGATTGAAAAAAATGTAAATAATTGATGAATAAAATGTGTTGATTAAAGATAAGTATGATAAGTAAGTGTTCGTTCAATTATTTTCTTTTTACAAAAGTAAGTTTGACAGGACTTACCGACACTCTACTTTTCCTAAAGTAGTCTGGACCACATTTTGTTAAAATCGTGTACAAGTTAGTTTAATTTCCTCTGTGGAACCATAAATTCCACTACCAGCATTTTTATATAGCTCATTTGGTTAATTTATCAAAGCGTGTGTGCTAGTTGTCTCTTAAATTCTCAGTATAAATAGATTGCTTAGTTATTAATGAAAAACACACCATCACTACACCAAAAATATAAAATTCTTCTACTATAATATTGTGAGTAATTTCTTTTGAGTGTAAGGTTACTCCAAGTGTTGATACAAGCATTGTTCAAGTTGATCAATTTCATAGAATGCTGCACCTAGTCACGTGATAAGGTAAGGAATGTCATTTTCTTTCATACTCGTAAAGGGTTGAACTTATTAAATTGAAAGTCGCTAATGTTTATTCTTTTAATTTCTTATTCTTATTTCTGTACATTCATCATATCATTGATTTGTACTAATAATCAAGATTGAGTTGTGAAGAATATTTTTGGCTGGATAGCAAAGACACGAGGTGCAAGTTCTTTTTGGTCGGTGTGCAAAGAGTAACTGGTGTTTGGTATGATCATAACCAAAAGCTATGATGAGGTATGATCATGACCATTGGTGTTATTGGTGCATACCTTTGGCCCGTAGTGCAAAGATGAACTGTTGATTGGTATGATCATAACCAAAAGCTGTTATAAGGTATGATCATGACCATTGGTGTTACAATTGAATATCTTTTGCCCGTAGTGCAAAGATAAACTGGTGATTTGTATGTTTATGAATAGGAACTGTGAATTATTATACTCATGATCTTTGGTGTTATAGGCAAAGACAGGTGGTAAAAATTCTCTTTAAAGAAGAACTGCTAATTGATGTTACAGGAATAAAATATGAATGGTGAATGTTTTAATTGAAAAAGACAGTAGATATTATGATCCATTTGACTCTTTGAATAGATTGCTCATTCCGCTAAAGATATTTATTGAAAATTTATATCATTTACCATATATTCTAAATATCTGATTTATTACTATTGAAGACTATTGATAATTTATTTATCTTAGTCATGATATTCTTTACTGGGCTATTTATGCTCACTATTTTGCTTCACAATTCCTTTCATGTAATAATAGTGTAACTGGGTCTAGCGGGAAAAACAGAAAAATAGAGTAATGGTCCGAGTTTGTAGCTGTAGAAATCCTCAATATAGTGAAACAGTGTGACAATGATTGTATTGAGAACTTAATTTGGGTCTGAATACTGTCATACTATATATGCACAATATTTGTATTAAGAAATATGTATATTATTGTGTGTTTACGATAATTTAACAATTGATTTTGGTGAGAGAATTTGTGTTTGTAGTATGTATTTTGGCGACTCAAAATTGGGTTGTGTGGACCCGATTTTGGGGGCATCACATTATTCTCTACTTTTGGTTCTTTGAAAAATTCCTAAGTTATCTTCTTAGTTTTTCTTTGAGATTCAACTTTAACTTATCATATAACAATACATAGTTGTGTGTGGCGCCTTCTACTGTATCAATCGTCAATTGTATCAAGATTACCCCTATAAGCGAGGGGTTAAGGTGTCGTTGGTGTCCATTCAACGCATATTTTCGAACGCGAGCAATTGTACCAAGATTACCGTGTACATATAGGCGAGGGGTTAAGGTGTTGTGAATAATTCATCCTACGACTTTGCTAGAAATGATCCGGGCGACGACCACCTCACGCAAGCGTGTTCTGGAGTCTATCACATTGTTTACAAAAATCAAGCTTACAAAGCTTACAAATTATTTATCCATGCAAGAATAATACTAAGCACTAAAAAGCTACTTCTTATGCCTTTTTGTCTTGGATGATCATGCACCATCCTTGTCATTTTCTTTCATAATTCCTCTAAGGTTATAGATGGTGACAATTTTTTTCCTTCTTTTATTTAATATTTGGAGTTTCCCTAAATGTCTCTTGCATTGAGGCACACCTGAACATAGTCAATTTCTATTAGGGATTGTGATTCCAGGTGGTGGAGCTCTAATGGTAGCAGTTCTTGAAGTTACAGCTGAGGTTGAGATAGGTGTAACTGACTTTTGACTTACGACGAGGGAATATCAAGATTTTTACTCTGTTTCATGAAGGTTCAACCCTAACTCCGAGTGTTGTAGTGGTATGGTCATCTCAAATTGCCATGACATAGCATTATTCGCTTGAGGAGAAGCAATAGTAGATGGCTGCTAGAAAGACATTTTTTTCATGAAATCGATCTGGGTTGCAATCGGAGAAAAAGAACTCGTGGCAATTGAAGGAGATGAGAGAAGATCCGAAATAAGGAGGGAATCGGTGGTTCAATTCGAAATTTAGGGCTTCCTTTACTCCATTTGGGACTAGAATGATGCCATGGGAGGAGGAGAAGAATACGGTTTAGGGTTGCTGGATCGATTTGGGGGAGAAGAGAATGAGCTGCTGCGTTATTATTTTTTTATATACACAAGTTCACGTCGTTTTGAGTCATATTTTAAAATAAAATAAAATTAAAATAAAATAAAATAAATAAGCCAATCGACGTCGTTTTGGCAGCGACTGTGTACATTTTCAGCTTGCACAGTTGTGCAACTCCATTTTCCCTTATATATATGTATAGCTCCTTTAGTAATATGAAAATGAAATTCATTCAATATGCTGTTAAAAAATCCATAAATCACGTAACAAGGAGCGAATTCGATCAATCCCACTCAATAAAATATAGGGAATCTTAGTCGGAAACTTCAACAACAAACAAAGCCTATCCAAATCAATGAAAATTAAATAACAGTAGCACACACTGGTAGCACAATTAATTACATCAATGACTCATGAAGGCGCTTTATTAATTATTAATAGATGAAATTAAGCTAGCCTTTAAATCTAGGACTATCTATCCAAATTGGAGGAAACAAAGACAAATGATTATAACGAGCGGGATCTATCTAGGACAAAATGCTTACCAAAACTCCGATGTGTCATCTTTACTAGCATAGCTAGTATATGCAATTATGAGGGAACCAAGAACAAGTTGCTGATCGATGTAGATGAGACGACTAGAGAGCGTGAATTGAATATAATTTCTGACCCAGAAACAAAGCTTAATTCTCCAAGAAGCTAGGCTCTCAACCTTATCCCACGCACATTTTGATCATATCCTTTGTTTTTTTCCCAGCTTGTATACAAGGAAATTTGCTTTTAAAATGTCTATATCAATGTGTAGAATCCTTTAAACAAGTAGTACGTAGATGACCACCTTCTTGTGATGATTGCATGCACAATATACACCTGATTGGGCAAACTGCCAGTAGTTGGTAATGGTTGATCAGTAACAACTTGATCTCCGGTTAATATTATTGGTACTAGAAGTAATGTCTACTTCCACAAGTGCACTCCAACGATGCACCGCATAATATGAAAACCTACCTGTTTTGGCAATATGTTTATAAATTTCCAACTTTTATCGAGGCCTGGCCTTAATGATGCCAACCTTTTCATCTCTTTATAAATGACCAAAACTAGATAGTCATTTGGATTCAAATAAGGGTCTGTCAGACGGACGATAATATACCTTTTAAAGCCCATGCAATAATTGTAATTGTTCTCCGGATCTTTCAACTCGGGGAGACGAATGGTCCGATTTGATAAGGGGTGGACAAGAGTTATTTATTACATCGGAAATATAATTATCTATGGTGAACAACCATCCATGTGAAGACCCGATCGAAGATGCATCTTTTATAAAGGCTTTTTTTTCTCTTTCTTCTTGTCTTGGATAGGAATCACCAACATGGGGAGTAATTGTTTTTTGTTATTCATGTCATAATCAACTAATGCAACTGAACACCATGATTTGCAAACGGAACAAAATCGAACTACGCTCGGATAATCAATAATTATACGAAGGATTGGGGCGAGAAGATCTGCTGGAAGCGATGCCCAATTTGAACAAGTACTATGTATACGTGAAAAAGCAGCTGTAATAGCCCCTTCCCGAATAGGAAAGGGAGTCACGTTGAAAGCACAACAAACCTCAAAATAATTAACAGAGTACTAATAACTTCAAAATATTAAATAGTTGATAATCTATCAATGTTGAACTAAATATAATTCTATAAAAATTGGCAGAATAATTAAAACCTAAAATCAAATAAACCTAGATGGTCAAATATAGTTCTCTTCACACGAAACTCTAAACCGTCCTACAAACCTGCCAGAAGAAAAGCTTACGGATAAAGATATACAAAAGATGTACAGTTGAAATAGAGAATTAACTGACAAAATACTAAACAAGGACTTAAGTATAAATACCGACGATAATATAATCTCCAAAGTCTGAATAACACACATATATATATATATATATATATATATATATATCTGAATCAACAAAATTAACAAAACAAACAGAATGTTAAATAAAAGTGGCTAAGTGGTTATTTATACCAAGCTCAGAATACATAGAACCTTGCCACACAGACAAGTCAAAATAATGCCACACAGACAAATCACTCATTGGACCGCAAATCCAAATGCATGTAAATCGAAAGGTATGTCTAGCAGACAAATATCACCAATCTGTAAAACAGAACATAAACTAAGGCCAACCCATACACATCCTGAACATACATATCAAATGGCTAAAGCTCACACCCAGAGCAACATACAAAAGGATACGCCGTGGATTGATCACACCGCCACGGAAAGTGTCATATCTCGGTGCCAAGAGGGCATGCCTATGGTACCCCCACATGTGGTTATAGCTCAGGTATACCCTGTCGCTTATTCTATAAAGATATGATGTCACAACACATGTGACATAATACCTACAAAAGGGTTCTAAATGTACATGTTGAACCAAATCAAATCATAAACAAAATACTTTTAAAGTAAAGAAACAACATGTATCGCTCTACAAAGATCAATAAAGTCCTATGCATAAACAACAAATTCAAAAGATTACAAAATATGAAGTTCGGAATATCTAGACCAAACCAAAGCAAAATAAGGATTTGATTAGAAATGCATAATTCTAAACTATTAGCAGTACAAACAAATCAACATAATGATAGTATCGCTGAAGAAATATGGAATATGGTCAAATTATAATAGAAAGAAAATAGTTCAAATTATAGAATAAAATTAAGATATTAAATATCAAACTTCTATTTAAGAGTGCCACCGGAAATACAAGAAAAATGTAACGAATGACGAGATATCACGAGATATATAGAATACAACAATAATCAAAAGAGTGGAGTACGAAATACGTACCTGGTACTCAAAACCACTTACAACACACTCTACAAAATTTTACCATCAAATGCCAACGATAACAAATATAAAATGTTATTCACCACCTAAATATATTCACCTCGAATTAAATATAATCCAAATTAATAATTCCACAATAATTCGTAATCTATTCAAGGTGCCTTTAATTATCGCCTTAGATCACTATTAATACTCCAAAACTTAAAAGTCAATAACAAAACTTAAGAAATCTTAAAACAAATTATTCTTAAGACGGCAGTCCACTATTCTGGTCTTATCACTATTAACTAAATCTTATTTGTCAAATTAATTAATTTTAACGGAAAGTAGACTTCAGATACTCCAATTTAGCCTCAAGAATCACCCAAATCGAATTTAAAATCCTTAAATTATACATTTTTAAATATTAAAACTCACTCCTGAAAATTTGTTTGAAAAATCCCAAACCATCCACTTCTTAAAATTCATAACAAATCATACGTTAATCTTTAACGGTTCAAAATTAGTGAATATATTCTTAGGTTATATATATAGCATATCTAAAAATTATAACAATTCAACGGTCAGATTAGGAGATATAACACACGCAATATACCTTAAAATATAGAAACTGATTTTTAGATTTTAACGTTTATATTCAATCACATTATATTCCTTAATATAAATTTGTAACTGGAGAATTGGGCTGCTGAAAACTCTTATATTTTAGAACAGAAGAAGTATATAACACTATTAAATATATTGATATTCTTAATATCAAAGTTATTTTTTTCTTAAAAAAATTAATCATAAAATTACTTTCATAATATTTATATCATTCAATTTTAACAGTCATGTACTCCCCCCGGTTCCAAATTACAATATTATTATTTATAAAAGTCAATTTAAATATTTTAAAACTCAAAATTGGCATGAATTCATTTAGTTTAAATCAATACAATTATGACTATGATACACTATCTAAAAAGTATTACTAGTTATAAAATTTATTATTTTCAAAACTTAAATGAATCATGTCAAATTTAAATTTAAAAATATCTTAAATTGACTTTTAAAAAATCAATATTAATCTTATAATTTAGAGCAAATAGAGTATTTATTAATGGATAATATGAGTGTACTGGATGATATTTCTTCGTCTCAAAAGTTAAACATGTAAGACCCCGACTTTTATAAAATAAAAGTTTAATTTTCTTATAATTCAATTCTAAACAGTAAGGTGATAAATGATAAAGTTAAGGGTGATATGTGCAAATAATCAGATAAATTATTTTATCGGGGAATATTTCTTCTATCGAAAAGTACGACGGCGTCGAAATAACCAATCATTGGTGAGCCGCATAACGACTAATTGTCGGATACAGAAAACGACAGAAATAATTTTTTTAATAGAAATTGTCAACGGTACTATCACTTTTAACTGTTTAAAATACCCGGTGATAAAAGTACAGTAGCACGCGGTATTCTATAGTAAGTAGCACGCAATACTCCACATTATCATGCGGTATTGCACAATATTTTATATTATTGAACTCAATAATTACCATAGTAGCAACTTCACAGTATTTCATATTATTAAATTAATAGTTGACACGACACAGTAACTCATATTATTTGATATGATATTATTAGACAGTTAGCATTATCAGTAATGTCTAGAAGTTCTGTCAAGGAAATGGGTTATTTAATTGCGCGTCATTTCACTGGAAGACCCACTCTTTCTTGGGAACGATCTGGTTTTCAATATTGTGAGTGTATAATATTAATTGAGATTAATTATTGAAAGTTTAAAAATGTGCAAATAATTGATGAATAAAAAGGTGTTGATTAAAGATTAAGATGATAAATAATGTGCGATAGAAGTTTGTTCAAATTTTAATATAAATAGAGGGGTTTAACATGAGACGTATGTTGCATGTTTGACTTACTTATCTGGTGGGACCCATCACTCGTACTTTATCAAATTTGGTTGCCTGTGGTTTGGGTTTTCTTCTGTAGGACCCACTTATTTTATCAAACCAACCAAAAGTTTTTCTGAACGTGGATCCTTATTTTCTTCTGAGGGACCGACTTGTCTTAATCAACAAAGTTTTATTATTATTATAAATATAATAATAGTAATAAAACAGAAAACTTGACACACGCATGAGGGGGTCAAAATTTTATGACAATCTTTTGACTCAAGCCCTAGAGGTTCATCAAATAATTTCGAGTAAGCGATCTGAAGTTGGTTCAAGGATGCTTGGAATGGAGCTTAAAGAGCATTCATATGATTTGGAATTGCTAGATACAATCTATTTAATGAGACCAAATTTACGTCAGTCAAGTCATCGTATTCGTGTTGATTTGTGTGGCCTTGTCATTGATAAGGTTATGTTCCAGTTCACGGGGAGATTACAAGCTTATGCGCGACGATATGAACATCCGAGTATGGAAAGGAGTTTACGATCGATCACACGACAACATGAGGTTGGATTACACGGAAACAAAGAAGTTGATTATGTTGAAGTGGGAGCTCGCCCCGACGAGTTCGTCTCTGTTGATGTTCGCCCCGACCAATTTCTCTCTGTTGGTGTTCACCCCGGCGAGTTGGTCGAATTTTGGTTGATGCATTTTTGGCAGATTTGAACGCGGATTTACTTCATAAATTAGATATTTTCAATACATTTTCAGATTCCTATTGTAGTTAGGTTACTTTTAGATAGGATTTTGATTCCAAGTCAATTACTATTACCTTTTTAAGATTTTAGGGTTTATAGCTAGTATAAATAAGCTTTATGAATGTAATTCAAACAACATTCAATACAATTCTGATTTTATCATATTCTTGTGAGATTATTCTCTATTTTTGGTTCTTTGAAGAATTTTTAAGTTATTTTCTTAGTTTTTCTTTGAGATTCAACTTTGACTTATCATACAACAATACAGAGTTGTGTGTGGCGTCTTCTACCGCATCGATCGTCGATTGAACCAAGATTACCGCTTATATATAAGCGAGGGGTCAAGGTGTCGTTGGTGTCCATTCAACGCAGATTTCCTAATGCAAGCAATTGTACCGAGATTACTGTCTATATATAGGCGAGGGGTTAAGGTGTTGCGAGCAGTTCATCCTACGACTTTGCTAGAAACGATCCAGGCGACAACCACCTCACGCAAGCGTGTCGTGAAGTCTATCATTTGGTATCAAAACTAAGTTCGTAGCAGGTTACTTATCCTTTATTTTTCGTGTTTGAAAAAGAAAAGAGTACAAGAAAAAATTTCAGTTTCAATTGTGCTAACCAAACTTGTAGCACACCATCAAATCCATCAATTCCGATCAAGCGAAGACATTAAAATTTTCGTTAGCCTAACAAGCTTTCCCAAAAATTTGAAGAGTGCGAAGACTAAGCCAATCCGTGAGGCTTGAGATTATTGAAAGTTCATTCAAAGTATCAATCCGTGATTGTTGGTAGTCATATTCATACCTTTTATATTTTGTTCTTGATAAGTTATTTTTGAATTGAATAGTAAACTATGATTGTGTTTGGTGAATTTAAAAAGAACCTATAAAAGAGAATAGTAGAGAGATAAAAGTCAAGAGTGGTGAGTTTAATAGAGGGTAAAAGCCAATAAAGTGAAACACGAGCGATTTCATAATTGTGCGATACATTGTTGAGTGAAACACGTAAGGGAGTGTGTGAGAAATTTTTTTTATCTACTAACCTTTGTTTTGCAACAAATATGTATGGTTATAATTCTAAAAGTGCTTATGAGTCTCGAAGGAATCCTTTCCAAGGCAGGAATGATCCAGATGCTTATTTGAGATGAGAGAAAAAGATGGAGCGAGAGTTTGACTATCATGGCTATTCCGAGCGGAGAAAGTTCAAACTTGCAGTTCAAGATTTTTCTGGTCATGCAGCTATATGGTGGGATCAATTTGTACTTAGCAGGCGAAGATGTGGAGAACATCCGATCGAGATATGGCAAGAGTTAAAAACCGTGATGAGAAAGCGGTCTGTTCCAGTACAGCTTAACATGAGGAATGAGTATGCATCTCCTAGACATATAGAGCAACCTTCAAGGCGATCAACTTGGGATGATGAAAAGAGGGATCAAATGCATGAGGAGTCGCATTGGAGACAACCACAATAAGCTCCAAAGGTATATAGGGAACAAGTATGAAAGTCCAATAATAATCTAGAAGAGGGGTTGAATAGATTATCACTGTTTAAAAATTTATCTTATGCATTTTTGAATTTTTAGTAAATTAATTTGCAGTGTCAGAAATTAATAAACAAGATAGTAAAAATTCAATCACACAATGCAAAGAGATTTATCTGGTTCACAACATACAGCTCGGATATGTTGCTACGTCCAGTCTCAAGCTCCTCTCCAGGACTTGAGATCCTATTACTCCTAGTAATAAATACTCCTTCAATGGGCGGAGAAGCCTTTATAAAGTTTTAAAGATAAACTAACAACTATCCACAACTAACTATCTTGGACAACAAGCTCCCAACTCCTTCCTCAAGCTTAGTTGTACCTTTCTTTTGAGTTCAGTTCTACTCTATGATCTGGTCTTGAAGTGACAACCTTTTCCTTACCTCACAAGTACACTAGAAACCCAACTCCCAGCTGACCTCTCTAAGACTCTGGTCTGGGTCAAAAAATTACTCGTCTTTCTCACAGGTACATAAAATAAACTAACTCTAACCTTTTTCCTTTTTACAAAAGTTTGGTTTGAATTTGCTTCTAAGATAAGCAGATAAAGTTTGGTACAGATAAAAGTTCAAATAACTTTTATATTTGATACTTCTCAAATAAGCAGATAAACAATTTAAGAATCAGATATTTAAATAAAAGCTCAAGACTTTTATATTTGAGTAAAAGGCTTCTGTGTAAGCAGATATACAGATTAATGCAGTTTTATAAAAACTTTCTTTTTCTTTATAAATAAAGAATGTGTTTCTATGGTTTAAACAAATATAACTTTTGAGTTTCTGATATATAAAAGTTTAAATAACTTTTAAGTGATGTGCTTCTTTTCAAGCAGATATAACCATTGAAGTTTGTAATATAAAAGTTTAAATAGCTTTTATATTATGCAACAAGTATTTATGAATAAATGTATTTGTGTACAAAATACTTGTGATGACAGATATCAAGTATGACAGATTAATCAATTAAATAATACTTGATATATCAAATAGATTCGTTTCACTCAAAGATATATATTTGTATATATTTGATCTACGTTGTGAAAATTTGGCCACTTAGGATTTCAAAGATCGTCCAGATAATATTCTTTGTTAAGAAGTATTTCCGAATATCGGTATCTAAGTACTGACTAAATTTTGGTTTCACAATCTAATATTTATATAAATATCTTTCAATATTTATATAAATTATTTATATCAATAAAAGACCATTTAGGATTTCAAAGACCGTCCAGATAATATTCTTTGTTAAGAAATATTTTCGAATATCGGTATCTAAATACTGACTTTTTATTTGATATTGATAGATGAAATATAGATATATATATATATATATATATATATATAAATATATATATATATATATAGATGTGTATAATAATTTATATTTGAATATCTATATATATAAACAAGTATGAGATAATGCAAGTAAAACAATTCAATAACTTATCTCAAATACTTTGACCAATTTTCTCTTCTTCAAAAAATTATAACTTTAGTAGAAGAAAGATTGAAAGTTTTATAGAGAGAATGTAGACAAGGAGAGTGAGAGCTTTTCTTTGCTTTGTAAATTGGTAAGTTTGGAAATGAAAAAAAGCTTCGTATTTATAGGATTTTGAAGATTAGGGCAAAAAGGTAAATTTGTAATCTGATTTTGAATTTAGTGTTTCAGATTTGTTTGATAAAATATTTAAGGGCTCGGATCAAATCTGAATCACACGGATTGGGCAAGTAAGCCCAAAAAATGTTTACAACTTTTGAGTCATTGCATGTCAATGGTTAACAGGTAAATGTTTTAAAACCTTTACATTCCTTTTGGCAAGCATGCACATGCCCACACACAAGTACACGACACAACACACACATGCACTTTAGTTTAGTCCATTTAAGCACAACACATGCATACACACACGACATACATACATATCATATATATATATGTACATACGTATAATATATGCATAATATATATACGGATAATATATCTATATATATATTTTTCTTTTTGCTCAAAAAAGATTTTAAAAATTATTTTAAAAAAGAAATAGGAATCTCCTTGCCTTAGGAAATGTTACTATATGAATTAATTTACTAACACTTGATATTAGTTTATCAAGGTCATAAATTAAATTCATTTTGAAGATGAAAAATATTTTGGTCCATATAGATGAGATAAATTAAAATTTTTTAATATTTTAATCCTATGGAGAGGATTCTACCCATTTGACCTATTTAACTTAATGTGTTATCACCAAAATAAAACTTAACAGATTTGGAGACCTATCAAAGTATTTTCTAAGGAGGCAAAGGAGGACATCGTGGATTCATTTCGTAAGGGGATGGAGGATTGTTGGATGCAACTACAAAATATCTCCAAGGCGCATATGGAGCAAATTCAACCAAGGGAGGGAGAAGATGAAAAAGAATATGCAGTCCAAAGAGAACTGTTAGATTCCAGTATTTAAGATGAAGTCCATGATCAAAAGTGAGACAGTGGACGACACAAAGAAATTCTTCAAAAGATTTAGTGTGAAAAGAAAATTTGAAAAGAGTGAGGAAGAAAACAAACGAGAGATTGAAAATAGAGAGAATGAAAAGAAATGAGAGATTGAAAACAAATGAGAGAAAGAAATAGTTGAGAGAAAAAGTGAACAAAAAGAAAAGAGAGAAATAAGTGACTATGAAAAAAAGAGTGAGAGTGATACAGAATTGAATTTTGAGCAGCTAACGACTGTACATTCGTACAAGACAGCGCTTTTAAATAGTAACTAGATTAACTATGTTTTGTCTAATTCTGTTGTTTCTCTTACATAGGTGAGAGATTACATACCTGGTGCTATCATTCCATATCAATCAACGTATAGTGTTCCCAAGGAAACGACGGAGTTACCAATGCGGGTTAGAGAGTTGATGTAGAAAAGTATCGTGAAAGAAGACATGAGTTCATGTGCCGTTCATGAGATCATAATACCCAAAAAGGAAAGAATGTCGAGCTTGTGCGTTGATTTTCAATTAGTAAACAAGTATCGTTATTATTTTCTTTGCTTCGATAATATGTTTGATAAATTGCATAGTACTTGTGTTTATTCTACATGTGATGTTGATCATGTGATGACAATGCCTAATCAATTTAGCATGAGAGAATGTGATGAATAGAATGGTGTTAACATGTGATTTGTATAGTTGGTTAGTTATTTCGGTTCGATTAACTAATGCATCTAATATTTTTATGAGTTTGTTAAAACATATTTTGCATGCTTCCATTGATAAATTTGTTTTTAGCTATTTTGACGGTAGAATCGTCTTTATCATAAACTATGGAGGATATTTGATTTTTGTTGAGTTAGTTTATGATCATATTGTATATTCTCGTTCTCAACATTCTTGTTATCATAGAATTCATTCTAGTATGTCTTGTCCGTAGTCTTATTTTTGCATTGATCAATCTTCACATGATGTGTCATTAGTTGACGGTAGTAGTGATCATGTTGTTTCGTTAGAGCAATTTTCATTGCATGATTTGCTATTATTTGGTAATGAATTGAAAAGTGTTTATCGTCAAAGTGGAGTAAGATATGGTTTACATGCGTGTTTAGTTAATTCGTTCAGATTAACTAATGAATTTAGTGTTTTGATATTGAGTCATATTTTGCATTCTATCATGGAAAAAATTATTTATATCTGTTTTGATGATATTTCAATTTTTGTCAACACTTGGAAAAATTCTTTAGCACTTGTTGAGTTTGATTGTGATCATCATAAATATGCTATTGAGTTTTCGTCTTGTAAAGTTGGTTGTGATCTTTCAATTCCATTGATACCATTACGTGATTTTGAATGTGTTAGTGTCAATGGAAAGGAAAATGCTGATTTTGTTTTGCAGATTCGGGATGGGATCATACTCATCGAGGAGAAGAGCATAGATCATTGGGTAAATCCATTCGAATAATGCATGGAAAGTCTGAAGGGAAGTAATTTGATTTTTGTTCTTGTGGACTTTACATGTGATTTTGAATTTTGTGAGTTCTTGGAGATTACACAAAAGATATATGTTGATTGCGTTTGTTTTGTATTTAATCCAGGAATTCAAGAGTGTTTGTATTTGCGATGTGACAAGTTTCAAAAATAGATATTTGATCCAGGTGCAATGGAATGGATGTTAGTGCGAATGATCGAGATCTTAAGATTCATTTTTAATCTGGGAATTCGTCAATGGATATATTTACGGATGGATGCGATCATCAGATTATCTTTTGATCTAGGGATTCGTAGATGGATGGATATGCAACATGAAGGGTTCTACATACTGACATTTGATCCAATAGGAGATAAAGCTTTTCATAGTTTTGTTTGCATTTATTTTATTACTTATTTGTTTATGTCGTTAGGTAGAAATTTTGATTATGTTTTTGCTTTAGTTGCTAATTTAGTTGGTTTTATTTTAGTTAGCATTTTGGAAGAATTTGGTCTTCGTGTGGAAGAACATCGTGTTGATGTGGACAGGTTCTTGATTGAGAGAGATCGAAAGTTTTAGTTTTCAGGTGGTGTTACGAATAGTTTATAGTGTGTTATGTTATGTCAAACATCATTTGGAAGGAAACATTTAAGAGTTGTTCATGTCATTACGAGGAACATGTCGAATGTTACTTTGTTCCTTGCGGGAGTTGGAGTTTTTAATGATTATTTTCATATTTTTATTTACGTTGTTGCTATTGCTTATATATTTCGTGTGCCAAGTAAGACTTGCAATTATGAATTGTTTGATGCTACTAACTTAATTAATTTGTTTTCATGTAGGATTAGATTTATGGATAAATCCTTTTTAAGAGGAGGGGATGTCAGATTTGAGGATAAATCCTTTTGAAGAGGAGGGGAATGACATAAGCATGAGGGGGTCAGAATTTTATGACAATCTTTCGACTCAAGTTCCAGAGATTCATCAAATGATTTCGAGTAAGCGGTCTGAAGTTGGTTCAAGGATGCTTGGAATGGAGCTTAAGGAGCATTCATATGATTTGGAATTGCTAGATATAATCTATTTAGTGAGACCAAATCTACGTTAGTCAAGTCATCGTATCCATGTTCATTTGTGTTGCCTCGTCATTGATAAGGTTATGTTCCAGTTCATGGGGAGACTACAAGCTTATGCGCGACGATATGAACATCCGAGTATGGAAAGGAGTTTACGATCAATCACATAAAAACACGAGGTTGGATTACACAGAAACAAAGAAGTTGATTATGTTGAAGTGGGAGCTCGCCCCGGCGAGTTCGCCAAGGCCACTGAACTCGTCCCGGCGAGTTCGTCTTTGTTGATGTTCGCCCCGATCAGCTCTAAAACTGCCCCGGTCAATTTCTCTCTGTTGGTGTTCGCCCCGACAAGCTAAACTCACCCTGGCGAGTTGGTCAGATTTTGGTTGACGCGTTTTGGCAGATTTGAACGCAGATTTACTTCATAAATTAGATATTTTCAGTATATTTTCAAATTCCTATTGTAATTAGGTTACTTTCAGATAGGATTTTGATTCCAAGTCAATTGTTATTACCTTTTTAAGATTCTAGGGTTTCATAGCTAGTATAAATAAGCTTTATAAATGTAATTCAAACAACATTCAATACAATTCAGATTTTATCATATTCTTGCGAGATTATTCTCTACTTTTGGTTCTGTGACGCCCCCAAATTCGGGTCTCCAAATACCCGGATCCGGTCATCACGATCCAATACATCATTCACCTCCAACAACATACATTGACTAAAATGCGGAAATAAACATATGTTGTTCATTAGAAAGGTGTTACTAGTCGCAGAATACAATAACCTTAAGTACTGAACATAAATCCATACCCCAAATAACTGTCAGGGTTTAAATTACATTTATAGTAATTAACTACACATAAAATTAAAATCTGCTACGTGAAGCCTATCACTTCATCTTTTCTTTACCCTTGCTCTTTCCTGATGTCTCGGGTTTAGCTGCAATGAAAGTCATGATATAGCAAGGATGAGCAACGAGTTTGCTCAGCAAGTTTAAAGTACAACAATAAAGGATATATCATGATGAAGGGAATATAGAAAGAGAATTCAACAATACAATTATCAGAAGCAAGAACAATAATTACTTTTAGAACAATAGATAGTCAAGTAGACTTTGGACAATAACTTCCAAAGGAGTCAATAGCTAATTGACCCTCTGGTTACTGACTACAGAATAAGTACTTAAGGGGATCAGCCTCGCGTACGCTATGTGTATGCATAACATTTAACTCTGCTATTTGTACCTTATATACGGTACCTGGGGTACTCCCCTATAATAAAAGGGGTGTTCATTCAGTCTAAGAATCCTTACCTTTGATTGGTTCGGATAGCTTTTATAAAATTCTCACATACTTGCCTGACCGAAAAAGGGTTCAGACTTAATAGTTCATGAATTTTCAGAACTTTAACAAGTGTACGAATTCAAATGCATCGAATGCGATAGTCAATAATATCATAGATGTGGACTAATTTCAAAGGTAGATAGACCACTTAAAGTATGTTTGGAAATGAGATTCAAGCTTAAAGAATAACTTGCAATACAATAACACCCTGCTCGAAGATAGTTTGAGTAGAGTTTAAGGAAACTAGCATAAGTAAAGTTTCAGAAAAAGGGAACTTGCTCAATGTAAAGATTGAGTAAGAAGAACTTGCCTGTTTGCTCAGCTACAAATAAATCTTAGCTTTAACTAATTGATCTTGGATAACCTATCAGTTGATAAAGTCGGTTTATCCATTAGCATTGCATAACTGTATATCGATACACCCACTTATGCTATTTATTTGGCGGATAAACAATTCACCATATACATTTAATTACTATCTAATCATTTTGCTAAACAGAAATTAATTAATGTCCTTTAGTTATTATTTCAAATAACTAATCATGCTCATTTATTATTTTAGTAACATTTAGTAACCCAATAAATACTAATCTTGTCAGTGCATTTATGACTTAATAGTATCCAAATTTAATGTCTATTATATTTGGTTAAATCTCTATTTATCATTTATAAAAGTAAATAATAAATTGATTAATGCATTACTAGCTAACAGTGACAACAAATAAATAGGTTATTCAAGTTCTATTCACACTTAGCTATTATTCACTTTCAAGGGTAATTACGAAATTATTTCCCTTATCCCCCATTAATTAGATAATTAATGTATTAGCTCTGTCCATACTTAATTATTATTATTGTTAATTAAATAATAATTAAGTTCTTATTATCTTTATTTATTATTTAAATAATTAACTTTACTCATACCTAATCATTATTAGTTAAATAAAAAAATCGAATATTTATTATCTTTATTTATTTCTTAATGATAAATAATTAAATTATTAACTTTATTCATACTTGATTATTATTATTTAATAGTAGTTAAGCAATAATCAAATATTTATTAGCTTTATTTATCATTTAAGGATAAATAATAAATAATTAAATTATTAACTTTATTCATACTCGATTATTATTTAACAGTAGTTAAACAATAATCAAATATTTATTAGCTTTATTTATTATTTAAGGATAAATAATAAATAATTAAATTATTAACTTTATTCATACTCGATTATTATTTAACAGTAGTTAAACAATAATCAAATATTTATTAGCTTTATTTATTATTTAAGGATAAATGATAAATAATTAAATTATTAACTTTATTTATGCTTAATTATTATTTAATATTAATTAAACAATAATTAAATATTTACTATCTTTATTTATTATTTATTGATAAATAATAAATAGTTACTCTAGTAATTACATTCATTATTATTTAACATTAATTAAATAATAATTAAATATTTATTAATTTTATTTATAATAAATAATTATTTGATAAGTATATTCATACTTAATTATTACTTTATAATTATTTGTTAATTATATACATACTTAATTATTATTTACTATTAATTAAATAATAATTAAATATTTATTATCTTTATTTATTACTTAAGGTTTAATAATAAATAATCATTTTATTAATGCATGCTTTCTTTATAAGCACACCACAATTTAGCAACACACTATCCATATAGAACAATTGACGGAAATCATTTTCTTTGTAAACCAATTAGGCAATTGTTCAACATAGTAAAGAAATAACCTTACTGATTCCAGTTTTATATGAATGGCCAACCAAAACCAATTCCTGCAAAATTTTATTTCACTTATCCAGTTCATTACCCAACCCAACAGGGAAGGCTCCCATCAGATGTATAGCCAAAGAAAAAGAATATCGAGTTTGCTGTCGATAGAAAATTCTAAAATGAAGAATGATTTTCGTTCAAGCATTCTAATAACCACTTGGGGGGCATTACAAGGGTTCAACACTGACCTAATCGTTGTGCAAAATCAAAGCTGCCAAAACCTATGGTTCTTTAACATACATAGTCTCAACCAAGCAGCATAACCCAAGCAATACCAAAAATAATTGAATCCAATACAAAGGATAGTTCAATACAGTACCCAGAACAATTTACCCCAAACAGAGGAACAAAAATTACTCCAATGTAGTGGAGGATTTCAACTCAATACAATTACCAAGAAACAATATGCCCAATACAATCGAGCCACACAATCCAAATACCGAACGAAGAAAAGAAAAAAAACAACATAATACCAATTAGACTACAACGGTTCACTGATATACCTTGAGCTCGATCGAATTGCAGTCTTTCTCCTTCTTCCAAAATAGATGGTATAATCGGACATTCACCTATTGGCCTCCCCTGTTCCCTCTCCTTGCCGCGATTGCTATTATCTATTATATATTTTTAATTTGGACTTACAAGGCAAAGAGAATCGGCAGCTTTGGCTAGTGGGTTGGGGCTTCAATTTATAGGGTAGTGTTTGCCCAATTCGTCGGTTAATACCCCCAGTGGCGACCCAATTAACCAACGGTAGGAGGGAGTGGTTGTCTGCGTCATGCCCCATCCGTGCCCAGCTGTTCAGTCGGCAGTCCCTTGAGCCGTGCGTCTCCACCAGTCACGTCGCCGCGCGCTTGAACCCTCGGTCCGAACGGTAGCCCATGCCTTCGCTTGCTTCATCCGCCCCAAATGCTTGGTTATCCGCCGGTTGGTGCTTTCCCCTCAGCTCAATCGGTCGATTTCCTCCCATCATCGCGCCGACCTTCGCTTCCCGTCCCTTTCGATTGAGGGCTAGGCCTGGGTAGGCTCGGCTTCCCCTATTCCTCCTTCTCGTTTGTCTGAGTCGATAACCTAGGGCTTAGGATTTTCCTCTTGATCGGTTTATCGCCTACTTTCTTCTGATTGCCCCAAATTAACGGGTTCAACCCGTGTCATGACCCAACCCGACTGGACAAAAATTTGGGCTCAACCCAAGAAATGTTGGGTCGGCTGGAATGAATGGTTTAGTGGCCCAATAGGGAATAAAAATGGAAATTGGGCCAGCCAAAATAAAAAGAAAAGTAGCCCAACTTGTTTATTAATAACACTATGCCTCTAATATTTAAATTAAATAACTAATTAAATTAATTATTTATTTATGATATTCGTTTCCACAATAATTCCTCATGCGAATTATATAAATCCGATAATAGAAAAAGGAAATTATTTATTAATTTTTTCCCTGTCTTCTTGCAATTCAATTCTTAGGGTTAACTCATTAATTTATTCGAACTATCAGTGAGCCCCTTTAATGCAAAGAAAATTATTGGACCATATAATTATATAATGTTTACATGGGTCCAATTAAGTCCAAAAAATTATATAAAATGAATTTCATATATCAAAATAATTTGATACAAGGTTTAAAAATTCCTGGACATTACAGGTTCTTTGAAGAATTTCTAAGTTATTTTCTTGGTTTGTCTTTGAGATTCTACTTTGACTTATCATACAACAATACATAGTTGTGTGTGGCGTCTTCTACCGCATCAATCGTTGATTGTACCAAGATTACCGCTTACATACAAGCGAGGGGTCAAGGTGTCGTTGGTGTCCATTCAACGCAGATTTCCTAACGCAAGCAATTGTACTGAGATTACCGTCTACATATAGGCGATGGGTTAAGGTGTTGCGAGCAATTCACCCTACGACTTTGCTAGAAACGATCCGGGCGACGACCACTTCACGCAAGCGTGTCGTGGAGTCTATCAAAACTTTTTATATAAAACATAATTTTTTTATATAATATATTATAATATATAAAGTTATTTGTTTTATTACAATATATTATAATATATATAAAGTTATCTATTTTATTAGAATATTATATTATTTTTAAAAAAATTCAAACGAACATTTTCGGCATCGGTGTGCTAAGCCGACGCGTTTGTCAAACGTGGTGTGCTAAGCATTTTCCTATAAATAAGTTGCTCAGTTGAGCAATGAAGAAGACACCAAAAACAAAAATTCTTCTTCTATAATATTGTGAGTATTTCTTTGAGTATAAGGATACTCTAAGTGTTGCTAATAGTGCAAGAATTTCTCAAGTTAATCACCTTCATATCAGACAATATCTATTCTTCTACTAAGGCAATGGATATCATTTTCTTTCATACTCTTAAGTTATGGTAAAAAATTATTATTTGTTTCTCCAGCCTTATCATTAAATGGTAAAAATTTTTGAAATTAGTAGAATATCCTTAATAGTTTGTGCTTCATCTAATAAATTTCACCTGAATCTTCCTATTAAATTAATTGAACTATGAGCTTTATATTTTATCAAATTTTATATTCAATCAAGAATTCTAATCAATTTTCTGGATATCATGTTGACAATTTGGACTCTAGATAAATTAAATTAAAAATTGTTAATGTTTAGCTATATTTATTTATGCTGATTATTTCTGTTCATTCATTATTATTGATTTTTACTAATTATAAAAAAATGAATTGTTAATTGGTATGATCATGATCATGGGTGTTACAAATGAATATCTTTGGCCAGAATGTAAAGATGAATTGTTGATTAGTATGATCATGACCATGAGTGTTAGAAATGAATATCTTTGGTCGGAGTGCAAAGATGAATTGATTGATATGATTATGAACAAGAACTGTGAATAGGCATAATCATGATCTTTGGTATTACAAACAAAGACAGGTGGTAAAAGTTCTCTTTGGCCTAGGTGTAAAGAGGAATTGTTGATTGGTGTTACAAGGATAAAATATTAATGGTGAATTTTTTTAAATATGAGAAGATAATAGACATTATATTTTACTTGACTCTTCTAATGGATTGTTTGTTCCGTTGCAGTTATTGTTGAAAATTTATTATCTTAAAATCTCTGATTTATTATTGTTGAAGGCTAAAGATAATTTATTCATTGTTATCTTAGTCATGATATTCCTTATTGGACTATTTGTGCTCACCATTTTGCTTCATAATTCCTTTCAAGTAATAAGAGTGTAGCTGGGTCTAGCGGAAAAAACATGGGAATAGAGTGATGATCCGAGTTTGTAGCTACAGTAATCCTCAGTATATTGTAAAATAGTGTGACAATAATTATTTTAAGGACTTAATTTGGGTCTGAATATTGTCATAGTATATATGACATAATAATTGTATTGAGAACTTAAAATGTGTGTTGTCGTATTTTGCACGATATTATAATAGTTATAAATAGGAAAATTTATATTTGTAGTATGTATCTTGGCGACTCAAATTGGGTGGTATAGACCCGAATTTGAGGGTGTCACATTTGGTATCAGAGCTTAGGGATATGATCTATGGTGGGAGTTCTGGGATTAGAACTAGGAGGGGAGAGATGAGTAAAATACTTCACTAGTGTGTGTCGTACCTAAGTTGAATTTGGTTATTTAATTAGTCGATCTGAATATAAGGACAAGATGTGACATATCAACTGTTTTAATTAACCTTTGTTTTGTGGCAGTAGTTAAGAATGACATCTAAAAACTAGGAGATGAGCAATGAAGTATCTGAAACGATTGAAATCCCACCAACTGGTAACCAAGATGTGGGGAATCAGGAGGGCAATAATTCTCATGTGGCCCCAAGAAATGACAATACTGACCGCATGATGAATGATGGCTTTTTTAGGAACTTCATGCAATTTATGTAAAACCAGGAGATAGGAGCTCCTGCCTATAATACCGGTGGAAACGCTGGTAACTTAAGAATGGTCATTGCCAAGCAGTTCAAGGAGTTAGGACCACCTGAATTTTTCAGAAAACTGGACCCATTCAAGGTAGATGCATGGCTCAAACAAATGACAAAGATATTTAATGTATTGCATTGCACTGATTATCAAAAGGTTCCCTTCGCCACCTTTATGCTACGAGGAGAGGCAGATCACTGGTGTGAATCAGTGAAACGTACACATCACTCAAGAACTTTTTAATGAAAAATATTTTTCGAAGAGCATTCACCATATGAAGGAAGTGGAATTTATTAAGTTAGAGCAGAACAATATAACTGTCTCGCAGTACGAGGCCAAATTTGCTAAGCTATCCTGATTTGGGCCCTACTTAGTGGACAATTAAGAGCGCATGACTCGAATGTTCTTATGAGGTTTGAAATTTGAGATTTGTCAACATCTTATTTCTCATAAACTTCGTTTATATTCAAATATCGTGAATATGGCTCAATTAGTAGAACGAGAGAAGGAAACATTGCAACCAGGAGACAACGACCGACAGCGAGAAAGAAATTACGATAATAATCGTAACAGTGTCAACAATCATCAAAACAATGAGAACCAGTGAAGAGGAAATCATCATGCCAGAAATGGTAACCACTTCAGTGGTAATCCTGGCCTAGATAATAGAAGAAGTGAGTCGAGTGGAAACAACTTCAAGAAGAGGAGATTCAACAATGACCATGGAAAAGCACCGGCATCAGCACCAGCATCAACGCCAGTTTCAAGTGGAGGAGAACGACCACTAATCAGATGTTATAAGTCCAGACAGGAGGGGTACATCAGCCCGAACTGTACACAGTCATCCAAGGTGTATTTCGATTGTGGAAAGGAAGACCACATAGCTCGATTTTGTCCTGTAGCAAAATCAAGTCCAGTTGTAATGATGATACCAAAGGCTGTCACGAACAAGTCAAAACATGTGGTTTAGGGGAGAGCTTTTGTTATGACGTCCCAAAAAGTGCAGAACCCGAACGAAGTTATCACGGGTAAACTACTCATAAACTCTTGTAAAGTCTATGCCCTGTTAGATACTAGTTCTACCCATTCCTTTATTTCACCTACATGTGCACAACATTTGAACTTGACTCCTAAAAAATTAATTAGACTTTGACTTAGCGGTTGAAACTCCATTAGGAGAAATATTCGTTACATCTACTGTCTATAAATCATGTTTAGTCCAAATCGGTACCCGCACATTACCTGTTGATCTTATCTCTTTAGAAATACATGAATTTGATGTGATTTTAGGAATTAATTGGTTGACTACCCATCATGCTAAAGTTGATTGTTTTCATAAGATTATTAGTTTTCATATTCGTAATCAACTCGTTATACATGTTCGAACCAACAAACCATTGAAATCAATAACTGTCATTTATAGTCATAAAGCAATCCGCTTATTAAAAAATGGATGTCAAACCTTTTTAGCCCATATCACTAATTTAAACAAAAATACCTCAAACTTGAATAAAATTCCTACTGTTAATGAATTCCCTGACGTATTTCCCGAAGAACTTTCTGCTTTACCCCCAAACCGTGAAATTGAGTTTTGTATTGATCTTGGACCTAGTACAAAACCTATTTCCAAAGCCCCATACTGAATGGCCCCCATCGAGCTTCAAGAGTTGAACGTCCAACTACAGGAAGTGTTAGATACTAGTTTCATATGTCCGAGCACATCGCCTTGGGGTGCTCCTGTGTTATTCTTGAAGAAGAAAGACGGGAGTATGAGACTATGTATTGACTATCGAGAGTTGAACCATGTCACCATCAAACATAGGTACCCGTTACCTCGAATTAATGACTTGTTTGATCAGTTGCAAGGTGCTCAATATTTTTTAAAGATTAATCTTTGTTCTGAATACCATCAGCTAAAGCTTGAAGCTGATAACATTTCAAAGACTGCCTTTAGAACTCGATACGAGCACTATGAGTTCTTAGTCATGCCTTTTGGACTAACAAATGCTCATGCTGCTTTCATGGACATGATGAATCAAATATTCAAAGAATATTTGGATCACTTTGTGGTTGTCTTTATTGATGGCATCCCCATATACTCTAAGAAATGTAAAGATCGTGAACGCCACTTGAGATTGATACTCCAAAGCTTCGTGAGAACAAGTTGTATGCCAAGTTGAAGAAATGTAAGTTTTGGCTAGAAGAGGTAACATTCCTTGGTCATGTGATCTCTAAACAAGGAATATCGGTTGACACCCTGCAAAGACTGAAGTAATAGTAAATTGGGAGCAACCTAAGACAGTCACGAAAATACGAAGCTTTCTGGGCCTAGTTGGTTATTATCGGAGATTCGTTGAAGGATTCTCTCGAATTGCCACTCCATTAACTCAGCTGACTCGGAAAAGCACAAAATTCGAAATGGAGCAAAAAATGCGAGAAGTGCTTTCAAGAATTCAAGAGAAGATTTGTTTCAGCTCCTGTTCTGACCATACCATCAGGATCGGGAGGATTTATCATCTACAGCGATGCTTCAGGTAGAGGACTCGATTGCATTCTTATGCAACATGGAAAAGTTATAGTTTATGCCGCTTAATAACTTAAGGAATATGAGAAGAATTACCCTACTCATAATCTAGAGTTGGCAGCGGTCGTTTTCGTATTAAAAATCTAGGGACACTACTTATATGGGGGAAGGTGGAAATCTATACAGACCATAAAAGCCTCAAATATTTCTTCACTCAGAAGGAACTCAATGCGACAATGACGTTGGCTTAAGATGTTGAAGGATTACGACCACACTATCCAGTACCACCTTAAAAAGGCAAACGTAGTAGTTGACGCATTAAGCAGACGATCTTATTCGAGTACAAGTGCAATACTGACAACACAAGGTCACATTCTGTCTAACTTACAAAAGATAGAGATAGAAATAAAGCCATCAGGGAACCATATAAAGATTGTACATGTACGAGTAGAACCAACTTTAATTGACAAAATTAAGGCTACTCAAGCTATTGATCTTGTACTGATGAGTATGATGAAGAAGGTACAAAAAGGTGCTATTCCGGAAGCAAGAATCGACGAGGAAGGAATATTTCGAGTCAACTCTTGACTCTTTGTTCTTGACGATCCTGAATTGAAATATAAAATCATGATGGAGGCACACAATACGTCGTGATAAAATCACCCTGGGAGTACCAAAATGTATCGTGACCTTCAACTTACGTTTTGGTGGAGCAATATGAAGAGGGAAATCGCAGAGTTTATCTCAAGGTGTTTATTATGTCAACGTATCAAGGCAGAACATCAAGTACTAAAGGGTCCATTGCAACCACTTGAGGTTCCAGAATGGAAGTGAGAGCATATCAGTATGGATTTCGTGACGGGTCTTCCCAAAGTTTCTCAAGGCTTGGACGCAATTTGGGTCATTGTAGATAGATTGACCAAATTCGCTCATTTTTTACCTATACGAGAAAACTATTCACTTGAGCGTCTTGCCAGTATGTACATCAGTGAAATAGTGAGACTACATGGCATGCCAGTATCTATAGTTTTTGATCGGGATCCTAGATTCATTTCACGATTTTGGATCAGCTTGCCTATGGGCACTGAGCTGCGATTCAGTTCTGCATACCATTCTCAAAAGGACGGATAGTCGGAAAGGACAATTCAGACTCTCGAAGATCTATTGAGACTTTGCATAGTAGACTTCAAAGGAATTTGGGACAAATACTTACCCCTGGTTGAATTCTCCTACAACAACAGTTATCAAGCAAGTATAGGCATGGCTCCATTTGAAGCTTTGTATGGACAAAAGTGTCGCTCTCCAGTATGTTGGGACGAAGTAGGAGTAGCAAAATTGTTGGGCCCAGAATTGGTACGCATGACTATAGAAAAGATCCAAATAATCCGATAACGAATACAAACAGCGCAATGACGACAAAAGAGTTATGCTGATCTTCATCGAAAGAAAGAAGAATTCAATACCGGAGACCATGTATTTCTACGTGTTACTCTATGGAAGGGAGTTACGAGATTCAGAAAGAGAAGAAAATTCAACTCTATATTTATTGGCCCATTCGAAATTCTCGAGCGAGTAAGAACTGTGGCCTACAGATTAGCCTTACCACCAAGCATGTCCCGTGCTCATAAAGTTTTTCACATATCTATGTTACGTAAATATGTGAAGGACTCGAACCGCATCATTGAATTAGAACCAGATGTGATAGCGGAGGATCTAACGTATAAGGAGATACCTATCAAGATCTTGGATAAGAAGGAACCTATTCTATGCTCAAAGGTTATACCTTAAGTCAAAATTTTATGGAGAAACCACGATACAGAGGAAATGACCTGGGAGTTAGAATCAGAAATGAGAGTTGGGTATCCTCACCTTTTCGAAATGCCAAGTACGTACGTCAATTTCGAGGACGAAATTTCATAAGGAAGGGAGGTTGTAAGACCCCAACTTTTATAAAATAAAAGTTTAATTTTCTTATAATTTCATAAGGAAGGGAGGTTGTAAGACGCCGATGATGACTGGAAGAGACCTCTTCACCACCTAACAGTGTTGCCATCTGGGCATCCAGTTCTTTCTGCTGAAGGCACAAGGCCTCCATGACATCTTTATTCTCTTGTATTTTCCTGGCCAAGATCACCTCCCTTTTGTCTCGACCGTCACACTTCGAGTTCTGATCTTCGGCACGACCACGGGGGTCTGCCGTCTTCTGAGTGTCTGAGAACAGTTGACGTCCGACCAGAGCCGTCTTGGCATTCGCTGGGCCCACAGAGTGACTGTTAGCGCCGAGTCAGTCTGAGACATAATTGGAAGGACCTAATCTATTTTTGACTAAACCTCTGGGTTAAGCATATAGGTTGGCCGTCGATTTCTCTCGTCCAGTAACTGTGTTCGTCTTGCTTGTCGCCATTACTCCGGTTAAAACTTCGGGTGATTGAAAAGAATTATATAGCATTAAAGGCCCTCCTTCTAGCGCCAATGTTAACGTCAAGATTCGTCCACGCATCCAATCACCAACAACGCGTCCAATCCTGCACAAAAACGAAATCACACGTAGGAACTTGACGGCTTAGGCCGTTGGGGGATAGCTCCGATGTGAGAATAAGTACAGGCTGAATATAGGTTAACAATGGAGGCTTAATGCTTTAGTGCTCAAAAGTAATCAAGTACCTGTAAATTAGGGTATAACCTTGTATTTATAGTGATCACACTTCCTTAAATGCCCTGTCCCTGAATTGGAATAGAATTCCTCATTATGGTGGATACCATAATGTGATAGAAGCAAATCTCCTTAAAGAAAAGAAATCAAACATTATCCTGACTCTTTCTTTAGTAATTGAAAATTAAATGCAGTTAAGAATCTTAGATTCCTTAAAGTTCTCCCAAAATAAACTCCTACGTGGGGACAGTGGCGGAACCAGAACGTTTTAGAAGGGGAGGGGGCAAAATACATCAGTAAAAAAAATTTATTTATTGATGCTTAAATTGCTTCTTTCGGTTGTACGATTGAGAGAATGCAATTGTATCCTGTGAGTCTGCATCGTTTGAAAACGTCTCAAAATTTGTTCGTTTCCAATTGTTGAAAAAATATCCTTCTCAATATAAACTATCAGACTGTCATTCATCCACTTGTCTCCCATTTTATTACGCAAGTCGGTCTTGATAATTTTTATCGCAGAGAATACTCTTTCAACAGTAGCAGTCGCATTTCAAGTGAAAATACATAAAAGTTACTACAAAATTATTTTTCAAGACTTCATTTCTTGGATTAAGACATGATTAATTGACTTTTAAGTATGTTCAACAAAATAAAATTCTGATCAAAGACATTTAGTAGCATATATCTACTCATCCTAAAATTTAAAATATCAAATACAAATTTGCAACATAATAAAAACAAACTAAAAAATAATTTTGATAATATGAATAAATCAAAAACTCATTAGTGTAGTCTTAAATCAAAATTATATCTTCACAATTCGTGTCTTTAATGATTTAAATACAATATCAAATTATACACGTCAAAACTTCATATATATATATATATATATATATATATATATATAAATTAAAGAGTATGTACATCATTAACAACTGCGGATCATACCAAATTCTTGTCAACCCATGCATCTCCATCAAATAACTCGTCAAATTAAATGTGCACTTTCTAGCTAGGGTTACTAATAATTAAATATTAAAAGAATATAGTAGTACCCTATAGCACTAATTATAGTGATAAACATGCCGACTTGCTTTGGGGCTACTTTGCACTATTTATTTGTCCATCGATCCAAATCCCCAGAAATTAAGTCGTATGATGGATAAACCTCTTTTGATCGGAAGCTGTTCAGATGTTCTGCGGAAGAAGGCGTGAGGGTGCGGCACTGCGGCAGGTCGCCGGTCAGCAGGGACAGGGCAGCATCACTGCATCAGGAGCCAAATCTTGCAGGGTAGGAGTCGCCGGAAATTCCAGCCTACCAGGGGCAGTTGTCTCCCCTAGTCCCCCTGGTTCCGCCGTTGCGTGGGGAAGGTCCCTCCACGTATACTATGACCCAACAAATCATCTCAACCCAACTAATCATTCCCCAACAGTAACTTTCCTTTTTTTCCTTTGCTTTGCAGTGTAACAGTTTTCTTTTAAATAGTATACCAGTTTTTGTGATTGTAGTTTCATTTGGACTGTTTTTACTTGGAGGGGTTCTAACACCTGCAAAAGCATTCACATCACTTTCTTTGTTCGCGGTGCTACGATTTCCACTTTTCATTCTTCCAAATATAATAACGCAGGTTTGGTTGTTTCTACCTCTGTTGTAATCTCAAGTCTCACATGCACAAGCTGTTGTATGTGGAATTATAATTTATAGAGGGCATGTTCATGTTGTTGCTTATTTTGTATTTGCGGCCTTCTTACTTTCATTGCATGGTATTGTGTACTACTCTTTTACATGATGGCGCAGCCCGGTTTTTCATCGCTGGGGAGAAAATACACCAAGTTGGAAAAAACATTTTTAATTTGCAATACAAAAGTCGATTTATGTTAAAATTGATAATTGTATTATTAATACTATCTCCGTTCCAAAATATTAGATCATTTGCCTATGTATACAAAGACAAGTGATCTTATATTTTGGAGCAGAGGGAGTAATTCAAATTATTTATTCTTTGTAAAATCTCATTATAAAATCACGATGCAAAAATAAAACTAAATTATGGATCAGTTTCGTCTATTTTTATTGGTATGCCATTGGGCCATGGAAAATCCTACAACTTAAAAAAAATCAAAAGAAAAAACTATACGCATGTAAAAAGTCACATCTCATTTTAAATTTATTTTTTAAAGAAATTATTATATCTAAAAATGTCTTGTTCAAATCTTAACATTAGAAAAAAATTAACAAAAAACTAGGACTCTTTTCAATATGGAAGTAGCGCAATTTATAAATGTGTTTGAATCTTCTATATTAGTTTAAATAATAATATTAATGTTAAAAAATAAGTTTAATTGTTTTTTTATTTAAAATAAAACTAAAAACATTGTTTCTTTTAAAGGAGACTCTTACTTTAGCTCGCACAGCAACAAAAATAAGACTTCTAATTTGAGATGGAGGGAGAATCTAAAGACTCAAGGCTCATTAGTTGATAAGTTGCATATAGCGGAACTACCCTATGAGTCTCTCAAATATAAGATATTTATGGATAACTTTTATCTTATATAACAAACAATAAGATAATTTTAAAGACTTGAGTAAAAATAACAAGAAATTATTTTTTTTCTTTAAATTCCAGCAGGGGCAACTACCCCCAGTTGTCCTAATTAACATGCCTCGGCCACTGCTTTTTCATGAACTAGTGAATATCTATATGTTGCCTATTGCAATTACTAATATTATTTATCGGCTTGGAACTAAAGGGTTGTTTGATAAAAACTGAATGAAACGATTTTGAATGTTTAAGTAATCTGAATGAGCTGAATGGAGCTGAATACTGAATACTGAATGAAAAAAGTTGTTTGATAATTGATATGTCTGAAACATCTAAATAACAGCTTTTTATTATTTTACCCTTCTAAACTATGTTGAACAAGTATATAATTGTCTAGATGAACGAAAAAAATTAAATACAATATTTATTGTACAACAGATAAAAATAAATTATTCAAATAAATTATCAAACAATTGAACCATTCAAAGAATTTTAACACTTTTACACTCCTTTTTATGGATAAGTGGATTGACTCACATTCACTATTGAGAGGGGAGGCTATTGTAAATAAATAAATAAAAAATGAACCCAAATCAAAAAAGCAGTACTCTTATTCCTCCGTCTCCTTCTCAATTTTCTACTATTCTTCCATCCCTTTCATATTTTTTGCTTTGCAATACTCCTATTCCTCCATCTCCTTCTCAATTATCTACTATTCCTCCACCCCTGTCCAATTTTTTGCTTTCCAGTACTCCTATTCCTCCATCTCCTTCTCAATTTTCTACTATTCCTCCACCCCTTTTTAATTTTTTGCCAAAGCAGTGTTATCGGGCAAAATGTCGATAGCTTCCATTTGGGTGTATGTGGTAAGTATTGCAGGGTCATTTTTGAGTTTGATGTAGTGTTTGATTACTGAATTCCAATATTTAGAGTCATGGGTGGGGTTTTAATTGTGTTTGAAGGGGAGCTAATGGAGGTTTAATAATACAGGTATGTTCATTCTGAAAGAGGGGGTTAGCATGTGTAGGAGAGCTGATGGAGAAGATGAAGGGCATCATGCGTAAAAAATTCATTCAGTGGCTTAGGAATGATTCAGCCAAAAAATACTAGCTTATTCGGTCAGTCCAATTGGACTTACCGATTCAGCCATTAAGATCATTTTTATTCAAAACAAACGGACCGAATAATTGACCGATTCAGACCACAAGCCATTCAGATGCATTAAGTTCTAAACAAACAACCCCTAGCCTCTTGTTAGCCACTTTTTTTATCTTAGTATTCATTGATGAGTTCCCAAAAAAAGTCGTTGTACACTCAATGAATTGCCAAGCTATAAGGAATTGCATGCTCTATATCCCCCTTAAGTAGCTGTCAATAATTGAATGTTCTACCTCATTGCTAAATTGAAATTTATTCATATCCAATGTAGTTGCAGCTATCACTTTAGTCCCTTCTTGGTCATGAGCATTTATTTGACTTCTTAATCCAAATGCCTTCAAATCAAAAACATCAACCATGCACAAAATGGGGGCAGAACCATTGTTGACTACCCCAACATTATAGTAAGTCAAACATGGTATCAAAAATTGACTACAAAAAAATACAGTACTCTCAAACTTTCTTCTTTCACCCCAATATAAACCATTTTCGTTCAAGTTAGATTTCCAAGAGTTATCATCCTTCTTAGGCATTTTATCAAACACTTTGTCCACAATAATATACCCTTTTTTATTTGGACAAGATATTTGTCTAAGCATGTTGTCCATCCTAAAAGGAGAGAAGAAATTACTTTTGGGAACAGAAATTACCTTATCATGAATTGATTCAGTGCAAACTTGATTATCGGGTGAGCTTGGGTCTTCAATTTCTGGTAGAAAATCCTCATGATCTCCAATCTCAGGAACAATCGAACCACCATTTTGTTGAATCTGCAATTGTGTTTGATGGCTCTCTTCCTCCTTAAAATCCAGATCTACATCATCTTCATCATTAATGTCTTGGTATACTGAATTTAAGGAATTTGTTGCTTCACATAAGCAATCCTCATCTTCCGTATAGCCAGAAATAAGCACTTTTCGATTATGCTTTGGATTGGATTTTAGGCAAGCTTGCTTCATAGCTTCAACAAACTGATTAGCAAATTTTGTCGGACTCCGAGAATCTCTCCGCAAATTTGTCCCAAGCAGCCATGATAAGATCATGTTCCATGGATTCAACTCTCAATGAAAGCACCATTGTTATCGATTTATAGTCTCGGATAGACTTTGAATAGAATTGCAGGAGGAATAGAGAGAAAGAGAGAAATAAGATAGAGTAGGAAAAAAGTTTAATTCATCATTCATGTCCCATTCAATACAAACTTAGACTTTATATAATAACAATGTAAAAGCTAGAAACTAATCCTACCCATTGAATTTAAGAATTTATCTCAGTCCTTAGATCACTTTAACAACTTAATCTACTTAATTTGACCAAGTAAAATTTAGTTTGTTACATAGTCCTTTCGATCCAAAATTAGAGAAACAATTTGACTTTTGAAGTCAAATGACGGCATGCATATTAAATTTCAAATTGATGTAAAATTATTTAGTTTTAGTTGATACAATTATTATAATTGTATAGTATATAACCAAAACTATTAATTACAAAATTTATTCCATTCTAAATTTTTATGAGTCATACTAATTTTGAAGTTTAATATGTTATCGTTTGACCTCAAAAGTCAAATTATATCTCTAATTTTGAAACGGAAGAAATACAATAAAATGTTATTTGTGCTATTTTAATAAGTATATAGAGAGTTGATTGATCAATTTTAAATAAAAATTAAGCACATTTATTTACATTTTCAGACCTATAAAAATTGGAGTTGGTAGTGAATTCTGCATATATAGGTTCTTATAGTTATAGTCCCTTTACTATATTTTCAAGAAAATAGTATAAATTTTGTTTACAAAAATGGTTAATTTGACTGAAAAGTCAAACTAAAAAGTTTTTATGGGTAAAAAGGAGTATTAATTATGTAGACAGATAAGTGTTTAAATTAAGTATTTTTAATTAAAATTTGTGTTGATACACTGTAGGATGTGTCATGGGTGGTTTCCCCCTTTTTCATACAAAATAAAATCAACAGAAAAACTAAGTTCAAGGTGAGTAATAAATACTCCTTCTCTCGGGTAAAAATTGGCTTAATCTGATTTTTTAGTTAAACTGACTAATTTTGAAAGCAAAATTAATAGTATTTTCTTGTAAATATAGGGAAACAATTAATCCATAAGAAATTATATCGAATTTACTACTACCTCCAATTTTCATATGTTTGAAAAAATAAATATGTTTAATTTTTAATTTTAAAATTGATCAATCGACTATAAAATTAAAAGCACAAACTTAGTTTCACAAATTTTGGTTTCACAGATCTTTTGTTTAACATTTTTCTTTTTTTATCCAAATTAGTATAAGTAATATACAAATTTGTAATAATTACAAATTTTTAGTTTAACTTTTTTCTTTCTTATTCAAATTAATTAGTCTAAGTACTATTCAAATTTATAACATTTAAATACTATCCAAATCTATGAACTATTCAAAAGGAACCCCGGCCTATTAAGAAAAAGGAAAGTGTTTTTTATTTTCATATCTCTAATAAGAAAATAAACTACTAAAATAATTTTTAGTTTTGATTCTACCAAAATAATTATAAGCTTTTTATCACAACTTTATGTAAGATAATATATCTTAATGAATTTTATGTAAAATAATTTTATTATTACAATTTTATTAAGATATCAAAAAAAAAAACTTTTAACATATCACACAATTTAATTATATTTATATTAGTCGTGAACTTCATTATTAAATTGATGTCCTAATTAATTTGGAAAAAAAAAATTCAAACTAAATCACGGACTCGGAGAGAGTAATAATTAAGGAATCCAAATCCTATGCAAGATGGATTGCTAATGAAGCCGGATTTGAATCGGAAGAGACTATTGAATTATGTCGGTGGGATGACTATATATATCTAACGTCTTACTTAATACCCAGCTACTAAAACATAAACCAACTTGAAAGTAGTGTTTTGTTTATGATATTTAAGTAGTAGTAATGGCAGGTGTTCATTCTCATCATAGGTGTTGGTCTAAGCTCCAAAAGAAAATACTCGCACTCATCTTTGAACGTATTTCAGAATTGTCAGATCTTCGAGCATGTCTTGCTGTGTGTTCTTCGTGGCGATCCGCCGTCGCCACCACCGTTTGTGGAGGCTGCAGGATAGCAGCAACCCCATTGCTATTGATTTTACCTCCTACTCCTAATCATCCTCAATATCATAAACAAAAGGAGGAAAAAGAGGAGGAGGAACTTCTTAGCAAAGTCTTTGCTTTTGGTGAAAATAATCCATTAATAAGGGAATTTTGCATAAGTTCTCCTATTCAACTCATGAATACCAATTGTGCAATATTTGGCTCTCATCGTGGATGGCTACTTATGCATTATGATCCTCCAACAAGTACTCCTCATACTGAAGTATCAGTATATCATAGCCTTCTATATAACCCCGTAACAAGAGTGCATGTCAAACTTCCACCACCACCACCGGGAGGAGGAAAGCTGTTCCGTCGTGGAACCCTATTCACATCAACAACTCCCACCAATCCCAATTGCGTCGTTGTTGTGATGTTTCAAGATCAACTTAGAGTTCCTAACCGTAAGTATCATGCCCTTTTCGCATCCTGTAAACCTGCAGCAACAGCAGCAGCCGGGGATTGGTCCATCATCAAACGTTCAAATAACGATCCATATGATGACATGTTTTTCTGCAAGGATGCTGAGGAGTTATACGCGGTTGATATGAATGGTGAGCTTTTTTTGTTTGATTTTAAAGAATCACGAGTAGCAGAAGAGAAGGTTGTAGTGGAAAACAGCGGTATCGTACTCAAAACCAGATTCGTACCGAACAATTTTTGTATATATCACTTGGTAGAATTAGAATCAGGAGAAGTACTGATGGTTCAGAGGCTTGTAAAGTTGGAATTCACAGGAGGAGAGCCTATGACTATGAAAACCTTGTCGTTTCGATTTTTCAAGTTGAAGTGGAGGAGCAAGAGTACGAGGACAGCAGAGTGGGAAGAGGAAAGGAGCTGCTTTTGCAGCAGCACTGGTACTGATAATCGCAATCAAGCCCTTTTGTTGGAATATGGCGATTCCATGTTTGTTTCAAATACCGAGTATAAACCCAACTGCATTTATTTCATTGACGGGTGGCAACATGCTCAATCATTCAATTATTTTAAGGTGTATGATTTGGATAATCATACAATCACCCAACACTTGATTCATCATCTAAATCCATCATTTACTCAACTTCTTCTTCTCAACAAAGGATTCTACTGCCGATGGTTTAGGACATCCAACACATAGCTACCAAGCTGCAAACAACTACAACTGCTAAATTTTGACTCTACGCATGCAGTAAATTAAGTACCTAAATAGCTAGAGTGTTTTGTGTTTATCGAGACTAAAATACAATTTGGACCCCAAAGTTCATAATATTGTTGAGGTTTGCATCTTAATATTTTAAATAAGTGCGCTCGAAGTTTTAAACGGTCAAAAATAAGAGTGCATTTTGTTTAGTGAAAAATAATGTTGGGATGCATTTTTACCATTTGAAACTTCGAAGGGTGAATTTTGTTTAATAAAAAAGAATTTTGAAGTGCACTTAGATAAGTTTTAAATATTGGGATGTAAATCTCAACAAATTTCTACTTTGGTATACAAAGTATTTTTAATCTTTATGGATTGTTATGCTTAATTTCCTAGCTCTTTTGTTATGATATTTAATCTAAATTTGTTTTAGATACGCACACATTTTTCTCTCTAGTTTTTAGAACAAAAACGCTTAATTTTGCTTGGCACTGTGCTATTATGTGATCTATTTTTGCAACACCATCTCTAAGATACCAAATAAACTATAATAGAAATTTTTGTAAAACGTGAAAAGACAAAAAAGGAACACAGACGTTTAATAATGAATGGAGAATTCAACAAAAGCTAAAATACATAGTCAAAGTAGAGAAGTATTATTATATAATTTCATATTAAAGAGTTATCAAATGATCTTATAAATGATAACAAATACTACATAGAATTAAATAACGGGATAATAAAATGGGATGTATCCATATATATATATATATATATATATATATATATATATATATATATATATATATATATATATATATATATATATATTTTGATAACCGTTTAACACTTTCATACAAATATTAACAAGTACAAACAAAGTAGGCCTAAATATACACTAAAAACAGGCCTAATACACTCAACGACACAACAAACCACACTCACCTAAACGGGAACCAACTTATGCAATAACATTAATCTATACAGCAACACCTAACAAACGACAAACCCAACAAAAGCTTATGAAGGCTTCCAACAAAATCCTTGTTGAGATACATTAATTCTCGTTGTTGCTGCAAATTGAGCTAACCCTCTAACCTTCCACAAGTTTCTTCTGTGACAACCCCGCAGTAAGATGATGTAGCTCCTGACCTATAACACAAATATCATACATAAGCGTGACTAATATATCAACATATCCTGCTAGTTGCGCAAGTAAACATTTGGAGTTAGTATATCGATGCACATGAAGGATGTTGTGGGAATTAAGCCAACATAAAGTATTAATCAATGTTAAAGCTGGGTTAGTATGCGCTAACAAGCAACACCGATCATAAACGCCAAACATTGCCAAATAATAATTTTCACGCCCACCTTACCTATGGAAACATTCCCAACAAACACCATATTTACTCATCATCCATTCGAAACACAATCACACTCAACAAAGTTGTCAAGCATAATAAAACGATCCAGATAATAGTTGGGCCCGCCACAATTCAGGCATACCGAGTCATTAGACTTGCATGAACGATAGAGATGATGTGCATTAATCATTATAATTTTTTTTAGAAATACCGTACAATCGGTACAATTTCAGAAAATATTTTGAGAAATACCGTACAAATATAATTTCGAAAAATTGGGCTCGTGTTCTGAATTTTTCGAATTAACTAAAATTCAATTCTGCTACTTTAATCTACGTTTTAATAACAAACATATAATCACATCATCAATCATCACATAGCAAGATAACTACATAACAGTATACTCTCATGGCTAATAACAATCCTGGATCCATTAGGACTCTCTTGAATCACCCCTGTTGAACGCGAATGTTGTATTCTACATGACTCCATGTACATCTGAGATTCTGAAAAAACTCAATTTTCATCTTCTTCAACAACTTACATATTATTAGCACAACGGATTACATATAGGTCCTATACTTCATACGACGTGTACATCCGATCTATGTATAATTACACCAATAAAACATATACTCAATACGAGTTTACATATCATCTAAACTGCAGAAAAATTAAATTACTCACAGTAGGAGTATTACAACCCAAAATCAAAACCAACAGTTATTTAATTAAAACATACAATCATACTAGCCATGAGAGTATTTAATAATTAATTCTACAAAACAGAAGTTAGAACAACAATCTATCCAACTGTGTACCGTAAAGAATACTTTAATATATCTAATGTGTACTTTAATTCTATAACATAAACGGACATATTACTTTATTAAAACCCTAAAGTAGCAGATTTCGAAAATCACATATACACATATATTCATGTTATTCATATAAAAGCATAAAGATTACTCTGATGCCAATTGTTGGAAAAAAATTTCGAAAATAGGTTTTAAAAAATATTTAAATAAAACTAGGATCATCTTTATGATTTTTTACGAAACAACAAATATATATACCATGTATCTAAAGTGCGAATTTATTACCTAGTGTTTGGTTGGATTAGAACGTTTTAAATATCCTCAAGATCTTCCCTCTTATAACCTTATGCTGAACTTGGAGTGTGGTCTCCAAAGCACCATTCGGGAAGAAAAAAAACCATAGTTATGTTTTTCTCAGGCTGAAAGAGAGAATACGAAATTTGATATTTTCTTCTGATAGGAAAAATACCAAAATACGTTTCTGATCAATGATATATATAATAACATTGATCCTTATACTCTCTCTCTCTTAAGAATCTTGTCCATATTAGGCTAGGAAGGGGATCCTAAGGGATTCATCTTCTGACTCCAATACTTATCTAAATATTATTATCCAATAATAATATTCAAAATAAATATTAATTACAATTAATTTCACTAAATAATTGTAATTAATAATTGTAATTACACTTCAGTCTACGAATTAATTAAATAAATCCTTTACTAATAAACTGTAAATACTTCCTCTATAAATGTACATAAATATTTCAGAATCAATTAATATAATTTCGATACATTTAAACTAATTTCATAAGTCCATAATTTATCTCTATTTGATCATAAATTGATTAAACAATTAAATCACTCTTTTAATAATAAATATTAAAAGACTCGGCCAAGATTTTATGATCAATGATAAATTATCTTATAAAAAATCTTATAGATGTTTTGACAATAATAATGTTCCTAATATTAATTAAATATATTAATCGACATTCCGAGGTATTAATTAACACGATATAATCTCACTCATTGGAACATTAAATTAATATATATAACAATATTAAGTCCACTATTATTTTAAAATTAACAAATTTTATAAATTAGTATTTATGTGAAAATATTTTATAAATAAAATATTGTCACGTGATTCGTTTAATGCACACCGTTAATGCACTAGTACCTTAATTAGAAATCCAACTTCCATGATCAAGATAAATCATCTTTGTTAAAATACTATAACCTACAGGATAATATCTCCAAATCATCCTAGGTTATAAACCATTATTTCTTTATTTATATATTACATATGATTTATATCTTCTGTGTATAACATTAATTTATTTATTCGCATAAACCATAACATATATAATATGAAGATATATATAAACAAACTAAACGATCATTTAATGAATGATGAATGATGTACTTTTATTAATAAATCAATGTCCAACATAAATAAATAAACATTAAATAAATATATAAATAGGATTTTTATAGCAAGAATCCAACAAGATTTGCAAACAGAAAGGTCAGATGCCTTAATTTTGATTTGAAAGAAAAGCATTCAGTAAATGTAACATAAGTCTAATGCCTAATCCAAAGTTTAAAATTTCAAGAACCATTCCATTTTGAGTCCATGCAATATAACACAAAAAATAATGGCACAGTCAATTAATATAACAATTTAATTACAGGTTTAACGCATACAACTGTGGGTGCAGCTCCCAGTTATAAGAACCAAAATGGTTGAGCAAGTCCAGCTGATTGACAGTTGTAGACGTATGATGTCAGACTGCAAACTCTCAACACTTGCTCAGTGAGTTTTCTCGGTTTTTGTTGTGACGCCCCCAAAATAGGTCCATACAACCCATTTTGAGTCGCCAATAACATTCCACAAAATACAAATACAAATATGAATTTTCCCATTTACAACTAATAAGTGTTGCGCAAAATACGACAACACAATACAAATATATCTTAAATTCTCAATACACTTATTGTCACACTAATAGTAAGGTATTGAGACACTCCTATCATCTCGGACCATCACTCCATTCCCCGGGTAGTCCCCGCTACACTCTCTTTTCCTGAGGAGAACAATGGAACAAAAAGAAAAAGGGTGAGCACAAATAGCCCAGTAAGAAATATCATGACTAAGATAATGAAGAATAAAAATTATCTTTAGTCTTCAACAGAATTAAATCAGAGATTTAAAGATATTTTAATTGTTCAACAACAACAATTGCAGCGGAACAAACAATTCATTAGAAGAGTCAAGTAGATTATAATATCTACCATCTTCTATAAATTAAAGGATCACCACCAATATTTTATTCCTGTAACACCAATCAACAATTCCTGTTTATGAACATCCAAATCAACAGTTTATATTCAACAGCCTCTCTTTGCACTACGTGCCAAAGATATTTATTTGTAACATCACCGGTCATGATCATGCCAAATGCCAGTTCATCTTTGCACTACGGGCCAAAGATGACTTTCATCATACGCCTTTGTTTGTAACACCAAAAGTCATGATTATACCAATACACAGTTTGGTCAAAATCATGTCACGCCAGTTCATCTTTGCACTACGGGCCAAAGAAAACTATCACCACAATTTAAGTATGAGGATGAGGATGATGACAATGATACAGTGAGATTAAGGATAAGAAAAGCTTTATAATTTAATCAGTATCAAAGATTGACCAAATTGCCAACACGATGACCAAATTGTGGAGTCAAATTCAAGAATGATATTCAAGAAATTATTTCATGCTTCAACTATAACGTATAAAATGAAATAGAAAGATTCAAGTGAAAAGATATTAGATGAAGCACAAACTATTAAGGATATTCTACTAATTTTTAGGGATTTTCTCCATTTAAAAAAAAGGTTTTGGAAACAAACAAAGATTTCTTATCATAAATGGAGAAATGTGAAAGAAAAAGATATCCCGTAAAGAGTACAAAAGAAATGATGCGTTATACGAGTATAACAGAATATATGAAACTGCAAATGAATTTTCACCCGTCATGCGATAATTCGCGTAGACAGATTATTTCCACAACAGATTAATAAGTAATGAATACAAAGGGTTATTCACCAGGTACGACACTCGTACATACAGGTTATTCCCACAGAGTAATAAGGAATGAATACAGAAAGGTATTCACCAGGTACGACACTCGTACATACAGGTTATTCCCACAGAATAATAAGAAATGAATACAAAAGGATATTCACCAGGCATGCGTCATACCGCACGGACAGGTTATCCCCACAAATTAATACAGAATGAATAACAATCTTTATGAGTATAATATCACTTACGAACATGAAAGCAAATGATATTATATATGAGTATGAAAGAAATGATATTCCCTACCTTCGTTAACTGGATGTTACTTTCTATGAAGTTTACTAACTTCGGATAATACTAGTATTTTCACAAATACTCACAATAGCCTAGCACACTAAGAGAACTTAAGAAATTTAGAGAGAGAGAAAGTATAAACAATGAAGGTGTGAAAATTTCTTAAGCAAACCCTCCCTATTTATAGGAAAATCAAGGTAAGGGCATTTTAGTCTTTTCCCTAAATTTTCTTGGTTTATTACTCTTATACCCTTGGCATATTCTTTTAATATCATCCATCCATTTTTTTTTCCATTTATATCATCCATCCATTTTTTCTTCCATTTATATCATCCATCCATTTTTTCTTCCATTTATCAAAAGATAATTCCATTATCAAAAAGATAAAACCATTATAAAAATAACTTCATTATCACAATAAATCCCTTTTTCTGTATTATTGTGTTAAATGTATTAATATCACAGATAGCATATACTCGCAATACTGACAACCAGATTATTCCCAGGAAAGAGGGGGTCTTCCATAAAAATGGCGCGCAATTAAATAACCCCTTTCCTTGACAGAATTTCTAGACATTGTCAATAATGCTAAAATATCCTATCAAATGATATAAGTTACAGTGTCGTGACAAATAGTAAAATATATTATGCAGATGTTATTTAACAATTATTGAATCAAGATACTATGCAATTGTTAATTTATCAATTATTGAATCAATAATATAAAACACTGTGCAACATCGTGAGCTACTGTGGAATATTGTGTGCTACTGTGAAATAACGTGTGCTAATGTGGAATAATGCGTTTTACTGTTCTTTTTATCACCGGGTATTTCAACAGTTATCGGTTAAAGTTTTGCCGCTAATTTCTATCACTTTCTATATCCGACAGTTAACCCATTGTGGGGCCCACTATCGTTGACAATATTGCCATTTCGGCGCCGTCGTACAGTACCGAATATAATATTCCCCGACAGAAAGAATATTCCCTGACAAAAGGAATATTCCTCGACATACTATTTATCAGATAATTTGCATATAACACCCTTAACTATCATTTATAACAATTAATCACTTCACTATTTAGAAAAATAATCATAAAGAAAATAATAAACTTTTATTTCATAAAGTCGGGATCTTACAATCTCCCCTCCTTATGAAATTTCGTCCTCGAAATTGACGTACGTACCTGGCATTTTGAAAAGGTGAGGATACTTTGCTCTCATTTCGGATTTTAACTCCCAGGTCATTTCCTCAATATCATGGTTTCTCCATAAAACTTTGACTTGAGGTATAACCTTTGAGCGTAGAATCTGCTCCTTCTTATCTAAGACCTTGACAGGTATCTCCTCATACGTTAAATCCTCTGCTATCTCGTCTGGTTCTAATTCAATAACGTGGTTTGGATCTTTCACATATTTACGTAGCATGGATATGTGAAAAACATTATGAACACGAGACATACTCGGCGGTAAGGCGAGTCTGTAGGCCACAGTTCCTACTCGGTCGAGGATTTCAAATGGACCGATAAATCGAGGGTTAAGCTTTCCTCTCTTTCCGAATCGCGTAACACCTTTCCACGGAGCAACACGTAAAAATACATGATCTCCGACATTGAATTCCTCGTCTCTTCGATGAAGATCAGCATAACTCTTTTGTCGATCTTGTGCTTCTTATATACGTTATCATCTTCACGTGGATTCGTGGAGTCTTTAACTCTATATTCATCCTTTGTAAGTCATCCAAAATGGGCCTTTACGTTGTCAGCATCGTACTCGTACTTGCATACGTTCTTCTACGCAATGCGTCAGCTACTACATCCGCCTTTCCAGGATGGTATCGAATGGTATGGTCGTAATCCTTCAACAGCTCGAGCCACGTCGTTGTCACATGTTGAGTTCCTTCTAGGTGAAGAAATGTTTGAGGCTTTTATGATTTACATAGATTTCTATTTACTCTCATCTTTCTTCTTTACGAATAAAATAGGAGCACCCCAATGCGATGTATTCGAGCGTATGAAGTCGGTATCTAACAACTCCTATAGTTGGGTTTTTAACTCCAGAAAATTCAATAGGAGCCATACATATGGGGTCTTAGAAATGAATTTTGTATTGGGTTCAAGGTCGATACAAAAATTTGATTTGACGGTCTAGGGGTAGGCCAGGAAGTTCTTCGGGAAATACGTCATGAAACTTATTAACAACAGAAATATCAATCAAATTTGACGTATTTTTGTTTAAATCAGTTACATGGGCTAAGAAATTTTGACATCCGTTTTTCAATAAACGAATGACTTTGTGGATAGAAATGACAGTTATTGATTTCAACGGTTTGGTTGCTTGAATTCGAATAATAGATTGATTAGGAATATAAAAACTAACGACCTTACGAAAGCAATCATGATGAGTAGTTAACCAATCAATTGATTTTTTTTTTCAAAGAGGTAATATCAATGGGTAAGGTGAGTGTACTGTCTTGAACAAAACAAGAATTATAGACTGTAATGTAACGAATGTTTGTCCCAATGGTGTTTCAATAAATAAGTCAAAATTTAATTTATCAGGGGTCAAGTTTAAACGTTGGGCACAAGCAGATAAAATAAAAGAGTGGGTAGAACTAGTATCTAATAAGGTATAGACTCGTAAGAGTTTATGATTAGCTCACCGGTTATGACGTCATCTGGTTATAGTATTTCTTTCTCCTGCTCCACTAATTGAGCCCTATCCACGACATCCGAATATAAACAAATTTTATGAGAAACGAGATACTTACGAATTTCTGGTTTCAAACCTCGTAGAAACATTCGTGTCATCCGTTCCTCAGTGTCCACCAAATGGGATGCAAAACGCGATAACTCAGCAAACTTGGCTTCGTACTGTGACACCGTCACGTTGTTCTGTTCCAGTTTGATAAATTCCACCTCCTTCATATGGCGAATACTTTTCGGGAAATACTTCTCGTTAAATAATTCTTGGAATTTGACCCAAGACATCTCGAGTGCCGAGTGACGGGTACGTTTCACCGATTCCCACCAATGATCCGCTTCTCCTCGTAACATAAAGGTGGCAAAAGGAACCTTTTGATCGTCCGTGCAACGCAGTACATCAAATATCTTTGTTAATTATTTGAGTCACGCCTCTGCCTTGAGTGGATCTGGCTTGCCAAAAAAATTCAGGTGGTCCCAACTCTTTGAACTGCTTGGCAGTGACCATTCGTACATTATCACCATTTCTGCCAATATTGTAGACAGGAGCTCTTCTCGCCTGGTTCTGCAGGTATTGCATGAAGTTCCTAAAAAATTCATCATTCATCCGGTTGTTAGCATCATGATTAACATCATGATGTTCTGAGTTTGCACCCGTATTATTTGTGGCTTCCTAATTTTCAGCCACACTTGTCTCATAGTGAATCTCTTGGTTTTCAAATGTCATTCTAAAATGTGATCACAAAACAAGGATTAGTTAAAGAAATAGACATGCAACATCTAGTCACTATAACCCAACCAATTACGTAAAAAATAAAATAGCTTAGGTAGGACACAGTAGCGAAGGATTTACTCGTCTCTCCCCTCCTAGTTCTAATCCCAGATCTCTACCAGAGATCATATCCCTAAGCTCTGATACCAACTGTGACGCCCCCAAAATAGGTCCATACAACCCATTTTGAGTCGCCAATAACATTCCACAAAATACAAATACAAATATGAATTTTCCCATTTACAACTAATAAGTGTTGCGCAAAATACGACAACACAATACAAATATATCTTAAATTCTCAATACACTTGTTGTCACACTAATAGTAAGGTATTGAGACACTCCTATCATCTCGGACCATCACTTCATTCCCCGGCTAGTCCCCGCTACACTCTCTTTTCCTGAGGAGAACAATGGAACAAAAAGAAAAAGGGTGAGCACAAATAGCCCAGTAAGAAATATCATGACTAAGATAATGAAGAATTAAAATTATCTTTAGTCTTCAACAGAATTAAATCAGAGATTTAAAGATATTTTAATTGTTCAACAACAATAATTGCAGCGGAACAAACAATCCATTAGAAGAGTCAAGTAGATTATAATATCTACCATCTTCTATAAATTAAAGGATCACCGCCAATATTTTATCCCTGTAACACCAATCAACAATTCCTGTTTATGAACATCCAAATCAACAGTTTATATTCAACAGCCTCTCTTTGCACTACGTGCCAAAGATATTTATTTGTAACATCACCGGTCATGATCATGCCAAACGTCAGTTCATCTTTGCACTACGGGCCAAAGATGACTTTCACCATACGCCTTTGTTTGTAACACCAAAAGTCATGATTATACCAATACACAGTTTGGTCAAAATCATGTCACGCCAGTTCATCTTTGCACTACGGGCCAAAGAGAACTATCACCACAATTTAAGTATAAGGATGAGGATGATGACAATGATATAGTGAGATTAAGGATAAGAAAAGCTTTATAATTTAATCAGTATCAAAGATTGACCAAATTGCCAACACGATGACCAAATTGTGGAGTCAAATTCAAGAATGATATTCAAGAAATTATTTCATGCTTCAACTATAACGTATAAAATGAAATAGAAAGATTCAAGTGAAAAGATATTAGATGAAGCACAAACTATTAAGGATATTCTACTAATTTTTAGGGATTTTCTCCATTTAAAAATAAGGTTTTGGAAACAAACAAAGATTTCTTATCATAAATGGAGAAATGTGAAAGAAAAAGATATCCCGTAAAGAGTACAAAAGAAATGATACGTTATACGAGTATAACAGAATATATGAAACTGCAAATGGATTTTCACCCGTCATGCGATAATTCGCGTAGACAGATTATTTCCACAACAGATTAATAAGTAATGAATACAAAGGGTTATTCACCAGGTACGACACTCGTACATACAGGTTATTCCCACAGAGTAATAAAGAATGAATACAGAAGGGTATTCACCAGGTACGACACTCGTACATACAGGTTATTCCCACAGGGTAATAAGGAATGAATACAGAAGGGTATTCATCAGGTACGACACTCGTACATACAGGTTATTCCCACAGAATAATAAGAAATGAATACAAAAGGATATTCACCAGGCATGCGTCATACCGCACGGACAGGTTATCCCCACAAATTAATACATAATGAATAACAATCTTTATGAGTATAATATCACTTACGAACATGAAAGCAAATGATATTATATATGAGTATGAAAGAAATGATATTCCCTACCTCCGTTAACTGGATGTTACTTTCTATGAAGTTTACTAACTTCGGATAATACTAGTATTTTCACAAATACTCACAATAGCCTAGCACACTAAGAGAACTTAAGAAATTTAGAGAGAGAGAAAGTATAAACAATGAAGGTGTGAAAATTTCTTAAGCAAACCCTCCCTATTTATAGGAAAATCAAGGTAAGGGCATTTTAGTCTTTTCCCTAAATTTTCTTGGTTTATTACTCTTATACTCTTGGCATATTCTTTTAATATCATCCATCCATTTTTTTTCCATTTATATCATCCATCCATTTTTTCTTCCATTTATATCATTCATCTATTTTTTCTTCCATTTATCAAAAGATAATTCCATTATCAAAAAGATAAAATCATTATAAAAATAACTCTATTATCACAATAAATCCCTTTTTCTGTATTATTGTGTTAAATGTATTAATATCACAGATAGCATATACTCGCAATACTGACAACCAGATTATTCCCAGGAAAGAGGGGGCCTTCCATAAAAATGGCGTGCAATTAAATAACCCCTTTCCTTGACAGAATTTCTAGACATTGTCAATAATACTAAAATATCCTATCAAATGATATAAGTTACAGTGTCGTGACAAATAGTAAAATATATTATGCAGATACTATTTAACAATTATTGAATCAAGATACTGTGCAATTGCTACTTTATCAATTATTGAATCAATAATATAAAACACTGTGCAACATCGTGAGCTACTGTGGAATACCGTGTGCTACTGTGAAATAACGTGTGCTACTGTGGAATAATGTGTTTTACTGTTCTTTTTATCACCGGGTATTTCAACAGTTATCGGTTAAAGTTTTGTCGCCAATTTCTATCACTTTCTATATCCGACAGTTAACCCGTTGTGGGGCCCACTATCGTTGACAATATTGCCATTTCGGCGCCGTCGTACGGTACCGAATATAATATTCCCCGACAGAAAGAATATTCCCTGACAAAAGGAATATTCCCCGACATACTATTTATCAGATAATTTGCATATAACACCCTTAACTATCATTTATAACAATTAAGCACTTCACTATTTAGAAAAATAATCATAAAGAAAATAATAAACTTTTATTTCATAAAGTCGGGATCTTACATTTGTCCAGTTCAATCCTGATATTCATTTTGCTGTTTTTGTAGGTGTAAGGATTTTTTTTTTCACACTCTAATTTGGTAGGTAATCTCTTCCTCCTACAATGAGATCATAAAAATAACTTCAGAAAAGATAAATGATATAACTAATTTGATTAGTTGAATTCCCGAGTAGAATACATATACGCACCGCAATCCATTAGAAAAATCATAATTAATTCATCCGATGTCGGAATTGAGTGAATCCAAAGCTTGTTTCTCAGTTTTTGTTGTGATTAACAATCACAAAGTTAAGAATTCAAAAGATAAAATGAGAATCAAAATAAATATAAGAAAAATTGATGGAAAGATTGGATTAATGAAGAAGAATGTTGTTACAGAACAAGAATGAAAAGCTCAGAAAAAAAATACAATCTCATATGATCCCTCTTTCTTTCTCTCTCTCTCTCTCTCTCTCTCTCTCTTTATACAAATTTTCCTTCCCAATTTGCTATAACAGATGTCAACTAACTAACTAACTTTTCCTCCTAAACTTGAAATTCTAATACTCCCGCCTATTTGTAAATCTGTTAATTTTGTTATTATTATTGCTATTTAATTGAAATGTTCCTTGTCCAACTGTCATTTTTCTGCTATTATTTGCTCATAACACTAACCATCCCTCAAAATGTCCTAGTCCTCAAGGACTGAAATCAAAATCTGAAAATTGGAGAACCATCTGTTGAGCATCCTCCCATAAAGCATCTTCTTTACTGATGTTAGCCCAATGAATGATGTATTCAATCTTGGGTCTATTCTGGGATTTGACCATTTCTGTCCAAAACAGCAATGGGAACTATCTTTGGCCTGCCATGCATCTATGGGAGGCAGTGTAGGGGCTATTTTTGCCTGAGAGCCAATTTATTTTTTTAATAAGGATACATGAATTAAATACATTATGTATTTGTGCATGGCTAGGTAAGTCCAACTTATAAGCTACTCATCCCAACTTCTCCAACACTTTATAAGGCCCATAGTATCTAGGTGCTAATTTGAAGTTAGACCTCTGAGCCAAACTGGATTGCTTGTATGGATGTAGTTTGAGTTAAACTGAATCTCCCACCTCAAAGCTCCTTTCAATTCTGTGTTGATCTGCATAGTTCTTCATCTTAACTTGAGCTTGTAACAATTTGTCCCTCAAATCAGCTAGTACCACACTCCTATCTTTGATAAAGCTATCTACAGTTGGAATCTTTGTATTCTCTCAATCTGATGAAAATTAAGATGAGGAGGAGAAAAAGCCAAATAATGCTTGAAAAGGGGTACAATGCAAGGCTATATGATAATTGGTGTTGTACCACCATTGGGCCAGACTTAACCAAGTCCACCATTTTCTTGGATGATCACTGCACATACACCTCAAATAGCATTCCAAACATCTATTTAACCTTTCGGTTTAGCCATCAGACTGGGGATGGTAGGCTGAACTTAAGCATAATTTGACCCCCCCCCAACTGTTTAAACAAAGTTTACCAAAATGTACTCACAAATACCTTGTCTCTATCTATGATAATATTTTGTGGCAATCCATGAATTCCATAAATATTGTCAATGAACATTTTGGCTATGGTGTTTGTTGTGTAAGGATGTTGTAAGCTAATGAAATGAGCAAATTTAGAAAACTTGTCCACTATGACTAGTATCATAGTTCTGCCTTCAGAGCTAGGAAATCCTTCAATAAAGTCCATAGAGATATCAATCCAAGGTTTGTAAGGAATCTCTAAAGGTTGTAACAATCTTGGATAAGGATTACTCTCAGTTTTATGTCTTTGGCAAACTTCACATTCATTGACCCAAGCTTTAATATCTGATGTTATAGTGTTCCAAACAAAATATGATCCCAGTTTTTTGATAGTAGCTTGAACTCTAGAGTGCCCCCCCCCCCCCCAATGGACTATCATGGAATGCTGAAAAAAGGGTTCTCCTGAGATTAGTTTGGGATTCTATATATATCAACCCTTTATATCTTAACACATTCTTCTGAAGAGTGAAATGGGGCATAGAATCCTGTTGAACACTGAGTTGTTGTATTATAACCTGAACTTGTTTATCTCCAACATAAGAGCTGCTAATCTCCTGCATCCAAGAAGAAATTACTCCAGTAATTGCCATTGTGTGAGCCATATTTTCCTCACAATCTCTTCTAGATAGAGCATCTGCTACTACATTTTATGTCCCCTTTTTGTAAGTGATTTCATAGTCATATCCAAGCATTCTACTCAACCATTTTTGTTGCAAAAATGTAGGGAGTCTTTGCTCCATAAAAAAATTTAGGCTCTGATGATCAGTTTTGATAATGAAATGAGCCCCAATCAAATAGGACCTCCACTTGGTTACAGCTTGCAAAATTGCCAGTTCTTTTTCATAAACAAACAAGCCTAAATGTTTTGGTGCTAAAGCTTTGCTTAAGAATGCCAATGGCCTACCTCCTTGCATTAATACTGCACCAATTCCCTTGGAGTTAATATCAGTTTCAATGACAAATGGCTGAGTAAAATCAGGTAAAGCCAAGACAAGAGTTAAACTCATTGCCATTTTAAGGGACTGGAAGGCTGTGGTAGCTTCAGAATTCCAATGAAATTAATCCTTTTGTAATAGCCTAGTCAATGGTCTAGTTATCACACCATAGTTTCTGATGAACCTTCTATATTAGCCAGTTAAACCAAGAAATCCGATCTAAGAGCCTTAACTGACTTTGGTTCTGGCCAATTTAACATGCAAGCAATTTTATTTGGATCTGTAGAAACACCTTCTGCAGAAATAATGTGGCCCAAATATTCTACCTGAGATTGGGCAAATGAACACTTGGAAAGTTTGGCATACAATATATTTTTTCTGAGTAGTGTTAAGGCAATAGTCAAGTGTTCCACATGTGAGGATAAATCGGGGCTATAGATTAATATATCATCAAAGAAAACAAGTATAAATTTCCTTAGATGTGCAGAAAACACCTGATTCATGAGAGCTTGAAAAGAGGCAGGAGCATTTGTAAGACCAAAGGGCATAACAAGTAACTCATAGTGGCTTACATGTGTTCTGAATGTTGTTTTAGAAACATTAGGTGGGTGCATTCTGATTTGATGATAATCAGCCCTTAAATCCAGCTTGGAGTAGACTATTGATCCTCTCAACTCATCCAGCAATTCTTTAATTATTGGAATAGAAAATTTGTCTTTGACTATGATTTTATTCAGCTCCTTGTAATCCACACAAAATCTCCAAGATCCATCTTTTTTCTTAACTAATAAGACTAGAGATGCAAAAGGACTTTGACTTGGTTCTATGATCCCAGCTGTTAGCATTTCTTGTACAATTTTCTCAATTTCTGCCTTCTATATGTGAGGATATTTGTATGGTCTAATTATAAAAGGGTCTGACCCAGTTTTTAATGGAATATGATGATCATGGTTTCTTTGAGGAGGTTAAGTTTTTGGCTCTTGGAAAACATCTTCAAAAGACTGTATTACTTGTTGAATCTGGTTTGGAATCTGCTCTTGTGCTTCACTAGCATTAATTGCAAAGACACATGCTAATAAGGATAGTTGATTCTTTTTCCAAGCATCATGTAAACTAATAGCAGTAATCATTGAAACAAAAGATGGGTGCTTATTACTGTTTCTTTTTAAAATGATTTTTTCTTTTCCCACAAAGAAACTTAGGGTTAATGTATTGAAGTTAAAAACACAGTCACCCAAAGTTTTTAGCCATTGAACTCCCAATACAGCATCACAACCTTTTAAAGGAATGAGTCTCATATTTGTGCAGAACTTATGCCCTTGAGATGACTATTCAAATTTTCTACATCTTTTTGTGCATAACATCTTATACCCATCCGCTACACATACATGTATTGGCTTATCCTCTTCCCTAGTACAATGTAGTTGTTCAGCTGTCCTAATATTTAAGAAATTGTGTGTGCTTCCTGTATTAATGAGAAGTATGATCTCCCTTCCTTCCACAGTAGCTTTAATTCTTAATGTAGTCTCTGATGTGTTCCCATTTAAAGCATGCAATGAAATGGCCATTCCAGCTTCTTGTACTATATAGTTATCATCTATTACAGTTTCTGTCTCCTCATTACATTCCTCATCCAACTCATCATCCCCAATGATCATATAAATCTGTTTGAATTTGCATCTATGCCCTGGTTTATAGATTTCATCACAATTAAAACACAAACCTTTATCCTTCTTAGCCTCAATTTCACTATAAGTGAGCCTCTTGACTTACCCAGGAACATTTCCTTTAGTTCCACTTCCTGAAATAATAGGGTTGATTCCTTGAGACTGTGATTTATGTATTTTATTGGTTAGCCCTAGAGAATTACTTTCCTCAGTACTTCCTATAGGTTTGTGGAAATTTGCAGTGGACTTATTCTTTTTGTAAATGACCTCAACAGTACTTTCTTGAACTCTGGCTACTGCAATAGCCTCAGTCAGTTTCTGAGGCTTAAGAAGCCTAACAAATCCCCCCATTTCTTCTTTCAGTCCTCTCACAAAATATGCCTCATCTAATCTTGGGTTTTCAGCCTCAACAAGCGACCTTAGAAACTCAAACCCCTTTTGGTAATGGCTTACTAAAAAGGTTTGTTGTAACCTGTTGAATTCAGCTAATGCATTATTATAAAAAGTTTCTCCAAATGTAATTTCCATATTTTTCACAAACTATTTCCACGACACATTAGAATTAGACTTAAAAGTAGGCCAAAAACCAAGATCTAGCCTCACCTTTAAGATGAAGAGCCACACTTCTTAACCTCAACAAGTCATTCATAGGGTAAAATTAAAAAAAAATCACATTTCATTACCCAATTCTTAATATCCAACCATTAAAAACAGGAAAATCAAAACGAGGATTTCTTTGACTTGAGTTTCCCATAATAGAATTAGGAACTGAGTTAGGATCCCCGTTTCCCATAACAATATGAGTTAAATCGACAAAAGAGTCGATAGATTTTTTAGGAACAGTTCCTTTACCTTTAAGACTGCGTTGGAATTCAGCCATCATAAGTTCCATAGTACTCTGCATATTATTGAATTTTGTCCCCAATTTCTTCTACTGAACCTTGTAATTGGTGATGGCTATTCATCAATTCTTGTACACGAGAATCAGTGTTGCGTAATCCTTCTTCAACTGTTTCCTTCGAACGCATTCCTGCCACTATGAATGGAAGCTAATACCAAGGACAGAAGGCTTTGATACCAAATGTTGTGATTAACAAAAACAAAGTTAAGAATTCAAAAGATAAAATGAGAATCAGAATAAAAATAAGAAAAATTGATGGAAAGATTGGATTAATGAAAAAGAATGTTGTTACAGAACAAGAATGAAAAGCTAAGAAAAAAATACAATCTCAGATGATCCCTCTTTCTCTCTCTCTCTCTCTATACAAGTTTTCCTTCCAAATTTGTTATAACAGTTGTCAACTAACTAACTAACTTTCCATCCTAAACTTGAAATTCTAATACTCCCGCCTATTTGCAAATATGTTAATTCTGTTATTATTACTACTATTTGAATTGAAATGCTCCTTGTCCAGTTATCTTTCTTCTGTTATTAATTGCTCATAACAGGTTTTCGTTCTTTACAATTATGAAGAGGAAGAAAAGTTATTTGACGTCATCTTCATGTCTTAAATTGCTGAAAATAGTAACCTGTCCTTATTCTCATCACTATTTTCATCCTTAATTTTGAAAATTCATAACTCAGTCATATTAACTCCGAATTGAGTGATTCTTGAGCTTATTTCGTGTATTTTTTTTAGAACTACAATTTTCGTGAAGAGATTTTGAGGACTCTAGAAGACCCGAAAGTCAGATTCTTTACTGTTATGTATTAAAAAAAACAAACAAGGAAGGTAAATATTTTTTATATTTTGATTTTAAGTTTAGTTATGAGGGTTTTTAAATTAGAGATTATTTTTGATTAAAATAGAGACAAGAAATTAGATATCATGATAATCGGACGTAAACATAGGAGGGGACTTTCCTTTCTAGAATAGGACTAAAGAAGTTGATTCTTTTTCGGGTAAGATTCAATAATAATTCTTGATTTGGGGAGCTAGGGCTCTCTTACTTAATTTCTAGAGAAACCCTCCCACATATTTCTCTTTTTCTTTTAACTTATTCTTTCTTTATATATATAGTACTTTATTTTTTTTCTTTGTGTGAGATGTTTTCTCCATGAAATGATTAATTTATTTTCTTTGTGTGAAAATTTTATTATACTCTCTTGTGAGACATGTTTTCTCCAATATGGAGATTGACTTGGTTTTCATTGCTCGCATTGAATAAGGGTTCGAATATGCATACCGTTGATTTTTAGAATTTAAATGTATTTCAAATATTATTGTTGCCCACTAATATAACTATTGTTAAGATTGGCCCTCTTCTTGATTTGATGTCTATTATTAGGTTGAAAGAATTTTCATTTTTTAGTTTTTTACCGTTATACGTAACCTTTTTATCATTGTAACAGTTTTAATATATTTTGGTTGTTTCAAAAAAAATAAAAAAAATCTCAACGGGACTGAACCCATTCTCATTTTGGTTGTTTCGTGGTTGCATTAACATTGTGTACCAACTTAGAAACAATGAAATCTCTCTCTAGTTTACATATAGAAATTAAGGAGGGAGGGATCTTAATCTTTATAGAATGAACTTTTAATAGAACTTTATGTGTGAAGTGGTGGATGAAATTAAGGTGGTTAAGGGATGACGAGTAATCATGCGATAGAAAGGCTCCTTTAGAGCGCCTATTATACAGACGTTACTTCCAAATTATTTGTTTGATTTAGTCAATAGTCAAAATAAACTTAAATAGTTTTATTAATATCCTTCCTTTTATTCTCTATATTTTGTGGAAATGATCCATCTATATATGTAATTGTTGCTAGTGAAATAGTGTCAAAATCATTAGTTCTGCTCTTCCTTCGTTATTATCCTTCTCTATGGACAAATTCATGATTTTCTAAATAAGATCAGTTAATTAGGGAAAAATAAGCAAACAATACAAAGATATAATCCTCAAGTTAATTTCAACCAAAAGTATATAAATTAAAAGGTACTGGTTACATTTGTACTCCATAAACAAATTTTTAGTTTCATGCATTTAAATAATTTAAATTTAATTAATGGAAACTTATATATGAATAACAAGATTTGGCAAATCAATGTTATATTTTACATTTTTGATTATTAAAGTAAAAAAAAATAGCTAAAACATTTTAAATTAAAATCTTCCCATTCAATGTACATACAGCCATGACTTTTTGGTTTAGGTGGAAATTAATGCCTTTCAAAGTCAAGATATATAAAGCCTATTAATCATGAACAGGCGCACAAAAAGCTCATCCAAGAAACAAACTATAAAGCCACAGAGAACTGATAGCGTTCAGGACTTTTCTTCTATTTCACTACACTCCCCAAAATAGTTGAATCAAACCTCAGTTTTCAGCTCACTATATATATATTTACTCTCCAAGACTTGCACACAAGTCTCTTAACAAGAAAATTTAAACCTGTATATGTGTACACATTACACATAATTAGTGTGTGATGAAGATAAAGATTAACCATTGCCATCATCTGATCCCACGCTTGAATTTCTCTCTCCTGTACATTTTCTTCCTAATTTTTGCCATAGTTGATGTCTCTGCCACCCAACAGTTCTCTATATCCACCAACGGCAGACTCAACAACGTCGAAGTGAAGTACATTCAGCACAGACAACTCTTGTCCTACAGTGACCGAGACCCTCTGGTCATCGACCCATCTCTTGCTTTCGAAAACCCAAGAATTAAAAATGCTTACATTGCAATCAAAGCTTGGAAACAAGCCATTCTTTCAGACCCAAACAACATAACTGCCAACTGGGTTGGACCTGCTGTGTGCAACTACACTGGTGTCTACTGTACCCGCTCATTAGATGATCCGCTGGAACGTACCGTAGCTGGCATTGATATCAACCATGGAGATATTGCTGGGTACCTCCCCGACGAACTTGGCCTTTTATATGATATCGCATTGTTTCATATCAACTCGAATAGGTTTTGTGGTACAATCCCTCGTAGTTTCTTGAACATGCACTTACTGTTTGAGTTAGATCTAAGCAACAATCGCTTCTCTGGCAAGTTCCCCTATGTTGTCCTCCTACTGCCCAAGCTTAAGTATCTTGACCTGCGATTCAATGAATTCGAAGGTGAGATTCCAAAAGAAATATTTGAGAAAGATCTAGATGCTATATTCATTAACAATAACCGGTTTGCTTCAGAGTTGCCACAAAATATTGGCAATTCGCGGGCATCTGTTATTGTGTTGGCCAATAATAGGTTTCATGGATGTTTACCTGCGAGTTTAACCAAGATGGCAGGTACATTGAATGAGATTATACTCATAAACAACAGGTTTCATTCATGTTTACCTAAAGAGATTGGGATGTTAAAGAATCTGACAGTGTTGGATGTGAGTTATAACAGCATAATGGGTCCACTTCCAGATAGTATTAGAGATATGGTGAGACTGGAGCAACTCAATGTGGCTCATAATATGTTTTCCGGGAGTATTCCAGAATGGGTCTGTTCACTTCCTAAGTTGGTGAATTTTAGGTACGAGTACAATTTCTTTACAAATAAGACACCACAATGCTTGAATCTGCATGAAGATAGCAAGAACTGTTTGCAAGGGAGGCCAAACCAAAGATCTATATCACAGTGCAAAATGTTCTTGTCTCAGCCAATTGAATGTAGCAGGTTTAAGTGCGTTCCACATGTTCCTTCTCTTCCTCCTAAGCCTCCAATTGGTGTTTCGCCACCTCCACCGCTGGTTTCCTCACCTCCGCCACCTATATATTCCCCTCCTCCACATCCTTCACCACCACCACCATCACCACCGCCTTCAACGCCTCCACCTTCACTGCCCCCAGCATCTCCACCTCCACCATCTCCAGTCCCACCTTCATTGCCCCCACCTCCCCGTGAACCATCATCGCCCACCCCACCACCTCCGCCACCTCCTTCACCAACTCCAAACTACCGTTCATCGCCTCCACCGCCAAACTTGTCACCACCTGCACCACCCACTAATACCAACCCCTCGCCGCCCCCACCACCAATTTTCTCTTCACCTCCGCCACTAAATTTACAGCCTCCACCTCCATCTCCTCTACCATGTTTCCACCCACCTCCACCTCCACCTCCTCTACCATGTGAGCAACCGCCATCACCACCACCATTACCACCCAAAGATCAAAAATTCTCATCCCCTTCAGCTTTACCCCCACCTTCACAAGTTTATGAATCTGCCCTACCGACACCTTCCGTTTGATTATTTTTAGACATATCTTCCATCTTCCTTGCCATAACAAAACTGCCTTGGAGCCAATAACAAACAAATTGCCAACAGAAACGGATGGGTCAGCTTCATTGCACGGTAAAGATGATTTAGCATATTGGCATTCAAGGGTTCACTTTAATGTTTGGAGAGAAAAACTAAGAGAAGATTTGACGGTGTGAGAAAAGCATCCATATTTATTTGATTTGTTAATTATTTTTGCATCCCTTTTTGGTAGTTAATAAATGATAGATATAGACAGAGTAGTTTGCAGTTCCAGTTGCAGTTGAAGGGAATATAAGTACAGAGATGAGTTTGTTCCATGAAACAATGAGTATTGAATCTTTAATATTAACTTCCATTGTCCCTTTCTTGATCGCATATATATTTGTGTTTTTGGTCTCAAGTTTCACAGTTAAATTCAGTTTAAGATTGTTCAAATTTGTAAAAAATTTCCTTCGGTTGGTTGGATTTCCTTCCCACAGCGAGTTTATAAAGTGCAAAGTTTTGCAAGTCATTTGATATAATTTTTGTCAGTTGTACTTTTTCATCAATTAGATACCTCAAATTTTGTTAAGATATCTACAAAATTTATATTGCGGCTCAGGATTATTCGTTGACAAGAGTAAATTTTGGATACTGGGTGGTAACTTTTACACACAACCTATCTATAGCACACATCAGGTGGGCTAGGTAAAGTATCGCAACTAAGTTCAGTATATTTGACTGCAAACTTGATCCAAATAAGAAACCAACCAAAATCTCTCCCACAACATAGGGTTCAGGCCAAGTCAAGCCTTAGATTTAGTAACACATACTCCATGCGGACTAAGGTACAAATGCATTGCGCAATTTAACACTCCTTATATTTTATTTTCTTCTCTTGCTAATTAGATTTAAGGATGCTCAAATCAAATGCACAACTTTAACTATGCATTCTCCGTGATACACAAGTTCGAGCATCAGAAAGCAGAAGCAAAAAATACTATTTAGTATGATGATAGAGGGTTAACAACAGAACTAATTTTCTTTAACAAATGAAAATAAAGAAGGAAATCTGTGAAGGGCATGTGCAAGTGTGGGAACAACAAAATGTACCTCATAATGTAAAATTGAAGTTTCATGGAGGAGATTTAACTTTTCAAAAATGCTGAATTAAGTTGTGATAATACTTGGGTTGCTGGAGATCAAACTCATGTCTCTGTAAATTGACAGCCATAGGAACAAAGATATATGCCACTGTTATTTGATGGTTCTGGTGGGACCATTGAATATTTAGCAGAAACGCTTCTGGACAAACAGAGTATCCATCTCCTCTTCAATAGCTTCATTACTGGATTCGTGGAAAAAGCAGGACATTATCTGCCATTAGAGAGTTTGTTTCAGGTGCTAATGGCTGCAGTAGTCCACTAGTAGATAAATCTTCCAAGCCTTTAATTTCGTGTTGCAACCGTATTGCATGTAAAATAGCATGATCAAGAACTAGAGGATCATCAGGGGGGTTCTGCAAAAGGCTAAGCAAAGCCTGTCTATAAACTTGAGCTGCCAACAATGGCCTTGCGACTTGCCGGCTTTTGCATAATATTCCTACCTTTACTACATGCTTACAGATATTCCCCATCCTTGACCAGGGGCAGTCACAAAGTGAGAACTCCGAGCCGGGATTCCAAACTGTATATATCACACTTCTGTCTACCTGAGAAACAACTTTTGCAAGTTGGAGATTTTCCTCATCCAACAACACATCAACATCAGGGACGTGCATAGCCTGATTCCAAGAGTTGGTTGAGAAGGATGGATCCCTCAGATCTTCAAAGTAGCCTGTCTCTACTATATACTGATCTAGCCAATACAAGGAGTGAAGTTCAGTTGTCAGCACATGTATCAACCAGTCAACTCTTTGCCAGAAATTTGCACGTAGTGAGTTAAAGATTCTGGATTTCAACTGTAGGTGATACGACTCAATTGCAGCATAAGGTTCTTGACTGGCCACAGGGAGAGTTCTCATGCTATTCACCCATAGTTCTGCGAGTAAGAACCATACGAAGATTTATGACAGAAATAAGTTGATAAAGAGACAATTTTATGGAAACTTTTGAAGGGCCTTGGATATTATGTATTCGTAAAATGGGAATAATGTTACTCTCAAAACATTTAAACAATTAACAGAATTCATGGTTGTTTATATTGACTGCTGCAATCCACATCTGATCAAAAATAAAACCAACAGGACAATGGTTGCTGCAACAATGAAATATATTTACTAAAGAAAAAGTGTCAGAATGCAAGGACAAATACCTATCTTTGGTAACCACTGAATTCTGAAAAAATCCATGAAGGCGCACTGATCAACAAATATGTGCATAAAATCTTCAACTGCATCTACAGTGTTTGGACCGCTTCTTGAGCAATACAAAATCCTCCCTAAATGCTTAAACATCTCCCTCTGTACATCGAAGTTGCAGCATTTCTTTAAGAGGCTTTTTACCCAAGAACGGCGAACATGCCAGAGGCATAATAGGACCCGGCACTGGAAGGCCTCTCTGCAAGTCAGAATCATCATATCAGAACTTTTGCCTTCAAAAACAGTATTTTCTTTAAAACAAAAATAATAAAGGACCACGACAAATGAGTTACCGTATATTTGACGCCCCAAAAGAAGGATCGTCCGCTAAAAATGTGCTGGGTCTCCAACTGGGATCCCTGTTTCTTATTTTCTCAACTAGAGAGAGCATCCATTTGTGGATATGTTGACCAGCGCAACTGGAGGAAATTATCCAGGCAACAGGGATTGCATTCCGCGATGAATCAAAGACAAGTAACGAGCACAGAGGATACTGTTGAAGACACAAAAGGAAAACTCAGAGCTGTAAATTATCAAGCATCATACATACACTCGACTGTGAGGTATGGATGTAGGCGGATATGCATATACTATAATGACCTTATTCTTAATTAACTGACAGAGAAAGTTGTCTGTCAATCAAATTAGTTGACTATTCAAGTACTGAGCTTTTTGATGTCATAAAAGACTTAAATAAAAGTGTCGCATGAAATCTACAGATTAACATAGAGACTAAAACAGGGGCATGTGCTGCTTCCCCACTCTCACATAAAGTTACAAAATTTAAGGCAAAGAGGGAAGCAGGAGATTGCTGTATGCCATACAAGCTTTGCTTTAATTTGAGAATCTATCAGTCTAAGTCATTTCATTAACATTTTCAATACTCCCTAACCCTGCCCTTGAGTGACATCTTTTGGTTTAATTTATATTCTTCTATTCTTTTTTTTTCTTTTTCCAACATGCACTTCTTTCTCTTCCCTATAACTTGTTCTATAAAATTTTCTGAATAGCTTTAATCTGTGACAGGCTAACTTCACAATGTTTCTGATGATAACTGGTTTTAAATACCATCTTTCTAAATCCTAAACCTAAATAACATTTTCTATAGCTATCATAAACCAGAGTTGGAAACGGAAAACATAGACATGCAACAACAGAAACAGAAATAATGAAGAATGAACCTTGAGTTTCTTCAAGCCAAATGCAGAATGAGAAGCTACTGAGCCATTATGACCATAACGAATCATCTGCTGCAATTGCCAATCTGTTTGTATCCCTAAAATAAATGGCTCTGAACTAGAATTTTCTTGGAAGTAAAAGACATGCTTATGGTGGCGTTGCACCCACATCTTTACACTGCAATCATGATTTGCATGCAACTCATGTGAAGAATTACGGATAAGCCTTTCCATGTTACGAACATCATTACGAGTGAGAAAATCATCACGATTCTGAGGCCCTCCATGCCTCTGCACCTCCTCCATGTGATGCTGGACTATAGTGTCCAAAGAAATTCCAACATAAAGCATAGACATCACTTTCTGGCGTAATTCCTCTGAAATGCGAGGAGCATACATAGCTCTTGTGCCCAATGCATCCCGATCATGTATTCCATGACACGGAGCCCCTGTTTTATCAACATGGTTTCGCTGATTGTAGATGATTAGGGCAACATGTGGGCGAGTGTATAAGCGTTTAACAGTAAAATGGCAAAGGCATCCTCTCATCATGTGACGTCTCCCGGGCCTGCTTCCCTTACCTGAAGCGGGTTTCATGTTAGAGCTGTCCCCAATACAAGACTCGCTCTCCCGGTAATCTTCAGGGCCATAAGAGCACCAATATCTGGAGAATAACAAGAAAAGTAAATGATTATGTTATTATAGTTTTCTTTGCGCTTCGAGTGTTAACTTCTTGAAGAAATATTTTAGGCAACTGGATTTCAGCCATTAATCCGGAAACAACATCATCTGTTGGAGGAGGTTTAACAACTAACAATACATATGTTGCCTGAAATATGTGGTCTGTAGTAGCCACGCCAAAGTGACCAAACAGCTCCAATACTACTTCAATTTTCCTTTTTAGATAAATTCATGTGCTACTTCAAATTTAACATGAAAAATTCAGATCAAATGTGCATCGACTGCATTCAAATACTTTATATACAAATATGAATTCAAAACTTACACAGAAGAACATACAGTGTATATTCAAGATATCCATCAACCCTTGGTTTGCTGACACTCCCTTCAGGTCTTTTCCTTCTTGACTCGATGCGGAAGCTGGCAGGACATTCTGCTTTAGTAGATTCTCCTTTTACAAAATCATCCACTCTAGCAAATGGGATCAGAGCAATATCATCCCCACCTTGGCGACCACCTTCTACTTTGGCCCAATTTAGATGAGCTGCAGAAAAATCCATACTGGGAGGATCCTGCACTGGAAGGTTAAGAATATCCTCCATTCTTGGCATCTGTAATAAGAATAAAACAGAAGCACATAAAACAAAAGCAAAAGAAGGAACAACAGGAGTGAAATGTTGCAAATAATAGTTCTTCATCATATCATGCAAAGAAATGAGTAATGCCATAATAATCTCAGATATCAGGTGATTGAAAAACTATCACTTCTACGAAGTATCAGAAAGAGACAAAGCTCAACAAAAAACAAGATTAAGAGGTCCAGGACTATTGTATTACTTTTTGTGATAGATTTCAAGAGTTATCTTGGTGAAATGCGCTATAAGATAGTCAAATATGTGCCGAGTAAGTAGAGATAGATAACAATAAATGATAGTTTTTCAATAAATGATAGGCCCCCGGAAATCTTTTTCAATAAATGACAAAATAAGAGTATATCTTTCTCGATCTGAACAAAATAGGTCACAACAGATGAAGCAGGGAACTGAAAAGAATGAACTGGCAGAAAGAAATTTCGAATTAAATAAAAAATTAATCATTGAGAAAAAGAGCATGTTATCTATGTACCAGAGGGACAACGAGTTCAACTACAACAACAATAACAACAACAACAACAAAATACTTACACAAAAACATTAGACTTGTGCCATTCCTGTCTGTGAGACTAACACAAACAACTGAAGATTTAGGTTTAGCACCGTACTGAACTAGTAGTGCTCTTTACACCCCTCTTTTATATTAGCGTAACTCTTGAAATAGATCTAGGCAGAAATCAGTTGTTACATATATATATATATACAAGGATGGCTCAGATTTTAAAAAGAAAATTTGCTATTAGTAGCGGAATCCGCTACTAATAATAGCGGAATCCGCTAGTATTAGTAGCAAATAGATGAATGACCATAACACCCTCAATTTGAATAAAATATTAAAAAAATTAAACAATCGTTACTATTAGTAGTGGAAGGTAACCAAAAGGTTTTTTATCTTTCCAAGAACTCCTCCTACCCAGCATGCAACTACTAAAGAAACCGAGAAAAGAAAAGAAAAAAAAAACGCCTGCCCTCTCTCTCCTCCCCACCCTTCTCACTTTTCTCTTTCTTCTTTCTCACCACTCTAAATCTCCAATATAATACACTACCAAAATGGTGGTAGCAACAACAGTTTAAATTCTTGATTCCAACTTTGAAGTAGACAAGCTCACATACGAGATCTTTTCAATTCTCGAAAACAAATTTCTCTTTGGATATGATGACTCAAAAATTTCTTTAGCTAAAGAAAAAATTTTGCCCCATGAATAAATGAAATCCGGCAAGCACATCACCTAAAAAGAAAGGATTCTCTCCATTGACAACGGCAACACTACAGACGGCCTACTCGCGCCAAGTCCCTCATCCATCTTGAGTCAAACCTTCAGCAAAAATTGAAAAACCCAAATTCCAAAATCTCCAATTACTTCAACGCAGTGGCTGGATTCGGCATCAGCTAAAAATAATCGTTGCCCTACTCTTCACGTGGGAAAAGGCGGTAGTCCCATGTTTTTGGCCAAGGAAGCTCTCAAACTCATAATTGATAAAAAAAGGGTTTCAGTTTCCTTCCGACAGTGGCGGATGGTTCTAATACTTTATTCAAATTGGGGGCTTTTGGTCATTCGCGCATCCGCTACTTATACTATAGCAGCATCCGCCATTATTAGTTCCGGGTAACAAAATTCTTTTAAAATCAGGGTCTTTCATGTTTCCTATGGACGCCTGTTGACCAGAGATCTGTTTGCCCAAATAGTGTTCATATCAAATACTTGTTATGGATCACCCACTATTTACAAATATATATATAATTATATATATTATATACACACACGCGCGCGCTCACACACACAAATATATATATATATATATATATATATATATATATTGTGGGATTTGAAAGCAATACACTATGTTCCATACTACATCTAGAAATGAATTTTCTAATCTCAACCCAACAATAGACGATAGTTTAAATTGTCCAATGAATATCACAGATGCTATGCGAGAAGAACAAGTTAGTGGTATTTCAGTTTGATAAGGCACACCTAAGGTCCTAAACAGTATGAATAGCAATACTTTTTGCGCTCCAAGATAGTTAACCTAACACATCTACGCAAGCATTTAATACAAATAAATCTGTGACAGATTCAAACCAAAAGGAAAGAAATCTTCTTTATTAACTAATTGCATTTATTCTAACTTAGATATAGAGAAACGGGAGTCACAAGTACAATAAGAGGGGGAATTTAGAGACATTGCACAACATGATTTATAAAAAAAGCGAGTGAAAACTAACTCAATTCACAAACTTTAATAAACTAATAAAAGTATAATCTTATACCTTAGCTTCATGGCCCTTCATGCTTCCACCAACTTTTGAAAAAATATATGTTTTGGTCGCAAATGAAATCAATAAATAAAAACATATAAAGATTTTCAACTCAAAACAACTGAGAGGTTATCCTATAAAGATAAAATTCGCAGGATAGAAATTGGAAGAAACCCAGAATGGGATTTGGGCTAAATTAGAACTTGGAGCTTTGAGGAGAAAGAACACTAGAACCCCAGAAAAGAAAAAGAGACAACGGAAGACAGAAAGAAACAAAAAATGCAGAAAATTAAATTTAATGAAACGAGAAAGTAAAAGAAAATTTTGATGGAATACCTAAGAGAGACTTTAGGCCTGTAAAAGATAGATTCTCAAGCTCTTATGTGAAGCTTTTTCTTTTTCCTTTTTTTCTTTTTTTTCTTTTTTTCTTTTTTTCTTTTGTTCTTTTTTTTTTCAGTTTCGACCCTCTCACTCTCTCTGCTGTGAAGAAGCTTTTTCTTTTTCTTTCAGTTTCGATCCTTCTCGCTCTCTTTGCTGTTCAGAAAGGGAAGAAACTAAACAAATAAAATACAAATTGGACCTCTAGGGCATGTTTGTTTGCAAGAATTATAATCCCGGGATTATAATCCCATGAATTATAATCCCAAGACTATTAATCCTAGGATTAAATAATCCTAATCACATGTTTGTTTTTCATGGGATTATTCATGGGATAACTTAAAATAATCTCATGTTATGTTTTAATCCTTCATGATGGGATTATAATACCTAGCTAGACGTGGTATTAAATAATCCCTCATCTTAAGCTATTTTATAATCCTTGGACTAATAGTCCCAAGCTCAAATTTAAAAACAAACAAGACACTTGGGATTAATAGTCCTATCCCAAGTGTAATCCTTGCAAACAAACATAGCCCTAGAGTTTACACACACCAGTTTTGCACCCCAATTTTAAAGAAAAATGATTTATATATCCATAAATTTCACAAAGAATTTAAGAATTTTGGATTAGAAACTCTAAGTTTTAAAATAAAATAATAATGTGCTAAGCTTTTTTTATTTTATATATTTACATAAATCATAATTTAATATTGATATAAATTTATCATGGTATGTAGGTTGTAGCAACACTTAAATTTAAAACGTATACTCTTGCGCACCAAATTTATTCAATACGAACCACGAAACCATATGTGAAAGAAAAAATTCTAATTAATTATTAAGATATTAAATTGAATGGGTGCAAACATATTAGGTTTAAATTTTTAAAAAATAAGATATTATTAAGTTAAAATCGAAAATATAGTACTTACCATTATAGTACTTACCATCAATAGAATAGTTATTTACTACTAATATGGTACTTACTGTTAGTTTCAATTGAAAATATGTTTGAAAGTTTATATAAATAAAATAATTCAGTTACTTGAAATTGAGCTGGCTGCTGGCACTTGCAGAAAACACTACACAAAATTCAAAGAAGACAATGTGGAAAGACAAGAGTCCCGGCGTGAAGATCCTCTGGTTCTGGACTATCGGAACTGCTGCCAGTACTTTCCTGGCCTCTTTATAAGTCTTTCTTTATTCTCCTTCTCTTTCTCTTTCTCTCTGCAAATTTCTAACATTAATTTTATCTCGTTCGATCCATGATCTGGGTGTTGCAGTTCTGGTTGCGAATGTTGCTACCACTAGGATGAGAGACTTGCAGAAGCAGATGAACGATCAAGACTCAACCCCCCCGCAAGTTACGGAACCTGTGTTAATCGACAATTCTTCGACAGATTCCGGTGAATTTGTTCGAGAAGAGATATAACAGGTTTGAACCAATCACCCAGTTGTACCCAGACTGTTATTGAGTTCGTGAGTTAGTTTTTGTGTCCAATGTAATGGGTTGCATTGAATTGTTCTCCATTTTTGGGTATTGAAGGATAGGTGAATGACGCAGGTTATGTGTTTGTTGAATTGCCTGAATGTAAAAATACTTGTGCGAGAATAAAAATATCATATTTCCCTATAATATGTGAATATACTCCCTATAACATAATTCAGTCTTATTATAGGTTCCCATAACCGTCCGTACCCTCACCTGATCATTGTTGAACAAGTGATAGTTTCACTCAAAATGGAACGGATTGAATGGTGCCATGGGGGATTTAGGCACACCATTCTTGTAATAGGCATAGGCCAATCACTAGCCAAAGACCTTAACCTAACCTTGGCACAACACTAACATTGTGTTTGTGAGTTTCAAAAAGGACATAAAGGAAAAGAAATAGATGGAGGATTAGCTATTGTATGGATAATACATAATTTTTACAACTCTTTTTGTGGAACAGAGAAACTTATTGTATATGTTTGGTTACACAGTTTTTGGGTGTTTCGAAATGTAAACGCACTCAAAAATATTTTTCGTTTAGAAACAATAAATTTCAAACAAACGTCATGTTTAAGGCTCAAACACAATACACTAATTCATTTGAAAGTCCAATCGTTGTAAACGCTATCGTCACAAACTCTGCAAATGCACTAATTCATTTGAAAGTCCAATCGTCGTAAACGCTATCGGCACAAACTCTGCAAATGTTGGTAAAAAAACCGAAGAGACCCATTGTATGTGTTCGCCATTTGAATTTTTTATATTTATGAAGTTCTTATCTCTGTTAAAAGAAGAAAAAGAAAAAACATGCCCAACGGCCCAAGTGTCGTACCAGCAAAAGAACAGGCCTACGGCTCATCTGCTCTTCATACTTAGATTGTGTAATAATCTTATTAATTTAGATTGTTGAATTAGTCTGATATAATTTGTTGGATTCGCTTATTTAAAATAATTGAAGGAAGGCCAACCAAATCATCCAAAAATAAAAAACAAAAAACTGTGGGCTTGCTTATTTGTAGACACTTTTGCATTGTAAAAACAGAATCAACTAATTGGAGTTTTAAAATTTCAAAAATAAAACTCCCTCAGCTTTCTCAGATTTAGGTAAAAACTGATTATTTGGATCAAGTAAGTCAATTCAAACATTTGAAATCTATTTTTGTCAGTTTGATATAAAATAAACAAGTAAATAACCAATTTCAAAAGGCTAAGCAAAATGGGCAAATAACGCGCTCAATGCCCATGAAAATGTAGAGAAGTAGGAACAAAATATATGCAACAAATTTTCTCTGATATATTATGGGTTTATGTCCAAAAAAAAAAAACTATTGATTTGTTGTTAATTTTACCAATTAAGTTTAAATATTCATGTATACATCTATAATTGCTAATACATTAAATCGTTTGTGTTTGATTCCGTAGTAGTACATTGTGTACTCATATAGTTTTCCAAATAAAAATAAAATAGAACAAACAAAATCATATTCCTCAGTAATCAAAGGGGAAGATGCCTTACGCCACCTTATTATTCTCTTTGCTTGCATAACGGCCTCTCATCTATTAAAGGGGCTATTTGACTGCATACTTGTCACTTTTTTTTCTCTAAAAAACCAACACTCGAGCAAAATTCTGTAGTAGTACCTCACTGCCATGGAGTCCCAAAACCCACGTCCCATAACCACCAGCAGCCCACCTGACAGCACCCACCATGCCCCCACCTCTCCCCTGATCACCGTCGTCAAAAAAAGTGAAAGACAATTTAGTTTTTCGGTCTAAATGGTCCGAATTGAACGGTGCCATGGGGGAATTGGGCACATACATTCCTATAGTATTGGCCTTAACACTAACCAAGGACCTTAACCTTGGCACCACATTAATTTTCACTGGTCTCTACAACATGGTCACCGGTGCCATTTATGGAATTCCCTTGCCGGTCCAACCCATGACGTCCATTGCGGCAGTGGCCATTTCCTCGGCGGAATTTGGGATTCCCGAGGTAATGGCAGCTGGAATTTGTACTGCAGGGATTTTATTTTAATTGGGTGTGACAGGTTTAATGCAGGTTGCGTATAGGCTTATTCCTTTACCTGTTGTTAGAGGAATTCAGCTGGCACAAGGCCGTTCATTTGCAATGACTGCAGTCAAGTATGTGCAAAAAGAGCAGAATTTTGCCAAGTCAAAAGCTACTGGGGAAAGGCCTTGGTTAGGATTGGATGGATTAATTCTAGCCCTTGTTTGTGCTTGTTTTATTGTAGTTGTTAATGGGGCAGGTGATGAAAATGAAGATAGAGAAAATAATGATGATTTGGGTGATGAAGGGAGAACTGGGAAAAGGAGGAGGTTGAGGAAAATCATAGGTTCTCTTCCTTCTGCCTTTATAATCTTTTTGTTGGGTGTAATTTTGGCTTTTGTAAGAGAGCCTAAAGTTGTGAAAGGGATTAAATTTGGTCCATCTGCTTTTGGAGTACTGAAGTTATCTAAGCATGCTTGGAAGGAAGGATTTATCAAGGGAACAATCCCTCAGCTGCCCTTATCGGTCCTAAATTCGGTCATTGCCGTTTGCAAGTTGTCATCGGATCTTTTTCCTGGGACGGATATTTCGGCAACGTAGGTTTCTATGTCGGCGGGATTGATGAACCTAATAGGGTGCTGGTTTGGGGATATGTCGTGCTGCCACAGTGCAGGGGGGCTAGCCAGGCATTACAAGTTTGGTGGGAGGAGTGGTGGGTGTGTGGCACTTCTTAGTGCAACTAAGTTGGTTTTGGGCTTGGTGTTAGGTAGCTCTTTGGTGAAGATATTGAACCAATTTCCTGTTGGGGTTTTAGGGGTGCTCTTATTGTTTGCTGGGATTGAGCTAGCTATGTGCTTAAGGGATATGAACTCTCTAGGCAAGAAAATCGTACCTCGCTCAACCACAAAGAGTACGGCAAATGATCTAGAGTTTGTAAGAGGGGAGAAAAACAGGTAGACAATCACTAGGACAGCACGTGATAGAACTCCAGAGAGCCATCTTGTATGTCTTGGAATGTCAGAGAGTCAAAAATCCCTTCTATTGAAATGAAGGGTGTATTTATAGAGCATCTTAGTAAGTGATCATATGCCTAGCACATATCTAAGTCATGTGTCTGGCATGTGACCTCATGTGAAATTCTAAAAATACCCTTAGTTGTCCAAAGTGATGCCCAAATTGTCCTGTCCTTCTAGTGAGCCAGTATAAATCCCTCAATCATTTCCCACGATGAGTTGCCTCTATAAGTCTTCTGCTAGGAATTCATAGAGCCCCCTCTCAAGTCTTCACATACAAGGTCTCATTGCTCAACTCATATTTTCCTTTTCTTTCTTTATTGAGATATCACGTCGCCCAAATTCACCGTCAAAAAGCTTTGGAGGACCTCGACATGACCGTAGGGCAGCCAATCCCTAAGGGGGGCGAACCCCAGGAAGAGGGCCAAACCCTAGGGGGCTGAACCCTAAGGTGGCCGAAACCTAGGGGTTAAGCCCTAGGTTCGTGCCTCCTTTGATCTCTTTCGCTTGTCTTTGCCTTTCTTGCTTGATTTTCATCCTTTTCTCGTGATTCTTGGTATTGTAACCAGCTTTACTTGTCATGAAGGATTCAAGGAAGATCATTCCTAAATCTTCACGAATTTCTTGTCTCTTTCCTTGGTTTCAATATCGTTGTTCCGATCAAGATCCGTTTTACATAACATTCGAGATCACAAAGGGTGTGCCTTCTCCCCCTAGGAGGCCAAGCCCGAGGGTGGTCGAATCCTAGGGCGAGAGCCGAACCTTAAGGGGCGAACCTTGGGTTGAGCTACTCTTCTTCTTTTGCTCATTTTTCCCAATCTTGTCCTCGTTTCATTAGGTAGTTTAACTCGCATCAAGAAGGGATCATTCATCAGCATCATTTAGAGAGGTTGAACCCTAGGGGGGCACTCCCTAGGTAGCCATCCTTTCTCGCTCGGTTTCGTTGATCTAGTTTTTGTTTCGTTTGCTAACTCAAATCAAGAAGACATCATCAATCGAACCAAGTTAACGAGGTGCACCCCCTAGAGGGCGGGGTGAACCCTAGGGAAGCCGAACCCTAGGGGACACTTCCTAGTCGGGCTATCGTCCTCTCACACTTGTTCGTTTTTTCCGACTTTTTCATTTCAAATTATCTTGTTCGGGCAATTTGATTCAATTGGGTCATTAGGGTCCGCTCATTAAATATGCGCCCCTCTTTTTGTCATACACGCCCCTCTTTCATATTTAAGGGCTCACAAACTCTAAGGAGGACTCTTTTGTGATGTTGTTGTGCACTTCTGTGTCATTGGTTGGATCAAGCGCCGCGATAGGGTTTGTGTGTGGTTTGGATGTGTATTTTCTTCTTAGGTTTAGAAAATTGGGTGGAAATCAAACTTGTTCCAATATTTGGTTGAACAAAAACCCATAGCATTGTCTAAACACATCTTATGTATCTATTGAATAAAAGATGTTAAGGGCATGTACTAAAGTTTCTATTGAAATGGTCGAAAAGTTTCTGAAATGACTCGTTTCGGAAACTTTACCTAAACGATTCCATTCTTAAGCCATTCGAAACAATAAAATGAAAAGCAAATTTTGATTCTTGGTTAAGTGTTCTGCAATTTTGTTACTTTCTTGGTAAATACACCTTCAATAAATGTCAAGGGATATTAGCAGAATCATGAAGTCCTTCACTTTTATTCAGGATTGATCAAAGACAAACCATATATACTGCTAATATACAAGTCAAAGAACCAGGGTGCTCAAGAATCCAGTTTGTTTCCAAAGAGCAATATACAGTGCTGAAATCAGCAACTGTGAGCATAATTTGGAGTTTGCAAATAAATGCTTATATGAAAACAAGTAAATTTATATCACACCATATCTCCAACAACTGTCATCTCTAAGTTGGAAGTCCATACATGTGGCAGTCTGGCAGTGAGACCATATAAGCTGCCACTGATCAGACAATTGAACTTCAGTGGCATTTTTTCTCTAATGGATGCCAGAGGTTTTATATTACTGTCTCAACCCTAACAAACTAACCATTCTCCTTAATTAAACAGTACACTAAATTGTAACCTCCTAAAAGGGAGGAAAAATAACAAAAATCTTATTACATGCTAAAAGGAATGATAAAATCCTACCATATACTTTCCATTAACTAGAAGACTTTTTCATATTACTAAAATAACAAACTAGCCTAATGCAAACTGCAAATCCTTGCAGAGGAGCAAAACTATGAACTCAGCCAGTGAATATAAACTATAAATGAGAAGAGAGATAAAATTGAGTGTTGATTTATTGTAACCATTGCAGTAACTGTAACAAGAAATATCATGATCTTGATAATTAGACCATAGCATCTAAATATGTGCACTATTCTGCTAAACTAGTGTATGATATCGTTTTGAATTTACAAGGTGCCAACCACTTCAAACATATACCTCATGGGCTTCTATTGAATGAATGGAGAATAACTGGGACTGATTTGAGAAAATTATGTTGTTTCAACTACCAAAATGGGTTTCCACCAGCAGGTGAGAAAGAATTTGAAGCGGACGGCGTTGAGTTTTGGCCACTGGATCGCCGAATTGGGTTCAATGAGGCAAAAGCAGCATCACCACCGTCAGAGCTACCATTTCCTTGTGGTCTGCAATGGGAAGCGATGGTAACTTAGTTATTGGCCTATGCAAAAGGAGATTTGAGTTTTTTCTTCTTTTTTCTTTTGTGATACCAAAAAAGAGAATCTCAAAGAAAAGACGAACAAAAATGAGAGAGAAAAAGAGTCAAAATAAAAGAGAAACAGTAAATTGAAAAATGCATCCGCAGATGAAATTTGTAGGATTGGTGAATTCTTTAGATGTTGCAATGTCAGGGTCAGTAAGATATATCTTCAAACAAAATCTTTATAGAGACGGTGCAACAAAATATGTACCTAGGATTTGGCATATTGTTAGGTAGTTGTTGCCCCATGTATGCTCCTGAAACTATTGAATTAGAGAGAAGAAAAAAGAATATATAAAGTGGGACAAATTTTCTAGTGAATACTATTGTAAAGTAAACCAATAATAATGATTTGATATTACCTGGAGACATGGTCATTCCATAAGGAGGTGATTGTAGAGGCAGTGCAGATGCAAAAGGTGATGGTTGAGGCTGTACGCCCACATGAGGTGACATCTGCGGAAATGCTCCTTGCAAAGATGCCATTGAAGGAAACTGTTTCAAAGGAATTACAAAACTCCAAAAAGTTAATATCTTGACAAATACTTTGACTTACCAAAACAAATGACAAATAACTTCAAGCATGTTTACAAGTTATTTACTACATCTTAGATGAAAGTTGAATGTTGAAACAAACAGTTAGGGGGAAACACTATTCCAAATAGAGGTAATTAGTCAATACACATACCGTTGCAGCTTGAGATTGCATGGAGTTGTCACCAAGATCAAACGGGTTCGTTGATTTTGCTGAATTGGGATAAGCAGACACAGGCTGTGAAGAAAAATACACGCATCAAAAACTGTCTTCAAATAGTCTCACTGAACGAGAACTTATTGTTATTCTTTCAGAGGTAAGATACCATACCATCGCAGTAGCAGCAGGAGGATACTGCATGCCATATCCCATTCCATGAGTTGGACGAAACTGCCAATTTTGTACTGATGCAGGATACGATGGATAGCTGAATGTGAAAAAGTCCTGCGGAAAAAAAATTAAATCACTTAGCAAAAATATATGAGAAGAATACATCAAATTACACAAGCAGTGCAAATCAAATTGCTATTACCATTGGGAGCTCCTTTCTTCCAGTAGATTTTAATCCATCTCCTGAACTGGTATTTTGAGCTGGTATAGATACAGCTTGAGATGATTGCTCCGCTGAAGCACTAGAAAGCTGTTCTTGAGCATTTGGTGCAGGTGATGAAGGCCGCGGCTGCAGGTATTCACAAGTAGCAAATGAATTGGCAATTAAATCAAAAACAAAAAACATAGAAAGACTGGAATTTTTATAGCTAAATGTTTCAAATAATTCAAATCTTTTCCAATAAATGTAATGAAATTATCTGGAGTTTAGGATTTTATTTCCACTTCCACGAAAAACTATTGATGCTTCAAATTTGTAACCTTGAAATAGAAAAATGCGATACATGTTTTCTCACCTGATCACTTAAAGCTTCAAGTGTCAATTTACTCGAGCTACTGTCTCCGGCAAGGGATTCGGATTGCTGCATTGTTTGAACTTGCTGGCGCCCATCGTTTACCTGAAACATTAAATCAGCATGACTACAAGGAAACGCTTGTGCATTTCCTATGGATGAAGATGCTGCAGCACCCTCGCCATTGGGGACTGCTTGAGTGTTTGTTGTAGATGCACTAGCAGTAGCAGTAACACCATTGGATGAAGCTACAGGTTTAGCTGATGAAGCATCACTACTACCGGGTACTTCAGACACATTACCTACTGGTCCAACTGATAATTCGAATAATAAAGATTCCACAGAATTCACTTTTGGAGGATTAGAAGCCTTCTCCACTGTGGAAGATTGAACTGAGGAAGCTGTTTGTGTTGGTGCCTTTGCAGCCGTATCAGGAACCGCAGGATTGTTATCGAAATCAATCAAACTACTTGTGTTCACTGCTTTATTTTCAACTGCCTTCACATCAACAGAACCGGGATTATTGGAGGATGCTGTCTTCTGCAGTGAGCAAAGATCAAATGTTTAAACAACCATTTCTTGAACCCCATCGGTGTAGTAAAATATGTCAGACTTTTAGGCATGGACTCTATACGCAAGATGGCAGCTACAATTTTGATGAACCAAAAAAATAATATTTATTTAAACTTGGAAAGAAGCCAACAGTCTACTCAATTGAAGGACGTGAGAAGAGGATCTCTCAAACTATGTATGACAGTGACACTGAGTTATTATCAGCAATTGATAAGTGGAGATGCTTACAGGTTCTACAATCATTTGACTTTGATATTGACCTGAACAAAATAAGTGTTAACAAGATGCAGCAGAAAGCAAGGAGAAAACTTACAGGAGGACGTATCAAGAAATACCACCTAATAATAGTTCAAAGTAACACAAACTGTCTTTTTTTTCTTCTAAAAATTTAGTGACATTCATGGCATTGATCAGTAAACAATCAAACCTGAGCATAGGCTGAACCATCAGCACCCTTCCCATTGTTTGCTTTAGGGGGATCCATTACCCTCCGAGTTGGTGAGTTCTCACCCATAATATCTTTGAGAGGGCGTAAGATTGGAGGGCTTGCCTTCTCCCTTATCTTCTGACTTTCTGGCGACATACCCGCTGCCCTGGAGTCAGAATTAGAAAACCTGCGGCTGTCTGACCGTCTTCTACTTCCATATTCATCATCTCGAAACCTATCATCAACTATCTCAAAGCGAGCAGTAGGACGACTCTTACGACCTCCAGGTCTCCCATTTTCAATTTTGCAACTTGGACTTCTTCTGTCATCAAAATATTGTCTAAAATTTCTGTCATCAACCCTTCCACTTGGACTCGGCCTTTCAAAAGAATTCCTATCATAGAAGTCCTCCCTTGAACTCAGACTAGACCTCTCAAATGGACGATGCTCATAGAAATTATCATTTGCACCCTTTAGCATAAACAACAACATTAGTTACTCGTGAGGATAGCACATAGCTTAAGATATGGGACCAAACATCAAGAGTCCACTTATGTGTCTTATGTGTATGCTAATAAGATCAATTTACTGGCAGCAAAGCTGTTTAAGCAAAATACTGCTGCCAGCAGTGAGAAGCTTACCACTTTCACCATCGGAAGCCTGTCAGAACCCCTCTCGCCAGTATATTTTCTATCCACATAGACATGCTTGATAAAATCCCGAAGTTTATGAAGATTACTGGAGTAGAAAAGAAAATTAGAAGTATTAGATTGTGTTCTTTTTAACTTAGATATGTAAATCAGAGAACATATTACCTTGCATCTGGATAAGAATGACGTTGTGGATCCCATGCTTTTAAATAAATTTCCCTCGCTCGCTATGGTATATAATAGAAAACATAGAGGTAAAAATAAGCAGATGGGGAAAAATGAATACAAAGTTCTATTCAATATTGAATAGTATGCATGTATACCTCATTCCCACCAGCTTGAAGAGCACTGACTTCTTCAGCATTAAACTTAGCCATTGACACAGATTTTACTCGGTGAGTGAACTCCCGACTGGAATTGTATCAGTAAATAATCAGTCAGATCATATTCAGATGATCTAATACCATAAACAAACTAGTCCTGATCGATCAAAACTCCCCACAGCATCATGCTGGATTATGTTAAGGAGTGTAGACTATTGAGACTTGTGGGAAACTTACTGTATTCCACTACAGTTTGTGCAAACAAATGTCCAGAATGTTGTGCAAACATACTGGGGCCCCTGCAAGAAGAAGAAGAAGAAGAAGAAGAAGAAAATGTCAATCTTAGTTCCTTATCGCGTTTAATAAAGCTTCTACCTGAAAATACAGTGATTATCTTAAATATCAGAGATTCACAATTGTGGAGTAAGCCGTGATTTTGAAATTTTTTACCAATTTCATTCCGTGATTAATATACTAATATCGCATATAAAGGAAGACATAAGAAAGGCTAAAATTCTAAAGAATCTGCAGTTCTTCTGGCAATCTTAAAAACCAATTTCCATTGTAATAAATATGACACCTACAAACTAAACTTGGGATTCAAGATGTATTTTATAAAAGAAAACCCAGCATTTATAAGAAGCTCCGAGAACTTCACAATTTCCAAACTTCTCCCTAAACTCATTCTAATAAAAGGAAATAGAACATAGCCTGTTGTAGTTAATGCAATATGAAATAGAGATTCACATTAATCAAATTCTCATTCTCCATAAAAGTAAATAAATTTTCAAATATTCAACATTAAACCCCTTACCATACTATTACAATTAATACATCTCCTATTCTCCGGGAGCCTCAAAAGACTTCGAATAATGCTTTCAATTCTTTCTTCTTCCTTCTTTCGCTGCGACATTTTTCACCAATTTCTCCCCTACCTCCTCAATCTAAGAATAAAATATCAAAAAGGAGACAAAAATAATTAAACAAACATATAACATTCTTAAAATTATCAAAAACAAAAAATGCTATATATATATTTCAAGAACCAGCCAAAAAATGTGTACCAGCTAAATCAACATTCATCAACAACAATATACACAAATTCCTGATCTGGGTCATAAGCAAAACCATCTAAAAAATATTTAAAAGGCATGAAAACGTGCATTTGAATTGAAAAAATTGGTTATTTTTCTTGGGATTTTGGTAGTGTGACCAAACGGAGGGTAAAGTTGGTTGCAGAGATGGCGATAAGAGACCTAATGGAAATGGGGTTGTGTAAATACCCATTAAGGGACTGTGAAATTGGATTTAGTAGATAGAAAAAGGGTATTTTGGAAGGGGATTGAATGAATTGCAGAGGTAGAAAACTTTTGGTAGAGAAAGGTAAGGAGGGAATATTGGCGGTTTTAACGGTTAGGGTGACCTTTCTTTAGGAATTGTGAAAATCTTGGTAAGAACACCCGGTCACTACTCTATTAATTTTTTAGAAGGATTATCAGACACCAAAAAACTAACATAGAATAAAGTAAAATATAGAAGAAGGGAATTGATATTAAATATTTATTTTGTTTTTGTAATTATTTTTTGTAAGAAAATACAAGTGTAACTTTTTTATATTTGTTATCATGATATTAGTTTCATGTTTATTTCTTATTGTAGAAGTATTTTTTTATGTAAAAATTAATAAGTTAAGAGCACGTGTATTGCGTGGATAAATATTAACCCTTGTTGCTAGTTGAAATAATGTATGCCACCTGACTCACCACAATCAACATAATTACAAGGGCCAATTAGTTCAAAATAAATGAATTATCGTGTGCTCATAATTCTAGCCCTGTTAATATAAACTCTACAGAGACTATTGTTTCGCACATAATTTAACTTATACAATATATTTAAAATTCTACAAACAAATGCCTTTTGTAGTGAGTACTGATATTTAGCACTTTATTGTTTCTTATATATAGTAATTGGCTTTGAAAATGTATTCTCATTTTGAAACGTGATACAATTCCAAAAAGAAATTTAAAATTAGGTTTATGGAATTGGAGGAGTATTATGAAATGATCACAACTTAAATTTTGTGTAAAATGCACAGCACTTTCTTCAACTTTGAAAAGATACTTGTTGCAATTCAGTACACTGTTCCCTAGAAGGATTATACAATAAGCTAAAATATCAACAACCTTCACTTTTGGGCATTCAGGGAGTCAGAAATAACAATGTGCCTCATTCTGCTACTGAGAATATCTACAAAATTGCAATATGATTGCTACACAAAATTGCTCAAAAGCCTGTCTTTACATTTAACAATGGGAATACAATGACATTAACTCAAAGAACAAATAAATATCGGTATCACCAAAATCTCCAGGGATCCTTGTATGGAGGAACATAGTTTTCTGTGGGAGGGAGAAGTCGAAAAGAAGCCACAGTTTTTTCCAAGAAAGGACCCATCTGCACAACACGAAACAGCTCATTCTCATTAGACTCGAGACATTTCATTATCACACAAATCTTGCTTCAAAATTTTAACATTTTTTGTTATGTTGCTTAACGCAAATCTAGATCACATGCCACTTAGCAAGTGATATGGTCTCATTGAGATCCAAAAGTTATTCTAGATATATGGTTTCTAGAGTTTTTGATAACAATATGGCACTGACAGACGGAGCCATGTCAAAAACACAACTCAGCAAAGAGCTTATTTGGGTATCCACACCACTGATCTAATTGCCTGAATTTGTCCACTTGCCAAGTTTTGTTTGCTTCCATTGCCTGAATTTCGTCAAGCATAGCTTTTTACAACAGTTTGAATCTGTGATAGCTTTTAGGTCATTAGCAAGACATTATCTCTACACCTCTCCAAGAAATGAAAATTTTGTGGAAAGTACAATAATAAGAACTATAACCAGAATGATGAATAGACGTGGTATTAAACCTTAGAAGGCTAAGATAAAGAGCACATAAAACTGGTAAGAGCTATAGAGGACATGATTAATCATGATTATACATGCATCTTTGCTACATCTGTAGTGGAAACAAGGGAAGAAAGAGAAGAGACAAGAAAGACTTACTTTATTCCATTGCTTACTAAGGGTGGAAGCATTCAAAGAGTATAAATAACCTGCAATCAAGCCCATTTATAAACTTAATGAAGCGCCAGAAGTGAAAAAGAACTATAACTACCATATTACAATTCTACATGTCTTAACTATAAGTTGAAAATGCTGTTAAAAGAACAACTAACTATCTCACCCAAATGGCACTTGCATAACTTTTCCTTCACTTTTCTCTCTCAGCCCATCTTCATCAGGAATTAACTAATTACAAACAGCTGATCTCTAATCACAAGTTGGATGCAGACTTGTTTGATTGGAAAATATTTTACTTGGTGGGTGAAGGGGATAGCTATTGCAGCAACTATTTACCGGATTTAGAGGGAAATGAATCAAAGGGTCTGCTTTTGCTATTGACTTCAGTCATGTGCTGCAGCAGGTAACATCTGATGTGAGAGGTAGAGATGCTATATGGAGGGGGATCCCACATAAATATGCTTCAGCCTTCATGGGAGTTGTGTATGTGGAATATTTTTCAGCTTTTCTGTTTTAGGAGACAAAGGGAACATAGTTTCTGCAGAATCTGATATGCTATAGGAGTGTGCTGATTGCTAGTTGTTTAGGCCTGCGATTGCTTTTGGTTTTCTGTAGCTTCAGTAATTTAGTGTTGTTGCTGGAGTATAATTTTAGTGGCTGTTCCTCTTATTCTGCCACAATTCTGTTGGTCATTAACCACAATTGCTTTGTATTGCCAATTGTGTTGTCTTGTTAAAGATTGGATGTATAAAGTTGTATGCCCCTTTGAGTTCTGAACATTATAGAGTATATAGTTTCTCCTGGTTGAGTTCTTTTTTACACACACACACACAACTTAGTCCCAACCAAAAAACATATAAGCTAGTTGTTTAGGGTCACTTTTTCTTTTACTAACTCAGAGTTGCCGTAAACAGAAGTTTCAAAGCACACTATGAAAAAGGATACTCCCAGAACCAGCATTTATTGTTGAGGTGAGACGAATAAATATGCCAGAGAGATTTCTAAACAGTTGTATAGCTATGTATACAAGTTCTATGAAATAAGGTCTTACCATCTCTTTCAAAAGTTGAAGCAACATAGTGCCGAAAAATATTTGATTCCTGAACCTGGATCATTTGAAAAGATTGTAAATATAACAGTACCACATTTACACATCTTTTAGCTCCAACAAGTGATGAAAGAAGAAAAACTTACAGATTTAGTAGGTGATTTACGAATGAGGTATTCATAGTACCAATAAGTCTCCCCATCAATCTAGAGAAAGAAAATATAAACTCGACATAAGCAGATGTAAAGAAGTAGCAAGTACTTTATGTTATACACATTGTTGTAAAAGTTATGGGGGTATATGCATATGACTGCATCATCATCAATATAAAACTGGCATACTACATACTACTAAGAAGAATTTGGAGAACTCACTTCAGATGAATGTGCATCAAGAACCGAACTCTCAGCCATGCGTTGACTTGAGGTAACTCGCTGTGCTCAAATGTATCATGTTAGTTTACATTGAGAAAGTATCTGCTTAAGTTATGCAAGAAGACCTCAAGTAATGTGTGCATGCTAAGAAGCACCCAAAAGTGATATATGACTATTGGGAGCTCAAAGTAATTCAACCACTAAATTTCTCTGTAAGCTAGTTGACATTTTGAACCGTGTCAACTATCAAGAGATCGATTTTAACCTACATAAAATTTAGGATTTGTATTTTATTTTTCTGTCATAAATTTCATAAAGAATTTTCGAATCAAATCCACATCATAACGTTCATAGTTATGAAAAATATTGCTTTTCTTTTTTTCAGGTAGACATATTGGATATCTCAAATCCTTTTAGGTGATAAATCGCAAGTACAAAGTTTCAATTTCTACAAACAGATTCAGTCCAGCAAATATTGTAACACGGTTTTCTGCTGAAAGAATGTGAAATTTACTGAATGGGATTTCCTTAATAAACGGTCCACGATAATTATTTATATCTAAAGACAGGTCCGCAATATTCATTGATATGTTTCTTGACTAGAACCATTTACCAAAGCAGACTTGTCAGATAAAACAGAATCAGCAACATCTTTCGCGTTCCATGTACTCTTGTCCTTTGATTTCAAGAACTGCGAATTCGGGGGACCAATCTGAACCAGAAAAGGTCATACAAAGAAAAGGAAAAACATCACCTTGAGAAAAAATAGATACACAAAATACTTTTTGAGAATATAAAATTCCCCAAGATTACCGAAACAGAAAGGATGAGGTTGTCGATAAGATCAACACGTTCCGACACAATGCGTTGGCGTGCATCAGCTGTATAATATTTATATTTTGTTAGGAAATTCTATTTACCATTTCATTCAAATAATTGATATAAAAACACTAGTGCTGATGCTTCTAAGTATTTGAACGCCTAGGTGAATCTTCTAATAGTATATATAGTTAACAAAATAATTAAAATAGAAACACTATTGGTCATCCTTCTAAATATTTTAAATGCCTCTGTGAATCTTTGAATTGAGTATATAGTCATATACAATAAGCATGGTGTATTTTCTTCAGACTTCTGTTGCACTTGCAGAAGGAAGAATCCCTCTGAACTTACGTGAAAGTGGTGCAGCTGATGAATAACGTTCAGGTTTTCTGGATTCCACCCTTCAAATAGATGCAAAAGTGTCAGATTCCTGCATTTTAGGGATGCAAAATAAAGAGGAAAATGACTTGTTTACGAATAACATAAGAAAGTAGAATAACTGCAGGGCAAGTTCAAAAGCTCATCTACTAACGTGTGAGTTTTTTTAAGGTATTATGAGCTCGATGGGAGTGTGCATTGTCCAAAAAAGGGGATGATATCCAAATATCCAACTGCTAAGGACTAAACTTATTGGAATATGTGTGTCAGATTCCTGCATTTTAGGGATACAAATAAAGAGGAAAATGACTTGTTTACGGATAACATAAGAAAGTAGAATAACTGCAGATCAAGTTCAAAAGCTCATCTACTAACATATGATTTTTTGAAGGTATTATGAGCTCAATGGGAGTGTGCATTGTCCAAAAAGGGAATGATATCCAACTGCTAAGGACTAAACTTATTGGAATATGCTACTTATTATAAAACACATTGAAAAAGCTTTCATCTTTACATGATGATATCTCAAATTCTGAAAACTTGTTTGAATGATATTTGATTATTTACAAACTTAGTAAACGTATTGTCCCTTATTAATCACCCATTTGAAGTCAAATTTAGTTCTCTTCAAGTTTAAAAAATACTGATGAACTTTCAAGGATATATCATCTACTTCAATCAATTTCCAATAGGATGTTGATATATGCAATTTGCTTACCATTTGAAGACGAACTTTTTAGAAGGCAACTCCACAGGATACGAAAACGTATAAGCATTAATATCATCAACCACCGGTACCATTTTAACCTCTTGCTCCACACCATAACCTAAAACATCAGCTATGTATGACTCAAGAGAAAGCTATAGAAAATAAAATTCGGTAGAGCTTTTAAATTACAACAAAACCATCTCAAGCTCTCCCAAATAATAACAAAAAATTATCACTATCATCTGTTTGGTATCAAGTATATTTTTGGCGAAAAACTTATAAATGAAGCAAAGAATGAACCTCACTGGCTGCCGAAAAGAATCTCATTACCTTCCTAACTATCTCCAAGGAAATTATCAATAAACGTAAAGTTGTACTCCCTCTGTTCCAAAATTAGAGATACAATTTGACTTTTGAGGTCAAACGACGGCATATTAAACTTTAAATTGATGTGAATTTATTTAATTTTAGTTGATACAATTATTATAGTTGTATAGTATATAACAAAAACTATTAATCACAAAATTTATTTTATTTTAAAATTTTATAAGTCATACCAATTGTTAGAAGATATAATCTTATCCCATGCATTAGGGATCTTGTCCCATAAATTAAGGGAGCACTAAACTAGTATATAAGTCAATGTAACTCAATGTAAATTAAATGAGAGAAACAATGTAAATGTTTATGTAAGAAGTATTAATGGAGAAACCCAAATCTTCTAGCAAGGTTCGAAGCCACATTAGTTCACATATACCCAAGGCGATAGCTCGATATTCAGCCTCAGCACTAGATCTTGAAAGTGCTGAGGTCGTTTGACCTCATAAGTCAAATTGAATCTCTAATTTTGAAACGGAGGGAGTATATATTACTAATAAAATTTAATAGAAACCCTTCTCAATAATATATTATGCTTAAAAGTGTCCAAATTTAGCATTTTAACAAAAACTCAGAGCAACCCATATCAATTTTTTCAAGAATTAGTGCAATTTTAATCATGGATAAGTACATAACACAACTATCCAAATACAAACAATACTACCCAAAATGAAAATGACAGAATAACATATGAAATTGAGAGAGAGAGAATTTGGGTTACCTGAGGATGGGAAAAATGTAACAACAGAAGAAGAAATGCCAAATAGCATTAAGTCCCTTTTTCCAAACCCATTTTGCAAAGTGGGTTTTGAGGGAATACATGTACATGCCACAATTTTATGGGGTAATCTACATTTCTTGTGAATCGAACTTATCTTATCCTGGTTCCTGATCAACAAAAAGAAATAGTAACTAAAAAAGACTATATTTTTTGCATATGGGTGTGAAAAGATAAATACTTTGAGGGAGAAAATTTACCTGAAAAGGGGAAATTTTGGCAGGTGAGAGGGAGAGAGAACCGTTGCCATTGTTGAGTTCCCTCTGTGTTACTACTTCACTGCTTGTCAGCTCATCCACTTATTAACGGGCTAATAATGGAGGGAACCATGTGCCCGTTTACTTTCGGATCGGGTCAGGATTCGTAAACCCATCAAGTGAAAGGCAAGTTTTTTTGCAAAGAATTTTTCTTTCCCCCAGAGTGTTGTGAAATAATAGATAAACCAAAATGTATATCAACAAAAATGTATATTGATATACTCTTATATTTAAGTGGTCATTCACAATTCATTTGATATCTATCAAACTACATAGATGAATTTTACACTTTCATTGAGAGAATTGTTCTACACTAAAATTGATATTTATTTGATGCCTTATATATAGGCATAGAGAGAGAGAGAAAGTGAAAGATGAAGAGATAGAAAATGAAAAAATTTCTAACACTCCCTCTTGGATGACCACTTTCTAAGAATATGCCTCGTTAAAAATCTTAGCAAATAAAAACCCTATGGGAAAAAAAATTGGCTAAGGAAAAGAGTACAATATTCTTGTATAACTTCTAGTGCCTTAGGATTGCCTCATTAAAACCTTGCAAAGGAAAACCCAGTGGAAAAAAACCTTAGCGAAGGAAAAAGAGTACAATCAGCACATATCCTTCAGAAAATTTACCCCCCCCCCCCATGAGTACCATTGTTCATGGTAAAAATATTCTTAAGTCGACGCATGTCAATGTTGTGCACCATCTTCTTAAAAGTCGCAGTTGGTAATGGCTTAGTGAATATATCAGCCAAATTATCACATGATCGTATCTGCTTGACATCAATATCGCCACTCTTCTGAAGCTCATGTGTATAGAAGAATTTTGGTGCAATATGTTTGATTCTATCACCCTTGATATAGCCTCCTTAATTTGAGTGATACAAACAGCATTATCTTCGTATAATATCGTTGGACTATTTATGATTGATGATAATCCACAGTTCTCACGAATGTGTTGAATTACCGATCTCAACCAAACACATTCACGACTTGCTCCATGAATTGCGATAATCTCTGCATGATTTGATGAAGTAACAGAAATTGTTTGCTTAACAGATCTCCATATATGAAATAGCAGTATTTTCATAAGTAAATAAATATCTTGTTTGTGATCTACCTTTGTGTGGATCAGAAAGATAACTTGCATCAGCATATCCAACTAACTGTGGTTTTGATCCATTTGGATAAAATAATCTCAAATCAGTAGTCCCACGAAGATATCGCAAAATATGCTTAATTCCATTCCAATGTCTTCAAGTTGGTACAAAATTGTACCTTGCTAGTAAGTTAACTGCAAATATTATATCAGGTCGTGTGAAATTTGTAAATTGCACTAAGATATAGTACTTCAGGACCAAAAGTTTCTTCATCATTTTCTCGTGGTCGAAACGGATCTTTCTTGATATCAAGTGACCGACCTATCATTGGAGTGCTCAAAGGATGAGCTTTATCTATGTAAAAGTGCTTCAGGACTTTTTCTGTATATGTTGATTGATAAACAAAAATTCTATTTGGAAGATGTTCAATTTATAAGTCAAGACAAAATTTTGTCTTACCAAGATCTTTCATCTCAAATTCATTCTTTAAACAATTTGTTATTTTTGTTAAATCTTCTGGAGTCCCTACAAGATTTAAATCATCAACATATACTGCAACAATAGCAAATCCGAATTCTGATTTTTTTGATAAAAATACATGGATAAATTAGATTATTTTCAAATCCTTCTTTCAAAAGATATTCACAGGGGCGATTATACCACATGCGTCTGGATTGTTTTAACTCATATAAGGATCTTTGTAGCTTGATAGAATACATACTTCGATATGTAGAATTATATGTTTCAGGCATTTTATATCTTTCAGGAATTTTCATGTAGATATCATTATCTAATGATTCATACAGATATGCTGTAACAACATCCATTAATCGCATATCTAAATTTTCTTTTGCTACCAAGCTAATTAAAAATCTAAATGTAATTGCGTCCATTACAAGAGCATATGTTTCTTCCTAATCAATATCAGGTCTCTGTGAGAAACCTTGTGCTACAAGTTGCGCTTTGTACCTTATAATTTTATTTTTCTCATTTCGTTTACGTACAAATACCCATTTGTATCCAACAGGCATTACACCTTCAGGTGTTCGGACTACAGGTCTAAAAACTTCACGTTTATTTAGTGAATTTAATTATGCTTGAATCGCCTCTTTCCACATTGGCCAATCATTTCGACGTTGACATTCTTCAACGATTTGTGGTTCATATTCATGATCATTACTTCTGGTAATATCAAGAGCAACTTTATATGAAAATATGTTGTCGACAACAATTTTATTTCTATCTAATACTTTTCCTGTATGTACATAATGTATCGAGATCTCGTTATTTTCGGGTACCTGGTCCTCTTCAGGGGATAACTCTTCAAGAGTTTTATTTTCAGGAGATTTTTGCTCATAAGTTTTGGATAAATCAGTTATTTCTGTGGCCTGTTTCATGGGTATAACCTCTTTATAGGCTGCAACTTGTTTTTCTTGTATTTTCCTCTTCCGGGGAATTTTATCTTTAATACCAATCGGTCTTCCACGCTTCAGGTGTGGTTTTGTTCATTTGCTGCTGTATTAACTAATTGTCCTACAGGGACTTCAATTCGTGCTGGAGTATTAGCAGTTGGAATGTGAGATTTCACTATTTTCTTATTATCGGTGAATACATTTGATAATTGAGTTGCAATTTCTTGCAAATGAATAATCCTTTGAACTTCCAGTTCACATTGATTTGTACGAGGATCAAGATGAGATAATGTCGAAGCATTCCATGTAATCTCTCGTCGTGCTTCAGGCAAACGTCGTGCTTCAGGCAACGACTTTTCTCCCCCCTAATGGTGGGAAGATTTAAAAACATGCACTACATGGATAATCAGTAGGTAAAAGAATCTCTTGGTTCTTTAAGTGATGTTTATGGGAGTTTTCAATAATTCGACGCATCATTATTGATCCTGGATGACCAATACGATCATGCCAAAACATAAAAATCTTTGGATCTGAACACTTCTAGTGTATTGCAATATTTGTTTCAACTGTTCTCATTGTAGTATAATATAACCCAGAAGAGAAAATAAACAGTTTTTCTAGTATGAGCTTCTGACCCGATATTATTGAAGTAATATAAAGAAATTCTTCACTGCCTTCGTTATTGGTTTCAACATGATAACCATTATAACGTATATCCTTAAATTTGAGTAAATTTCGGCTTGACTCAGTAGAATACAAAGCATCATCAATACAAAGTTTTGTGCCCTTTAGCAAAATTATAATCGCTCTTCTAGAGCCTTGATTAAGTTTAATGAATAATCGCTCTTCCAGAGCTTTTAAAGCTCAATGAACCTGCTATGGTATTGACATTGGTTTTGCATAATTTTTAAAAATCATTCTATATGATAATCGCTCTTCAAGAGCCTCTAATTTCCAATATGACCCATACATCTTCATATATGTAAAACATAAATTAAACTTTATTACTTGAAACATAAATAAAACATATCAAAATAAAAATACTTATTATAATGCCATAATATAATGAAAGAAAAATAATTAATTGATATAACCATTTTCATTTGGAAAGTCAAGATAATTTTTAAGATTTCAAGATCATTATAATCATTCATGGGATTTTCAAGATCCTTATGATCAACAAATTTTTGTTTCAATTCCCTTTCCCTTTTCTTTTATGGAAGCTTGGTACAAATCTATCAAATATTTAGGAGTACAACAGGTACGTGACCAATGACCTTCCATTCCACACCTACGACCACGACTATAATTTCCTTTATGTTTATCAAATGAGGTTCCATTCACTTCAGGGAATGGAGTAGAACTGGTCGAACGAGATTGATGATTTTTTAGCAAAAACTCATTATTTTGTTTAGCCACTAGAAGACACGATATCACTTCAGGGAACATAGTTTCCTCTATCGCTTCAGGGAATATTTTGTGAACTTATACTCTCGATAATGCTACTACAAGAGCATATTTGAGGCATGAAATGTATTCAATATTTTCTCTAACATGTCTTCATAAGTGAGATGATGGCGAATAAAAATCATTGATTTTTGCATGATCCTGCAGGGGATGCATGATTTTCAACCTTAATTGTATCTTCAAGATTCTTTGCCTCTAGATGAATCTCAACATCAAGAGTCCATGACAAATAATTCTTGCTCAAGATATCAAGGGTAGTAAATTCAAGATTTGTAAGGTTCAATATTTATATAAATATATAGCTTGATTTTTAGCACAGTATGAGTCTTTCCTTGTCACTGTTTTAACTTACTAAAACAATTAAAGATACACAATCAAATTTAATTATAATGAAATAATACTTACAATGAGTTGAAAGAACTTCTTTTTCAAAATTGGGTAGAGCGTCGTGCTAATAACGTGTTGTGAAATAATAGATAAAACAAAATGTATATCAACAAAAATGTATATTGATATACTCTTGTATTTAAGTGATCATCCACAATTCATTTGATATCTATCAAACTACATAGATGAATTTTACACTTTCATTGAGAGAATTGTTCTACACTAAAATTGATATCTATTTGATGCCTTATATATAGGCATGGAGAGAGAGAAAGTGGAAGATGAAGAGATAGAAAATGAAAGGTTTTCTAACACCGAGTTATATTTTGTTTGTTTTAATTTACTAGCTAGAATTTACTAGGCAGATCCCATGCGCTCCGTGCGTTCAATTTTGTAAAAAAAATGATATTTTCACATGTAATTTTGATATTTCCACATGTAATTTTGATATTTTCACATGTGCCATCTCACATAAAGGTAAGTGTAATACCCGAAAAAAAATATAATAATAATAATAATAAAATCTGTTTAAAAATATTTTAATTGGGCTTTTCTTATGTTTGAGTCGGTATATTTAATTTGTGTGGACCGTAATAGGTATTGGATAACATTGGGTTGATAAATTTGGGCTTTAAAGCTAGTTAAGTTTAACGTATATTTTATACTATTGAATCCTATTAAATTATGAGAGTTAATAAAATTTATTTTAATGATTAAAATATAAACCCTATAGTGTACTTAGAACATTATTCGTCTGATATAACAAAAAAGGGGCGGCTACTAAAAAGAAACGAAAGGACCAAGCGTAAGGTTGTTGCAGAAGGAAAAAAAAAAAGGGTTTTCGGGTGTGAAGGAAACGAAGTCAATTCAGTTTGTAATCAGGTTAGTTACCATAGAATACATTCAATCAAAAAAATTGTCATTATAATAATGTCACATATCTTTATAGATGTATATTGTATGGAAAGTGAATGGATTGATTAATTGAAGGAACTTTTACCTAAGTTTAATAGTAAGAATAATATAATATATCATCCACTGATCATCTATTTCTCAATCTTATTGCATCAGGAGAGAATGGGTATCTGTATGCCGTTTAGAATAATGATAATAATTTAGTGTAAAGTAAACCTAAAATAAATTAATTACATTTATGAGTAAAACATAATGTTATTAAGGCCCTGTTTGTTTTGGTCTGAAACACTCTGAATGGCTCTGAATCTGAGCGATTCAGCCATTCAGAATGTTTGATTATCATTTTTTAAGATCTGAATGATCCAATTCCAACTGACCGAATAAGCCACAATTTTTGGGCTGAATAGAGAAGCTCGTCGTCTGAATGACATTTTACGGATGTTTCCCCCAAACCCACAACTCAGAAAACCAACAAGATAGTGATTGAGCTCAACCCCCTCAAAGTTGTACAGAATTTGAACGAGTTCTAATCCATTACAACTCCAGATCTACACATAAGCTGCCCCAAATTGACCAAAACCATTAATCCGATTATCATAGTCAATAAACAAAAGCTCATTCATCAGAAAATCATAACAAATGAGAAACCAAATTGAGATCAAAACCCACTTCTGTCCATCCACCTCGTCGCAGCTACACGGCAGTGGGATCCTCAGCTCTTGACCCACCAAAATCAAGATCCTCAGCTACACGGCCTGGATCTGCGGGCCCTTGTTTGAAGTTCTGGTGCCGTTAGTGCATATGCAGGGGAAGGGAACCTTGTGCTTGACTAGTGGATTTGTGGAGATAAAGGTAGTGAGAGGGAGGGATTAATTGTTACTGGGTACAAAGTTGGTGAGTTTAGAGGGGGTACAGAAGAGTAATTACTTTAGAAGTGGCCAAAGTATCATGTAATTAAGTATATAAAATTATGTAATATATTTATGTTTTGGAATTGAATTAATTACCCTTCTTGTTTATGGATTTGTATTGGTATATCTAATTATGTGGATTTGTATTGGTATATCTAATTGTGTAATATAACTTGTTACATTTTTTTAAATACATCAAGACAAAATTATATACTTGTTCAGCATAATTTAGAGGGGTAAAATAGTAAAAGACTGTTATCCAGATGTTTCAGACGTATCAATTATCAAACAACTTTTTTCATTCAGATTCAGATTCAGCTCATTCAGATTCAGATTCAGCTCATTTAGATTCAGATTCATTCAGTTTTTATCAAACAGCCCCTAAGTCTAATGAATTAGGCAACATGAAGTTTGTTTAATCTATATATGTATATGTATAGTTAACATATCTGTATACTTTCCGACATGATTCAAAGTGATACAGTGTATACATAATATATCTGTGTGTGTATATACATATATATATTAATATCAATAATATTTTATAATATGTATATAATTTAATTATTAAATAGTTAAACATTATAATTAATAGTATTCTATTATTGTGTTTTGTTAGATTGGATTGAAGAAGATTAACAAAATTATATATAATTTTTGGGTATTACATTACTTACTCCAGGTATGGATTCCGTACTCCTTCAGCGATAATCCTTTCAATTTTGAATTGTTCGTTTTGCTTTTCGTTTTGAAGTTAGTTATTGTTTCACATGATTATTCTTCCCAAATTCATATGATAATTTCATGTTGGCGTCGATACATAGAAATCGTGTTTGTACTATTTGAACTAGTCAATATATTTTGGGGACTTATTTCATTTGTATCGTTATTCGTATAATTTCATTCACATTTAGAAGTATTTAGATTGTTGGCATCTTGTGACAGTTTTGTATGTTCGTATTTGAAATAACTCGATGTTATTTAGAAATTGTCATGTAAGCCTTGTGATTTGAACCCTTTTGGGCTTATATTTTATAGTTCGATTCTTAGGGAATACTTGAGCTAACCACCTGTGGGGGTACCACAGGCATGTCCTCTTGACAGAAGGGCATGACACCTTCCGTGGCGGTGTGATCAGTCCACGGCGTATCCTTTTGTATGCTCTGGGTGTGAGCGTTGGCCATTTGATTTGTTTGTTCAGGATACGTATGGGTCGACCCAGTATTTGATTTGATTTGATTTGTTTAGCGGATTAGTGACGTATGTGTCGTGTGTACTATCCGATTTGATTTGTATACATCATGGTACCGATGTATTTTGTTAGCCTTTGGCTATTTGTATTTGAGCTCAGTATAAAATGGTTGCCCTATAACCATTTGATTCAACCTCACTTCTTTTGAGATTCTTTAGCTATAGTTATTTGTTCGACGGTGTTAATCATTTGTACCTTGCCTTACTAATTTCGATATATTCATAATTTGTTCATAGTTTGTATTTATTCGTTCTTTCAGCTCTTTTGGTACATATATATATATATATATTATTTTATATATGTGCATCATTATATCCGTACTGGGCAATTGGCTCACGCTGTGTTCTTTTTCCGGCAGGTAATCAGGGGTGATCAGGATTGTGGGATGAGAGCTACCTTTGATCTAAATAAGTAGATTAACTTTTGAGATTAATATTAGACTTAGATTTTTCATAATATTTTGTAAATGGATGTTGGGCCATTTTTGGCATTTATTCTTAAGAGTAGAGACTATGTTAATGTGGAGTTTCTTCTATTTAAATTGGCTTGTGTGGCAACTGATGTTCAAACTAATTGAAAATATTTTGAGGCTTATTAGAGGTTTGTGTTTATTATATTGTGTGTGGCATCTCTTTCTATTTCAGAAAAGGGGTGTTACAGTAGGACCCATCATACTCTCTTGTGAGAGAAGACCATGTGAAAATATCAAAATTACATGTGAAAATAGTGTTATCCTTTTTATAGTTATTAAATTAAATAGATAAGTGTCTCGTGCGAAGTACGTGTTGTTTTTTAAATAGAATTATTTTTAATTTTTAATTTATTTTATATAGTGATTATAAAATATGTTTTTTAAATTTCAAATTGACTTATTACTATTATTAAAATGACTATAAATTTTACTTAAAAATGAGTGACTACACATCATATATTAACGGTTACTAATGTGATTCTTTTGTTATTTTTAATTTAATTTAAGTTTTTATATAGTTTCAAATTTTAATATTTAATTTTTATAATTAATCCTTCGTATTTATATATGCATTCTTAATTAGAGTTCAAAGTTGAATGAAAATCTAAAAGTCTAAACGTAATGTCTAAGTCATACTCTATTGTATAATTAATTAACTAAATAAATTTTATAAAAAATAAAATTATTGTAAAATAATAAGTTTACGATCATGATTTTAGTTTTAAAAGGTAATTAAATTTTAATTAGTAATATATAAGTTAGGATTTTTTTTAACATTAATTAACTTAAGGTCTCCTATATGAAATAAAGTTGTTTACTAAATTTTAATCGTTAATATATTTTGTAATATACATTATATATTTTTTATATTAATTATTATTTACTCATAATATTATTTTTTTATTTTTAATATATAGTTATTTAAGAATATAATTGTTGTAGAATAATGAGTTGTCGTTATGATTTTAGTTTTAAAAGCTAACTAACTAAATTTTAATAACTAATACATAAGTTAGAATTGTTTTGTAACATTAATTAACTAAAGGTGAATATGTAATAGAATTGATAACTAAAGAAATCATTAAAATATTTCAAATATATATAATATAATTTTGATATTAATTATTATATGTACTCATAATATTTTCAATATATATAGTCATTTAGATACTAAAGTTGAGTAGAAGCTTAAACTAATCTAAATATTATTTTTAAGTTAAAATTTATTATATGACTAAGTAATTTAATGATTCTTATAAAAAATAAAATTGTTACAAAATAATAAGTTAATATTAAAATTTGTAGGAACATAAAGAAAGTTTTAGTTATAGTTAAATTAATCCTAACATTATATAGGAGTATAAAAAATATTTGACTTCTAGTTAAATTATAGGTCTATACCAAAAACTAAAGACGAAGACACAAAAATTAAGTTTTGTCTTATTATATATTTATATAGATAACTGCATAATATATAAATCAAAGTTTTATTTTAACAAAATATTAAAAATTTAAATTTATCCGCACCAAACCATTAATGAAAAATAGTACTTTCTTTGTTTCAAAATATTATAAATTAAATAATCATTAAAAAATAATACTCCCTTTATTCCAAAATATCGAATAAAGCCTAATTTTTAAAAGTCAATTTAAAAATATTTTATAATTTAATATTGATGTGATTAATCTTTCTATATACTGTGAAAGTTTTTCGACGAATTATAATTGTGACTGCAACGTACATCAATACATGATTGGATAGAATTACAAGGTTTACCCAATATTATCTGATTAAAAGAATATCACTCATAATTATCTATGTAAGTGACAACAAAAAAAATTGATAAACAAAATCGTAAAAAGAGTTTCTTTTGAAAATTTTACAAAGTTTAAAGACATATTTTTGTTCTAGTTTAATTTTAAATAATGACCGTTTAGTTCCTTCCGTTATACTAAAAGAGTTTCAGTTAAAAATTACACTTTGAATTAAAATTGAAAAGTTGATTCCCTATTTTTGAAAAAAATTAAAAATAAAGTAATAATATTTAAAATAAAAAGTGACATAATTATGATTAAAGAAATATTAAACGAGTAATTGCGTTGAAAGAATAAAACAAGTGACATATTTATTTTGTTACATAAAAACTGTTTCATTTGAAACTTTCACAGAGTTTAAGGATATAATGTTATTCTAATTTAATCCTAAATAATAATTGTTTAATCCTAAATTTTCGAGTGTTGATTTGATAATGAATTGGTGATAACATTTTATTGTAATATTCAAATAATTCAGGTTGCTCTTGACTTTAAAAATACTGTAATTTGAATTAAAACTTCAACTTTTGTCTTATATTTTGAAAACGAGTTGAATATATATTATTATGTAAAATCAAAAGTGATTCAATTACAAGTAAAAAAATATTAAATTAATAATTTACCAAAATAATTAAAAGAGTAAATAGGTCTTAGCTAGCCAAAAGATAGTGTAAATGTCTTGCTACATATGACGGTAAGTGATTGTAAATACTGATGTATGTGGATACATAAAATTAGAGAGAATTATCTACCTTAATTTAGTCTATCTTATCGTTTAGTGTTAAAAGTAAGTTGCAATTTAATTTCTTCATAAATTTATCGACATATAAATCATTTCTCGTAGCATAATTTTGTTGTAAAAAATAGAAAATAATATTAAAACTTATATTGTAACAAAATATTAAAATTAGAAATTAAATAATCATTAAAAAAATAATACTCCGTTCGTTCCAAAATACTGAATAAAGCTTAATTTTTAAAACTCAATTTGAAAATATTTTATAATTCAATATTAAGGCGATTAGTCTTTTTATATATTGCAAAAATTTTCCGACGAATTATAATTGAGACTGCGACGTACGTCAATACATGAAGATTAGATATAATTACAAGGTTAGCCCACCATATTACATATATGATTAAAAGAGATGCCAATCATAATTACTCATCACCTAAGTGACAACAAAAAAACGATAAACAACATCACGACATATATCATATTAATTTAAAAAATGAAAAATATGTTAAAGTGAGGTTAAAAAGTAAGTACCACTCACTATTTATGAAGTTTACAATTTTTGAAAATTTATAATCTAAAACTAATGAAAATATCTTAAAGTGAGGTTAAAAAGTAAACGTTATTCATATAGTTTGTATAATAAAGGGATAATGTATAACATTAAATAGTTTTTTGTTAATGTATAAGATTAAATAATAGATTTGTTTTAATATGTTAGCATAAAATTAAAAAACTATTCATATTAATTTTGACTATGAAAAAATGTTAAAGTGAGTTTAAAAAGTAAATATTGATCATAAAGTGATCTAAAAAAAGAGAAAATATTTTAATAAGTTAGTAGAATTAATAAAATAGTAGTAGTATATTACTCCTCGTAAGTAATATTATGTAATTTGTATAAGAGAAAAGCAGGAGGGGAAGGTAGGCGTAGGACAAAAGAAAAAAGAAAACTATTTTCAGTACTCAATTGTTGGAGAAAATAAAACTATTTTCAGCTTGCAGTGCGAAAACTAAAGGGCATGAAAGGAAAGGGCTAGAACGACAGCGTTTCATATCGTCATTTTGGTGTCGGCTCGCTCTTCTTCAATGGCCGCTGATTTTCAGTACTCAATTGTAGGGCTTTTCTCCAGGCATAAACCCTCCCTCTATTCGGTTGCCAAAAAAAGGTACAAAAAAAAAAACTCTGATTTCTTAAAATTTCTGATAGTTATTTCTATTTATTTGAGCCCTTGAAGAAGTATTCAGCTTTAATTTAGTTGAGGGGTTATTGAGATAGTATTTGTGTGTATAAATCCCCGAAGGCAATTTTTTTTTGCCTTTTTCGTCAGTATTCTCAGAAACCAAACAGCAGGTTATGCGAAGTCATGCAATTCTTTTTCAATGAACCACCACATCCCTTAAATTCGTTGCATTTGTATAGGAATTCAACTCAAGTTTTGTTTTTGCCTGCATATGAAGAATTGCACAGTTTGTGTGGGACATCCCTTTAAAAGAATTTTCAATAGGGGTTGGTTTTTACATCCATTTATGAGTTCATCTTGTGCTGTTCAAACATCGGAAACTTCAGAGGAAGACGAATCCCATGAGTTGAATTATGTTCAGTTAAATTCCAGAATGGAGAGATATGCTTCATTGGGTAGCATTACTAAAGCTATTGAAAGTTTGGGTATCATGAGGAATTTTCTGGGAAGGCCCACAGTGCAGGAGTATAACCGGTTGATTTATTGCTATTGCGGATCAGGAAATGTGGTTTCGGAAGAATTGGTTGAGCTTTATAATGCTATGAAAAGTTTTGGGCCGTACCCAAATGCATCAACGTTTAACACCCTCTTGTATGGGATGGTTTCATTTGGGGATTTGAGACATGGGATTTTGATTGCAGAGGAAATGTGTAAAAGAGGGTTCCGGCCATTTTCTCATCCTATGTCTAAATTGTTGAAGAAATCATTGGAATTGGGAAGCTTAGTTGATTCGCTTTGTGTGCTGGAGTTGATGTTGAGATTTGACTATCTCCCAATTCCATCCACTGCAAATATTTTGATAGTAAGCCTTTGCCAAGTTGGTATGATCCGTGAGGCATATTTCCTCTTCTCTGTTCTTCTGGAGAAGAGCTATAACTATTTTCAAGGTGGGTATGCTTATTGTCACAATAGGATATTATGGGCCTTGTGTAAATCTGGTCAGAGTTATAATGCGTTGGCCTTTTTTTGTTATTTAAATAAGAAGGGTATTGTATATAATGTGTCCTCCTATACTGCTTTAGTTTATGGGTTTTGTCGGAAAAAGATATGGGGGGAGGCCTTTTATTGTTTGAGTGTAATGGGAACTGATGGTTGTAATCCTAATGTTATAACATACACTGTGATTCTTAAGTTTCTCTGTGATGATGGGAAGATTCAAGAGGCATTAGGTCTACTAGAAAAGATGGAAAAGGAAGGATGCGATCCAGATTTGGTTACTTTAAATATAGTTCTTCGTGAACTTTGTCACCAAAATATGGATGTCGAAATAGGTAAGCTTGTTGAACTTATTGATAGAAAGGGGTTTTCTCCTGACCCATTCACACATGCTGCTTTGGCTGGAGGGCTATTGAAAGGGGGCAATGTAGAGACTGCCAAACGATTCTTACTTGATATTATTAAGTCAAGAGTCTGTGTCCTTGATGCTGCAGTATACAACATATACTTTCATACTTTGTGTTGCGAGCATAAATCAGAAGAAGCATTGTCTCTGGTAAATAGTTTGATGGAAGTAGGTATTAAACCAAATAATATATCATACAACACAATTTTGAAAGGCATTTGTGAGGAGAAAAATATTGATGAAGCTCTGGAGTTCTTTGACCGCAATAGGTGGGGTACAAATACACCTGACTTGGTTTCCTTCAATACAATTTTGTCTGCGGCATGCAAAGAGGGAAACACTTCAGTGGTTAGAAGGCTCTTGCATCGGATGAAATATGAAGGTGTTAAGCTTAATGTTGTTAGTGCTACTTGTTTAATTCATTATTCTTGCAAAGTTGGGAATTTTCCAGAGTGCTTAAAGCTTCTGGAGTCCATGATGACTAATGGTCTTAATCCCAACATAGTGACTTTTAATACACTCATCAACAGCCTTTGTAAAATCCGATTACTTGATAAAGCACAACAGATTTTCAGTTATTTGAAAAGCTCTGGGTTGTCACCTAACAATTCTACATATAATATTCTTTTACGTGCCTACATAAAAGAACAGAATCATTTGATGGTGTCCGAGTTATTAACTGATATGTACAGAGAAAATTTAAAGCCGGATGCTGTTACCTTTGAGTCATTTATTTATGGACTTTGCAGGGAAGGCAAGATATCAGTTGCTCTCCAGGTACGGGACCAAATGCGTGAGAATGGGATTATTCCGAATATTAATATTTACAACACCATATTTGAGGCATTGCTCGAGAGGGGTAAATTTTGGGACATTGTCTTGTTGTTTAAAGAGATGGCTAAGGATCAGTGTGCAGCTAATGAAGTTTCTTTTGAGATTTTTAACCGAGCAATATCAGAAGGTTGGCTAAAGGATTTCCCCAGGGCAACAAAACAATTAAAGGCTTTCTTAGGTAGTGAACCGAGACTGAAGATAACAAGCTAGAGAACTAGGAGAATCTGAGCTTGCAATTATTGCTTCTGTCGTCACAGCCGCAGATATTCCAGCTGAACTCCAACTCTGTGTGAAAGGATGTTCGTTGCCAGTTCCATCTGATATTTATAACAGGTATGCCACATAATATTACAATTTGCTTCTAATCCATAACTATTTGACTGTTTGGTAATTAAAAAAAAAAAGAAGAATAAATAAACTTTCTGATATTTCTTATACCACAAGTTTCTTTCTGATGTTGCTTAATTTTCTCTAAATTTTCCCAGTTAGTTTTAGTTATCTATCATGGAGTAACATGTTAGAGAATAACAACATAGCGAAAACAATAGCAAAGAAAAATCGAAAGAAAACAATCACACAAGACACAAAATTTACGTGGTTCACCCAAAACGTTTGGGCTAGTCCACGGTCGGCGGGTGACAGTTCTCTTAGAAAATTTGTACATCAATACAATTGCAGGATCCCCTCCTTATATAACGAATATAAGTAACCCTAATAATATAACATACACAAGTACAAACAAATTTACAAGAAAAGAAAAGTGTGTGAAGTCTAATGGTTAATCATCAACTTCGGAAAAGAAATGGTTATCATGTTTTATTCAAAGAATCGGGAAAAGTTAAAAAAAAACATAAAAAAATCTGTACTGTGTTCTCCAGCTTGTCGTTATTTTACTAATTGCTGCACAAATGAGGTATACTAAGCTTACCTGTAAAGTAAAACCAAATATTTAGCTGCAAATCTATACAGTTAGGTGTGATGCTGGTAATGTTAGGTAAATAGGCTTTGGAATATACTCATTAGGCACACAAAAAGGTAGTAGTTTATCCCCTTTATAGTGTATCATTTATATTATTTGTATTGGTGTCCTGGTCAATTTTGCTTTGGTTAACAAATAACAATGCCTGTGGCAAAATATGCATCTTTTTCTTGATTTTAAATTTGACTATATTGGAATCAAAGAGTCCATTATTGTTTTGATGTAGGTCAAAACATCCACTTTAAGAAGGCCTAGTACAACTTGGGTCCTTACTCTCTCTCTCTCTCTCGCTTTTTCTTTCTCTCTCTCTCTCTCACACACACACACACGCAAACTGTTGGTGCCATATATGACCATGCATATTGGGAACAAACAGCCAGCAGAATCAATTATTTGGAAAAAAAGTAAAGCACATTTCACCAATTGGACTGCCTACATCGTACAAATGGGAAATCAGGGGACAGTCTCTTATAATATAGACTATATGGTTAACCTGTAACTAATTCTCTAACATATTCCAAAGTTCAGTGGTCTAGTAATCCATGAGCGCATAACAGTTTACCATTACCAAGTTCAATAGAAGAGAAAAAAGGGGCCAATTATATGGACATATTCACATACCTGTTTATTTTGAACTTTTAGTTGCCAAGTATGACCTTATTGACCATATCTATTCAACCTTCTTCATTGAGCTGCTTCCTGTTTTTTCCTTTCAAGTGATTAATTTTTTGTATTTCATTTTATTCTTGTTTTTGCTTAGTTTGTTTTGGAACTGTGATTTTGGCCCTGCCTGCTAATGGATAGTCAGTTGTGCTATTATGTTACTTATTTAGTCTTATATCTCTTATGTTTTAAAATCAGCACAAATGATGCTATTCTAAATGCTTCTATTTGATGGGCTGAATGCAGGAGAAGGTGTGAGATTGCAGAGACCCTCGCTGAGAGGAACTTTGACATGGCTTTTCAAGTGATCTATGAGTTCAATTTCCCTGGTAGACTATGTGCTTTGATATGCTTTTTTTCTTGGTTTAATGGATTTGTTTGGTTGCTAATTTCATTCCATTCTAACTGATACTTTCCAGCTGTTGATATATATGCTGTCGTTGCTGCATCACTTGCTGAGAGGAAAAAGGAAGGGCAATTGACAGAATTTTTTAGAAACATTAAAGGCACCATTGATGATGATGATTGGGACCAGGTATTTTCTTTCAAGCTTAAATACTTTTTGAACTTTGTGCCTAGCACTCATTAGGTGATGCCAAGCATTTCTTGCTTGGTGTTCTTGCTTCTATAGGATAAAACTTCAGGTCAAGAGCATTAGAAATACATGTTTTCAAATGGTTACATGTCAGGCAACCTAATGTAGCTAGATACTACAAGACTTGTGAAACATATTCGCACCAAGAGAAATTTCTGACATAAGTGAAACTAGGGTAAATTCATCAGCATTGTACCTGCATTCATCTTCTTTTGTGTAATTAACTTTATTTTCAATAAGCAAACAGCCTCAAGTAGGTTAATCTTCTAGAAGCACTGAAGGAAATTGGCTTTTTGATGATTTCTAGTGGACCCAATTACTGTATGGGGTTTTATTATCTTCCTCTCCATCAACCACTTGCCTCACATATTTTTATGTTCTGGAATAATTTTCTTATCTGTTTGTAAGTATGACTTTTAAGATTTCTTTCGTAATGGTTTTTCTATGGTTGTAGGTTTTGGGTGCGGCAATCAATGTCTATGCTAACAAACACAAAGAACGGCCTGATCGGCTCATTGATATGTTAACTAGTAGCCACAGGTAATTTTGTTCTGCACATTATGTTAAGAATTCAACTTGAATGTGGAGTGAGTGCTTTAATATCTGATTGATATTATAATACTATAATTTGTTTATGAATCAGTTCGCGTCATGAAAAAGAAGTGGAGTTTGACTTGGTGTGTGTGCATATATTGGATTTATTTGAGAGATGGGAGAAAGAGTTGGCTCCACTCTTTATATTATTGATAAAAAAAAAAGTATATCGAACTCCCCAATGACATCCCTTCAAACCTATGTCACTCTAACATCCCTTCTCAAGTTGGATTTTGCAATAATATTGCTCAGCTTGTTGCAATGCTTATAAGACTCTGAGAGCTTTAGTAAGCATGTCCCTTACCGTAGTTACCAGATACTCTTATTGCAATAGCTAACTGCACATGGATACTTGGAAGTGTTTGAAGGTGGGGAAAGAGTGGAGAAGACGAAGGGATTTGGTGCCTTGTAGCATTTGGTAGACTATTTGGAAAGAACATAACAGTTGATATTGGGAAGGCAGAGCAAGGGTCCCTGCGCATATCCTGTTTCTCATTTTTAGCATTCTTTCTTTTGGCATAATGAGGTTTATTAGGATTCTACAATGCATTTGTAGATTTTTTTGGATTTTGCTTTAGGAACCTAGCGTCAGTTCCTTGTTTAGCATGGGAGTCTTTGTTCAGGGTTTAAGTGCACCTTTTTTCTCCCTGTACTTGCATAATGCGCGTCTACTTGGGTTAAGACCTCCCTTTTTCTTCTCGTTTTCCTAACCGATTCCGGTGGATTTATTTACTGATCAAATGAGAAAGTTTAGGTTTAGGAAGGGAAGGGAAGATGGAGGGAAACTTTTGTCAGAAAAGGGGAAACAGAAAAATATAGTTAAGTAGTGCAACTTTTGTTATAATAAAACAATGAATTGTAAACTGATAATTCCATATTTAGGTGATAGGCGTGTGAATCAAAATCTACGAAGTATGTTGTGATTTTTTCATGAATACTGTTTTACTAATATATATATATATATATATATATATATATATATATATATATATATATATATATATATGATACCACCTGTGACGGCTCCGACCTTGATAATCTCAGGAAAACCCGACCCGGGGTCCATCAATCTACACAACCACTTGACGTACTTGTAATGTCACCTACCAAACTCAACTCTCCTTGTTTATTTTATGACTTTGGTCGCTCCTATGCTTACTTGCGAATCATAAAGAAACACATCCACATGAGCTAAACAATTGCTCAGCAAATATATACTATTACATTTAACTGAGATTTTACAATTATTTACTGGAGTTCTACTAAAAATCACGTTATTAAAAAAATTCAACTACATTTATTATAAACAACCACACAACTGTCATCGCGTTAATGAATATTATAATTCATTTCCACATACACAACACTACACATTTTTCCAGCTGATCACCCCGATAGGTCTATTTCAAGCCATCCACCGTTTGTGTTTCCACAATATCGAATTGATTTTTTAATGCGATATCCATAATCATCATTGATGGGTCCACCACATGATTTATTTAATTACAAATCAAATCCACACAACAACTGCATAATCATATAACTACAGGATTGAGCCAACTCGCTCAATCTAGCCCACATATATGCCACATTTAGTGGTCCATTGCACAAGATTTATACGAGGATAAATTTAATTCCACTCAACACAACAACTCAACAATAGTTATACCAACACGCACTAACTGCCAGACCATACACGTAATGCAATTATTATTACGTAATTCTACTATCAATACGTATAAAGCGTATAACGTTAGTTATATTACTTACTGTTTAATAATTATATGCATGTTTGTGATAATTCTTGAAATTATATTACATGTTTGTGTGACCAGTCAGAACAATATGAGCTCTACTGTTATGGTTGTGCGGAACTGGTGATTTAGTAGTCTTGTTATATATATATTCCATGTAAATATATTGCATAGACGTGATAGTTTGTGTTGAAAACAAGTGAGATTTCATATCACATGGCAACATTTACAGACTTTTTAACGGATATCACGCAAAATCCATGAATCTAGGAAAAGGAATTCGGACATTCCCTTTCCATCAGTATATTCATTTTTACATCCCAAAACCGAAGGAAATTTTTTCCCTGTAGAAAAGCCATGACATCAGGAAAATCCTTATATATGATATACTTGTTCAAACTATGTTTAAGTCTTCATATCTAAAGGAATGAAACCTGGGAAGTGTCACCTTGATTTATGAAACACCTCTGTAATTGTAAAGATTTTTTTTTAATTTTTATTTTCTTCTTTTGCCTTTTCTGTAATTGTAAAGATGCCAATTTTTTTTAACCTATTCTCGTCTAGAGAATAAAATGAATTTGCTAAAGCAGCATAGCTGTATAATCGTTATATAAAACTAATCCTCATCTAGAATGCTTTAACCTATTCCCATAATGGCCTTGCAGGAAGGTGTTGGCTTGTGTGGTATGTGGCCGTCTTAAAAGTGCCTTCCAGATTGCTTCTCGAAGTAGAAGTGTGGCAGATGTTCAATATGTTGCACATCAGGTTTATTTTCTCTTAAAATGAACTCTCAATATTTGAATCTATAAGCTACTCAACTAATAATACACACAGAGAGCGGCGTAGTGAATTTTTCTAACGAAGTTACTATTCTGATATCCCTCACTAATAAATGCTCATCGATGAACCCATGACTAATAATAATTTAGTTTTGTATAGGAAAATTGCAATCATAATTTGTTTCTCATTCACTTTATGTCATGGAGTAAGCTTGATAAGAATTTAGGCTTGGGAAGGAAGAAAAATGGAGTGTAACTTAATTAGCATTAGGTCTAAATGATTTTCATCTAGGTGATATCAGCATGAAGAAATCACTCATCCTTGTATAGCTTTTTAATTTTATTTATTTCCTTGGTGCAGGCATTGCATGCTAATGCGCTTCCTGTTCTTGATATGTGCAAACAATGGTTGGCCCAATACATGTAAATTGTTGCTCTATCAATTATCAACTACTAGTGCCCTTGCGGTGTGAAGGGTATAACTTTTACTTTGCTGAGCAATTTATGAGAACCATGGATTTTCAGCTCTACTGATGGAACATTTACAAATCATGCCTGTTTCTCAGAATGGAGATGCCAATGTTATTTGGCTTCTGATGTATGTTATCATTGTGGTTCTAATTCTATTTTTGCACCTTCAGTTTCGCCAAATGATGCTATTAAAAATACTGGTTTTGCACCTCCATTGTTCAAGTCAATCATATATATGAGCCTGCAACGTTATACCAAGCTGCAACTGATTCCCAAAACTGACGAAGATGTATATCCATGCTAGCCCTTGATGCTGTAGGTGCCAGGTTTCTCAGTATTGGTGTGATTAAGACCATCTAAACGCAAGAGGGAATCATATTGGTGAATTCAGATTTATGTTTTAATTTTCTAATCTGCTATGTAGAATGGTACAGCTTGAAAGACTTGTAAATATACGTAATTTTGTGTAGTGAAGTCATATGATTCAGTGAGATAGGGGGTGGGGGGGGGCATTTTTTCAGCCTAAACGTTGCTGGACGAATAAGTTTGGTTGACTAAATAGTTTGCATTTAACAACTTTTGTCCTGCATTCTTTTACTATACACACACACACACACACACACACTCTAAACTTTGTTAATAGGGGGGGTTTCTGGTCAAGCAAAGATGGTGAACCATGTTTTTTTAATTTATAAGTAATTACGTACTAGCAACTGTATTACCTTTAATTTACCTAATTATATTCAGTCAAATAAATGACCAAAGCTTTTATTACTCTTGGAATAATATATATATTTTGCTTGTATTTTAGTCTTATATTAGTTATACTAGCAATGCTGCAACAATGTACGTGTGCCATATATATATATGGTCGGGCTGGCTTTTAATTAAATTAAGTTTCACATTATTAGTATCCTTGTACACCAACAAAAACTGTGAACAATAATGAATAGCGTTGCTCTAACTACAATTACAATTTTGAGATTGAAAATAATAAGTATTTTTATATAATTTCATACAAAAAAATAAAAATTTAAATGGATTTAGGGTGCTGCGAAATTCAAGTTTTAAATTGTTATTAAATATATCAAACGCTTAAATTTATTAAAAAAATCTTGCATTAATCTGTATAAATAAATAATAATTGTGACACTAAGTAAATATGTACACCATATTTTGAGAAAATATATATTTGTAGCACTCCAATTTTACAACAAAACATGTTTGTATGAGACTAAATTTTCATTAATCAATAATAAGGGATTGTAATACCCAGTGCCACATCTAACGGATGGAAGTGGGATGAAGTCTCTTACATTTTTTTTTTTTGAGAATTAATATTTTCATAAGTTAATATAATATTTTCACAAGTAGGTCCCATTATAAGATTTAGTTATTATGTCCAATTTAATCTTATTTAGTCAAAGTTGAATTCTAATTTATTTTAACTATTGCTCAAAAGTCTATTCATATTCTCTTGTCCAACTTTCTTATTCTCTCTCTATATATCAATCTTTACTTCTACAACCATTATTTATCTACAACATTCTGTATTTATTTTTAGAATATGAGAATTACTACGGTAACATTTGTCATACAACCACAATTGATTAATATCCATAAACATAATTATGTTAATTTTCTCGTTATCAATTTCAGTCTACTACTCTACTATACAATGGTTGTTGCATCTCTATAGCAATTACAGAAAACTCAACTAACAGGCGCCCTTTGTTCATCAACTATTTATATATAAAAGCAGGACAAGCTATCTTATCCACTTTCAATTTGAAATCAATTTGAAAATTGACTCGGTTCAATTGTTAATTAACTCGGTTAATTTACAAATTGACTCGGTTCAATTGTCAATTAACTCGATTTAAATTTCCAAAACCATCATGTGAATACATTTATATACAGCAAATTAACTGCCTTTTGTTTCATCTTCCAAACACCCATCATAAGTAACTTCATTTTGTTTCATATTCCAAACACCAACATGCATATACAACTTATATTCACATACTTTTGTTTCATATTCCAAACACCCATGATAAATTAATTGCCTTTTGTTTCATATTCCAAACACCAACATGCATATACAACTTATATTCACATACTTTTGTTTCATATTCCAGACACCCATCATACTCCATTGCCTTGAACCCATTCGATACCAACTAACTGTGTGCAAAAATAGCTTCTGCAGATCTCTCTCATCTTCATTATCATCTCTGAAACTCATTTTCACTGTTCAATAGAATAAAAAATTAGGAGAGAAAACAGGTGCTGAAAATAAGATTGGTTATTTAGTGTCCGCTATCAATTATCAATTAAAAATTGACTACTTAAATTCCCAAAATCATCATGTGGATACATTTATATACAACAAATTAATTGTCTTTTGTTTCATCTTCCAAACAACAACATGCATATAAAGCTTATATTTGATGATAAGACTATATATGCAGAATTGTAGAAATTCTTCAAATCATAAAAACTACAATCTAACCTCTGTATATGAAAGACATAATATTTGACTGTTGCTTTTATTTCCCATGATTTTCACTGCCTTGAACCCATTCGATACCAACTACCCGTGTGCAAAAATGGCTTCCGCAGATCTCTCTCATCTTCATTATCATATCTGAAACTCATTTTCACTATTCAATTGAATCAATAATTAGGAGAGATACATGTATACAACAACTAAATTATTGTACGACTCTTAGTAACATATACCTTATCTATAATTATATATCTATCTATAATAAGATTTTCGTTTTTTGACTGATTTCGATCTTTGTGTGCTTCTTCTTAGTTACACGATGTGTTTGGTTAATTTGAATTATAAAGGGAGCTTACAAACTAATATAACAATTTTTTATTGTATTTTTTTAGGCAATGGTCAAGATGGAAACAAATCGATATGTCTGACGGCGCAGTAGACCCGGCCCCGTGCGAGGCAGGTACGGGTGCAGGTAATCAGGACAGGAACGAGGTCGTTGCGCTGAGACTTCATCTGAACCCTAATATTGGACACGCTCTGCAGACGAAAGCGTATTAGTCAGTGTAATTTATGATCTATTTAATTTAATTCTATAAATATAAATGCATAAAAATATTTTCAGTATCCTCCTTCCATTCTCTCTCTCACATACCCTATTATTCTTTGAGACTTTGTTATACTATGCATCGTATGGCCAAACAAAATATGAGACATGTCTGCTACTTTCTTTTTGACAGGACTGGTAAGAAGACAGAAACACTACATGCAATTAGTTAAGATCCACTACAAGATATAATTCATACTCAAATTTTGTTCAGTAGTTATGTACAGTAGTACAGTACTAATATGCTTCCTTTTTTTTCTTTTTCGGCCTCTGCACTTGGAGCTATATGATGTGCATGAGAACTTCTTTGTCCCCTCTTTTTTGAAAGCAATCAATGAACCTTCTCGTGGACTTTTTCCATTTGAAATGATGTAGTCAGTTTCTGTGAAATACTGACAAATTATACAATCCGTTATTTAAACTAGCCCGTGCATTGCACGAGATATTACCTAGTGAAAGTAATGGCCAATTTTATGCTAATGGTGAAAATAAAAACAATTGAAAAATTAGGGTTCGTAGCAAAAAAAAGATTGATGAAGAAAAAGATTTACCCATTAGTAGAAGATTATTCAGATTAAAAAAAAAAAGAATAAACAAACAAGAATAAAAAGAGAAAAATTAAGAGTAGAATTCAATATGATTTTTTAATTTTACCTCAAATCACTTCTTTCCACTTTTTTTGATTCTTTGTAGATGAATAATGGTGATAGGGGCAAAGATTGATATATAGGGAGAATAAGAAAGTTGGACAAGAGAATATGAATAGACTTTTGAGCAATAATTAAAATAAATTAAAATTCAACTTTTACTAAATAAGGAAGGATAAATTAGATATAAGAATTAAATTCTATAGTTAATGGTTGGTTTAGTCAAGAATGAGATTCAATTCCCTTTTTCTTTTTTTGTTCATAAAGTTTCTTAAAAACACAAATTCAACGTGTTGAATTTATCAGTCTAGTCGTCCTTGTGGCCGGTTGGACTTGAGAATAGATCACTGTTCACAATCTGCAAGCAATCTTTTATTGGCACTGTTAGGACGGTTACATTTTGCGCATACCATCTTCATGAAACACAAGCTAAAAGAAAGAGAAATCTCCATTCATTGTATCGCTTCTATTTATAGTTTCCTTGAATCAACCTTTCTTATCTTATATTCACCTCCTATCCTTCTCTATATTCTATCCTATAAAAGGGGCTCACTAATCCAATACCCACCTTTTTTTTTTATTTTACCTTAAAATCTGAATTCATTTGGTTTCATGATTTTTGAGCCTCAAATCGATCTGGGTTACCCTCAAAATTGTAAATTTTGATTGCCCGGAAGTCCAATTTTTCGGAAAAGCTATGGCTTCTTTGGCGGGTTCGTTATTCTTCCCTTTAAAATTTAGCAATCAATCTTCTGGGTCTACTGGGTTGTGTGCTTCAGGTGCAAGAAAAGCATTCAATTTTTGTAATTCTGGGCGGAGGATTGTTTGTTCATGTGTGGCCCCGCCCCAGAACTTGAGTCCCGCTGATGAATTTTCTGCCTCCAAATATAAGGTAAAGACTTGAAATTTTGTGCATTCAAAATTGAATTATTCTCCGTCATTGTTTTTTTTCCCCTTTTTCCCCGGGAGTTTTACTGAAATGCTTTGCTTCTGCTTTTATGTAGACTGGGCTGCTTTCTTGGCATTTTTGCAAATCAGCCTGTGTTAGAAAATAGTGTAATTTAAAGATTCAAACTCACATTATTTGCCACTACTGCTTTGAAAATTTGAATTTCTATCATTAGTTTTACTCTCCAGTTTTTATAGATTCACCTGTTTTTACATCACTGTATAAGTTTATTTTACATTCATGTCCTGTTATATAGTGGTTTGTTATCTTGATTTTCTTGCATTCCTATTTTCTTTGTACAATTTCATCTTCATAAGAACTTTTGGAAAGTAGTAGTCAATTTAGCTTGAAATTGTGCCACTTTGCTGGCCATGTTTCCAAGTAGTGGTTGTAATAGAATTTTTTTCATTTAGTGATAATTTTCTTGAAAGTGATCAGATGTGGTTTGTGACAATTCTTTGCTTATACGTCGTTATTAGGATTTATCTCACCCAGAGAATTTGAGCATGGTGCACAAGCATGAGGATGAATCTGATGTTCTCATTGAGTGTAGAGATGTCTACAAGTCTTTTGGGGAGAAGCACATCTTAAAAGGTGTCAGCTTTAAGGTGATTTCTGTTTTACTTCTGTTGCCAAAGTTTCATGGATTGTTCAATGGCATGTCATTCTATTTCAATCAAATATTTCAGTATATCTACTTCTCTTACTCTATATTGCTATTTATTTTCCTTGATGTTACACTCTATACACTTGGACCTATTAATTCCCTTTTCATTGTGAAAAGTGAGGTCTCTGTAAACTGGTAATGTACTAACTATTCAAGGAATAAACATATGTGATCTTTCTCTAACCAGCTCCCACGTTTCTCAAATAAAGATTGTAGCCTAAAGAGACATGTATGTTACTACGACTATGACAATGTGAAAGCAGAACCAAAATAGACATAATTGAGTTTATTTCCATTAAATGCTATAGTATTAGTAGACGAATAGATTTGACATCATGCGTCATATTAGTCTCAGATTCATATACTCATTCTCTGGAGAAGCATGATTCAGTTTAATAATAAAGATGATTCGAGGCTAATTAACTTGTACTGCCAAGAATTAGCCTTTCAGTTATATACCTCTAAATATAATGATAGCAGTACTGAAGAAATTCTCTAAACATTCCCCACCCAAAACAACCCTTACGAAATGCTCGAAGGATTGGAGAAATAACATTTTTCCTTTAGTGGACAAAGTTTATTTGGGATGGCCGAGTCGAGGATTGCAAGTAAAGATGGTTTCAGAATGAGTGTTGAAATCATATAGGCACAACTATCGTAATGGATTTCTATCCAAAGGACAAAACATTTTGAACAACTCCTTCCTCTAATGAAGTTTGTGATCAAAGGAATTCTCAGAACTTAAAGTTAGATGTCTGTTTCAAATGATGCGTGAGTTATTAAGGAGGAATTCCTGATAAAGTACTGTTATAAGGGCATCCAATGAGATGCATGGCAGCATGGGTGTATTCAAACAATTGCAGTACCTGTAACATATAATGTTGTAAAATCCGGAAAGATTATGGGACAGTAATGAAGGAATTATAGTGGCTTCCAGATTCAAATGTTTGAACCTATGATTTGCTTGCTTCCGATTTTAAGAAGATAGAGCTTGTATCCTTTTTCATTCAAGATTTCTTTAGAGTCTGAAAAACATCAATAAGAAGTATGGCCTGAAATTTTCCTATAGATCAAAGAGACTTACAACCAGAACAATGTTCATTACACCTATTCTATCGCAGCCACATCAAGTAGTTATTGCTGTATCATGATACTGGTGGAACTGGCAGCCACTGTGTCATAGGCTCACGTCATGATTTTCAATAACATCTGTTGATGACGTCAGATATGTATGGCTTGAACATTATTGGTGTTAGCTTCCTCCTTTATTGCAGTATTCCCAATATGCATAGACACCCACAATAAGTACACTGCTTTTTCAGAGCAATATGTATAGCTAGTTATTTTGATTTATCAAATAAAACTGTATATTTCTTCCTTTTTATAGTACCCAATTTCTGTTTTAAAAAAAATCTTCAAATTTCAGATATTTCTTCAATTATTTTCCTTATGTGTTTATCTTTCAATATTATTTATCTCTTTATAGATTAGGCATGGGGAAGCAGTTGGAATAATTGGACCTTCTGGAACTGGGAAATCTACAATCTTAAAGATTATTGCTGGACTTCTTGCTCCAGACAAGGTTAATATGTTTATGCATTTTTAGATGGCTCTTGTGTGCATCCAATTGTTTTTATGAGATTTATTATAAGCTCGGCCATGTAGAAACTTGGTTATCTCCCTATTTCTTTTCTTTTTCTTAAATTTTTGATGGACAATAGGGGGAAGTCTTCATTAGAGGAAGAAGACGGCATGGTTTGATCAGTGATGAGGAGATATCTGGCCTTCGAATTGGCTTGGTGGGTTGTATTTAATTTACTAGTTTCCACATGTTTAATTGTTCTTGGACCTTCGTTATCTCTTGTTAATGATCTAAAACAATTATTTTTTCTCTATTTTTTCCTCCCTTAAATAACAGGTATTTCAGAGTGCGGCTCTTTTTGATTCTTTAACTGTTCGTGAAAATGTTGGTTTCCTTCTGTAAGATACTAGCTAAATTCTTCATACAAACTGATGAGTTCCTTTTGTTTTCTGCAAACTAAATGTTATAATTTTATAGTTTCTACTTTTTTTGATAGGTAATTTTGGTCACAAGTACGGGGATTGGAACCAGTGACCTTGAGGTTTTTCCTCAAGGCCTCTGCCATTTCTCCCACCCCTTGGTGTTTTCCTTATTGTTTGTTTATAAAGCATGAGATATATCCAAACATATGTCATTTACCTTGAACTACGCAGTTACGAGAATTCAAGCATGCCTGAAGACGAAATTGAGAAGCTTGTTACAGAAACTCTTGCTGCTGTTGGATTGAAGGTATGCTTTTACCGCAATTCTTAGGACAATATATGCCAGTGGTAGTAGCACGATCTAAGCCACATACTTTTCATTAGTTTTGTAGGAATTAAAATCTGGAAACAGCAATATGATGAAGCCCCTAGATTCAAAATGAAAAGAATATGTGCGACTTGTAATTGTCATCTATGGTCACTTGAAGAGTGTGCTTTACTTGCATAAGTCTTTTCACATATAATTTTATGTAGGCATTCTTCTCATATGTGTCTGTGTGTGTGCGTAATTTACAACTGCAGTGGATATGACTTGTAAGGTCAGCTAGGCTTTGCCCAGTGTTTCGGGGAACAGTCCTCCCTAGCATTGGTTAGGGTTCTCTCACCATCCCCTCCCGCGTTGAAATGTAATGAGTCCTTAATGGTACCAAAAAAGAAAGAAAGTTGATGGTGGGAACTGCACACACAGGCAAGATATGAGTATGGGTGGCCATGTCCATGAGCTGTTTGTATTTGATGGTGTGATAGTGGACTTTGGGAATCGCTTCTTGGCACTAGTGAACGTGGAGATGGGGGGAACGGGGGGATTGAGATTATTGGTTGGTGGTTAATATATGCCATAGGAGAGGGTTAGAAAAATATATTGACAGAAAGATAGTTGAGGTGGGAAACTTTGAGGTTTTCATTAATCATTCACTATCAAGTGCATTTTCCACTGAAAGTTCTGACTTGGGCCATGATGTCGCAGTTTTCTACTAACATTTACCACTCAAAGTTCCGACTTGGGCCATGATGTCGCAGTTTTCTACTAAATGTGGTTGTTTACAATATAAAGAATCTCATATATACCTTATATGCAGGTCCATGTCTTTAAAAAAATCCTTATGGAAGTTGGCCATAAATGATATCAGGGCTGCATCATTTAACAAGAATATTGTGGATGAGTGCCACTGCCCTGATGCATGGTGGAAGAATTTCTTATTTATCCTTTTATTTTCCAGAACCCATATAGCAGCAGCTTGCTCTTGTTGCACCCATTAAATGTAGCCATTTGCTGCTTCTTCAACTTTGAATATGCTTATATGCTACTTATATACCATACAAAAATGCTTATATGCTCTATTATCTATTCCCTATAAAGGAAAGCAAACATTAATTCAATCTTATGCATTTGGTTTATTCTTATTTGATACTTGATAATATTGGAAAATCCTTATCAATGAGGAGTTTGTGGACCTTACTTCATAAGTCCGACAATACACTTGGGGTGAGAAATTGTGCGAAATCCCATCTCAGTTCCAGATCCTTTTTGTCTTGCTAACACTGACCATAAACAACTAAATATAAGCCAAAGACATGACCTTCTGCAGTACAAATCAAGGAAATTGGGAGAAGCAGGATCGTATAGATGTCTTAACCATGTCTTTTATATTTTCTTATGTATAAAAACCTTAATAGACACCTTTTTCAGGGAGTTGAGGATCGATTACCTTCAGAGTTGTCTGGTGGAATGAAGAAAAGAGTTGCATTGGCGCGGTCTATTATTTTTGATACCACAAAGGATACAATAGAGCCAGAAGTATGCATACTGTACCTCTCTGCAGAAATGATATTTGTGATGCCTTCCTTACTGGACTTTTATATTTGAATTTCTTTCTTCAATCCAAACACATCGTAACTTGGTTGATGCAGCACTACATCATTCACCTCTCTAATGAGAGTTTTCCGCAATCCTGAGCAGGTCCTCTTATATGACGAACCAACGGCCGGACTCGATCCAATTGCATCTACCGTAGTTGAAGACCTCATCCGCTCTGTTCATTCTAAAGTCGAAGATGCACTTGGGGAGCCCGGGAAGATTGCATCATATGTTATTGTTACACACCAACATAGTACCATTAGAAGAGCTGTCGACAGGTATTGTAGCGTAGTCCTTTTTTTTATGGGCCTGGATTGTTTCTTAGTCCCAAACCTTCAAATTCTGTAATGTTTTTTCCTAATTAGGGGATTTTCCTAGCAAAATTGTATTCTGGTACTTGCAGGTTGGTGTTTCTCTACGAGGGTAAGATTGTGTGGCAAGGAATGACTGATGAATTCACCACATCAACAAATCCAATTGTTCGCCAGGTAACTACTGAATTGTTTCCAAAAAATTTCAGATTTGGTTTCATTTCAGTTTCATCAAAGAATTCTGAAATGGCATTAATTTTATAAATAAATTAGCATGTATGATAATCTGTTGTAACCCGCTTCGTAGTTTGATGTAGAACAACAATATTACCACCTGAATCGAATGGTTGACCGCTCTTCGTTAAGACTATATTCGCCCCTTACTTTTGCTACACAGGGTTAGTACGAATTAGTCTCCCTAGATAAGACAAGCCCATATTTTACTTTGCACTAGAATTTGTTGTGTAGAAACAAATCTAGTGCAAAACTATAAATGAGAGAAGAAAATTATAGCAAGAAAAAATATTAGAATGATATTTTTTCTAAGAACTTGAGGAGGATTCGGAATGATTTTTTTTAAATACCAAACTTGGGTGGATTTACAATCTATTTATAGGTTTCAAAGTACCCTTTTAAAGAGATACATATCCTTTTGAAGAGATGCACCCCTTTGAAAAGGTATTTTAAATATTTGAGATATATTCCTTTGAAAGGATATATTGAACCATTATAATGATTCATCCAATGATCTTATCAATTTGAACAATTGCATCAATTCAATTGTTTCATCCTGAACCATTGCATTGGTTCAATTGTTTCTTAGCCCGAATCAATACATCCCTTGTCCAAATAGATCCCTCTTATATCAAAGAGTTGTAATGTTTCAAACCAAACCAATTGAACCAACATATCTATTGGTTTTAATTGCAACATATAATATATTTATTATATACTTTCCAGATTTGAAAATATCTAACAATCCTCCTCTATTTTCACAATCTTGCAATCATTTTCCTTTGATCTTCTTCTTTCTCTTATTAGATATAGCATACATAAGTAAGAGGTGTCTTTCGACTTGAACCTTTACATAGTCTATATCACAAAATATCCGAATTCTTAGTAGCGTTAGCTTTGAACTAAGAAATCTTAAAGTGATATATTGCGACATATACTATATCCCTTATAGATTAAGGAAACCCAACACATTTATGGCCTTGTGTTTACCTCTTGGGTTTCGTAAGCGACTTAGAGACAAGCCTTGAGTCTCGCAGAAGCGGCTCCACTTCCTTTACTTACATAGGTGAATCTAATTAGATGCACTTGTATTATCTGGATCCTCCAAACCGAGCATAGATTCATTAAAGGTTTACCCTACCCTCTTTGTTCTCCATACAAGCATACACTAACTTTGAGATGGTTTTGAAGAATTTCTTCTTCATACTTGTCTAGTGTATAACTAGTTATTACTATAAGTATTTTTCCATTGAACTAATATACTAGATGTTACTCTAGTATTTAGTTGGGTTCCACTTATAGGTTACCTCTTATTCAAAGGCTTTAAACAGTCTTACATATTACATCCTTGCCTAGGCCTTTTGTAAAAGGATCTGCCAAATTTCCCTTTGACTTGACATAGTTAAAGGTAACAACCCCTTTATTGATTTGCTCCCTTACATAACTATGTCTTAAACTTATATGTCTAGGCTTCCCGTTATAAACCTTATTGTAAGACCGTGATAATGCTTTCTCATTATCATAATATATTGAGATAGTTGTCATTGGCTTGGGCCAAAGTGGTATCTCAAATAATAAATCCTTAAACCATTTGGCTTCTTTTACAGCAGCTGATAATGCAACGAACTCGAATTTCATAGTTAAATGTGTTATCAAGTTTTGTTTCTTGGAACCCCAAGAAATTGCCCCTCCTCCTAAAGTGAATATCCATCCACTTGTAGACTTGATTTCATCCGAATCCGTTATCCAATTTGTATCCGTGTACCCTTTCTACCACAACTGGGTATTCTGTATAGCATAATGCATAGTTCGTTGTACCTTTAAGATATTTAAGTATCCTTGATACTACATCCCAATGAACTTGACCTAGATTATGAGTAAACCTACTCAATACTCCAACCGCAAATATTATATCAGGTCTAGTACACTGCCTTGCATACATTAGACTACCGATTATACTTGCATACTCTAATCGAGATATGTTATTCCCTTTATTTGGAAATAACTTAACAGTATGATCATATGGGGTAGAAGTTATCTTGCAATTCTCGTGATTAAATTTCTTTAACAACTTCTCAATATAATGAGACTGAGTTAAAGAAATGATATCCTGAGATCGCACAATTTTAATACCTAAAATTGCATTAGCCTCCCCCATATCTTTCATATCAAAAGTAGCGTATAAGAATGCTTTAGTTTCTAATACTACCTTTTCACTAGTACCAAAAATAAGCATAGCATCAATTCATAAACTGATAAACTTGTTATACACCAAATGGATGTTAAAACCGCTTTTCTAAATGGTGATTTAGAAGAGGAAGTTTATATAAAACAACCAAAAGGGTTTGTTTTGAAAGGCCAAGAAAGAAAAGTTTGTAAACTTGTTAAATTTTTATATGGCCTAAAACAAGCACCTAAACAGTGGATTGATGCTAATGCAATTAATAACCTAATGGTACTAATTCTTGTTACTGGAGCATATGTATCAAAGTAATCAATTTCTTCCTTTTGCTTAATACCTTTGGCTACCAGTCTAGTTTTATACTTATCTATGGATCCATCCAGTTTTCTTTTTCTTTTTAAAAATCCATTTACAGCCAATGAGTTTACAACCAAGAGGTAAATCCAACAAGACCCAAGTCTTGTTACCCATGAGAGAATCCATTTCATCATTAATGGCTTCTTGCCAAAAACCTGAATCTTGAGAGGACATAGCTTCTCTAAAAGTCAATAGATCTCTATCACTAGAATCATGCTCAGTCACAAAAACACTAGAAGAAACAATATCATCCATATTTCCTTCTACCATCTATGTTTCCTTCTACTAGATACATGTAGAAATCAGGGTCATAGGATTTTTCTATCCTTGCTCTCTTACTTCTTGATTTTATTTCTTCAGTAGATATAGTAAGTTCCATTTCATCATTTGTTTCATGATGAATTGTTCCTTGATCTTCTTTATTAGTGTCTTCTCTTGACCTTTTCCTAAAGAATGAATTCTCAAAGAACTTAACATCTCTAGACTCCAAAAGTATATTTTGGCTAACAGAATATGTGGATTCCATGGTCAAGAATTTATAGGCTTTGCTATTTTGTGCATAGCCTATAAAAGCACACTTGATTGTTTTTGCTCCAAGCTTAGGCCTTTTAGGATCAGTTAACCTTACTAACGCCCTATATCCTCACACCCTTAAATGGTCAAGAGAAGGTTTTCTCTTTTTCCACTATTCATAAGGTGTAATATGAGTTTTCTTATGGGGTATACGATTAAGTATATAACAAGCAGTTATTAATGCTTCCCCCCATAAATTTTTAGGCAAACCAGAAGTAAGAAGTAACGTATTAATCATTTCTTCAAGTGTCCTATTTTTTCGTTCTGCTACTCCATTTTGTTGAGGACTATAAGGTGCTGTAGTTTGATGAATTATACCATAATTCTCACAAAAATCATTATAAGAGAAGTATTCCCCTCCTCTATCCGATCTAAGAATTTTAATTCTTCGATCTAATTGATTTTCAACTTCAGCCTTGTAGATTTTAAATTTTTCTAAAGCCTCATCTTTAGTCCTTAACAAATAAACTTGAGTGTATCTAGAGCAATCATCTATAAATATTATAAAATATCTTTTATCTCACCAATATGCCCTCAAATTCACAAATATCAGAATGATTTAATTCTAATAATTGTGAATTTCTTTCTACTTTTTTAAAAGACTTCTTGGCAATTTTAGACTTAACACATAACACATTTTTCTAAATCAGAAAAATTAATCTTAGGAATTAAACTAAGATTACTCATGTTACGCATACTTTTATAATTTACATGTCTTAATCTAGCATGCCAAACATCAAAAGTAGAAACCATATAAGCAAAAGATGAATTTTCATTAATAACATTTAGTTTGTACATGCCATCAGATTCATATCCTTTTACAACATACATGTCACCCTTGGACAAGACAATACAAATAGTGTCAAACAAGACTTTTATGCCTTGTTTGTTTAAAAGATTAATAAGTATAAGGTTTTTCCTAATTTATAGAACATGAAGAACATCATTAAGAGTAATTCGATAACTTGAGAACCATCTTGCCTTCGCCTATCACTTTTGCAGTTGATGAATTTCCCATGAATAGAGACTTTAAACATTGCTATATTATTGACAATATGCTTGGTTGCTCCAAAATCGATCCACCATTCCATGTCATTTCCAACTATGTTAGTCTCCATAATCATAGCAACAATATCTTCATTGTCTACCATATTTGCTTGGCCATTCTTTTGTTGCCTTTGCTTCAAGTACAAAATACATTGTTTCTTGAAGTGTCCTGGCTTACCACACTTCCAACAAGTACCTTTTGGTTTTTTATTTTCGGAAGTGTTATCTTGACCACCATGCTTTCTTTTGTTGTTGCCCTTTGGTTTAGATGCATTTTCTATGACAAGAGCTTTAGCACTTTTGTTTTCTATTTTCAATTTATCCAAGTTCCGAGAATTCTCTTCAACTTGGAGAAATTTAATAAGCTCTTGCACAGTCATTGCATTTTTCTTTTGTTTCAATTCCTTTCGACAATCTTTCCATGAAAATGGTAACTTCGTAATGATTGTCGAAACTTGAAACCCTTCGACAAGGCTATGACCTTCCGACACAATTTGATTTATAATAATTTGAAGTTTATGTACTTGCAACATAACAAATTTGTTATCTATCATTTGATAATCAAATAATGAACTTACTATAAATTTTTTATTTCCAGTGTCCTCGATTTTGTACTTGTTGTCGAGATCCTCCCATAATTCCCTTTGTCATCTTTTCTATGAATTTGGCTTCATTCAAATCGTACAATGAATTGGATAACGCATTTAGAATGTACCCTTTACACATGAAATCATCTTGTTCCCATTTTTTAGTGTCATTAAGCAAAAATACATTTTGCTCTTCCAACGTCTGAAGAATAATCCATCAAACTTCTTGAGTTTGTTAATTTGATTCAAGCTACTTTTTGCATTGTTATCCTCCATTGTTAATAGTCTTAAGATTGTTGTAACCTGTTTCGTAGTTTACTGTAGAACAACAATATTACCGCCTAAATCGAATGGTTGACCACTATTTCCTTAAGACTATATTTGCCCCTTACTTTTGCTACACAGAGTTACTACGAATTAGTCTCCCAAGATAAGATAGACCCATATTTTACTTTGTACTAGAATTTGTTGTGTAAAAGCAAATCTAGTGCAAAACTATAAATGAGAAAGAAGAAAATTATAGCAAGAAAAAATATTAGAATGATATTTTTTCTAAGATCTTGAGAAGGATTTGGAATGATTTTTTTTTTTTTAAAGTACCAAACTTGGGTGGATTTACAATCTATTTATAGGTTTTAAAATACCTTTTTGAAGAGATACATCTCTTTGAAAAGGTATTTTAAATATTAGAGATATATTCCTTTGAAAGAATATGTTGAACCATTGTAATGATTCATCTAATGATCTTATCAATTTGAACCATTGCATCGATTCAATTGTTTCATCCCGAACCATTGTATTGGCTCAATTGCTTCTTAGCCCGAATTAATACATCCCTTGTCCGAATAGATCCTTCTTGTTCAAAGAGTTATAATCTTTCAAACCAAACCAGTTGAACCAACACATTTATTGGTTTTAATTACAACATATAATATATTTATTATATACTTTCCAGATTTGAAAATATCTAACATAATCTTCCTAATATTTGGGGCTCGTTGCTGCTCTTTCTTTCTTTCAATTATATTATATGTATACATATTTTGTCTTGAATATGTCGACATCTGCTTGGTTTTAATGCTAAAATTACGTTATTGCCACCCCCAACAACCCCCTAAAGGCATGTCATTATTTATTTGCATGTATTGTGCACATATATTGAAGTCCAATTGTTCAGGCTAAGGACTGAATTGTGTTTGAAAACATTTTGTTCCATTCGACTTCTATTCATATTGCTTTTGTATTTGGTACCACATAATATATGGGAATCGTGTATAATAGTTCTCCTGCTTTGCTTCTGGTGATACTGCATGCGGAATACATATACTTTTGTTGGGACTACATATGTTTTCGGCATGTTTGATTATTTGTTTGCAAGAAAATGCTGGCAGGACTATCCTTCAGCTCTCCACTCACACCCCCAACCCCCCTGCCTCGGCCGTCCAGGGGCTCCTATAATTAGTCCAATCACATTTATTCTATTTAGTTTTCCTTCAGAAAATATATTTATTTTTCCTGTATCGTTGGAGGTTTTAATATAGTTTTAGTTGCTCTCGTCATGATCTATTCAGCACTGTCTAAGCCAGATGTTCCCTTAAATCTTTTTCAGTTTGCTTCTGGAAACTTGGACGGACCCATTAGGTATTAGCTCATTATCAACATGGTGTATCTAAACTACATGATACCAGTCATGGCATGGATTGAATTTTCTCCAAATAAATACTGAGAAAGTGAAATGGGGCGTGCACGTTATGCTATTTTCCATTTGACAATGCCTCTTCTTTCACCATATATCAGAGCTGATAAATTGGTTCTTTACATGGAGTGGAAGATACATTTACAGTGAAGCTTTTGATCACTGCATAGCTACCAAAGTAGCACGGTGGAGGAATGCTTGCCATACTGTTCTGTCCGGAATTTTGTTCTTGCTAATTATTTTTCTATCTACCAACACTTTGTAATTATACTGTATGGGGGTGTCTGCTTTAGATTCCCCATTATTTAACGAAATTTAAAATTCTATCAAGTGAGATTATGTAGGAGCGATAACCCCATTTGTGTTCTATCAAGAGGGCAGTATTGCTCCCTTTTTTTTTTTTCGTTTAGTATACTATGATTTTCATTTTTCGGGTTAAATATTTTTTTGATCACTGTATTTTAGGTCAACTTATAAATGGATAATTGAACTTTTTTTTCTTATAGTCAACTAACTATACTTTACTTTTCTTACAAACCGTTAAAAAAACCGTTAAGTCATTTGATTTTAAACGGAAATAGACACATAAGCTGCTGAGTTGTAAAAAAAAGCTTATGTGTCAAGGATTATCCCGCGTGGCTTTCAGTGTGGATTTGGAGGGAATATTTTTTGAAGAAAATGAAAAAATTATTTTAAAGTATAATATAAATCAGAAAAGTTAGCCAAAAAAAAACAAGAAAATAAATGAAAATTATATTTAATTATTTTTGTAATTAATATCAAATGAATTTTTATTTAATTATTGACAAATATAATTAAGGAAATTATAAAACATAAAAACTAAAAATATGCTAATTAAAATTAAGGGGAATATGAAAGAATTTTTTTAAAAATAAAATAAAATCAAAAAATTTAAGAAAAAAGCATGGAAAAATAAATATTTTTTTACTTATTTTTGTAATTAATAGAAAATGTTTTTTAGGTAAGACTTAAATATTATTTCAAATGAATTTTTACATTTATTAAATGTCATTTTCTCAGTAATCAGCTAAACTACTTCAACAACAAAATGCAGTGTGATTCCAATTCAGTTCACCCATATGTACATAACAGGAAAAATGATTCTAATATTGAAGAACTCAACAGGATTCCCAGACGGTCAAAAAAACTAAAATCTAATCTCTCACCTTTTCGATTTTTTATTCCAGTTCTTCTACCCGACTTTAGAGCTTGCCGTCAATCTTAAGTAATTTCTTGTCTTATACATGAATGTGAAAATCAATTAAAACCAATAAAACTCAAAAAAAATAAAAAAAGTAAATATCCTACCAAAACAGAGCTAAATTAACAAATATGAGTGACATGGGTATATGGCTTGGGAAGAAATGGGTTGTATTTTGGGACAAAGTTTAAATAATCACGCAACTTCTCAGTATAATTGTTACTTATTGATTCATGTGGATCTAGAAAGTACAAAAAATGATCTTTTTTTTGTTGCTCTATTTGAAATATAGAGAGGGGAAAAATGTGCGGAGCAACAAGTGGTGGGTTAATTTAGATGGTGAAGGAGCAAAAAGAAGAGTTGGTGGCGGTACTTGTGGTTATTGCTGTGGCGGTTTCGATGGTTAAGGAGGAAGGAGATGAAGGGGTGGTGGCGGTACTTGTGGTTGTTGCCATGGCGGTTCCGATGGTTAAGGAGGAATGAGATGAATTGGATGAAATTCGTTGGGTCAGATCGGTTGGGCATGGGTATACTTGTTTTTGATGGGTGGGCTATAGCTTATGTGTATAATATTGTTAACAGTAACTTCCAACTAGGATTCAGTAAATATGTGGCATTTCCACGTTACTATTCTGTTAAAATACTTAACCCCGCTGACGAAAATTCAAATTTTTGTGAGAAAAGTTGAGTTCAGTGAGTTGACTGTAAGAAAAAAAAATTTAGTTATCCATTTGTAAGTTGACCTAAAGTACAGTGACTAAATAAGCATTTAACCCTTCATTTTCCCAACTGAAAGAAGTTTAGCTCCATGTATCTTTCCCACTGGGTGGGATATATATATATATACACACACACACACACACACAGAAGTTTCTAAGCTCAATATTAGATAACTCATCAAAAATCCCTTCAAATACGATAGCATGCAAAAATATTATGGTAAACATTCCCATTCAATTATAATAGTTAAACTCCTTGACCTATTCTGAAAGAAATGTTATTGAACTCCACAGAAAGTAGAATATCGGTTGCCCCACCCAAAGAACTAGCAACTGTACCTTCTCTGTCTGGTGAGATCTCGGCAGAATCCTTCTAGGGAGGATGAAAATCAACACCGAGGATTCGCTGCAATAATATCATCAACATGGGTGTAACCAGTACCCTCAAGGTTCTCATGAGAAAATGTTGTATGTGGGTGTGAAGATGGAGTTATACTGCCCACAACAAGACCCGAGCCTACGTCAAACAAGGAATCGTCAGTGTTAAGGCTAACACAGTCATCATATGGAGAGGTAGGCTCGAGAGCAAGCATGGTAGGTCGTTGGGGCTCACAAGTAGTGGAACATGCTGCCTCATTCACACTACCTTTAAGAAATCCAATGGGAACGTCATAATCATCATCATCATCATCATTATCATCTCCTTCATCATCATCCTCGACAATCTGAAAAATAAGGCAGTAATGACATGAGAAAACATGAAGGTGCCAATATGTCTCTTAACCGGATCCTCGGCTGCCAATATGCTAGAATCAACATCATCATATGGGCACTTTGATAAGGACTTCAAGATAAGAGTGGTCCCATTTGTCGTCCGCCTGATGACATTATGGTCAGCCAGACCCACGACAAGACCTATAGAGGGAACCACCTCGAAAATAAGAGTAGTGGGTGCCTTTGCGCTAGAGCGAATAACTCTCATCTCCTCGGCAACAGAGGATCCTTAGGGAGGAGATTGAGGAGGTACTCGAGATGAAGTCCGCGGGGGAAGATGCTTGGAAGTGGTAGAAGTATGAACCAAAGAAGTAGTTGAAGGAATCCGGAGGAGATTTTCTGCTGAAGGAAGGGGATAAAACTTGGGCATCGAGGCTTCTAGCTCAAGAAATCTACTACTCGTCAGCTAACTTTCTGAACGAGTGCTTAACTTGGGAGAACATAACAACTTGGTCCACCAAAGATGTTTAGGAGGAAAAATTAGCAACGAGCAGAGCATAGTATTATCTTATAACATTTTGAGATTGACAAGCCAAAAGTTGCACTTGCTAATAGCATAACGTCCCTCCCGAGAAACATCAAGAATGATAAAGGGGAGAGGGTCATAGTGAGAAGTCGGTAGTCTAGGATGCTCCCATACAAACGAGCTGGATACATGAACAAAGTTATGAAGTGCCCTCTCATAATCCATATGGCAAGAATAGTCAAAAGGTCGGTGCTAATCGAAGTCGAACTATCGTATCACTCTCGAAGGTGAGTAAAGGATGGTGTCGAACTCATCATCTTCAATAAAGTAAGGAAGCTCAATAGCTCGGAGAAACAGGAACCAAGACCAAGAGAGTGATGGCCCCTATAAACTGTCGACGTTCGGGAAGGAGCAGAATTCTTTCCTATAGAAGTGAGGAAGAAGACCACCCTCTAGGATTATGGTGTAAGAACGAACAACAAAAGACGAGAAATCGTCGATGTAGAGCCGCAAGTCTGAAGAAGCCCTATAATCAATCCAGCGGGAGGTATGAGGAACAACATTTGGTGATGTGAAAAGCAGTGGAAGTTTCTTCTTCTTCTTGGAGAAGTGCAAGGAGGTAGAATGGTCTCGAAAGCATTTAAAAAAGAAGATCTGAAGAAAAGAGCCTGAGATAAAGCAATTCACGTTGTAACTAAACAAATTAGGAAATATTGGTAGGTGGAAGAGAAATACAGTATGAAAAGATAATTGCTACGCCTATAAATAAAGTTAGAAATGGATACCTTCTAACAAATTCCTTTATAACATGGATAGTTTCGTCTATACGGTGATACAAAGTCCCTAAAAAGAGAGGAGCAAGGGGAACATGAAAACCACGAACTACTAGAGCTGTTAAGTTGAACATGCGGGCCGATGGACCATCTACTAGTGAGCTAGGGAAAATAAAGTGAGATAGCCACATGGTCAAATGGGCAACTAGCAGGAAAGGGCACTGTTCTTCATAAAGAACGAGAACTGACTCGTTATGAATGGAACTATCCCAATGACCTGACTTATAGTCTCGAAAGAAATAACACACCTAGGAAAACCATAACGTCTTTTGTTAATTAGGAATCTCGAAGTCAGGAAAGAGCTTGTCACCTTGAAGCAGTGAGGTATAATTGGAGGCTTGCCTGAAAGCTTTTAACATATATGTCACACACTGAGCATCCCTAGAAGACAAACTGGACGGATCACATGAAACAGAGGCGACATCATAAGGCTACAAGATATAAATCAGAATAAGTGTATAGGTTAAAAGGAGAAGTGAAATTCGTAAAAGATGGAATGAAAAAAGAAATTTACTACTTGTTTGCCTAAATCTATACTAGCAATAACACGTAAGTATACGCGTGGGAGCTGTCGTTTTACACTCCAAAATTAATACCTTACTAACACTCTACTAGCACAAAACTTAGTATAATGACAAGCAAGGATCGATCCCACAGAGAAGTGAATTAATCTTTTACTTATTCTAGTATTCCTATTATTTCTATGAATGGGGGTTTTAAGTTTGATTCACTAAACTAACAAGAGTAATTGAGAATAATCAATGAATAAAAAGCATCAGTTCTTCAGTTCAGTATCACCTTATCATAATTATGGAAAAGTCAAGTTTAACAATATTTATCCTTCAATGAGATTAATAACCCTAGATAACCGCAATCGCTAATTATCCAAAATTCTCCTTATGTGTAAATCTAATGTGACAATCGCCTCAAGAGACTCTAACTATCATACAACCTAGAACTATCAGTCTAGATTTAATATAACAGCAGCATGAAGAATTAGAGAATTAGGTTATTTCAAGCAACAATTACACAATCAGGAATTATTTAACTTGCCTTCTAATAACCTTAATAATATCCAAAAGCTTGTCCACAATCAAATACTATCAATTGCTACCTATGATCAGATATAATATCGTTTACTTAATACTATATCTTAATCTAGCAGATGATATTAATCAAATCAATTCAATTGGCCAAATCAAATCAAAAGATTAAATAACATATAATCAGTTAAAACAGATTATCAGAATAAATCTCATGCAAGAAGGAATAAATAAATAAAACCTGATTAAACTATTAATTATGAAAAAGATTCAAGATCCCTTAGAACTGAAAGTAAGAGTTTAGCCTGACATGCCTTCAATCTCCTCCAATTAAGGTTACAATTATAGTTGTCAAGATCTCCCTAATAATAAACCAAAAACATCTATTTATAGTCCTAAGATAATATCCTAAGTCTCTAAGAATTAAGAATCCAATCTGAAGTAGAAATCCTCAAAAATTACAAAAAGTCAAAGCTGGTCAAACTTGGTCAACGCCGCCTTTCTCGCCGGGGCGAGAATTTTATGCCTAGGTTTCTCGCCGGGGCGAGAACGAGCAGAAAGTTTTGGGCCGGGGCGAGCTCTGGATCAGCTGGGGCGAAAACGGGCAGAAGGTTTCTCGCCGGGGAGAGAAACTCCAGTACAAAGTTCTCGCCGGGGCGAGAACCACAATTTTCCAATTTTTCAACTTTTCTCGTTTTGGCTCCGATTTTCCATCTTTTTCTACTTTTGACTCTGAATCCTCCTGAAATCAATAAACAACCTAATAAGTGCATATACACAATAAAACATGCAATAAACTAAATATAAAGGAATGAAAATAAATGAATATTATGCACTTATCAAATTCTCCCACACTTAGTCTTTACACGTCCTCGTGTAAACTAAAACAAAAGTTATATTGAAGTCATTAGAATTCTATTCAACCAAACTTCCAAAGGTTCAAATTCAATCAGCATCCATGAATACTAACACCAATCAACAGAAATTTGATCAATACCTCATCAATCAACTCATAACAATAATCCCATCATTCCCCATTGAACATCTCTAAATCAAATTGAAACTACATATGCATCTCCTATGATTAACACAGATACTAACTCAGGTCATATGGAACAACAACTGTGCACACTGACTCAAAACCATAACATGTTTTTTTCTCTTTTCTTTCTGCTATCCATTTTTTTCATTCAGGTGAATGCATTTTATGCTCCATTTCACCCCTTCTCATTCTTTTCTTAAGTGAGTGCATTTTATGCTCCATCTCACTTTTCTTCTCACCAACGAGTGCGTTTTACGCTCCATCTCGTTGCATGTGTTTATGGGTGAGTGCATTTTACGCTCCATCTCAATCCACCACATGTCTTTCTTTTGAGACAAAATTTTTCAATTTTTACTCTCAATTCTTTTTCAAATTTCCAATTTTTTCACATGGTCCTGCAAACAAGATAAGTAGTTACACAGTTCTAAATCATGAAATCAGTGCACAAAGTCAACTCCACAGATAACTTAGTCAAGTAAACATGTATCTCATACTCAAGTACTCATGCAATACCAATTCAATCTAAATCAGTCAACTATGGGTCCTAACTTCATTATCATCATTTATCAATTAATTCAGCATCAAACAAATTCAATCAATGGCATCAATCTTCATTCTAAAACCAAAAACCTTTGAAAACTTGACCAAACAAACCTACCCTATACTATCCTAAACCTAAACCCCTCCCCCCACACTCAAACCTTACATTGTCCCCAATGTAAGACAATCATGCAAAGACGAGATAAATAAAAAAAAACAAATAAATAAATAAAAAGGAATAGAAAAGCAAATCCGATGTCTTGGGTTGCCTCCCAAGCAGTGCATTTGGTTAACGTCGTTAGCCCGACATCGATTCTCCTCAATCACTCATAACTCGGATCCACTAGGTCTATCATCTCCACACTCTCCATCGAAAATCATTCACGGAAAGGTTTCAGCCTATGTCCATTGACCTTGAATACTTTCCCTGTCTTTGGATTTTGTATATCTATAGCACCATGAGAGAACACATTAGTAATAACAAATGGACCTTCCCAACGAGAGCGCAACTTACCTGGAAATAACTTCAGCCTCGAATTGAATAGGAGAACTTGTTGTCCAACGGTGAAATCTTTCCTCAAAATCTGCTTGTCATGAAAGGCCTTTGTCTTATTCTTGTAAAGTCTAGAACTCTCATATGCTTCATTCCTCATCTCTTCGAGTTCTTGTAGCTGGAACTTCCTATGCATTCCCGCGTCATCCAAACTCATATTACATTGCTTGATCGCCCAAAAAGCTCTATGTTCTAATTCCACGAGTAAATGACATGGCTTCCCAAAAACCAATCTGTACGGAGACATACCAATAGGGGTTTTGTACGCAGTTCTATACGCCCACAATGCATCTTCTAACCGCAAACTCCAATCTTTTCTGCTTGGCTTGACGACCTTTTCCAAAATGGATTTCACTTCACGGTTGGATACTTCAGCCTGACCATTGCTGTGCGGATGATAAGATGTAGAAATCTTATGCAAAACATTATATTTCCTGAAAAGTGCTGCTAACATCCTGTTGCAAAAATGAGTTCCTTTATCGCTGATGATAGCTCTAGGCGTTCCAAATCTGACAAATATGTTAGTTTTGACAAAATCTGCAACAACTTTAGAATCATCAGTCCTGGTGGCTTTAGCTTCCACCCATTTAGAAACATAGTCGACAGCCAAGAGAATGTAAATATTACCATGAGAAACAGGAAAAGGTCACATAAAATCAATACCCCAAACATCAAAAATCTCAACAATTAAAATGGGAGTTTGTGGCATTTGATTTCTATGTGATATATTACCTGTTCGTTGACAATTCTCGCATGATTTACAAAATAGATATGAGTCTCTAAAAATTGTTGGCCAATAAAAACCACTTTCTAAAATCTTATGAGCAGTCCGTTTTGGTCCAAAATGACCTCCACAAGCATAGGAATGACAAAAAGTTAGAATAGACAATGTTTCAGTATTAGGCACACATCTATGGATTATCTGATCAACACAAAATTTCCACAGATATGGATCATCCCAAACATAATGTCTAGCATCACTCCTAAGTTTATCCTTTTGGATTTTAGAAAATTCATTGGGAATATACGCACTTGCTAAATAATTAACAATATTAGCATACCAAGGCAATTCCTCCTGAATAGAAAAGAGATGCTCATCCGGAAAGGAATCATATAATGGTAGTGCCTCCTCATCTCTCACCAGTCTACTCAAGTGATCTACTACCAAGTTATCCGCTCCCTTCTTATCCTTGATTTCCAAGTCAAATTCCTGCAACAGCAGAATCCATCTGATAATCCTGGGTTTAGAGTCCTTCTTGGTTAACAAATACCTGAGAGCTGCATGGTCAGAATAAACTACAACTTTAGTGCCAAGTAAATAAGATCAAAATGTATCTAAAGCAAAAACAACAGATAAAAGTTCTTTTTCTGTTGTCGAGTAGTTAATCTGAGCTGCATTCAATGTTCTAGAGGCATAATAAATGGCATGGACAACTTTGTCAACTCTTTGGCCCAAAACAGCTCCGACTGCATAATTACTTACATCACACATTATTTCAAAGGGAAGATTCCAATTTGGCGGTTGTATCACAGGTGCAGAGGTCAATAGGCTCTTCAACATGTCAAATGCCTCCTTGCACGCATCATCGAACTGGAATTCCACATCTTTTTGTAGCAACTTACATAATGGCAGAGCTATTTTGGAAAAGTCTTTGATAAATCTCCGATAGAAACCTGCATGTCCAAGAAAAGAGCGAATCTCCCGCACACTGGCGGGGTAAGGCAAAACAGACACAATATCTATCTTAGCTTTATCAACCTCTAAACCTTTAGCTGACACAACATGACCAAGCACTATACCCTGTTCTACCATAAAATGACACTTTTCCCAATTAAGAACAAGGTTAGTTTCCAAGCATCTATCTAGCACACGAGTTAGATTGTCCAAGCACAAATCCAAAGAATCACCATGTACTGTGAAATCATCCATAAAGACCTCGATGCAATTTTCTAAAAGATCAGAAAAAATGCTTACCATGCATCGCTAGAAAGTACCTGGTGCATTGCAAAGTCCAAACGACATCCTCCGGTATGCAAAAGTACCAAATGGACACGTGAATGTGGTCTTTTTCTGGTCTTCGGGTGCAATCACGATCTGATTATAACCTGAAAAACCATCTACAAAGCAATAATAAGTATGCCCCGCTAATCTTTCTAGCATTTGATCAATAAAGGGAAGAGGAAAGTGGTCTTTTCTGGTTACAGCATTTAGTTTCCTGTAGTCAATACACACTCTTCATCCTGTTTGTATCCGCATGGGCACCAACTCATTATTGTCATTCGTGATGACAGTTATTCCAGACTTCTTCGGAACTACCTGTACCGGACTCACCCACTGACTGTCGGAGATGGGGTAGATTATGCCTGCATCAAGTAATTTAATCACCTCTTTCTTGACTACCTCCATCATGGGTGGATTTAATCTTCGCTGTGCTTCTCTCGTGGGCTTTGCTCCATCATCTAAAAGAATCTTATGCATGCACATCGCGGGGCTTATACTTTTGATATCTGCTATCGTCCAACCAAACACTGTGACATGGTCCCTTAGAACTCTCAACAATTTCTCTTCCTGCACTTTGGTTAGATTACTAGCAATAATCACAGGTAAAGTTTCATTAGTCCCTAAATATGCATATTTCAAGTGAGCAGGTAAAGGTTTCAATTCTAAGATTGGAGCTTGCTCCACAGATGGTAACCGTTTTTTATGAGAAACAGGCAATTGAATTGATTGAACTGCATATTTATCTGTGAATTTTGGTAAAGAGTGCAATGCAACCATAACTTCCTTCAATTCCTGATTCTGGTCAAATTCTTCCTCTTTATCCATGTCCAAGTTGTTAGCAATAGCCATCTCCAAGCTTTCCCTGTGGTCTTATTCAAAAGATCCCTACACTATAGAATCAATGATGTCAATGGCAAAAACATGACCAACATCACTAGGGTACCTCATGGCGTCATATATATTGAACTGAATTTTCTCTCCATCAAATTCCATAGTCAAGGTCCCATTGTGCACATCGATTATTGTCCTTGCTGTTTTCAAGAATGGCCTTCCTAGCAAGATGTGCGAGGGATTTGGAGATCTGTCATCTTCCATATCCACCATATCCACAATGTAAAAATCTGCAGGAAATATTAACTGATTCACCTGCACTAAGACATCTTCAATTACCCCTTGAGGGTAAGTGTTAGTACGATCAACAAGTTGAATGATAACACCAGTTTGTTTCAAAGGTCCTAGATTTAAAGAAGCAAATACAGATAATGGCATGACATTTATTGACGCTCCTAAATCTAGCATGGCTTTCTCAAATCTGGTATTACCTATTCTGCATGGGATTGTAAACATTCCTGGATCTTTACATTTAGGAGGCATTTTTCTTTGAAGCACTGCTGACACATTCTCTCCTACAGTGACTTTTTCATCATCTTTCAATTTTCTTTTGTTAGTGTACAATTCTTTCAAAAACTTTGCATACCTGGGCACTTGTTTGATGGCCTCCAAAAGAGGAATGTTGACTTCTACCTTCCTGAAGGTTTCCAAGATTTCCTTATCCTTTTCCTCCTTCTTTGAAGTCTTGTGTGTTCTAGGTGGAAACGACAACGGTGGGGTCTTAACTGGAGTAGATGGGGTAACAGCTTCCGTCGGTGTCTCTATCTCATCACTAGCTTTCTCCTTTTCAATTTTCGTCACTGTTTTGGGTACTTCCAACTCTTTTCCACTCCTTAGTGTAATCGCACTAGCATTCTCCCTTGGATTGACAACTATTTGGGAGGGCAACTTTCTTGAACCCTGAGCATCCAACCTCCCCACTGTGGTGGCAAGTTGACCTATCTAATTTCTCAAGTCTTGAACAGAATTTTTCGTTTCCTGCTGGAACTACTGTGTCTGACTCATGAATGCCTTGAACATGTCTTCCAAAGATGTTCCAGAATTTGCAGGAGCTGCCTGTCTAGGTTGATATTGATGTGGAGCTGGTTGAGAGCCTTGTGGGAACCCTTGTTGTCTAACCGGATACATGCTTTGCGCTGGTGGCCTATTTCCTCCATAACTAAGGTTAGGGTGATCCCTCCATCCTGGATTGTAAGTATTTGAATATGGGTCATACTTCCGCTGAGGTTGTGCTTGATAATTTCCCACTGCATTAGCTTACTGTGCGGTTTCATCCTCTTGCAATGTCGGACAAGAATTAGTACTATGACCATCCATTAAACAAATCCCACAAACTTTTGCTGCTGGTGTATTTCCTGTAGCCAATTGTCTAACCATCGCAGTCAAATCAAAAATTTGTTGTTCAAGATTGCTCGTGGTAATCTCATTCACTTTTACAGGTGCACGGTCATTCCTTGTCCCATACTGCTGAGAATTAGTAGCCATATTTGCAATTAAAGTCCTTGCAGCCTCCGATGTCTTATCCACTAGTGCTCCTCCACTTGCAGCATCGATCATACTCCGATCCATTGGTAATAATCCCTCATAAAAGTATTGAATCAGGTGTTGATCGTCTATTTGATGGGGAGGACAACTGGAACACAGTTTTTTAAATCTTTCCCAATACTCATACAGTGTCTCTCCGTTGAACTGTCGAATGCCGCATATCTCCTTTCTGATGTTGGCAACTCTTGAAGCAGGAAAGTACTTCTCCAAGAACAGCCTTTTCATGTCATTCCATGACTGTATTGACCCTGAAGGAAGATAGTACAACCAGTCCTTCGCTAGATCTCCCAATGAGAATGGAAATGCCCTTAGGTTGATTTGATCCTCTGTTATTCCATGTGGCTTCATGGTGGAACACACCACATGGAATTCCTTCAAGTGCTTGTACGGATCTTCACCTGTGAGACCACGAAAAGTAGGCAAAAGATGAATTAGTCCCGATTTAAGTTCAAAAGCAGCAGTTAATGTAGGATATTCAATGCATAAGGGTTGTTGATTGAGATTAGGAGTGACTAATTCTTTAAGTGTTCTATTGTTATTTGGCACCGCCATTTCTTCTTCTTCCTCTGAATCGGTGGATGATGTATTTGACAGGAATTCAAGTGCTATGTTGAGTCCCGATGATGGAAATTCGTCTGACTCTGCAGTGATGCCTCGAGCTTGACGAGCTTTTTTCCTTAGTCTGCGTGCAGTTTTCTCAATTTCTGGATCAAAATTCAAATCACCGGATTGAGAGGATCGTGTCATAAACTACAATAATAAACAAAAATAAAATAAAATGAAGAATAAATAAAGATAAATAACACTTCCCCGGCAACGACACCAAAATTTGGGAGCTGTCGTTTTACACTCCAAAATTAATACCTTACTAACACTCTACTAGCACAAAACTTAGTATAATGACAAGCAAGGATCGATCCCACAGAGAAGTGAATTAATCTTTTACTTATTCTAGTATTCCTATTATTTCTATGAATGGGGGTTTTAAGTTTGATTCACTAAACTAACAAGAGAATTGAGAATAATCAATGAATAAAAAGTATCAGTTCTTCAGTTCAGTATCACCTTATCATAATTATGGAAAAGTCAAGTTTAACAATATTTATCCTTCAATGAGATTAATAACCCTAGATAACCGCAATCGCTAATTATCCGAAATTCTCCTTATGTGTAAATCTAATGTGACAATCGCCTCAAGAGACTCTAACTATCATACAACCTAGAACTATCAGTCTAGATTTAATATAACAGCAGCATGAAGAATTAGAGAATTAGGTTATTTCAAGCAACAATTACACAATCAGGAATTATTTAGCTTGCCTTCTAATAACCTTAATAATATCCAAAAGCTTGTCCACAATCAAATACTATCAATTGCTACCTATGATCAGATATAATATCGTTTACTTAATACTATATCTTAATCTAGCAGATGATATTAATCAAATCAATTCAATTGGCCAAATCAAATCAAAAGATTAAATAACATATAATCAGTTAAAACAGATTATCAGAATAAATCTCATGCAAGAAGGAATAAATAAATAAAACCTGATTAAACTATTAATTATGAAAAAGATTCAACATCCCTTAGAACTGAAAGTAAGAGTTTAGCCTGACATGCCTTCAATCTCTTCCAATTAAGGTTACAATTGTAGTTGTCAAGATCTCCCTAATAATAAACCAAAAATATCTATTTATAGTCCTAAGATAATATCCTAAGTCTCTAAGAATTAAGAATCCAATCTGAAGTAGAAATCCTCAAAAATTACAAAAAGTCAAAGCTGGTCAAACTTGGTCAACACCGCCTTTCTCGCCGGGGCGAGAACGAGCAGAAAGTTTTGGGACGGGACGAGCTCTGGATCAGCTGGGGCGAAAACGGGCAGAAGGTTTCTCGCCGGGGCGAGAAACTCCAGTACAAAGTTCTCGCCGGGGCGAGAACCACAATTTTCCAATTTTTCAACTTTTCTCGTTTTGGCTCCGATTTTCCATCTTTTTCTACTTTTGACTCTGAATCCTCCTGAAATCAATAAACAACCTAATAAGTGCATATACACAATAAAACATGCAATAAACTAAATATAAAGGAATGAAAATAAATGAATATTATGCACTTATCAACGCGATCAAATAGCAATATAGTGGCAAGCAACGTATCGTCTCACATAGAATTGTGAATAATAACTATCAATTATCAATTTTATATTAAATTAATTTTATTAAACAAATATCTCAAATTGTTGAATTATGAAAATAAATTAAACTAAATTAACTATTCACTAACTACCAAGAAATTGATTTCAGATTTAAAAGACTTAAGATTACAACTTCCCTTGATGTTTCGCTCCAATTTTTATCATTTCCTTTCAAGTTATGTCAATTATGTTGGATTGTTAATCAAGAACTCATTAGTATTTGTTGTTTCCTAAAGGCACTATCGAGATCTAGAAGGGTGGTTAAATAGATCTTTAAAACTTTTGGTTATTTAAGAGATGTTACCAATTAGATTGTTAATCAATATTAATTATGCACAATGGAATAAGATTTGGAAAAAATTCCTTAAAGATTAATGGAAAATTCTTAGTTCTAAATTTAGTGTATGTGGTTTTAAGTCACTCAAACAATATAAATAATATGACAGAAAGTAAGTGCTGAAAGATAATGAACACAGGCGAATTTTAAGTGGTTCGGAGACTGAATAACTCATAGTCCACTCTTCTACTTCAACAAGTAGGAAATCCACTAAGGATACAGATCACTCAGATCTTTACAACTGAATCATTAAGGTTCATTCGAGTCACTAAGTCTCGGAATATGGACACTTAGTCCTGGATCATTAAGATCTCTTTAAGTCACTTAAACTTAGAAGATTGTCACTTAGACAATGAAGAGTTGATTTAATGTTGTTGAGATGTGCTGCTAAGTTAGAAATATGATTTTCTCCTAAGATGCTTAGCAGCTTGAACTAGATGTTCAGCTTTCATAGAGTTCGTTCTTAGACTTTGACAGAGCTTAGACTTGATGATCAGAGCTTTCTCTTTAAATTTGAATATTGGTTGCCTTTTATAGTCTGCCGAAATATCTTCCTATTACTACTAGGCTCTCCTTGGTACATTTAATGCTCAGATACTCCCAGATCCTTGATGTTGACATTTTAAACTTATGTGTCAGTTGCTTTTTGACATGCCTGTCACATCAGCCTGCAACCTCACCTACCACCTGTGAGTTGTCGCTTTCAGTAACCTAGCTAGTAGACACATATTCTGATCTTTGATTTCATCCAAGGATGTTTGGTGAATGCATCGGGACCTTCAATTAGCAACGTTCTTATGTCAGTCTTATTATCAGACCTGACTTTGCTCAACTGATGAGTAGGTTTCATACCTAAGAATCGAATACCTATTTATGTGGATTATTGTTTATTTTCTTGGTGTATAGTTACTTTTTATACATTTTAAGTGTTTTTGTAGGTTGCATGTTTTGGGAATTGATGTGGCAAGAGTTGACCAAAGCAGCAACAAAAGAAGTGAAAAAATGTAAGAAGTGAAGCAGCGCGGCCGTGCCCAAATTGTACTAGGGAGCAGCGCGGCCACGCCGGTCTCCAGAGTTAGAAAAAAAATTGTCTGCCAAGGTAGCGCGACTGCGCCCCATTTAGGCTTACTTCCAGCATGGTTGTGCTGGTTCGGGAGTTGACTAAGCTTTGACTTTCTGGTTTTTAATGAAGCAGATGATGTGTAATTGATATTCAGACTTCTAAATCATTTAGGATTTTTATCAGATATTATAAATAGATGTTTTAAATCAGTTTTAAGGTTGTTGAATCTGTTAGTGCAAACCCTAGTTTTGGAAGCCAATTGTGAAGATTTGAAGCAAATTGTTAGCAAGAGAAAATCAACGCACGAGCTAGAGAGAGGTTCAAGGATTGCATTAACAGTTTTTATTATCTTCTCTATCTTTTACTTTTGAATTTTGAATGCTATTAAATTTGTGGATGATGGATTTTAGTTTAATTACAAACTAAATTTCTTTTTAAGGTTGTAGCGGATCTTATTGTGTAGCTTTGTTTGATATGCTTCGTTGATAATTATTGTTAATTATTATTGAATTGTCTATTATGGTTTATGCTTAATAGCTTAATTATTTGGCCAGTAATTACCGGGATAATCTATATGAATTCGAGAGATTAAGTATAGATTTAGATCTGACCGTAAAAGCATGTGATTGTGTTTTTTGCATGTCGATGGAATTCATAATTTGTGTTTAGGATAAGGATATATATACCTATTCACCACATGTAATCTAATAGGGAACCTGAACTTAAATCCTTTTTAATTGTAATTCACATAGAGATATAGTGAATTAGTTAACTAGGGTGTTTATCTTAAATCTATCATCAATGGATTTGAGTTGATTTGTTTATGGTACGTCGAGAGATGGTTATAGATATTGATGAGTTCTCGATTAACAATCCGAAATAATTAGCGTAATTTGATAGGAAGTGTATTGAACAAAGTGAAACAATAAGTGAAGTTGTAGTCTTAAGTGTTTAAAATTTGTTTTCAAACTTGTGGAAATTAGTTTAGTTGAAGTAATTACTTAAATTCAGGAATCCTCAAAACCTTAATCGATTGTTTTATAAATTAAGTTAATACAAAGTTGATAATTGGTTTTATAAATTACAATTTTTTCTCCATGGGAACGATACTCTACTTACACTTTATTACTTGTGGACTACGTATACTTGCGTATTTTTGCTAGCATAGATTTGGGCAAACAAGTTTTTGGCGCCGTTGTCGGGAAAAATTTGTGTTTATAATTTTCAAGTATCAATTTAATTAATTCAGTTTTAGTTAAACTTTATTTTTGTTGTTCTTGTTATATCCTGTTTCAGGTGATTTCAGTTCGTTTATGCAAACGTGATCAAAACAGCTGGAACTTGTGCAGTGCGAGGACAATCTTGAGAACAAGTTACGTCAGTTGAGAAAGTTTTGCTAAGAGACAATCGAGAAAGAGAAAATAGCTAACGAAGAGCAGAAATCACTGAGGGACTACACCATGCCAAAAATAGATGAGATTAAGTCAAGCATCACGAGGCCAGCGATCACTGTGAATACTTTTGAGATTAAATCGGGTATAATTTAGATGATTTAGAACTCGGTACAGTTTGGAAGATTGGTCAATGATGATCTGAATGAACATTTGGTGAGCTTCCTTGAGATATGCGATACATTCAAATACCACAATGTTACGGATGATGCGGTTAGATTACGTCTATTTCCATTCACTCTAAGGGATAAGGCAAAGAGTTGGCTGCATTCACTTCCACTAGGATCCATTACGACATAGGATGACCTAGCCCAGAAATTTCTAGCGAAATTCTTTCCGCTGGCTAAGACTACCAAGATGAGGAATGACATTACTACCTTTGAGCAACAACATGGAGAGTCGATGTATAAGGCTTGGGAGAGGTTCAAAGACTTAATTGAGAAGATGCCTGCATCATGGGTTACCCAAGTGGCTACAGGTTCAGACATTCTACAATGGGTTAGTAGTAATACTCGAACAAGCATAGATGCAACTGCGGGAGGAGCACTTATGACTAAAAGTTTTGATGAGGTTTTTGAATTGTTGGAGACAATGACAACAAATAACTATCAATGGCCAACTACGAGGATGAATCAACACAAGGTAGCCGGGGTATTAGAAATAGATACAGCCACAACTTTAGCAGCTCAGATGGCAGCTATGTCTAAGAAGATCGATGTTATGGCAGAGTCAAAAACTCAGCAAGTAGCCTATATGTGTGAGCTATGCGCGAGTGGACATCCTACAGATTATTGTGTCATTAATCCGGAAGCAGTCCAGTTTGTGGGTAGCTACCAACGTCCTCCAAATCCTTACCAAAACACTTACAATCCGGGGGCAAGGAACCATCTTAATTTATCATGGAGCAACAATTAGAATCATCAGCAAGCTCCTAGACCATCATATCCCCCAGGATTTCATAACCAACACCAGCAGGTCGCTACCCAGCCACAACTAAAAAAGAAACCTGATTTGGAAGAGCTCTTGATAAAGTATATGGCGAATAATGATATGTTGTTAAAGAGTCAAGCGACTGCTATCAGAAATCTTGAGAATCAGGTGGGTCAAATGGCTAATATGTTAAACAACAGACCTCAAGGATCTCTGCCGAGTAATATGGAAGTTAACCCCAAGAGAGATAGTAAGGAACAGTGCCAAGCTGTCACACTAAGAAGTGGGAAGCAAATCCTCACAGACAGCGCGGCCGCGCCTGAAATACAAGGAGAAGCAGTGCGGCCGCGCCCTTCTCCAGTTACAAATTCTGCAGAAAATTCAGAGGAGAAAGAAGAGAAGATAGAAACCGAGCTAAAAGAAGAGGAGAAAACAAAACAATCAGTAGTACACCCTCCAATTCCATATCCACGGAGATTTCAGAAACAAGAATTAGATAAGCAGTTTTTCAAATTCCTCGAAGTTTTTAAGAAGCTACAAATCAAAATACCGTTTGCAGAAGCTTTAGATCAGATGCCAAGCTATACCAAGTTCATGAAAGGAATTTTGTCAAGGAAGAAAAAGCTAGAGGATTATGAAAAAGTAGCGTTAACTGAAGAGTGTAGTGCTATATTGAAAAGAAGTTGCCGCCGAAATTAAAAGATCCTGACAACTTTACTATTCCTTGCACCATTGGTAGCTTGTCAATCAACAGATGTTTGTATGATTTGGGTGCTAGCATCAACCTCATGCCTTTATCGATATATGTCCAGTTGGGTCTACCTGCACCAAAGCCAACAAACGTCTCTCTTCAGCTTGCGAATAGGTCAGTTACATATCCCAAGGGTATTATGGGGGACATTCTTGTGAAAGTCGATAAATTCATATTTTTAGCTGATTTCATATTTTTGGATTATGAAAAGGACAAAGACATTCCTATCATACTTGGGAGGTCGTTCTTAGCAACTGGTAGAACACTAATAGATGTGCAAAAAGGAGAATTGACTATGGGGGTTTAAGACCAAGAAGTGACATTCAATGTGTTCAAAGCTATGAAGTTTCCTACAGATGAAGAGGAGTGTTTCCGGATGGATGTGGTAAAGAAGGTAGTGGATGATGAATTTTTGAGGACAATGACTAAGGATCCGTTGGAAACTACATTATTGGGGGATGCTGACATGGATGATCCAGAGATGATAGAGTTTCTTCAGATATTAGATGCATTGCCAAGGGTGCACAAATTCAAAATTCCTTTGGAACTATTGGAGCATACAGACAAGTCCTTAGAGCGCTTGAAGCCATCTCTTGAGATGCCTCATACACTTGAGCTTAAACCTTTACTTAACCATCTCAGGTATGCTTATTTGGGTGAATCATCTACTTTACCTGTTATTATTTTATCTGTACTTAATGAATTTCAGGAAAGTAAGTTGATACGAGTTCTTCGAGAGTACAAAACTGTAATTGGATGGACCATTGCTGACATCAAAAGAATAAGCCCATCTTTTTACATGCACAAGATATTTATGGAAGATGATGCCAAACCTACAGTGGAACAACAAAGAAGGTTAAACCCAATTATGAAAGATGTAGTCAAGAAAGAGATCATAAAATGACTGGATGCTGGTATTATATACCCCATATCTGACAGTTCTTGGGTGAGTCCGGTTCAGTGCGTACCAAAAAAAGGAGGAATGACAACGATAACAAACAAAAACAACGAGCTAATACCGACGAGGACAGTAACCGGTTGAAGGGTTTGCATGGATTATAGGAAACTTAATAAAGCAACCCGAAATGATCACTTTCCACTACCTTTCATTGATCAGATGTTGGATAGATTAGCTGGACACGAGTACTACTGTTTATTGGACGGATATTCGGGGTACAATCAGATTACAATTGCTCTGGAGGATCAGGAAAAGACTACGTTCACTTGTCTGTATAGTACTTTTGCTTTTAGGAGGATATCTTTCGGATTGTGCAACGCACCAACGACGTTCCAAAGGTGCATGATGGCAATTTTCTCATATATGGTGCAATGCAATGTGGAGGTTTTCGTGGATGATTTTTCAGTATTTGGGGACTCTTTTGATAGTTGTTTGAAAAATCTTGTCATGGTACTGAAAAGGTGCGTGGAAACCAATTTGATGCTTAACTGGGAAAAATGCCATTTCATGGTGCAAGAAGGGATCATCCTCGGTCATAAAGTGTCAGCAAAAGGGTTAGAGGTGGACAAAGCCAAACTCGAGATAATTGAAAACTTACCACCACCAACTTCAGTGAAGGGGATTCGTAGTTTTTTGGAATATGCCGGGTTTTATCGGAGATTCATTAAGGACTTTTCCAAAATAACGAAGCCATTATGCAATTTATTGGAGAAAGACGTCCCATTCAAATTTGACGAGGATTGTTTGTCGGCATTTGAGCTTTTAAAGAAGAAACTGACTACAACACCAGTGATAGTTGCACAGATTGGTCAATGCCATTCGAGTTAATGTGTGATACTAGCGACTACGCAATTGGGGCTGTTTTGGGGTCTTTCATGCCATTTATTATGCTAACAAAACATTGTCGGATGCCCAACTCAATTATATAACTATTGAGAAGGAGTTGCTTGCAATGGTGTATGCATTTGACAAATTCCGTTCGTACTTAATCGGAACTAAAGTGTTGGTGTTCACGGACCATTCAGCGATAAGATATCTGATTTCGAAGAAAGATGCGAAGCCGAGGTTAATTAGATGGATACTTCTACTTCAGGAATTGGACTTGGAAATCCGGGATAGAAAGGCTACGGAAAATCAGGTGGCGGATCATCTTTCCAGATTAGAAAACAATAAGCATGCAAAGGAAGACAAGACTGTGATTAATGAGTTCTTCCCGGATGAGCAGCTATTCGTGATCAAAACAGAAGTTCCATGGTATGCAAATTTTGTCAATTATTTAGTTAGCAATGTATTTCCTCCAAACTTGACAAGCCAACAAAAGAAGAAGTTTTTACATGACGTGAAGAGGTACATTTGGGATGAGCCATTCCTGTTCAAACATTCGCAGATCAAATGATACGACGATGTGTTCTGCAAAGTGAAATTGAAAGCATCTTACATTATTGACATGACTCGCTTTATGGAGGACATTACGTGGGTGAAAAGAAAGCTGCCAAGGTGTTACAAGCAGGATTTTTCTGGCCCACATTATTTAACGATGCTTACCAATTTGTTTAGAGATGTGATATATGTCAAAGGGTGGGAAATATCTCTAAACGCCATGAGATGCCATTGAACACAATTTTTGAAGTTGAAGTCTTCGACGTTTGAGGGATAGATTTCATGGGACCATTTTCGGTCTCCTTCAACAACCTCTACATTCTCTTGGCAGTTGATTATGTCTCAAAATGGGTGGAAGCCAGTGTTATGCTGACCAATGATGCCAAAGTCGTTTTAAAATTTCTACAGAAAAATATTTTCACAAGATTTGGCACCCCAAGGGCAATTATCAGTGATGAATGGAGCCACTTCTGCAATAAGTATTTCACAGCTCTCTTGGCTAAATATGGGGTCAACCACATAATTGCTACAGCTTATCACCCCCAAACCAGTAGTCAAACAGAAGTCTCTAATAGAGAAGTGAAGAGAATTTTGGAAAAGATCGTCAACCTTACTAGAAAATATTGGTCAACAAAGTTGGATGACACGCTTTGGGTTTACCGGACAGCATACAAGACACCCATTGGCATGTCGCCGTTTTAGCTAGTTTATGGTAAGGCATGCCACCTTCCTGTTGAACTTGAGCACAAAGCATATTGGGCCATCAGACAGCTGAATTTCGATCTCATAGCTGCGGGGGAGAAGAGACTTCTCCAACTTAATGAACTTGATAAATTCCGTCTGCAAGCATGTGAGAACTCGAAGTTTACAAGGAAAAAGTCAAAAAGTGGCACGATAAAAAATTATTGACAGGAAATTCGAGCCGGGACAAGCAGTGCTTTTATACAATTCTCGATTAGGATTATTTCCAGGCAAGCTCAAATCTCGGTGGTCCGGACCTTTCATTGTCAAACAAGCATTCCCTCATGGCACCGTCGAAGTCTTTGGTCAGAATCCAAATGAAACATTTAAAGTCAATGGACAACGAGCAGACAACCTGTTTAGAGTTCAGTCAGCTTGAAGGTGCGCAGAGTCTGTTAGGCAAACCTAGAGTGAAGATCTGCCAGTCACATCAGTCGCATCGTAGAGTGAGGCTCGGTCAGTCACAAAGCTCTCTCTTGGCTTCATAGAGTTGGACCAGGCACATCGTAAAGTGAAGTCCAGCCAGATGCATCGTAGAGTTGAGCATGTCATCGCAGAGCTTGCAAGGCAAATGTAGAGTAAGGCTCAGCCTGTCGCAAGGCTCATTCGGCATCGTAGAGCTCTTGTTCTTGGGTTCGTAGATTCAATTTAGTAAGTCACTCTACGACTCCTATGAATAATCTGTAAGCAAGCAGCAACGTAGAGTAACCTCTGCCTGAGCACTCAAAGTTAAAATAACAATCTTCAGAAAGACTACTAAGTAAGTTGTTCATGAGCTATCAGACAAACAAAGATCTCAGAGTACATCCAAAGCATTAAATCCTAACAAAGAGCACAAGGCAGCTCAAACATACACTCTACGATCCCATCAAGACTCTACGGCCTGCACCTTAGACAAGGTTGTAGAGTGGGAAAACACCAGCCAGATCAAGTCGTAGAGTTGAGCCAAAGATAACAAAGATACTTTGGCAGCTTAAACGAAGCATCATAAAGATCATAAAGCAGTCCTCTATGACATAACAGCAGAGATAATGTCTGAAGATTAAGTAGAGCAGTCCTCTACAAGAAAAGTGCTAAAGCATTAGAAGAACATAATGCAGTCCTCTATGAGAAGAAAGAATCTATAGAGCTAACATCTGAAGAATACAGAACAATCCTCTATGATTAACAAGCTGTAGCAAAAGCTCAACGAGATCATGAACCTATGCTTTGAGAATGTAAAGCTCAACGGAGAACACAGAGCACAAGAGACTCAATTACAAAATAGTAAGAAGCACATTAAAGCATAATGCAAGTGCAGTCAGCCACTCTACAAGCTCTAAGGAAGTATATATCATGCATGATCATAAGACCACATTATGGAGCGAGCAGATAACTCTACGATTAGAAGCAACAGGCTACAACACAGTTAATCGTAGAGTAAGTAAGTGCCATCAAGGATTGAAGACATCAGAGCACTTAGGTTGATTATCCCAAGATAAGCGGCTGACCGCTTAAATGAACGAAATAAGGAACCAATCTGAGTGGGGTTCAAACAACTATGTTTACTGCAGCAAAAGTCAGCACACTTGACTCCACCACTTTAGTACCAGGTAATGGAAGCTGACTCAGATATCACTAGTAGACTTCAAGGAGTAAAATATTTATTGGTACAATAAAGAAGTTTGCAGAAAGAGAAACTCCAACGGGAAGATTTGCAACGGGAAGCTATCAACAACAGGATTCCAAATAGAAGGATAATGGAATCTATTTATGGCAAACTGCATCAAGATTGAAAAATGAAGTGAACAAGAGCAAGAAAAGTGATTGAAAAATTCTGCTGAAAGCTTCACTGCAACATCAGAAGTCTGCCAAAGGGCTGACATATGAGCTAAGAGTCGAATGACCAAGAAGCCAAGATCAAGAGTAACTAGATCCGAAAGTAAATCTAGAAAAACAACTCTGTGATCAACCATGAACACTGCAAGCTGACAAGATAAAGAACAGAACAAGTTCTGTATACAAGACAACAAGTGTTCATGACTGCTAATCTCAAGAATGCATTAAGCTTATTTGAAGAGCTTAAGCAGTAAGTAGAAGGTGATCATCTGTATCTGCTATGTACTAGAAGAAGAAGAGCTTCAACGACAATCATTAGCAACGTTCAGAAGACGATCATCATCAACTGCTAAGTACCTGAAGATGAAGGAGATCAAAGTTCATTTTAGCAGCACAACACAATAACCATCAACACATCAATGAGGGTCTTAGGGGTCCTTGTTTTAAGTGACTAAACAAAGTCAAGTCTGTTGGACTTGATGAGTACCAAAGGGTACAAGAGATTCTAAGGTTGTCGGTCTTAGTCTACAGAGTTCCAAGGCTGCTGGCTTTAAAGAGCTCTTAGTGAACTGGAGTTCCAAGTCTGCTGGGCTTGAAGAGGGTAAAAGAATCCTTTTCTAAGGGACTAAAAATAACTTATGTCTGCTGGACTTGAGAAGGTGGAGCGTCCTTGTCTTAGTGACTAAATTAGTGGATTCCTACTTGTTGAAGTAGAATAGTGGAGTAGACGTTGTTTAGTCTCCGAACCACTTAAAACCTCTTGTGTCATTTACTTTATGTCTTTTGCATTATGCTCAATAACTGTTAAAGCTGCTATCAACCATATCGTAGATTTGTTAATTGAACTGAGATTATGTTTATATCTTTGAAGGGATTATTAAAGTATATTCCGCTGTGCATGAATTGATTCTATTAATCATAACTGATATACTTTCGTAATAAAAGGAATTATTTTTAAAGGATCTATTCAACCCCCTCCCTTCTCGATCTCTATTGTGTCCCTGAAAACTAACAAATTTCCTTCAAGTTAAGTTAGAAAAAACGAAAATAGTTGTTGGTAAATCTTATTCTAGCGACAAGCCCATTATAGGAGAGATAGTATGAAAGTTTTTGTAGAGCAATGGGCAAGTTGGACGGAATGGGGGTGGACTTTTTATAGGGCTCAAATTTTTTTTGCAAACGACTAAAATTTTATTGCTGAAAATTATCTCAATATCCAAAAGGCATGGATAAAGGGATATACCAGTACAACCAATATTTGATATTTGACATATGCTCTATATGAAATCCAAAAAAAAAATACATTGATACTGCTATCATCACAACATACTCACTGAGATAAACACAACATCCAGCGCCGAAGAGATTAAAATTTGAACACCATCACAAACTCTCACCATGCCGCATTGACTTTACTTTGCATATCTCCCAAATACTTATGCTCTGCACTCCACCTTTGAAAAACATTTAGTATAAAGCTTGAACATGACTTCAACACTATATGTTATCTGAATTCCACAAACTTGAAAATTAGAACACTTTCACTAGCAAACTTCTTCTCTTGTTAATCTATTTACAACAAAACATCATTAAAAAGTTGCATTGAGCTAATCTTCTTTGACTTGGCTCTAAATTTTTGTTGTTGTATATCCACGCAAAATACATTGTACTAACGTTCCCTAGCTTGTTTTCTATTGCACATCAAAACGCAAAAAGCTGCATTAGGAAACTGTACATCTTATGACAAATCCACAAAATTCTGGGTATACTTCCCCAAATTAACTCTGATTTCTTTTCTGCTGCATAACTTTTCCTGTTGATTTTTCATAACATTTATGCTTGATTCCATTCATAATCTGTGACATATTTGGATAGCTTATCCATTTTGGAATCTTCCAAAAACAATATGTATACTCCCTCCCTTTTGACAGAAAGCTACTTAAATTTTCCATACGCTTGTAATTTTCCACTAATTTAACATTCAAGAAAATGCTCAACAAGTGTCATATACTCCTATTCCATTGAAAAGCTTTCACACAAAACTTTCATCCTTCCAACAAAATAAAAACAAGACATAATCATTTGAATAATCCCCTTCCTACACCACAATGCCATCATGATTATCTTTCAATACTATATTCTCATAACTTTCTTTCCATAGGTCTCATTTGAGGTCGGCTAATAAGCATGACTTCTTTTTATCTTTTTTCTTTTTTTCTATAACTCAAATTTTGAAATATAAGGGTTGTACATGTGTTTTCGGATTAATTCTATATCGAATGAGAGTGACTCTTGAGAGTGTGTAATAGTACTTTATGTAATTGTTAGGTTACTTCACTTGATGTTTAAATTTTTAAGTTGTGAACTTAATATAGTATCAAGGGAGGCAAAAAAATATTTTTTGTTATTCATTATGTAAAATGAATTATTTCGATAGAATAAAAATTTGTTAGAAAAACTTTTAGTTTTATGTCTCTTCATCTTCCTATCTCTTCATCTTCCATTTTCTCTCCCTCCATGCCTATATATATGCATCATATAGAAGAATAGAAGGTGTGAAAAAAATGGAGAGTGATACATCCGAAAGTGTAAAGGAATGATGTAATACACTCATCCGAAAGATTGTGAGAGATATCAAAAGAATTGTGGATGACCACTTAAATACAAGAGATTATCAATATACATTTTATTGATTATACATTTTGTTTTATCTATTATTTTATAACACGTTATCAGCACGAGTTTCTACCCGATTTTAAAAGGGAAGTTCTTTCAACTCACTGTAAGTATTATTTCATTACAATTAAATTTGATCGTGTATATTTAATTGTTTTAGTAAGTTAAAGTAGTGGCAAGGAATGACTCATACTGTGCTAGAAATCAAGCAAAGAATAATTTGTCATGGACTCTTGATGCTGAGATTCATCTAGAGGCAAAGAATCTTGAAGATACAATTAAGGTTGAAAATCATGCATCCCTGCAGGATCATGCAAAAATTAATGATTTTTATTCGTCATCATCTCACTTATGAAGACATGTTAGAGAAAATATTGACTACATTTCATGCCTCAAATATGCTCCTGCAGTAGCAATATCGAGAGCATAAGTTCACAAAATATTCTCTGAAGCGATAGAGGAAACTATATTCCCTGAAGTGATATCGTGTCTTCTAGTGGCTGAACAAAATAATGAGTTTTTGCTGAAAAACTACTAATATCGCCCGACCGGTTCTACTCCATTCTCTGAAGTGAATGGAACCTCATTTGATAAACATAAAGGAAATTATGGTCGTGGTCGTAGATGTGGAATGGAAGGCCATTGGTCGTACTTGTCGTACTCTTAAATATTTGATAGATTTGTACCAAGCTTCCATAAAATAAAAGGGAAAGGAAATTGAAACGAAAATTTGTTTATCATAAGGATCTTGAAAATCCCATGAATGATTATAATGATCTTGAAGATCTTATAAATTATCTTGACTTTTCAAATGAAAATGGCTATATCAAGTAATTATTTTTATTTCATTATATTATGGCATTATAATAAGCATTTTTATTTTGATATGTTTTATTTACGTTTCAAGTAATAAAGTTTAATTTATGTTTTACATATATGAAGATATATGGGTCCTATTGGTAATTAAAGGCTTTGGAAGAGCGATTACCATATAGAATAATTTTTAAAATTATGCAAAGCCAATGTCAATATCATATCAGGTTTATTGAACTTAATTAAAAGCTCTGGAAGAGCGATTATTCATCAAACTTAATCAAGGCTCTAGAAGAGCGATTATAATTGAAGACTCTGGAAGAGTGATTATAATGTTGCCAAAGGGCACAAAACTTTGAATTAATGATACTTTGTATTCTACTGAGTTAAGAAAAAATTTACTCAGCTTTGAGGATATACGTTATAATGGTTATCATGTTGAAATTAATAATGAAGGCAGTGAAGAATTTCTTTATATTACTTCAATAGTATCGTGTCAGAAGCTCATACTAGAAAAACTGCCTATTTTCTCTTCTGGGTTATATTATACTACAATGAGAATAGTTGAAACAAATGTTGCAATACACCAGAAGTGTTCAGACCCAAAAATTTTTATGCGTTGGAATGATCGTCTTGGTCATCCAGGATCAATAATGATGCGTCGAATTATTGAAAACTCTCATGGACATCCCTTAAAGAACCAGAAGATTCTTTTACCTACTGATTATCCATGTAGTGCTTGTTCTCAAGGTAAATTAATTACCAAACCATCACATTCAAATATTGTTGTTGAGTGTCCATCTTTCTTAGAAAGAATTCAGGGTGATATATGTTGACCAATACACCTATTTTGTAGTTCATTTAAGTATTTTATGGTTTTAATTAATGCATAAACCAGATGGTCACATGTATGTTTACTTTCTACTAGAAATGTGGTATTTACTAGGCTCCTTGCTCAAATAATTAGGTTGAGAGCGTAATTTCCTGATTATCCAATTAGAAAAAATTCGTTTAGATAATGCTGGTGAATACACATCTCAAACTTTTGATGAATATTACATGTATATTGGAATTGATGTTGAACATCCTGTTGCACATACACATACTGAAAATAGTTTAGCTGAATCACTTATCAAGAGACTTCAAATGATTGCTCGACATTTGCTTATGAAATCAAAATTACCAGTTTATACTTGCATTTTACATGCTGCATCATTAGTTCGTATTAGACAATCTGTTTATCATAAATTCTCACCATTGCAACTTGTACTTGGCCAACAATCAAATATTTTTCACTTGCACACATTTTGTTGTGTTGTATATGTACCGATTGCACTCCTACAACGCACTAAAATGGGTCATCAATGTAGACTTGAAATTTATACGGTTTTGATTCTCAATCTATCATTAGATATCTTGAACCTCTAACTAGTGATGTTTTTAAAACACGTTTTGAGGATTGTCATTTTAATGAAATAGTCTTCCCACCATTAGGGGGAGAAATGTCATTGCCTGAAGCAAGATGATTGCCTGAAGCAAGATGTTTGCCTGAAGCACGACGTTTGCCTGAAGCAAGAAATTTGCCTGAAGCAGGACGAGAGATTACATGGAATACTTCGACGTTATCTCATCTTGATCCTTGTACAAATCAATGTGAACTGGAAGTTCAAAGGATTATTCATTTGCAAGGAATTCCAAATCAATTACCGGATGTATTCACCGATAATAAGAAAATAGTGAAATCTCACATTCCAGTTGCTAATACTCCAGCACGGATTGAAGTCTCTGTAGGACAATCAGTTAATACAGCAGCAAATGAATCAAAACCACACCTGAAGCGTGGAAGACCGATCGGTGTTAAAGATAAAAATTTTCGGAAGAGGAAAGTATAAGAAAAACAAGTTGCATCCTATAAAGAGGCTATACCCATGAAACAGACCACAGAAATAACCGATTTATCCAAAACTTATGAGCAAAAATCTCCTAAAAATAAAACTCTTAAAGAGTTATCCCCTGAAGAGGATCAGGTGCCTGAAAATAACGAGATCTCGATACATTATATACATACAGGAGAAGTATTGGATAGAAATAAAATTGTTGTCGACAACATATTTTCATATAAAGTTGCTCTTGATATTAGCAGAAGTAATGATCATGAATATGAACCACAAACCGTTGAAGAATGTCAACGTAAAAATGATTGGCCAATGTGGAAAGAGGCGATTCAAGCAGAATTAAATTCACTAAATAAACGTGAATTTTTTGGACCTGTAGTCCGAACACCTGAAGGTGTAATGCCTGTTGGATACAAATGGGTATTTGTACATAAATGAAATGAGAAAAATGAAATTATAAGGTACAAAGCGCGACTTGTAGCACAAGGTTTCTCGCAGAGACCTGGTATTGATTATGAAGAAACATATGCTCTTGTAATGGACGCAATTACATTCAGATTTTTAATTAGCTTGGTAGCAAAAGAAAATTTGGATATGCAATTAATGGATGTTGTTACAGCATATCTGTATGGATCATTAGATAATGATATCTACATGAAAATTCTTGAAGGATATAAAATGCCTGAAGCATATAATTCTACATCTCGAAGTATGTATTCTATCAAGCTACAAAGATCCTTATATGGGTTAAAGCAATCCGGACGCATGTGGTATAATCGCCTCAGTGAATATCTTTTGAAAGAAGGATTTGAGAATAATCCAATTTGTCCATGTATTTTTATCAAAAAAAATTAGAATCCGGATTTGCTATTATTGCAGTATATGTTGATGATTTAAATCTTGTAGGGACTCCAAAAGAGTTAACAAAAACAGCAAATTGTTTAAAGAATGAATTTAAGATGAAAGATCTTGGTAAGATAAAATTTTGTCTTGGCCTACAAATTGAACATCTTTCAAATGGAATTCTTGTTCATCAATCAACATACACAGAAAAAGTCCTGAAACACTTTTACATGGATAAATCTCATCCTTTGAGCATTCCAATGATAGGTCGGTCACTTGATATCAAGAAAGATCCGTTTCGACCACAAGAAAATGATGAAGAAACTCTTGGTCCTGAAGTACCATATCTTAGTGCAATTGGTACTTTGATGTATTTTGCAAATTTTACACGACCTGATATAGCATTTGCAGTTAACTTACTAACAAGGTACAGTTCTGCACCAACTCGAAGACATTGGAATGAAATTAAACATATTTTGCGATATCTTCGTGGGACTACTGATTTGGGATTATTTTATCCAAATGGATCAAAACCACAGTTAGTTGAATATGCTGATGCATGTTATCTTTCCGATCCACACAAAGAGATTATCACAATTCATGAAGCGAGTCGTGAATGTGTTTGGTTGAGATCGGTAATTCAACACATTCGTGAGAACTATGGATTATCATCAATCATAAATAGTCCAACGATATTGTACGAAGATAATGCTGCTTGTATCACTCAAATTAGGGGAGGCTATATCAAGGGTGATAGAACCAAGCATATTGCACCAAAATTCTTTTATACACATGAGCTCCAAAAGAGTGGCGATATTGATGTCAATCAGATACGATCATGTGATAATTTGGCTGATATATTCACTAAGCCACTACCAACTGCGACTTTTAAGAAGATGGTGCACAACATTGGCATGCGTTGACTTAAAGATATTTTTACCATGAACAGTGGTACTCATGAGGGGGAGTAAATTTTCTGAAGGATATGTGCTGATTGTACTCTTTTTCCTTCGCTAAGGTTTTTTCCCTCTGGGTTTTCCTTTGCAAGGTTTTAATGAGGCAATCCTAAGGCACTAGAAGATATACAAGAATATTGTACTCTTTTCCTTAGCCAAAATTTTTTCCACAGGATTTTTATTTGGTAAGGTTTTTAACGAGACATATTCTTAGAAAGTGGTCATCCAAGGGGGAGTGTTAGAAAAACTTTTAGTTTTATGTCTCTTCATCTTCCTATCTCTTCATCTTCCATTTTCTCTCCCTCCATGCCTATATATATGCATCATATAGAAGAATAGAAGGTGTGAAAGAGTGATACATCCGAAAGTGTAAAGGAATGATGTAATACACTCATCCGAAAGATTGTGAGAGATATCAAAAGAATTGTGGATGACCACTCAAATACAAGAGATTATCAATATACATTTTATTGATTATACATTTTGTTTTATCTATTATTTTACAACAAAATTCATTTTATTATCTCGATTTATATTTCATGGAGAAAATGGTGAAATGAGATTAACTTCAACAGAACGGATGAATATAACAATTATACCCTTTTATCATAACACTCGGGACTTGTTCGTTTAGATAGCCGCGGTAGCAGCGTTTTGCAAACGTAACTGAAAGTGCGTTTGCAACGGTAAAAACATTTGAAAAGTTATATTATGTTTTTTTACACCATAAATTTGGCACTCCATCCCAACCATTCTGCACCACAAATAGAACCCAACCTCTTTAACCCAAGTAGAACACAACCTCTTCGTCTCCTCCTCCTCCTCCTCTTCCTCTTTCGTCTGTCCATTTTTTCTCCTCTTCCATCTCTAAAATACAAAAAGATTTAAAGCTATGCAAGAAGATTTAAAGTTACGCAAGAAGATTTGAAGCCGCTTTAAGTTTTGAGTTTCGTCTATTGAGAGGGCAGAAGAGGGTAAAAGAGGGTTTCATCAATTTTGGGTTTCATCAATTCAACTGCGTTTTGGTTATTAAACGCAACCTTAAAAAAATCTTGCCTCGCATTTTGGTTGTTAAACGCAGGAGTCAACACAGGTCTTCCGCGTTTGATTTGTCGAACAAGAGTATTGCTGCGTTTGCAGCCCAAACGTAGCAAACACAACATTTGGATAATAGCCGAACAAGCCTCATTGTGCTCTCTCACCACCACTATCTATCATCGTGGATGACAATGGTACGGAGAATTGCATTTTTGATTATTAGATGATCCAGTATTATCTAGTCTTCAATTCAGTCAAGTATGCTGTATGCACGAGATCCATGGTACATTGGCTCTGATTCAAGAAATATAGGAACCAAAATCACATCGAGCACTGCAATAAACCACAACGCACCGCCTAAAAATATATTAAAACAACTTAAGTTTTTCGTAATCTTAATTATTCTCAAATGTACGGTAAACTTCTAAAACGAACTTTAAAAAGCGAACCAAAGACGAACCGTCGTCTTTGGTGTCTATGACGACGATTCGACCCGTCGCCGTAGCCATGTAGTCTGTGGCGACGGGTCGAATCGTCGCCATAGACACCAAAGACGATGGTTCGTCTTTAATTCGCTTTTTAAAATTCGCTTTAGAAGCTTAATCTAAATATAACACAAATAAAAAAAGTCTAAATAACAATAATAATTTTTCGTAAGAAATCAAATAGCATAAACTAAAAAAAATAAAATATAAAAGCAAATGAAGTAAAGGACTAAATAATTTAAATTTAAATTAATAAGATTACAACAATAAAAATCGTTTTTAACTTATCTCTCATCTGAGAAATATATTTTTTTTTTCCAAATATGATATATATGGCGGTTGAAGGGTGGTGCTCCGTTAGATCAAGTTTTCAGTGCAATTTAGTATACAACCGATTCAACATTAAAAACTAAAATCACACTGTATCTGTTGCGATTTAATACTTTTACACCTTAATTAAGCCAACAGTTTAGAAGAGAAAAAAAAACATTCTGTTCAATGCGTTGTAGTCAGTTTGTTGCAATCTCTGATTAAGTTGTCATCCTTAACCACCACCACTAGTCTGTCAGTGGGTCAGATCAGAGCAAATTATGCTCTTATCCAATATGATTCATTTAGTGTGATAATGGATCAATGATCCGATTCATTATGTGATGAATTATTGATCTACCCCATGATCCACTTAATCCAACAATACGGATCATGATCCAAATCGATTTATTAAAAAATAAATTATTTGTAAAATTACTTTTATTTATAAAATGTTATTATTTATAAATTATATTTACTTATGAAATAATATCACTTAACCTCTCTAAACTTTATACTTCCTCGTTTTAATTTTTTTTGAATTTTCTCTCATTAAATTTTTTCACTCTTGCTATCTGAAAAATTCAATTTTTTCATGTTCAAAAATCACTCTCTCTAAAATTCAAAAACCACTTTGGTTAATATAGAAATGTTTATGTAGTATTCGGAACCTTATTGTTGGGGCAAGGTTGATTCGTGGATTAAACTGATAAAATAATTTTCATTCTGGTTTTGGGGTCATCCATACAGTAATTAATATCTGATTTTTTAGCTTATTGCCGGCATAGTAATATATATAAAAATATATATATATATATATATATATATATATATATATATCACATTATTTAGTTCTCAACTAGCATAATAATTCAAATTAACTAAAAGCATTAAAGTTAATTAAATTTTTACTAATTTATATTTTAAAATTAAGAATTAAATATCATGCCACTTTTAATTCAAATTTTAAAGTAAAAGGATTCCACACGTTTTCTGTTCTTGTTCCTAAACTAGTATTAAAGAGCTAAAGTCAAATATAACAATCTAGCAGTTATTATTATTATTATTATTAGCGAGTATTGGACATAAAAGTAGCACGTGGTGATTGATGTGGCCAAATTAAAATGTCTAAGAAAGTAAGAATACTAAACTACCCCTAAAATATTATGTTAGTCTATTTTCTAAACTAAAAAAATAAAATAAAAGTAAATTTAAGTGTTTGCGATATCGGATCTTAACTTGCTGGAATCATACTACATCTGACTTTTTAGTTGAAGGAAATGATGTTAGCCTGCTTACAGATAAGACTAAAACTGATTGTGTTGTATTTTATAAAATTATTTCCAATAGAACAATCTTTTACAAAAAAAATAATTTAAAATTTTCTTTTGGGGTTAGTACAAATACTCATTCCGTTTCAAAAATAGAGATATAATTTGACTTTTAAAATTAAACGATATACATTAAATTTTAAAATTAATATGACTCATAAAAATTTAAAATAAAATAAATTTTATGATTAATTTTTGTTATATGCTATACAATTATAATAATTGTATCAACTAAAATTAAATAAATTGACATTAATTTAAAATTTAATATGTCGTTTGACCTCAAAAGTCAAATTGTATTTTTAATTTTGGAACGGATGAAGTATATTATTATGAGATTTAATATTTTTCACATATAAAAGTGATACTTCGAGAAGTTTCTCATATTAATAATGAGGTCCACACTTATGTGAGAGAGTAACTTGTGAAAATAATACTTTTACTAGTGAGTATTTACTGTATAACTGTTATTATATTGAAAAGTAATATCACTTTTATAATTTAAATCAAAAAATTTAATCATAGACAAACAAATATTAGTCTTTTTAAAATTTGGTTGACCCTACTTAACTATATGAAACTAGTTTTTTATGTTTATTTATATTTTATTTACTTTTAGATACATCCTTTTATTAACAAAAATAGGTTTTACTTGAGAACATGTTTTTGAATACAGAGAAAGTATAAGATAGTTGACTATTTTTGTTTTTGAGACCTTCAATCTCTTTTTCGTAACATTTATATTGTTTTAAAATTAGAGATACATTTGAATTTTTAAATTTTAAAATAACATAATTTCGTAAAATGATATAATTGCATTCCCAAGTTTACTCTATTTTGTGTATTGCATTCTATACTTCAAGACATGATACTTTGTATTCCACACTTTTAGCGAACCGACACATAACACTCTTCGGTCCAAAATTTATTGCTAAAAGTGATGAGGTTAGTGTTTAAATTGATGAATTTTGCACTTTTAGTGACGAGGTTAGTATTTAAAAGTGACGGATTTTGCATTTTTAGTGACAAATTTTGAATCAAAGTATGTTATGTGTCGATTCACTAAAAATACAGATGCATAGTATCACGTTTTGAAGTATAGTATGTAATGTACAAAGTGAGATAAATTTAAGAGATGTAAAGTACATTTAACTCTATAAATTATCATTTTATAAATGTATATTTAATTTTAGAATGCGTGTATAATTTATCCAAGATAAGGTATGTTGGGGGTGGTAAATATAGAGGGAAGTATGTGTATATCACACACTCTTATGTGTAAAAATACAAATGTTACAATAAAGAAGAAATAAGATCTCATAATAAAAAAAATAAAGTTCGACAATAGGAAAAAAAAATCAATATATATATAAAAACACACACACACACACACAAATATATATATATATATATATATATATATATATATATATATATATATATATATATATAAATGTGTGTGTGCAAAAATTAAATTTACAAACTAATAACTACAGGGTCTTAATCATAACTACTCCCTCCGACCCTAAATAATAGTTTAAGGTATAATTTTTGTTGTCCTTAAAAGGATGACAATACCTAAAGTAAATCATAAATATGTTATTTACTAGAGTCCAAATATAAAGAAAAGAAAGACTCATCACTTTGTGTAATTTTCTAGAGCCATAAGGATAAAGTTGTAATTTTTTTTCTTTTTCCTCTATCTTAGTTTTATTAATTTGCATGAAAATATACTTAGGATATTGTTTGAAGGAGGAAAGGAGTATTACAATAGAACATTTTTTTTAATATGAGAACAAAACAATAGAACATCATCAATAAGTTTTATTTTTTAACTTCTTGAGTAACCAAAGGATAAGATCTGTACGAAAATTGAGGTCAAGTTGTATGTACCTACGTGATTTGGTTAGAGTAAAGTTGGCGCTAATTTCATAGTAGCAAATTTTATAACTTATTATTGCATTAGGTGTAAAAAAAATTATATTAATAAGTTTTATAACTTTTTATTGTAATAATTAATGTATATTTTCTATACTAAATATAATAAAAAATTATATAAATTTATTAAGGTAAAATTGATGTTAACTCTACCCTAACCGGATAGGTGGTCATGCCTTCCTGTACATGCAATGAACTTTAACCGGGAAAAAGGTGTACTTTTATCGGGAAAAGAAAATGTACTTTATTGAATAATTCTCGGTGTAAGGGTTGCAATCTAAAAAAAGGTGCCTAAAATTAAGTGTTATGTATTATGTAATTTATAAATTCATTTTAATATTACATTTCAATTTTTTTCATTTCCTTTTTATTTTTCAAGTTCCAAAGAGAGATTTTATTTTGAAACCAAACAATTTTACGTATTGTGAAAATATCTTGAAATAAGTTTACGAATTATAAAAACCAATTCAGGTGTTGTTCGTGTTTGATGATGTTACGTATTTTCTATAATTAATATATAAAATAGAGGATTACGATGTGAGAAGATAAAACATTTTTACAAAAAGAGTACTAGAAATTTTTTTTTTCACAAAAATCACATAATGTTGGTAAATAATTTTTAAAATCACTTTATAAGATGTTTGAGTAAAATTTGATTTTTAAATATGATACTTTCAAACACCAAATCTATTTTCTTTTAAAGGTGCTTTTGTACCTAAAATTTTTAATGGTAGACGTATTTTTGTTTTGGGACTAAATTTATTATGTTATGATGCCAAATACTTTTAATGTTTAAAGAGTATTGCTAAATGCTACATATGATTGAAAACTTTATATTGTGTCGATACCAAATAACGATATATGTGAATACACGAGACATAATTAAATAAAAAAGAAAATTCGTACATTATTATTTTATCTTATCTCTTATAATTTCACATTACTTGCTACCCAAATTCATTATGAATTAGTCGTCGTATAAATAATTTCTCTTATTACTTGAAAGTGTTTTTGTCTATCGCATTGCCAAACTAGTACTTAAAACCTAAAAATTATTTTAAATTTGTCTCTCTAAGAATTAAATTACTAATATCCCGTCAAAGAATATGCAGCTTAAAATCATTTACTCATTCATTTATAAGCCCATTTTAGTCATATAAATTCTAAACATGAAATAATTATTTAAAAAATAATATTTACGCATCCGTAAGGGATAAAACAATGCAATTTTAGTTTATTTTTCTTTTTTCAATAGACCAAAAATATAAAAATCTTGAGTGTAAAATCAATTTCCATGATTTAAGACCTCATAATTAGATTACTAAAATCCATTTCAAATTTGTCTTATCTAATTATCAACTTTCTAAAATCTCCTAAAATAATATCTAGCCTAAATCCTTTTCTCATCATTCTTAAGCCCATTGTAGTCATTAAAATTTGAAACGAATAAATAGTATAAACCCTATAATCAGATTGTTAAGATTAAATCCTAATTCGTCTCTTTAATAATTAATTAAATTACTAAGAAAATTAATTTTTACGTTGACCAATACATGACAAATTTAAATTGCGACTAACATGTAATTATAAGCTTTTTTATAATAATAATAATCTGTGAATCCTTACTTTTTTTCATATCCTATATATGCATGTATGTATTATTTAATAGGAAATTGTTATTTTCACAGGTAAAGTTTGATATTTTCTCAAGTTCCCTCTCACATGAGTGTGAGACTCATTTACTATTCATGTGACCTAAAGAATTGAATGAAAAACAAAAAAGTCAAAAATAAATGAATAAGAAGGAAATAAATGAACGAGACGAGTAATAGATGAACAAAAGGAGAACACCTAGGGTTTCGGCCCCTAATGGTTCGACCACCCCTAGGTGGTCCCACTTTGAGACAAATTTCAACGACGACTTTTCCTATTAAATTTGATTTAAACTATTGAAACAAAACAAGAAAAACAAACGGAGAAGGAACAAGAAAGCTGGAGTGTGCCCCCCTAGGCACCCTAAGGTTCGGCCACCTTAGGGGTCGGCCTCCTAGGGGACACACCGTTTCATACTCTTGAATGTCGTGTTAAATAAGCTTTGAGCAGTGCAATGACAGAATAACGAATTCGAACTAAGGAAAGACGCGAGGAAACTTGTAAGGGTCTAGGAATGGGTTTCCTTGAATCTTCCATGATAAGAGAAGCTTCTTGCAGGGTTAAGAATCATGAGAAAATGATGAAAATTGAGCAAGAAAGGCCAAGGCAAACAAAAAGGATCGAAAGAGGCACGAACCTGGGGTTTGACCCCCTAGAACTCGACCACCTTAGGGTTCGGTCCTTCCCCTTAGAGTTAGGCCCCTGGGGCATAGCCTTCCCAAATTCATGCTGAGCTCCTTCAAAGTTTTCGACAATAAAATTGAACGACATGATGTTCAGATATAGAAAAAAGAACGGAAAAACATGGATTGAACAACAAAGACCTTGAAATATGAGACCTGAGAGAGGCCTCCATAAGTCTCGAGGCAGAAGGCTTATGGAGGCAACTCGTTTTGGGAAATAGTTGAGAGATTAGATTGGCGGCTAGAAGGACAGGACGATTTGTGCATTACTTGGATAACTAAAGGTATTTCTGAAATTTTTCTTAAGATCGCATGCCAGGCACATGACCCAGAAATGTGCTAGGAACATGATCACTTTTCAGGAAACTCTATAAATACTCCTTCCATTATAGTAAAAGGGACTTTGGATTATCTCTACACCGGAGTCACCCGAGAAGACTATTTCTCTCTAAGAGTTCTGCCACTAGTTGCTAGAGTAATTGCCTACCCGTTCTTCTCCCCTCTTCAACTTTTCAATCATTTTCGTACTCTTCGTGGATTTCTCTGTTCCTCAGCTCCCACGAAACCCTAATAGGGAATTAATAGGGAATTGTTATTTTCACAAGTAAAAATTAATATTTTCATAAGTTCCCTCTCACATAAGTGTGAGACTCATTTACTATTCATGTGAGAGGGAACTTGTGGAACTATCAGTTTAACTTATAAAAATATCAATTTCCTATTATGGGCCCAAGTACAAATTAGGGTTCAAATGTGACCTAAATAATTGAATGAAAGACGAAAAAATTAAAAATAAATGAATAAGACGAAAATAAATGAACGAGATGAGCAGTAGATGAACAAAAGGGGAACACTAGGGTTCCGGCCCCCAAGGGTTCGACCACCCCTAGGTGCTCCCACCTTGAGACAAATTTCAACGACGATTTCCCCGATTGAACTTTATTTAAACTATTGAAACAAAACAATAAAAACGAATGAAGAAGGAATAAGAAAGCTGAAGTGCCCCTCTAGGCACCATAAGTTTTAGTCACCCTAGGGTTCGACCACCCTAGGGGTCGATCTCCTAGGGGTCACACCGTTTAATACTCTTGAATATTGTGCCAGACAAGCTTTGAGCGGTGCAATGACAACGAATTCGAACCAAGGAAAGACGCGAGAAAACTTATAACAGTCTAGGAATAGGTTTCCTTAAATGCTCCATGATAAGAGAAACTTCTTGCAGGGTTAAGAATTATAAGAAAATCGTGAAAATTGAGCAAGAAAGGCCAAGACAAATAAAGAGGATCGAAAGAGGCACGAACCTGGAGTTTGGCCCCTAGGACTCGACCACCCAGGGTATGACCCCCTAGGGTTAGGTCCTTCCCTTAGGGTTAGGCCCCTGGAGCATAGCCTCCCCAAACTCGTGTTGAGCTCCTTCAAAGTTTTCGATAATGAGATTGAACGACATGATGTTTAGATAAAGAAAAAAGAACGGAAAGACATGGATTGAACAACAACGACCTTGAAATACGAGACCTGAGCGAGGCCTACATAAGTCTCGAGGCAGAAGGCTTATGGAGGCAACTCGTTTTGGGAAATGGTTGAGAGATTGGATTGGCGGCTAGAAGGACAGGATGATTTGTGCATTACTCGGATAACTAAAGGTATTTCTGAAATTTTCCTTAAGGTCACATGCCAGGCACATGACCCAGACACCCGAGAAGACTATTTCTTTTTAAGAGTTCTGCCATGAGTTGCTAGAGTAATTGCCTACCTGTTCTTCTCCCCTCTTCAACTCTTCAATCATTTTTTGTACTTTTCGTGGATTTCTCTTCTCCTCAGCTCCTACGAAACCCTAATCCGAGTAAGGTACGATTTTCTTGCCTACTTTTCTTTGGTGACTCTGCTAGGGAGGTATAAAATTTGTGAACGGTATACCCACAACTCAAAGTGGGAGAATTACGGGTAGAGTTTCTCTGATCACAAGTATTACCTCACCGAATCCAGCTTTAAGGCAATCAAATCAAGCTTTTCAAGGTGCAAATCTGGATATAGACATACCTATCATAGAAGATGCTTTAGAAGGGAGTTCAACTTCACCACCAAAGGCTGATCAATGACCAACCAACACCATGCAAGCAAGCATAAGTGTGCAAGTTAAGGAAGCAGCGGGAGACCAACTGACAATGAATGCTGTGTAGAGAGAGATGCTGAAGGCGTGGGGGCGTGTAGGGTAAGGAATGATGATATCAATGATGTTTGAGATGCAGAAGCAACATGAGGAAATGGGGAGTTTTCGTCAATAATTGATGCAAATCCCAACTTTTAAAGTCATATTTCTAAGAAGTTCGCAAAACAACGCGAGCAGGAGTAGATAATAGTAACAAAGACAATCAGAATGTGGCTCTAACAACAGAAGGCCAACAAATTCCAACCATCAATTTAGAACCCCAAAACAGTGGTGACATGCTATAACCTAGAATAGAGACGAGCCAACCTCAACCAACAATCATTCCAGCTACACTCATAGCGTTTTCACAGGTACATATTCTAATCATTCCAAGCCACATGCTCAACGACCCAGTCAACAAGCACAACCTTTGTAAGTTTTACACGACGCAAGTGTATACCAACCAATCTCTCTACCACACACACCGGTGATGTATCAATACATCATGACACCTCAGAGGCTTCATATGTCAAGTTAGTATGTAAACCAAAGATGACATGATTGATATGATCAACCAACTCGGCAATCAGATAACTAAGCCCACAGAATTGGACTTTACCCTTCCTTACTTGACACATATCCGAAGACAACCTTACCCACTAGGATATGTTGAGCACCTTCCACATTTTTTGAAGTATAATGGAGAGAAGGGGAACACAAGGTAACATATAGCCAGGTTTGTGGAATCGATGTCCTTATGGTTGAACTATAACAAATTGAGCAACCAAAACATCTCACTTAGAGAATTTAACAAAACATTGACAGATAGTGCCTTTAGTTGGTACTACAACTTAGAAAAAGGGTCAGTCTATGATTGAGATGATTTAAAGTTACAATTTTTAAAGAAGTTTTTCTATGTTCAGAAGCAGGTGACCATTATGGAATTGATGAGATTCAAATAAAAGCCAAGTGAGGAGTTATCAGATTATGTGGATATATTTAGAGCTCAGTCACAGAAGTGTGTAGAGTCAATTGAAGAGAAGAATTTAGTGAGCATATGCAATAACGGTGCTCTAGATGCCTTCAAGCCCCATCGTATTACCAAAGCCTATAATTATTTTTCAACACTTTCATCGTTTGCACAGGATTTGGGAGGAATTATGTCATTGCCCACAAGCCATGCGACCGTTATGTGGAAGGGTAAAAGTCAGCTACTGTGGCTTTAGCAGATTCTCAACAAAAGTCGTAGGGGGCAAGAGGGAAATGAATGGAAGGAATAAAGGAAAGTTGGGAGAAAAGTATTCGGGATTGCCAGTCCCGGAGGTCATTACTTGTAGCGAGAAAGCATTTAAAGACTTGTATGAGCAGTGGGTAGAACATAGAGTGGTGAAGCCTCCAAGACCCAAATTTGTGGTGGCCGAAGAGATGAAGAGAAGACTGGACTTCTGCGAGTATCATCAATATGCAGGACACTCCACCATGGACTGTTATAGTTTGAGAAGGATCTACCACGAGAAACTAGTAGCAGGTGAGATTGAGTTAGAAAAGGGAAATAGTGTGTTGGACAAGCCACTGCCTAACCATAAAGAAAAAAAAATGTGCAACACTATCACCCATAGTGAAGCATAGGAGGGAAGAGAAGTAGAGATGATAGAGAATGAAAATTGACTGAGGAGATGGAAGATGTTCCTGATCCTGACTTGCAAGTGAATGCATTAATGAACGGAGTAAAATTTAGAAGGTTTTTTTATCGGATAGGATTGTCAAAAGAAGCAAGAATAGAGGCGACCAAGGCAATCATCAAAGCTGCGGAAGCACGTGAGACTTATATGGCAATAGCAAAAGGGTTTGTGAAGACAATAGAGGAGGAGAATAAGAATTCTTTCTCTAAAGCTAACAAGGAAGTGAAGTATTTGCGTAAAAGACCGTTGTATGTGATAGTGATAATCAATGACATGGAGGCGCGAGGGCATTCATTGACAATAGCGCATATGTAAATATCATGCCCTATAATGTGTTCAAATAGTTGGGTCTGCCATAGAAGAAAATTGTTAAGGATAGAACGAGCATAACCAAAGCATGAGAACCCTTAGACATATAAGGGTGGATATGCATGTGGGAAGGATTCGGGGACCTGTGGTGTTCCATGTAGTAGATATTGATGCATCATACCATGTGATGCTGGGGAGAGCATGGCGTAATAACTATGAAATGGTACCGTTAGTCTCCCATCAATGTATAAAGGCGATCTGGAAAGGAAAGGAAGTCAAAGTACCTACAACAAGGAACCCGTTTGCGCCAGAGGAGACACACATCATTAAGGCGGCTTTCTTTGATGATATCACCGAGGAAGGAGAAAATAATATCCCTATGCCTAATTCCATGAAGCTAGCGAGTTGGGAGGAGATGTAGGAAGATAAGTTCGTACCTACGAGGAAGGAAGAAACAAAACTAACCCCAGAACAAGGTGAATGTTCTAAAGATAAGAAACTAGTGGTGGTAGATCTAAAGAAGGAAGAGAAACAACAAGGAATGTAAGCAGTAGGCCCTGATGATGCCAGGAACATAATCAATCCCAAACGGACAGCCCAATCAAAGACTGACAAAGGAAACAAAAGAAAGGAAGATCATAAGACATAGTGAGAGAGGGTTATTAGACCCGATGAAAAGATAGTATTTCGCTTATGACGGTGCGAGGGGGAGGAACCCGAGGGTACACTCGAACCTGAACGCACAAGAGGTGTCCCCCACTCCAACAGTAGTGAGGAGGAAGAGATTGTACAACAGAAAATGGAACCGACTCCAGAATGCTTTGAAGATTGGCTAAAACCTCAAAAGAATGAATTGGAGGAAGTCAATTTGGCAACAGAGTAAGGTATGTTAAGACCGACTTACATCAATAAGGAATTGAATGCTAGCCAAAAAGAAGAATTAGTTAAGCTGTTGTGAGAGTATGGGGATTTATTTGCTTAGAACTATAGTGAGATGCTCGAGATTGATAAGGAGTTGGTGGAGCATAGACTGAACATAAATTCGAGAGCTAAACTAGTGAAGCAAGCACCTCACACCTATTCACCAGAGGTGGAAACACAAATAAAGGAAGAGATAAAGAAATTACTAGAAGTAGGATTCATTAAGCCAATTCAACATCCAGTTTGATTATCCAGCATTGTACCAGTAAAGAAATCCAATGGACAGTTACGAATATGTTATTTTAGAGACTTGAACAAGGCATGCTCGAAGGACATGTACTCACTACCCAACATAAATATTTTGGTGGATACAGCGACCAATCATTAGATGATATCATTCATAAATGGGTTTGTGGGATACAATCAAATAAAAGTTTCCTTAGGAGATGTAGAAATAACGGCCTTTCGTGCCCCGTTTGAGAATTTCTACTATGTAGTAATGCCATTTGAGTTGAAAAATGCGGGAGCAACCTACCAATGGGCAATGCACGCCATCTTCCTTGGCATGATGCCCCCACCAAAGGCATAGAAAAAGTTGAAGAGCTTTCTAAGAAAGGTTTCCTACTTAAGGAGATTCATGTCAGCGTTGACAGAGGTCACGAAACCTTTCGAGAAGTTATTAAAGGGAAAGGTAGAATGAGATTGGGGGCAAGAATAATAACAAGCATTCGAGAAAGTAAAAGAAATATTAGCCTCGACGAAAGCGATGTTAGTACCACAAAAAGGGATATCTTTGCAATTATATATCACATCTACTACGAAGTTTGTAGGAGGAATGATCAAACATGAGGTAGATGGGGAAGAAAAACGTGTGTACTACATCAGTCGAATCATTAGAGGACCAGAGACCAGGTATTCACAATTGGAGAGATACTGCCTGGCTTTGGTATTTATCGCAAACAAAATGCGACATTATTTTTTAACACATGAAGTGAAGCTTGCAACGACAACTGATCCAATCAGATACTTACTGACTAGGCCTACACTAGTGGGAAGGCCTATAAGGTGGATGATGATTCTTTCCGATTATGACATCAAGTGCGTAACGCCGAAAGTAATCAGATGTTAGGCTTTGACGGACCTGCTCGCTCAATTCCCAAATGGAGAATATGAACCTCCCTCTGAGGATCTTCTAGGGGGAGAAGTGGAAACAATTAATGTGGTGGGCGAAGACTCGGAATGGTGGAACTTAGCTTTCAATGGGTCATCCGCAGATGGGAAAGGAGGAGTAAGTGTGGTGTTAACCACAAAAAAAGGAAATGAGTGGCCTTATCATACAAATTAGATTTTCCTTGCACAAATAATGAAGCAGAATATGAGGCATTCATATTGGGATTACTGGCGGCGCGAGAATTAGGAGCCAAGCATCTTAAGTCAAGGGAGATTCAAATTTGATAGTGCATTAAGTAAGAGGTCAATTCACAGTAAATGAACCTATCTTGACACCATACCGAACTGTGGCACAAAAGTTAATGGAAGCTTTCAGGAAGGTAGTGATTGAGTACGTGCTAAAAGGACAAAATAAACAGCGTGATGCATTAGCTATAGCAAAATTAAGAGTTCATGTAGAAGGGAAAAACTTGGATATGAATGTGATCAAGAAAACCCTCCGAACCACGGTGCTAAAATTATTCCCCAAAGATATGACAAATGATTAGAGACAAGGCATCTCTCATTAATTACAAACAAAAGAGGGGATAATATCACCAATGGAGCTTTAGAAATACAACATCATTAAATGAGTCTTATACCATAAGGAAGTGGATGATGTATTGACGAGATGCTTGGGGAGGCAAGAAGCAAATAAAGTTTTGAACCAGGTGTATGACAAAAACTATGGATTAGCAAATATTGGGTTATATCAGAGATTATAGCACCAAGGGTATTATTGGCCCGAAATAAAAAAAGAAACAGATGCACTTCAACGACAATGCCTTTTATGCCAAGAATACCCTAGGGAGGATGAATGCGCCTTCATTGACGAAATAACGGATTGACGAATCCCATATGTGGAGTTTTTACAAAGTGGTAGTTCCCCTGCTGAAAGATGGATGCAATTACAATAAAGAGGAAAACACTGAGATTTTACCTGCAAGATGGAGAGCTGTTTAGAAGATTGGCAATGGCGGTATCCCGAGTCTTTGTATTTGATGTTATCTTTCCCTCAAGGTCTTGAGCAGCAAACTCAAATTTTCAAAGCTTGGTCTTCAATTTTGCCATAGCATCTTGAATCTTCAAAAGCTCTCCCGAAAGTAAGTCATTCTCATGATGACGTGAAGTGACCTTCAAACGTAATTCAACAACACGATAACTAAAAGTAAGGAGATCCAGCCTAGCACGAAAAAGAGACATGTCGAGGCCAACGAGGAAAAAGGTCATCAACCTCACAACTCAGCCTATCTAAGTCTTGTGCTCTCAAAGAATGGAGAGAAAGACTATGCATCTCAAGAACAAAGCTTGCAAGGCGATCTAGTGAGAAGGTCTAAAAAGAGACCCCACGAACATATAGTCGGTCAAGAATATGTGGGAACTGAATTAGGAGGCGCTCAAGATTTTCCTGGCTTGAGGAAGAAACCTGGAAACCCCTCCAAGGAACAAGTTTTTTGGTTGGATTGAAGGAAGCTCTAGTAGGAGCCATTTTGGAAGCAATCATGGAATTCATTGGGAGAGGAGCTGCACGAATCATGGGCTTAGAAACTGCCTGTAGCTCCACGAGACCTTGACCGTTGGGTGGATAACCGAGGTCACTAAAAGGTGAGGTGGCAAAATCAAGATAAAGAGAGTCAAATAAGGTGAGCCCCTCAAGGGGCAAAGGCATATCCTTTATCTTATCAGCCAGAAAAGAGAAATGAAATGGCATAATAAATGTGAAGAAAGGAAGGAAAACTTAAAAGACAAATGTATATCAACTAAGGAGAATACTCACAAGGTACCCAACCGAAACGGTGTCGTGTGACTCTATAGAAAATAGAACATTGGTTGCCACACCTAAAGAACTAGCAACTATACCTTTCCAGTTAGGTGAGATCTCGGCAGAATCCTTTTGGGTAGGATGGAAATCAACAACAGGTTCTGAAGGATTCTCCTTCGGGGGAGGAGGATTTGCTGCATTAATATCATCAGCATGGGTGTCACCGGTACCCTCAAGGTTGTCATAAGAAAATGTTGTATGTGGGTGTGAAAATGGAGCTATACTACCCACAGTAGGACCCGAGCCGACATTAGACAACGTTAAGGCAGACACAATCATCATATGGACAAGTAGACTATAGCAAGCATGGTAGGTTGTTGAGGCTCACAAGTAGTGGAACCTGTCGCCTTATTCGTAGTATTCCTAAGAAATCCAATGGGAATGTCATCATCATCATCATCGTTATCTCCTTCATCATCATCCTCGACAATCTGAAAAATAAGGCAGTAATGACATGAGAAAACATGAAGGTGATCATGACAATATTGAAAGAGACAAATAAAAATAACATAAAGCTTACCACAAGTTTTCTGCGTCTCTTAACCGGATCCTCGACTACTAGTATGGTAGAATCGACATCATCATTTGGGCGCTTTGATAAGTACTTCATGATAAGAGTGGTCCCATTCGTCGTCCGCCTGATGACATTATGGTCAGCAGGACCCATGACAAGGCATGCAGGGGAAACCACGTCAAAAATAAGAATAGTGGGTGCCTTTGCTTTAGAGCGAGTAACTCTCATCTCCTCGGCAGCATAAAATCCCTGGGGAGGAGCTCGAGGAGGTACCCGAGACGAAGTCCACGGGGGAAGACGTCTAGAAATGGCAGAAGTATGAACCGAAGAAACATCTGGAGGATTCCAGAAGAGATTTTCTGATGAAAGAAGGGGAGAAAACTTGGCCATTGAGGCCTCTAGCTCAAGAAATCTACTACTCGTCGGTCAACTTTCTAAACAAGTGTTTAACTTGGGAGAACATAACAACTTGGTCCACTAGAGATGTTTAGGAGGAGAAATTGGCAACGAGAAGATGATAGTATTATTTTGCCACATTTTGAGATTGACAAGCCAGAAGTTGCGCTCGCTAACAGCATAACGTCCTTCCCAGGAAGCATCAGGAATGAAAAAAAGGAGAGGGTCATAGTGAGTAGTCGGTAGTCTAGGATGCTCCCATACAAATGAGATGGATACAGGGAAAAAGTTATCAAGTGCCCTCTCATAATTTTTATGGCAAGAATAGCTGAAAGGTTGGTGCTAATCGAAGCCGAACTGTCGCATCACTCTCTGAGGTGAGTAAAGGACGGTGTCGAACTCATCATCTTCAAGAAAGTAGGGAAACTCAGTAACTAGGTGAAACAAGAACCAAGACTAAGAGAGTGATGACCCCTGCAAACTGTCAACGCTCGAGAAGGAACAAAATTCTTTCCTATAGAAATGAGGAAGAAGACCACCCTCTAGGACTATGGTGTAAGGACGAACAACAAAAGATGAGAAATCGTCGATGTAGAGCCGCAAGTTCGAAGAAGCCCTATGATTAGTCCAACGGGAGGTACGAGGAACAACATTTGGCTATATGAAAGATGGTGGAAGTTTCTTCTTCTTCTTAGAGAAGTGCAAGGAGGTAAAATGTCCTCGAAAGCATTCAAAAAAGAAGATATAAAGAAAAAAGCCTGGGATAAAGCAATTCACGTTATACCTAAACAAATGGAGAAATATTAATAAGTGGAAGAGAAATGCAGTATGAAAAGATAATTATTACGAGAATGAATAAAGTTAGAAATGGATACCTTCCAACAGATTACTTTATAACAAGGAAATCTTCATCCAAACGGTGATATAAAGTCCACAAAAAGAGAGGAGCAAGGGGAACATGCAAACCACGAGTAACAGAGCGGCTAAGCTGAACATGTGGGGTGATGGACCATCTACTGATGAGCTAGGGAAAATAAAGCGAGATAGCCACATGGTCAAGTAGGCAGCTAGCAATAAAGGGCACTATTCTCTACAAAGAGCGAGAACTGACTCGCTATAAATGAAACTATCCCAATGACCCAATTTATAATCTCGAAAGAAATAACGCACCTAGGAAAACCATAATGTCTTTTGTCAATTGGGACTCTCGAATTCAGGAAGCAGCTTGTCACCTTGAAGTCGCAAGGTATAGTTGGAGGCTTGCCTGAAAGCTTTTGACAAATATGTCACACACTTAGCATCCCTAGAAGACAAACTAGACAAACCACATGAAATAGAGGCGGCAACAGGAAGGCTACAAGATATAAATCAGAATAAGTGTATAGCTTAAAAGAGAAGTGAAATTCGTAAAAGATAGAATGAAAAAAGAAATTTACTGGTAGATGACATAAACGTCCTCTAGAGTAGGGGTGAATTCCCTTTAAGTAGTAACAAAGGTGCATGTAGGAGAGCACCAATGAGAGAGTAGCAAAGTAAAGGCATCATGGTCCTCATGAATACGAAAGTCCCGACACAGTTGAATATAACGGAGAATACCAACATCTTCATACATCCTTAAATGTCCGGAGTTTCCAAAGATCTAATCAGTCTAATGTTGCTATCTTTGGAGGGGATTACAAAAGTCGGATAGGAAGTAGATCGGGATGAAGGGATACTCTTGTTTCTCGATACACATACGGGGAATACTATCAGAACGGGAGAAATTACTATCCCGACTTTCGTAAGCCGCAACGTACAAAAACAAACCTTCCTTGTCAGGTGGAGGAAAATCCGAACGATCGTAGTTCTCACGATCCCAGAAAACATCAAGGGGACCATAAAAAGAAGTTTTTTCCCATTTCGTGAGAAATGGGATTTCTTTGGCGATTTTTGGATTCGTAGAAAGCTCAACAGAATTAGCCTGCAACAATAGACACCTAATATGAGAACTCTACATGGCAAGAAAAGAAAGAGAAAGCATTTGAAATTAAGTGATTACCATGATAAAATGAGAAGCGGTAAATCCCGACTCCAAATAATGAGTTTGTCTTAAGTAGGATCTCTCTTTGAGAATATCTGGCAGAAAAGAGGTTTGAATCTCAAATGAGAAGACTTAGCCCGGAAAAGAGAGATCAATGACACTTAAAAAGAAGAAAAAACAAATGAGCAAGAGATAAAAAAACCCTAGGGTTAGACTACCCTAGGGTTCGACCCCATAAGGTTTGGCCACCTAGGGTAGTCCCACCTTCGTACATTGGCTCCTCTCATGGTTCGTTGTTTGATCGTTAAAACAAAAACCCGCTTTGTGTTCTCAAAAGTATAATCTTTTTTTGAAACTATCTAAGAGAAAAAACTAAGATATAATCAAGCTGATGAAACTTGGAAAAGAAAGATCAAAATTACCTGAAAGAAGAAAAAACAAGCAAGAAAGAATCCAAGCATAAGAAGTCATCCTAATAAAATGAGAAGAAAATACTAAAAATATAAGAAGAGACCAAATCCCCCTAGGGTTCAGCCACCTAGGGGGTTGTCCTCTCTTACCTTTTGACTCCCTCTAGTTTGTTGATTGATTGCCCGAAATGGATATTTCTTCGTTATGAAAAAAGTGTAATCCTTCTTTGAGAATATTCAAAGAAAAAGTCAAAATTCAATTAAGGTGAAATGGCCCAAAAAGAAAGATTGAAGTCATTTGAAAAGAAGTAGAAGAAGCAATAAAATAGAATCCAAACATAAGAAACCATACGAGTGAACAAGAGAAGGAGAAGGAGAAAAAAAATTTGAGGAGGCCATGAAGCCCCCTAGGGTTCGGCCTCCTTAATGTTCGCCCCTTAGGGTTTGGCCACCTAGGGGAGAGGTCCTTCCTCACCTTTTGTTCGCCCTAGCTTGTTAAATGTTCACTTGATTTTTGATGTCTCTTCGTTGAAGAAAGAAAAAAAATTGAGGAAGAGAGAAATTTTAAGAGAAAACTAAAAGAACGAAAGAATTAATATGAATAGTTTGGGATTGATATATATAGTATTCCAAGTATGCTTACAAGAGTTACATAAATAAATATTCAATTCCTAAAATTATAAGGATTCGATTTAATTTCTAAAATAAGATTTAATTTGATAAGATCTTATTTTATTTGGTAATATCTAATTTTCCATATTTGATTTGATTCACCTTGATTTAGTTTCCAGAAAATTATGGAAACAAAGAGATTGAGCAAAATTTGGAAGATTTGCTAGAGATTACACAAGACATCCTAGGAGAGCCCCCTTAGGGCTTGACCCCTTAGGGTTCGGCCCCTATAGGGGTCTAAAGACTTCATTTTTTCGAGGCCTGTAAGATTAAGCTCCGGAGATTGCTCGAAAAATTAAAGCAAGACTTAAAGACTTGAAATATTAAGCATGATCGTCACTCGAAAGGCGCGACTCACATGCAAGGGGCAAATGTGGGTGCAAGTATAAAATAGGGTTCACATGTGACCTAAAGAATTGAATGAGACGAAAAGCTAGAAATAAATGAACAAAATGGAAATAAATGAACGAGATGAGTAATAAATGAACAAAAGGGGGAACACCTAGGGTTTTAGCCCCCTAGGGTTCGACCACCCTTAGGTGGTCCCACCTCAAGACAAATTTCAACGACGACTTTCTCGACTGAACTTGATTTGAACTACTGGAACAAAACAAGAAAGACGAACAGAGAAGGAATAAGAAAGCTCAGGTGCCCCAAGGTACCCTAGAGTTTGGCCACCCTAGGGTTCGACCTTTTAGGGGGCACATCGTTTTATACTCTCGAATGTCGTGTTGGACCAGCTTTGAGCGATGCAATGACAAAATAACGAATTCGAACTAAGGAAAGAAGCGAGGAAACTTGTAAGGGTCTAGGAATGGTTTTCCTTGAATCCTCCATGACAAGAGAAGCTGCTTGCAGGGCCAAGAATCAAGAGAAAATGATGAAAATTGAGCAAAAAAAGGCCAAAGCAAACTAAGAGGATCGAAGGAAGCACGAACCTAGGGTTTGCCCCCTAGGCCTTGGCCACCCTGGCCTCTGGGGTTCGGTCCCTAGGGCATAACCTCACAAAATTCGTGACGAGCTCCTCCGAAATTTCTGATGATGAGATTGAAGGACATGATATTTAGATAAAGAAAAAAGAACGGAAAGACATGGACTGAACAACAAAGACTTTAAAATACGAGACTTGAGAGATGCCTCCATAAGTCCCGAGGCAGAAGGCTTATGGAGGCAACTTGTTTTGGAAAATAGTTGAGGGATTGGATTGACGACTAAAAGGACAGGACGATTGAAGAAAATATACTGAAAATATAAGAAGGGACCAAATTCCCCTAGGGTTCAACCACCTAGGGGGTTGTCCCCTCTTATCTTTTGACTCCCTCTAGTTTGTTGATTAATTGCCCAAAATGGATATTTCTTCATTATGAAAAAAGTGTAATCCTTGTTTGGGAATATTCGGAGAAAAAGACAAAATCCAATTAAGGTGAAGTGGCACAAAAAAGAAAGATTGAAGTCATTTGAAAATAAGTAAAAGAAGCAGTAAAATAGAATCCAAACATAAGAAACCATACGAGTAAACAAGAGAAAGAGAAGGAGAATTAAAAAAAATTTGAGGAGGCCATGAAGCCCGCTAGGGTTCGGCCTCCTTAATGTTCGTCCCTTAGGGTTTGGCTACCTAGGGGAGAGGTCCTTCCTTACCTTTTGTTCGCCCCAGCTTGTTGAATGGTCACTTGATTTTTGATGTCTCTTCGTTGAAGAAAGAAAAAAATTGAGGAAGAGAGAAATTTTAAGAGAAAACTAAAAGAACGAAAGAATATGAATAGTTTGGGATTGATATATATATAGTGTTCCAAGTATGCTTGCAAGAGTTACATAAATAAATATTCAATTCCTAAAATTGGAAGGATTCAATTTAATTTCTAAGATAAGATTTGATTTGATAAGATCGTATTTTATTTGGTAATATCAAATTTTCCATATTTGATTTGATTCACCTTGATTTAGTTTCCAGAAAATTATAGAAACAAAGAGATTGAGAAAAATTTGGAAGACTTGCTAGAGATTACACAAGACATCCTAGGAGAGGCCCCTTAGGGTTCGGCCCCTATAGGGGTTCTCTCTCCTAGGGACTTCATTTTTTCGAGGCCTGTAAGATTAAGCTCCGGAGATTGCTCGAAAAATTAAAGCGAGACTTAAAGACTTGAAATATTAAGCATGATCGTCACTCAAAAGGCGCGACTCACATGTAGGGGGTAAATGTGGGTGCAAGTACAAAATAGGGTTCACATGTGACCTAAAGAATTGAATGAGACGAAAAGCTAGAAATAAATGAACAAAATAGAAATAAATGAACGAGATGAGTAATAAATGAACAAAAGGGGGAACACCTAGGGTTTTAGCCCCCTAGGGCTCGACCACCCTTAGGTGGTCCCACCTCAAGAAAAATTTCAACGATAACTTTCTCGATTGAACTTGATTTGAACTACTGGAACAAAATAAGAAAGAACAACAAAGAAGAAATAAGAAAGCTGAGGTGCCCCAAGGTACCCTATGGTTTGGCCACCCTAGGGTTCGACCTTTTAGGGGGCACATCGTTTTATACTCTCGAATGTCGTGTTGGACAAGCTTTGAGCGATGCAATGACAAAATAACGAATTCGAACTAAGGAGAGAAGCGAGGAAACTTGTAAGGGTCTAGGAATGGTTTTCCTTGAATCCTCCATGACAAGAGAAGCTGCTTGCAGGGCCAAGAATCAAGAGAAAATAATGAAAATTGAGCAAAAAAAGGCCAAATCAAACTAAGAGGATCGAAGGAAGTACGAACCTAGGGTTTGCCCCCTAGGCCTTGGCCACCCTGGCCTCTAGGGTTCGGTCCCTAGGGCATAACCTCACAAAATTCGTGACGAGCTCCTTTGAAATTTCTGTTGATGATATTGAAGGACATGATGTTTAGATAAATAAAGAAGAATGGAAAGGCATGGATTGAACAACAAAGACTTTGAAATACGAGACTTGAGAGATGCCTCCATAAGTCCTGAGGTAGAAGGCTTATGGAAGTAACTCATTTTGGAAAATAGTTGAGGGATTGGATTGACGACTAAAAGGACAGGACGATTTGGGCATTACTCGGGTAACTAAGAGTATATCTGAAATTTTTCCTGAGGTCACATGCCAGACACATGACCCAGGCATGTGCCAGACACATGATCACTTTTCAGGAAACTCTATAAATACTCCCTCCATTTCAATATAAGGGACTTTTGATTCTCTCTGGAGCTAAGACACTTGAGAAGGCTCTTTCTCCCTAACCCATCCCATCCCTCCAAACTCACAAACGCAGAATAAGAGTTTTGCCACGTGTTGCTAGAGTAATTGTTTACCTGTTCTTCTCCCCTTTTCAACTCTTCAATTATTTTTGTACTCTTTGTGGATTTCTTTCCTTCTCAGCTCACACAAAACCCTAATCTGAGTAAGGTACAATTTTCTTGCCTACACCTATTTAATATTGACATAAATTAAGATAATCGATAATGTCAAGGTAATAATTATGTGTCGTTGAAAGTTCAAAGTGTCATTAAAACAAGAGTAAAAGTGTCGCTAAACACATATTTATTTGATAATATTATTAATGCTCTAACATTATCCATTGCCAAAATTTATTATCATATATAACAACAAACAACAAACAATTACTAAAATAGCATAAAGTATTTAAGAAAGAACAACTAGTATTTAAAATGGCATAAGGTTTTTACTCTCATTTTACTCAACACACTTAATTAAGCCCATTACTCTTTCAAATTTCAAACGGCTAAATAGTTTAAAACCTTAAATTACTAAAATGCATTTCAATTTTGTCTCAAACTTTAAATTACTAAAATCCATTTCAATTTAATCTCTTTATTTCCAAATTACTAAAAACCCATAAAACAATATTAACCCTAAAATCCATTACTCATCTTTCATAGGCCCATATTAGTCACTCATATTTTAATGGGTAAATAGTGTAAAACCTCATAATCAAATCAAAACCCATTTCAAATTTGTCTCCTTAATTATCAAATTACTAAAAAACCAATAAATAGTATTCATTCGAAAATCCTTTCCTCATCACTCTTAAGCCCATTTTGGTCTTTCAAATTATTTCTAAAGATTCCCGCATTACCATTCCGTGCGCATCCTATGTGCACATTAGCATAATCCATCACATGTCACCACCTATATTTACCCACACCCCCTCCCCCCTCTCTCACTCCTCCATTTTCCTTTCTTACAAAATCTCTCTGTAACAAAAGGAATAATATTATAAAAAAATAAAATAAAATAATATTATAAAAATTGTCACTATCAAACTTAGATTATTCCAAATTAACCTCGTACAATTCACAAAATCCCCGTACGGTCCCCACCGATGGCGCCTTCCAGCTCGCCACATTTCCAAATGCCGCCGTCGCTGCTCCTCGCCCTCCGCCGTACGGAGGCACCCCACCGTCGCTATCTGACGTCCTTTCCACAGTCGAAGAAGTTCAGGTCTATCGTGGATATCATGAAGGTCGCCAAGTATGCGGTGATCGACGTCGGCGCCGACTACTACGACTAGGTGGCATGCGAGCAATGCGGGTCGGGCGAGCTAGACGAGGAGACGCTCCTTTGTGACAGATGTGATAAGGGATTTCACATGTTTTGTAACCGGCCAGTTGTGGTTCGGGTACCTATTGGCTCTTGGTATTGCCGGAACTGCTTCGATGAGAGTCCCCTCAAACGTACGATTTTTTATATTTATTTGTTATTTTATCGCGCGATTATGTTGATTTGATTTTATTTTTAAATTAAGAATTCTTGAGCTGTGTGTATGAAATGGGGAATTAAAGAATGTATGTTGTTTTTTCAGGGTTTACGCAAACTAAGATTCTGGATTTCTTTCGGATCCAGAAATGTAACCATGTTTTGGGGAAATGTATATCACTCCAAGGTAATTTGTTATTCTTATATGATAACGATCATGATCAACATTGTTATTGTTATTATTTTAGAAAATTACTATTTTTACAAGGAAAAAATGTTATTTCCACGATGTCTCCTGAAATTGGGGCTCACTTACTATTCATGAGTTTTGCAAAAATATCAATTCCCATTATAAAAATATTAATTCCCTTTTATTATGTATGTTATTATTTTACAAAATTGGTGTATATCTAAATTTTTAAAGTGTGTATATTTTGTTATACTTAATATTTTTTATTTATTTATGTTTGTATGATAAAAAAATGCGAGTTGTATTGACATCTCCAAATGGTTGGTGAAATCTTAAACCAGGGATTATATTAGGTGTGAGTTTGGATGCTATTGGCACCTCCAAATACACAACTAATCCTTCTTTATTTTCTATAACCTGGGGAACATGTTTTATAAGCCCGAGAAAGGCAAGAAGAATGATGCTCTTCTATAGCCTGGGGAATTACAACGTACATGTCTTGGTGGCTAGGGCAGGTTAAAATTCTTGATATGAATTAGAAGTTATAATAAATAATGACGCATTAAACATAGTAGGAATTTAATATGGAGTTTGGTTGATGTTAGAAGGGAAGAGTATAAGTTGGTTCTAAGAGCAGACGGATCCAAAAAACGACCCACAAACCTTTTACAAATAAGAATACACCTCTCTTTATATTAATCTTGAAGAACAATAAAAAATATTTAATTCAGAACGCCGCCAAAAGGAGAGTCATTTCAGTACACATGGAGCCATTAGGCTTTCTGATGCCTTTATCATGTCCTTGGTGTTTCTCTTTGCTAAACTCTCCCCCTTACTCCAGCTGTTTGTTCACCAAGTAAAGTACAAAAATAGTTAATATCAGTTTTATGAATGGTTTTGTTCTTCAATATATTTAACGAAGAGCTTTACCTTCTCACTTGGGTACTTACTTTGTCTTTACAATCTAGTTAAGTATGTAGGTAGCCGGGCTACTTTACATAATTTAACTGAACATGATTTAATAGTCATTCAATGTCGAAATAAACACTCCCACTTCTAAAGTCATATGCATTGGCTCCTGTCATTGCCTCTGAAGTTTGTACTTCCTCTTTCATGTCTTTATTGTCTGAAATAATTCCCGAACCACTTCTAATCAAAGAGTCAAGACTTTGATCAATAACATGTAAAATATTCGGTCAAAGGAACTGGAACCTCCTTTTTAGGGACTATTTAGAAGTTAAAAAGTCATTACCCTTTGTTCTCATCGATCAAGGCTGTTAGGAGAGTGGAGCTGATAAAAGTTACTTTTAACATTGTGCGGAAAGTGGTTGCCTTCATGTTTGAACCTGAAAGCTCACAATTGTTAGTCGAGCTCTTACCACTAGATGATTTGACAGTCTCAAATGTGCTTTTCTTGTTCGATTGTAAGGAATAAAATTCTATAATTAGAGAACTAGTTCGTGGCTAAGATGTCTTTTGGAAATCTGTCTTCATTTTCTGCTCCTTTGTGATCTGTTAGGCCCTTTTCTATGAATTATTTGATACTTTGTTGGCACTCTTAAACCTTCATGGCTATCTTATATGTTACATATTTCCTCTTCTCTGAACAACTAATGCTATAATGGACGTATGCTAGAAGTTTAGCTCTCAAGTTTCTGTGTCGTGTTTGAGTGGTAAAATGGTGATATTTTTCTCATATAGAACACTCAATTTCCCAGTTAAAAGACGTCGTAGCTTTATTCTCTCACGTTTTCTCGCGCTTTATGAAGCCATAAATTTCCTTGTTATTGTTCTTGTTCTTTAGTTTTATTCCTTATTGGTGCTTTGTTATTAATCTGAAGCCTTTGTGTGCATTGATAATGAAGTATTGGCTACTTTACTTTTCTTAGATAAGCCAATGCCATATGTTTATTGTTTTCATCCTCGTATCTAGTTAACTTTCGATAGTGTTGGGTTTCAAGGTTATTTTAGAAAATAGGAAGCTCACTATTGCGGACAAGTTGCTTCTAATTTGAGAGACCCAGATGTATTTTAATTGGAGAGAGAGAAAAGCTATTGCTTTCTATTAGATTTCCGAATTGCTTGCTAAAAATAAAGTACCATGCATGAGTTATATTGCCAAAAATAATAATGTGAAAACATTCACATTTTCTACGCATGCACGCTGCTTTTTGTGAAACCAATGTGGAGACCACGTGAAGACATTCCTAACTTAGAGTCTTAGACAAACACATGAAAAGACAACATTACAAATTATAATGTTTGAACCAATGTTTTCAAACCCGGACCGGTCATCAAACCGGAAAAGTTACTGGGTGGATGGGTCACTGGTCCAACCAGTGGTCGGACCGTTATTGACCCAGTGACGTCATTAATATGTAATAAATAATAAATAATTAATTATTATTATATAAATAACACAGTTATCCTTTATTTTATGTATTTTATCTCATAATTTTAGAAACAAAAATAATTATATCTTTAATTAATAAATTAATTAAACAATAATAAATTTTTGGTCCAAAACGGCGTGGGAACTTGTAGAAGCACATGCTGAATGGGTCTCAATATTTATTTTTATTTATTTATTTAAACAAAGTCATCCTATTTTAGTGCGGCATACACGTAAGAATAAGAATGAGATGTAATCCTCTTATCCTGTCACAAGTTCCTTTTTTTTTGTTTTTTTTTGTTGTTGCCTCCATCCCTGTATTTCTCACATAGAACCTTCTGGCTTCTAAAATTACCAAAATTTTGCAACGGAGCCTAGACGGAAACAGACGCTCTCTACGTTCTCTGTTCCTCCGACTTTTCAATCAGATCAGATCTGCTTTGATACCTTGCCTTGAATTGAAATCGTTTCAGGTATGTTTTGTTTTTCATTTTTATTCCTGTTTATTTTTTGAAAAGTTTTTTTTCTTCTAATAACTCTTATGATTATGGTTTGATTTAGGAAAGAGGTGATGGTTCCGCCGCCGGTCGGTGAATCAACGGGCAGTGATGCTACGAGATCTCTTACCACGCCGTTGTTGACAAAAACGTACCAGCTCTTTGAGATAATAAACAATAATATATATATTTTTTTTAATCTTTAAGGAGAGAACCGGCCACCGGTTCACTGGGTCAACCGGTTCAACCACCGATTTACCGGTTCTGAACGGTTTTTGATCAAAAATGGTTTGGTGGTCCAAACCGGACCGTTGAGTGGACCGGGTCCGGTTTTTTCCGGTTCGACCGGCGGTCCGGGCCGGGTTTGAAAACCTTGGTTTGAACTGCTCCAGCTTTTCAGAGGGAACCGACTGTGTGAGAGAATCTGCATATTGCATCTCTGTATTCACAAAATTAAGCTTAATCTCTTCATTGTTGACAAGAGACCTTATAAAGTGATGACGAATTTTTATGTGCTTTGTTCTTGCATGAAACACGAGATTCTTCGTCTTTGCAATAGCAGACATGTTGTCACAATATAAAGTTGTGGGCTGCATCTGTTCTTGCTTTAAATCTGCAAAAATTCTTCTAAGCCATATTGCTTCACATGCAGCATCTGTAGCCACAATATATTCTGCCTCAGCTGAAGAAAGAGCAACTGTCTTTTGTTTTCTTGATGACCAAGAAATTGGTTTTGTACCCATGCAAAATAGATAGCCTGAGGTACTTTTTCTATCATCAATGGATCCTGCCCAATCACTGTCTGTGTATCCCAAAAGATTGTTGTCTTTTTCTTTGACGTATTTGACGCCAAAATTTTTGGTACCTTGCAAATATCGTAATATTCGCTTCGCAGCGGAATAATGAATTTGACTTGGCTCACTCATGAATCTGGATATTACACTAACTGGATGGACAATGTCAGGCCTAGTATTTGTGAGATACATTAAAGAACCAACTAGACTGCGATACAATAAAGCATCGACTTTCTTTGCTCCATCATCTTACTGAAGCTTTTCATTTATCACCATTGGTGTTGTCACAGGCTTGCTTTTTGACATTTTAAATTTCTTTAACAAATCTTCAGTGTATTTTTCTTGAGAAATAAATATTTCTCCTTTTGATTATCGCACTTGGATGCCAAGAAAGTATTTCATGAGACCTAAATCTGTCATCTCATATTCTTTCATCATAACCTTTTTGAATTCTTCTGGCATCATCAGATTAGTGTCTGTATATATCAAATCATCAACATAAAGGCAAACAATGAGAAAATTATTTGTACCTTTAATTTTGACATATAATGATGGCTCACTCGGACTTCTTTGGAAACTATTTTGGAGAAAATATTTGTCAATATTGTTGTTCCATGCCCGAGGGGCTTGCTTCAAACCGTAGAGAGCTTTTCGAAGTCGGTATACCATATTTTCTTTTCCTTTAATTTCATAGCCTTGTGGTTCTTCCACGCAGACTTCTTCTTCGCAAGCTGAAAGACTTGCAGTTCCAATTGTGTTGCCAATGCCAAAACTGTTCGTATTGTTTCCATACGAGCAACATGTGCAAATGTTTCATTGAAGTCTATCCCCGGCTGTTGCGAGTATCTTTTTGCCACGAGTCATGCTTTGTGCTTCTGAATTGACCCATCTTCTTTGAATTTTGTCTTGTAGATCCACTTCAGTCCAACCACGTCCTTTTCTTTAGGATAATCTACAAGTTCCCATGTGTGATTTTTCTCAATTGTTGAGATTTCTTCATCCATTGCTTTTTGCCAAACTTCATCATTTGTAGCTTCTTCAAAATTGTGTGGCTCACAAGAGAAAAATGCAACGATAGTTGAATCATAAATATCTCTTAATGAGCGTACCTTTCTGATAGGTGACTCCGTATTGGAATCATTTTCTAGGAGCTGAGATTCTGGATTGGCTTATGGATTTGAATATGTTTGATTTGTTGTTGTAGTTGAGCCAATTGATTTTTGTTCTTGGGGTTCTTTATTGTCCCATTCCCAAGCTTTCATTTCGTCAAATTGGACATCTCGTGAAATCACCAATTTGTTAGTTTTTGGATCAAACAGTCGATAGGCCTTTGATTCATCACTGTAGCCGATGAAAATAAACTTCTCCCTTTTTTCATCAAACTTTTCTCTTTGTTGTGAGGGAATAAGAGAATATGCAATGCATCCAAAAATTTTGAGAAAGTTGACTTGTGGTTTACGTTTGTGCCAAGCTTCAAATGGAGTTATGTTCATGGCTGCTTTTGTGGGAGACCTGTTGAGAATGTAAACTGCAGTGTTAACTGCTTCAACCCAAAAGTTGTTGGGAAGATTTTTTGCTTTCAACATGCTTCGTGCCATCTCGACAATGGTTCGATTTTTTCGTTCTGCTACGCCATTTTGCTGAGGACTGTAGCGAACAGTCAGTTGCCTTTTGATTCCTTCGCTCTTGCAGTGATTCATAAATTCTTTTGAAATGAATTCACCACCGCGGTCTGTCCGGAGCATTTTAAGAAGGGAGCCGCATTGCCTTTCTGCCATCTTCATGAACTCTAAGAATTTTGAAAAAGCTTCAGACTTTTGCTCGAGAAAGTAGACCCACATCATCCTGCTATAATCATCAACAAAGAGAAGAAAATATCTTTTGTTTTGAAATGATGATGTTCTTGTTGGTCCACATATATCTGCATGCACAAGTTCAAGAGGAGCAGTTGCTCGCCATGCAATATTTGGAAATGGCAAACGATGCATTTTTCCATAAATACATCCTTCACAAATTTTATCCTCCATTTCAATTTTTGGTAGTCCAACCACCATATTTTTCTGGTTCAATAATTTCAAGCCTTTATAATTCAGATGACCATATCTTAGGTGCCATAACTCGGACTCGTCAATTTTGTCTATTTTAGAAAAAGCAGAATTGACGATCGTCGGCATTACAAGAGGAAAAACTTTATTTTGTGTCATTTTCACTATTTGTAAAATTTTTCCTTTTTCACTAATAATACATTCATCTTTCTCAAAATTAACTGAGTACCCATTTTGAATTAATTGACCAACACTCAGTAAATTTTGAGTTAAGCCAGGAACGTATAAAACGTTATGAATGAGTTTAGTGTTACCTCCCTTTGTTTGTACAACAACAATACCTCGACCTTCAACACTTTGTAATTTTCCATCGCCCAGCTTGACTTGAGATTGAACATAAGCATCTACTTCAACTAAGAACTTTTTATTCCCTGTCATGTGATTACTGCAACCACTGTCCAAGTACCATGTATTTTCTGCATCAATTTGTGAGCTCATGCAAGAATAAAATAGTTGATTGGTACTATTTTCTTTAGAAAAATTTGCACCAGAATAATTTATTGTTTGCTGATTGCTTTGTTGAAACCAGCAATCTCTTTGAGAATGGTTTGGCAATTTGCATTTTGTGCATCTAAATCTGCATTCTTTGGAATCATGCCCAGATTTATGACAAATATAGCATGTAGAATCAGATTTAAAATTACCACCGTTTTTGTGGTCGTAGAAAATTTTCTTTCCTTTTCCACGATTCTGACTTCGGAAATTTCGGCGGCCTCTCCATTGTTGTTGTTGAAACCAGCTACCTTTTTTATTTTCTAGGTTCCTCCTTTCTGAAATGTTGAGTTTTGTCTAGAATGCTTACTCAACATTGGTTCCTGCAAATCTGCTAATTCTTTTTTCATGGGCTTCAAGTGAACCCATTAACTCAACAAGAGAAAGTTTAGATAAATCTTTTGATTCTTTAATTGCAGCAACAACATGATCATATTTTTCTGGCAAGTTCTCAATATATTTTCAACAATTTTTTTATCTTTAATAGTATCTCCCAAACTTCTGATTTGATTTTTTATTTCAGAAACTCTTAAAGAAAATCCCTTGACATTTTCATTATCTTTCATGACTAGATTATCAAAATTTCGCCAAAGGGATTGTAGTTTAATGGAGATTACTTTTTCAGAACCTTGAAACTCATTTTTTAGGAGTCCCCATGCTTCTTTTGAAGTTTTTGCACCCTTGATTCTAGGAAAAATGGATTTACTTACCCCCTGCTGGATGTGAAGTAATGCGTTTGCATTTTTCCTCACATTTTCTTTGTACTCCTTATGCTTTGCTTGTGTCCATGTGGCTAGCACTTCTGAACTTTCTGGTTTCAGAAAAACCATCCTCTATTATTTCCCATAAGTTTTGAGGAATAAAAAGAGTCTTCATTTGGATGCTCCAATAATCATAACTTTCTCCGTCAAATATTGGCACTAAGGTAGAAGAATAATTGAAAGTTGAGTTGACAAAGGTTGATGACATGGATTATGTATTTTTGAAATGGGTTGAATATATGGAGTAGAAAGGATACGGGTTGAAAAGCTGTGATACCAAAAATATGTTGGGTTTCAAGGTTATTTTAGAAAATAGGAAGTTCACTATTGCGGACAAGTTGCTTCTAATTTGAGAGACCCAGATGTATTTTAATTGGAGAGAGAGAGAGAAGCTATTGCTTTCTATTAGATTTTCGAATTGCTTGCTGAAAATAAAGTACCATGCATGGCTTATATAGCCAAAAATAATAATGTGAAAACATTCACATTTTCTACGCATGCATGCTGCTTTTTGTCAAACCAATGTGGAGACCACGTGAAGACATGCCTAACTTAGAGTCTTAGACAAACACATGAAAAGACAACATTACAAATTACAATGTTTGACAGATACTACTATTAAATATTTTCCAATCTAGTGCTACCTGCTTGTTAGATGGCTAATTCTCCTACTTTCTCTCTCAGTTGCTCTGGACATAGTTTAAGATCAATAAGTAATGTGTACTTTGTAACGCCCCCAAAATCGGGACTAACTTAATCCAAAATTAAGACTAATTTTAATCCCGACCTTATGCGTTAAATACTATCTTAATTCAACTTTATATTATACTAAAATGAAATACTAGTTGAAAATGCGGATAATTAAAATTTTTCTATATCTTTCTTTCTATTCCCTGAATCGCAACCTTTACGATTATATATCGAAGTAGATATGAGTATATACAACTCAATTCTACATTCGGATTCTTTATTATAAAATATTATCACTATATTGATTTGCTCATTTTTATGCATCCAAAACAAATATTCTTTATTTATTGAATACTTCAAGGTTTACTTACGTATCAGTATACATGTCAAGAACCATCATCATGATTCAATACAATTTTTTTTAAATAAATAAAAGGTATTCCCTTGCACGTCCTCGAATCCATATCAGATGGCGAATAATATCGCATTATATCATTGACCTGCAAAAATTTATTTTTGCAAGATTGAGCTCGACAGCTCAGCAAATCCAACAGTTTTCATACTTCACGTAACATAGAATTTCATGTTCAGTTCATACATCATAATCATTTTACTATGCATATCATACATGCATTATAACTCTAAACAATGAGATTTTACGTGCTTAATATATCACATATCACATATAGATTGAGTTCCATAACTCAATCAACTTAGTCATAATTTGACTTTCATAACTCATAGGACATAATATAGAATTTAGCATGCTTCTAAAGATCTCATTCACAATACGATAAAGATTGCATATAATCAATATCAAATTTGTATAGCATAAAAGAACTGAAAGACTTGCCTTGGGTGCTGTTTAATGTTTATAACTTATCTGCTCTGTGATGATCCTACACAAATTGAGGATACGTACATGCACATATTAGTTTCACATACTAACTTCACATACTCAATGTAAACTAATTTTATTTACATTAACTATAATCCTTTTGTTCTCGTCTTGAACCCATTCCACGTTTCTTTAGAAATTTTTGTTTGTTATAACCCTTTTTATGCCCAAAAAGGTTCTCTCATGGCTTTAGTATATAAATACTTTACGTTTCGAGTTATAAACCGTTTACAACCCGTTTTACGAATATTTCTTATTTATATTTGTAAACTTGAGACCATATGGTTTACGAATAATTTTTATTGCATAAACATGGCCTTACTACATCATTTCTTTAATAATATAATAATCATCATTTTAAGCATATTAACAATAATTTATATATTAATATTATGATTAAATAATATTAATATATTTAATAATTTATTATTGTTAATAATATACGTGTATATGTTGAGAGAATGGAAATATGGTTAGTTTGAATAATTTAGACATGTCATTGAGTAAAACAGTTGCTCAAAAACACAATATATTCCAAGTAATTCTTGAACATGTTTTATTGAATAGGGGATGGATTAACTAGCCTCAATTAAATGAGTTACTGGAAGGCAAGAGTCTAATATTATCCTTCATGCATCTCCCCTTTCCCCACCATCTCATGATCCTTGGTATCATTACATTAATTCGTTCCTTAATCCAAATTTCAGATAACCGAAATCATTGGCTTCTATTCATTCCAACACATAGCTTTTGTCTATAATATCTTCAATTGGTCATAAGAGATTTTATTACATACATCTGAAACTATTAATCTATTTCAGATGTATTAATGATCCACCATGCTAGTCAAATAGTCTCTCCCTAATTTTGAAGTTATTTTATGTTTATAACTTTACATAGATAGATTTGTATTGAGAAAAGAATATTTTTCGTTGACAAAGCTGTCCAGCCTTTTATTTTACTACTCCATAGTCCGCATGGAGAAAAGAGAAAGTATAAAAGGCATTAGACCTGCCCCCTGCAATGAGCTTAGGACAATAATCTGTTCAAAATAAAGCTTAATTACGTCCCAATAATATCCATTTCTGTCATCTGAGCTTAGGACATATTAGGTCCTTTTATTTATGCCCGACAGCCTCTAAGAGGCATAATATCAAACACACTATATGCATCACTTTTAAAAAAAAACAGAGTTCATAAGCATTTATATCCATTACCCATCCAATAATCACAACCAAACAAAGTACTTACATTATTATTATAATGTGTTCTCTCAATTTCTACAAACATAGAATAAGTTCATGAATTACCTTTATTTGTTATAATTTTGCTCAAATCATTGCTTTGGGACTGAAATCAATCCTTCTCTTGCTTGATTATTCCTTATAATTCAAACTGCTATCTTAACTTCTTGAGAATTTTGGTGAATTTCAGTTTCCTTAGAGCAATTTGGGATAATTTAGGAGTAGAAGGATTTTGGAAGTATGGACCGGAAATGAGAGAGAGAGAGCAGGAAATGAAATGTTCATCATTAAAGCTTCCTAGCTTTCTCTCATGATCAGATGTTATAGCTTTGCTTAGTGTACAATAGCTTAGCTTGGTGTCTTAATTAGCTTAAAAGGTTTACACCTCCTGCTTGAATTTTCACACCTCCTACTTGCAAATTAATTACATAGTATACATACGTAACATATATACAATACTTACATTACATACATATATGTATTTACATAATACATATATTACATAATTCTTTATAAGACTTAAGTCTTAATTACGGTATACCCACATTTATACTGCATTCCTTCCACTCAAATATATAATACATGTACTACATTACATTTCCTTACAAGTTTAATTTCATACATACATTATAATATGTATGTAAAAATTATTCCACTTATTATGAAATTAAATTTTTCATAATTAAAATAAACACCTTTAGTGTAACGAATCACTAATTTAAATAATTAACATTTACTCCCATTAATTCAATTACATAACTTATTTAAATTATACAATCTATATTGTATAATTAAATTTAATTTCCTCCTTCTTCCCCAAAATGAAAGTACATATTACATGTAATAAAAATAAATCACAGTCTGATAACTTGTACATTTATACTTAGATATACAAATCATCTAACTAATTATGGAATTAATCCATAATTAATTTAACTCTTTCTGTGTAACGAATCAATTTAAATAATTAATATTTATTTCATTAATTATTTAAATAACTCGTCTAAATTAAATTTCTTATTTCCTTCCATAAATTGTTTCCAAGACAATTTATTTAACCCATGTATTTCTCCTCAAATTAAATATTAATTTAATTTACTAATTTTGACATCAATATTTATATATATTATATATTGGTCCGTTAAATGTATTCATTATACCTACCTTATTTAATACCCACCGTACTTATCGCACCAAGTATTAAATATACATGATATACTTAAATATCATGACAAAATATCGATAAATCATTTTCATAAAAATGGAAGCTATACATTAAATAAAAATAATTTATTTAATGAAATAATTTTTCTATACTAAAATAATTTAATTCCATAAATAATTTTAGTTCTCTTTATTCCATGTAATAGACCAATTAAATTAGTTAATATTCAATTAACTATTTTAATTTACTTATTTAACATATACAACAAATTTTGTATATTTAAATTTAATCATCTTCTTCTTCCCATAAATTGTCTTCAACAATTTATTGCTATTCATTAAATATATTACTTTAATATATTTAAACATAATTTAAATATTACCTTATAATTCACCAATTTAATTAAGTGAATTAATTAACTTATTCATGAAATTTAATTCATAACAAATTCATTATAAGACTTTATAATCAAATTATATTATTTCATAATATAATTTAAATTTAATCTCCATCTATAAATTACTTCTAACAATTTATTTACATCATACTCCTATTAAAATAATTTAATATTGTAAATTATTTTAATTTGCTCATTAATAAATACAAAAGTTTTGTATCTTTAAAGTTATCCGTCTCTTTAAATAAATTAATTCCCACAATTTATTTCAAATCAAAACAAATATATAATAATATATTCAATTATTTTCTTTTCTTTCAATAAATTTTTTTCTCACAATTTATTTAACTATAGCAAATATAATAATATATTCACTATATTACATAACATGCATACATTTCACCCAATAAAATGGAGGTTATTAAATATATTTAATACCACCAATTTTACTATATTAAAATAATTTAATATTATAAATTATTTTAATAATTTCCTTCATCATAAACTATACTCATCTCATTTATTCTTAATAAATTGATTCAACAATTTATTTACATGAAATAATAAATATATAATAATAACATATTTATTATTCACAAAAATCACATATTGCACGTATTCACTTATGCAATATAATATTACATCATATATCACCAAATAAGAATTTTATTTAATAAATTCTTATTTTTAATATTTTCTGAAAATCCGGGTCATTACATACTTTCTCATCTATAAACATTTTTGATCCTCTTCATTTTATCTACTCTTTAAAACCAGTTCCTGTTAAGCAGGGGCAGTCATCATATATAGAAATGACATGAAGTTTTTGATTAGAGACTGCTTTTTGGAAATTACCTGTCATTTATGTAATCAATATTTGTGTGCAACATAGGTCAAAACCTTGATTTCTCACTATCCTTTTTCCCCTTCTTGACTAAATTCTAGTTGCTGGAAAGCAACGAAAGTTTACTAGTCGTACAAAAAAAAGAAAGCAGTCTGTTGCCATATACTCCAAGCAAAGATCCTGCACGTCGGCTGCAACAAATGGGCTCTCTGGCTTCAGCCCTAACATCACTAAAACTAGTATTTAGTGACGAGCTCACTTACACACATGGCATGGCCCCTAAATCTGCCAACCAAGCTAAGTTTGAATGTGGTGGCATGCAGGTATGGATTTGAAACATCTCAATTTCAATTGAGTTCCCTATTTAAGATCTTATGATTTGATTTAATGTATGGACAGATATTTCTTATCTTCACGATTCCATATTGCTTACCCTCTTTGTTTATCTGTTAGGTTCTGGCCAAAAAGGATACAGAAACCTTGGACAAATGTAGAAACATGTACAGAAAGGGCGAATGTCCTCCCCTTATAGTAGTTTTTGATTCGTGCGAAGGGTATATAACATTTTTGTCAAACCACTATTAATACTGCAGTAGGGAATGCATATTGGATATATATAGATAATATTATTTATTTATTATTATTTTTTTTGCAGTTATACAGTTAAGGCTGATGACCCGATAAAACCTATGACATTCATTGCAGAGTATATAGGAGATGTGGACTACATTAAGAATCGAGCTAATGACGATTGTGACAGCTTGATGACACTCCTTTTAGCAACAGATCCATCTGAAAGTCTTGTTATTTGCCCTGATAAACGTGGAAACATTGCTCGCTTTATCAATGGCATTAACAATCATATACCGTAAGCCTGTGAACTCTTTGTTGTTTTCAAATTCTTGATTACAATCTGTTCTTCCTTTCTTCGCCTTATATCTTTCAATTATATATTTGATAAAGCTCGAGCTCCATTGACAAAAATATTATAGAATTCAGTTATTCATGTCAAGATATTGTCCAAAAATTAAGAATATTTCACTAGTGCTGTTGAAACAAATTTTATGTTGATATGTAGGGAGGGTAGGAAGAAACAGAACCTCAAATGCGTGAGGTACAACATAAATGGTGAATCCCGGGTCATTTTGATCACTATTCGTGCTATTGCCAAGGGAGAAAGGCTGTATTACGACTATAACGGATATGAGGATGCATACCCAATGCATCATTTCGTCTGAGATTCAACGATTTGACAGCTTTTATCCCCTTGCATGGCTCCACCCTGTTGTTGCAGAGTTAATTGTAGTAATATAACGGATATTAGTTTTCTTTATTTATGAACCATTAATTGTAATTTGTAATTTATCGTGTACTGCTGCTTATTAAGTGGCCATGAGGGCATAGGGTGGCTGAAAGAGAATTTTCCTTAATTTTAAATGTGTAAAAGAAAATATTTCCCAAATCTGAGTTAGATCACAGTATTTTATGCATTGCAGTTTTATAGAGTAACTTTATTTTATTTCCAATATGGCTCAACTCTTGATGAACTATGGAGGGATTTATGCTTTTTATTTATTTATTTATTTATTTTTAATCGTCATTTAAGCATCTGGAAGTAGTGCTGTAATAATATCAACCCTTTTAACCTTTCAATGCATCGTCCTATAGAATAGGATGGAGTTGTTTGTTGCAGGGATCTTCAAGAAGTATATTGTCATAATCAGTGTATGCAAAAGTGTTGCAATAACGGTTCCTGACAGAACGTATAACATGTAGGGATCTTTAAGAAATATATTGTCATCATCAATATATTAAGTGTTGAAATTTACGATCCCTGACACAACGTATAAGGTAAAAATTTTACTTTCGATTCCACAAATCATACATAGGTAAATTAATTTCATTAATGCTTCTGAATTACTGACAGCGTTAACTATTCAAAGAATTCTTCCCCAGTTTAGTTGTTTAGCTGTTTAAACAAATTATAGGAGATTGTGTATGATTCTTGTTTATACTGATGTTTTGCTTCTTTTCTGCCTAATTCCACATTTATATTCACAGTCTTCTCTTGGATTTTATAGTGTTAAGCTGTATAATTTACTACGCGATCTTATAATTTTATATGTTGTCATTTCACTGGCCTTTGCATCTAATTTTATTGATATTTCTTGTTGTTGCTACTTTCTCTCTTTCTGTGCTTTTTGTAACAGGGGAATTGCTGGAGAAAGGGTATTGACATTTATCGAAAACATGATTCCTTTTGGCCTGGTAGTTAAAAAGTTTAAGCAATTGCATGAGGAGCTTCTTTAGTAATGTAAGGTTTCTTGATGAACCTTTGGAGCTTTTCTTAGTGACATATCACATAAGCATGAAGAATCTTTAGTTGATTTTTAATTTACTTGAGCAGAGGAATATTTAGATATTTCAATTTCTTTCCCTTTCAGTGAATAAAGTTTTTCGTCTTAGTTATATTCCCTCATTTCGTTGTCTAGGCTTGCTTATATTGGTTTAGCATGACATTACTTATGACTAATTATTTTTGTTTCCAATATAAGCAAGACTTTTTAACTTCTAAATAGTCCCTAAAAAGGAGGTGCCAGTTCCTTTGACCGAATATTTTACAAGTTATTGATCAAAGTCTTGACTCTTTGATTAGAAGTGGTTCGGGAATTATTTCAGACAATAAAGATATGAAAGAGGAAGTACAAACTTCAGAGGCAATGACAGGAGCCAATGCATATGACTTTAGAAGTGGGAGTGTTTATTTCGACATTGAATGACTATTAAATCATGTTCAGTTAAATTATGTAAAGTAGCCCGGCTACCTACATACTTAACTAGATTGTAAAGACAAAGTAAGTACCCAAGTGAGAAGGTAAAGCTCTTCGTTAAATGTACTGAAGAACAAAACCATTCATAAAACTTATATTAACTATTTTTGTACTTTACTTGGTGAACAAACAGCTGGAGTAAGGGGGAGAGTTTAGCAAAGAGAAACACCAAGGACATGATAAAGGCATCAGAAAGCTTAATGGCTCCATGTGTACTGAAATGACTCTCCTTTTTGGCGGCGTTCTGAATTAAATATTTTTTTATTGTTCTTCAAGATTAATATAAAGAGAGGTGTATTCTTATTTGTAAAAGGTTTGAAGGTCGTTTTTTGGATCCGTCTGCTCTTAGAACCAACTTATACTCTTCCCTTCTAACATCAACCAAACTCCATATTAAATTCCTACTATGTTTAATGCATCATTATTTATTATAACTTCTAATTTATATCAAGAATTTTAACCTGCCCTAGCCACCAAGACATGTACGTTTTAATTCCCCAGGCTATAGAAAAGCATCATTCTTCTTGCCTTTCTCGGGCTTATAAAACATGTTCCCCAGGTTATAGAAACCCTAGTCCCCAAATAATAAAGGGTCCTTCTAATGTGTGCGCTAACGGTACACATTATACACAGGAATCGAGAGAATATTCTCTTGATTTCTGTGCATATTTCCTTGATTTCTGCGTTTACACACTGATGCGGTTGACGAGCAAGCATGTCAGTTTATGGAAAGATTTGATAAGATTTGATAAAGTATGGAAAGATTTGATCTAGTGGCAATTTGGTAATTTCTGTCAAGTTTGGAGTATCGGATTTTGACGTTTTCGGAGCCTAATTTCATTAGAAACGGGCCAACGGTCAAAAGTCAGATTCTCTCGTGATAAAGTATGGAAAGATTTCATTGGAACCTTTCATTGGAAACGCTTCGCTCGTGAGCTATAGGGTTTTTTGGTCAAATTCCATCGTTTAGGCCTTCAAAATTGCATTTTATTGTTTTCGGGTTATTTTTGTAATTTCCTTTATTAGTTTTCCTTTTCCGTTTGAGTTTCTGCTATTAGGGTTTTGCTATTTAAGTGTTTGTTATGATGGGATTGAGCAGTTTTTTATGAATAATAATATTTCTTCTATTTACCAAAATTCTCTGAATTAGAATTTTGTTGCCTATTTCCTGGAATTCGTAGAATCAACAGGTTGTAGAAGGTTATCGTTGGCAATCGTGCGTGATTCAACAATTGATAACGGTTTCCATTATTTCCGCTACGTCACACACATATCAAGAGAATATGCACAGGAATCAAAGGAATATTCCATCGATTCCTGTGTATAATGTTGCTCTCAGGACACATTAAGAAAATTCAATAATAAAACTATAAATAGAGAAGGATTAGTTGTGTATTTGGAGGTGCCAATAGCATCCAAACTCACACCTAATATAATCCCTAGTTTAAGATTCACTAACCATTTGGAGCTGTCAATACAACTCGCATTTTTTTATCATACAAACATAAATAAATAAAAAATATTAACTATAACAAAATATACACACTTTAAAAATTTAGATATACACCAATTTTGTAAAATAATAACATACATAATAAAAGGGAATTAATATTTTTACAATGGGAATTGATATTTTTGCAAAACTCATGAATAGTAAGTGAGCCCTAATTTCAGGAGACATCGTGGAAATAACATTTTTTTTCTTGTAAAAATAGTAATTTTCTAAAATAATAACAATAACAATGTTGATCATGATCGTTATTATATAAGAATAACAAATTACCTTGGGGTGATATACATTTCACCAAAACATGGTTACATTTCTGGATCCCAAAGAAATCCAAAATCTTAGTTTGCGTAAACCCTGAAAAAACAACATACATTCTTTAATTCCCCATTTCATACACACAACTCAAGAATTCTTAATTTAAAAATCAAATCAAATCAACATAATCACGCGATAAAATAACAAATAAATATAAAAAATCGTACATTTAAGGGGACTCTCATCGAAGTAGTTTCGGCAATACCAAGAGCCAATAGGTACCCGAACCACAACTGGCCGGGTTACAAAACAAGTGAAATCCCTTATCACATCTGTCACAAAGGAGCATCTCCTCGTCTAGCTCGCCCGACCCGCATTGCTCGCACACCACCTGATCGGAGTAGACAGCGCCGACCTCGATCACCGCGTACTTGGCGACCTTCATGATATCCACGATAGACCTGAACTTCTTCGACTGTGGAAAGGACGTCAAATAGCGGCGGTGGGCCGCCTCCATACGGCGGAGGGCGGGGAGCGGCAGCGGCGACGTTCGGAAATGCGGCGAGCTGGAAGGTGCCATCGGTGGGGACCGTACGGGGATTTTGTGAATTGTACGAGACTGACTTGGAATAATCTAAGTTTGAAAGTGACAATTTTTACAATATTTTTTTATTTTATTTTTTTTATAATATTATTCCTTTTGTTACAGAGAGATTTTGTAAGAAAGGAAAATGGAGGAGTGAGAGAGTGAGGGGGGTGTGGGTAAATATAAGTGATGACATGTGATGGATTATGCTAATGTGCACATAGGATGCGGACGGAATGGTAATGTGGGCACCTTTAGAAATAATTTGAAAGACCAAAATGGGCTTAAGAGTGATGAGGAAAGGATTTTCGAATGAATACTATTTATTGGTTTTTTAGTAATTTGATAATTAAGGAGACAAATTTGAAATGGGTTTCGGTAATTTGATTATGAGGTTTTACGCTATTTAGCCGTTAAAATTTGAGTGACTAAAAAGGGCCTATGAAAGATGAGTAATGGATTTTAGGGTTAATATTGTTTTATGGGTTTTTAGTAATTCAGAAATAAAGAGATAAAATTGAAATGGATTTTAGTAATTTAAAGTTTGAGACAAAATTGATTTGAATTTTAGTAATTTAAGGTTTTAAACTATTTAGTCATTTGAAATTTGAAAGAGTAATGGGCTTAATTAGGCGTGATGAGTAAAATGAGAGTATATTAAATACTTTATGCTATTTTAGTAATTGTTTGTTGTTTGTTGTTATATATGATAATAAATTTTGGCGATGGATAATGTCAGAGCATTAATTATATTATCAAAATAAATATGTGTTTTGCGACACTTTTACTCTTATTTTAATGACACTTTGAACTTTCAACGACACATAATTATTACCCTGACATTATCGATTATCTTAATTTATGTCGATATTAAATAGGTGTAGGCAAGGAAATTGTACCTTACTCGGATTAGGATTTCGTGTGAGCTGAGGAGGAGAGAAATTCACGAAGAGTACAAAAATAATTGAAGAGTTGAAGAGGAGAGAAGAATAGATAGACAATTACTCTAGCAACACGTGACAAAACTCTATTTGTTGGGGCAAGGTTGATTCGTGGATTAAACTGATAAAATAATTTTCATTCTGTTTTTCGGGTCATCCATACAGTAATTAATATCTGATTTTTTAGCTTATTGCCGGCATAGTAATATATATATATATATATATATATATATATATATATATATTACATTATTTAGTTCTCAACTAGCATAATAATTCAAATTAACTAAAAGCATTAAAATTAATTAAATTTTTACTAATTTATATTTTAAAATTAAGAATTAAATATCATGTCACTTTTAATTCAAATTTTAAAATAAAAGGATTCCACACGTTTTCTGTTCTTGTTCCTAAACTAGTATTAAAGAGCTAAAGTCAAATATAACAATCTAGTTATTATTATTATTATTATTATTATTATTATTATTATTATTATTATTATTATTATTATTATTATTATTATTATTATTAGCGAGTATTGGACATAAAAGTAGCACGTGGTGATTGATGTGGCCAAATTAAAATGTCTAAGAAAGTAAGAATACTAAACTACCCCTAATATATTATGTTAGTCTATTTTCTAAACTAAAAAAATAAAATAAAAGTAAAATTTAAGTGTTTGCGATGTCGGATCTTAACTTGCTGGAATCATACTACATCTAACTTTTTAGTTGAAGGAAATGATGTTAGCCTGCTTACAGATAAGACTAAAACTGATTGTGTTGTATTTTATAAAATTATTTCCAATAGAACAATCTTTTACAAAAAAAAATAATTTAAAATTTTCTTTTGGGGTTAGTACAAATACTCATTCCGTTTTAAAAGTAGAGATACAATTTGACTTTTAAAATTAAACGACGGTACATTAAATTTTAAAATTGATATGACTCATAAAAATTTAAAATAAAATAAAATTTATGATTAGTTTTTGTTATATACTATATAATTATAATAATTGTATCAACTAAAATTAAATAAATTCACATTAATTTGAAGTTTAATATATCGTTTGACCTTAAAAGTTAAATTGTATTTTTAATTTTGGAACGGAGGGAGTATATTATTATGAGATTTAATATTTTTCACATATAAAAGTGATACGTCGAGAAGTTTCTCCTTACATTAATAGTGAGGTCCACCCTTATGTGAAAGAGTAACTTGTAAAAGTATTACTTGTGAGTATTTATTGTATAACCATTATTATATTATAAAAGTAATGCCACTTTTATGATTTAAATCAATAAATTTAATCATAGACACAAACAAATATTCGTCTTTATAAAATTTGGTTGACCCTACTTAACTATATGAAACTAGTTTTTTATGTTTATTTATATTTTATTTACTTTTAGATACATCCTTTTATTGATAAAATAGGTTTTACTTAAAAACATATTTTTGAATACAGAGAAAGTATAAGATAGTTGACTATTTTTGTTTTTGAGACCTCCAATCTCTTTTTCATAACATTTATATTGTTTTAAAATTAGAGATACATTTGAATTTTTAAATTTTAAAATAACATAATTTTATAAAATGATAGAATTGCATTCCCAATTTTATTTTATGTTGTGTATTGCATCCTATACTTCAAAACGTGATACTTTGCATTCTACACTTTTAGCGAACAGACAAATAACACTCTCTGGTTCAAAATTCGTTACTAAAAGTGACGAGGTTAGTGTTTAAAAGTGATAGATTTTACACTTTTAGTGACGAGGTTAGTGTTTAAAAGTGACAGATTTTGCACTTTTAGTGACGGATTTTGAGTCGAAGTATATTTTGTGTCGGTTCGCTAAAAGTGCGGATGCAAAGTATCACGTTTTGAAGTATAGAATGCAATGTACAAAATGAGATAAATTTAAGGGATGTAAAGTACATTTAACTCTATAAATTATCATTTTATAAATGTATATCTAATTTTAGAACGTGTGTGTAATTTATCCAAGATAAGAGATGTGGGAGGTGGTGGATATAGAGGGAAGTATGTGTATATCACACACTCTATGTGTAAAAGTACAAATGTTACAATAAAGAATAAGATCTCATAATAAAAAAAATAAAGTTCGACAATAGGAAAAAAAAACCTATATATATATATATAAATGTGTGTGTGCAAAAATTAAATTTACAAACTAATAACTACATGGTGTTAATCATAACTGCTCCCTCCGACCTCTAAATAATGGTTTAAGGTATAATTTTTGTTGTCCTTAAAAGGATGACAATAAATATGTTAAGTAAATTATAAATATGTTATTTAGTAGAGTCCAAATATAAAGAAAAGAAAGATTCATCACTTTATGTAATTTTCTAGAGCCATAAGGATAAAGTTGTAAATATTTTTTTTCTTTCTTCTCTTTTAGTTTTATTAATTTGCGTGAAAATATACTTAGGACATTATTTGAAGGAGGAAAGGAATATTACAATAGAACATTTTTTTTAACATGAGAAAAAAATAATAGAACATCATCAATCTGTTTTGTTGGTTCTCGGGGACACAATAGGGATCTAGAAGGGGGGAGGTTGAATAGATCTTTTAAAACTTTTTCCATTTTCATTCAAGAAAGTATAACAGTTATGAAATAGAGAATCAATTCATGCACAGAGGAATATACTTTAATAGTCCCTTCATAGATACAAACATAACCTTAGTTCAATCTACAAATCTATGGTATGGTTGATAGCAGATATAACAGTTTAATGTGCATAAGGTAAATGACAAAGTAAAAGACACATGAGGTTTTTAAGTGGTTCGGAGACTGAATAACTCTTTCTCCACTCTTCTACTTCAACAAGTAGGAATCCACTAATGGTTTTAGTCACAAAGACAAGGACTCTCCGCCCTCCTCAACTCCAGCAGACAAGAGTTATTTTTAGCTACTAAGGCAAGGATCCTATGACCCTCCTCAAGTCCCGTAGACACGAATCCTATGAACCCTCTTGAGTCCCGCAGACATGAGTTATTTTTAGTCCCTCGGACAAGGATCCAATGACCCTTTCAAGTCCAGCAGACTTGAAAAACTAGTTCACAAAGAACTCTTCAAGGCCAGCAGCCTTGGAATCCTGTAGACTAAAGCCAGTAGCCTTAGAATCTCTTGTACCCTTTGATACTCAGCAAGTCCAGCAGACATGACTTTGTTTAGTCACTTAAGACAAGGACGCCCCGCCATCTTTGGTATGTTGATTGTTTGTTGGGTTGTGCTGCCAAGATGAACTTTGATCTCCTTCATCTTCAAGTACTTGGCAGCTGTTTGTGATCTTCTTATAGATGTTGTTGATGATGGTCGTTGAAGCCCTTCCTTCTTCTGGTACATAGCAGATGCAGATGATCACTTTTAATGAACACTGGTTGACCTTTCAAGTCAGTTCTTTATCTGTTCAGCTCTTAGTGTTCCTTGCTTGATCATAGAGTTGTCCGTTCTGGATCTTATCACTGTTGATCTTGGCTTCTTGGTCATTCGACTCTTAGCTCATATGCCAGCCCTTTGGCATACCCCTTATGTTGCAGTGAAGCTCCTAGCTGTTTGTTCAGTCCGTGTTCTTGCTCTTATTCACCACACACACACTTTAATTCGAATGCAGTTTTCTCTTTTATAGATCCCTATTTTCTTCCCGTTGAAAGCTTGTCGTTGATATCTTCCCGTTTCACTTGTTTTTGTCGGAGACTTACTTTCTGCAGACTTGTTTATTGCACCACTGAATATTTTACTTCCTTAAGTCTGCTAGTGATGGCTGAGTCAGCATCCATTAGCTGGTACCAAGATAGTAGGGTCACATGAGCCGCTTGTTGACTGCTGCAAGCATGGCTGTTTGAGCCCCACTAAGATTGGTTTCTTATTTTACTCATTTAACTTATTCAGCCGCTCATGTTGGGATAGTAACTCTAAGTGCTTTGACATCTTTAATCCTTGCTGGCACTTACTTACTCTACGATCATCTTAGGTGTAGCCTGTTGTTTCTGATCGTAGAGTCAACTGCTTGATTGAAGACTGTTGTCTTTGATCGTAGAGTTGACTACTAACTTCAGTTGTGGCCTTGAGCTGCCTTGCAGTTCGTAGAGTGGCTATCTGCACTTGCATTACGCTTTAAAGTGTGTCTTACTATACTGCAGTTTGTGCTCCCTTATACTCTGTGATCTACATATAGCCTTTTGTTCTCAGAGCATAGTGTTGTGATCTTTGTTGAGCCATTGCTGCAGTTATGCTTACTTAACATAGAGGACTGCTCTATGTTCTTCAGGTGTTGGCCCTGCTGTTGTGTCAAAGAGGACTGCTCTATGATCTTCTGATGCTATAACACTTTTGGTGTAGAGGACTGCTTTACTTAATCTTCAAGCATTCTTTCTTATGTCTCGTCATTGAGTATTGCTTTGTTAAGACTGTTTGAGTGCCTTTGTTGTCTTAGGCTCAACTCTATGATCACTTGATCTGGCTGTTGCTTTCCTACTCTACGACCTTGTCTTTGGTGTAGGTCATAGAGTCTTGGTAGATCGCATAGTGGTTGCTTTAGCTGTCCTGTGATCTCTGTTATGGTTTGATGCTTTAGTTATACTCAGAGTTCTTTCTGTGTCTGATAGCTCATGTTCAGCCTGCTCGGAAGTCTTCATGAAAATTGCTACTTTAACTTTGGGTGCTTTAGCAGAGACTACTTTACGTTGTTACTTGATTGCAGATTGTTCACGGGAGTCGTAGAGTGGATGACTTGGACTGACTCTACGAACCCATGTTAGCACAACGATCTTCTCTTTGCAGTGCGCACTCTACGATCCTTAATAAGCTTCTTGTTTGTCGAGCTATACTTTACGATTGCCTTGCAAGCTTTGCATTGACATGTGCAACTCTATGATGCCAAGAGAGTGCCGCCGAGTGAGCTCTATGATTTGCACTGTCTTTTACTGTGCTTGTCTGGCAGACTCTACGATCTCGAGATTTAGTTATAGTGATGCCAAGATAACTCTACGTCCTGCCGAGAGAGCTTTACATTCTGGCGAGAGAGCTCTACGTCCTGCCGAGAGTGCTCTGCGTTCTGCCGAGAGAGCTCTACGTCCTGTCGAGAGTACTCTACGTTCTGCCGAGAGAACTCTATATCCTGTCGAGAGAACTTTACGTTCTGCCGGGCTTCACTCTAGGTTTGCTTGGCAAACCTTGTGATGGCATACTTGACTCTGCGATGTTGACTGATTACTCTACGACCCTTTACTAGGAGTATGGCAGTACTCTACGAGCAGCGCACAAGATCAACCTAACAAGTTTGATCTTTTCTATTCTAAGTCCTTTGTATATCACCTTTAATAAAGGACTTTACAATACTTAATATTACAAATATGCTTAGATCCGATGGATATTCAATACAGCTTAGATCATCCTAACACATTTGATCTTTTCTATTCTAAGCCCTTGTACATCAGATTCATTTAAGGACTTTACAAAACCTAATCTTACAAACATGCTTTGATCAGATAGATATTCATTCAGCTTAGATCAACCTTACGTATTTGATCTTCTAAGTCCTTGTACATGTATCACTACAAGAAAATTGTCTAACAACGACCAATACTATCAGCGACCGCATTTTTCGGTCGCTAATTGTAGTAATAGCGACCGCTATTAGCGATCAAAATAAAATCTAGTCGCTAGTTAACATCAGCGACCGCGTGCGGTCGCTGATCGGTCGCTGTTTTAATTTTGCCGCAAAAAATTTAGCGGAAATATTTGGCGGGGAGGTTTGTTGCGACCACTACCTATCAGCGACCGCGATGCGGTCGCTGATACATCCACGTCATAAAACGAAGAAAGAAAGAAACAGAAAAGGGAAGAGATGGAAAAGAGGGAGCCCCCACCGTCGCCATCGCTGCCATCGCCGCCACCACCGCTGCCCAATCTGCTGTCGACCACCTCTACCTGATTAGGTATGTATTTCAATTTTTTTATACTATATTGTCTTGGGGTTGAACAATTTTGGGGGTTTTGGGAACAACATTAAACCCTAGTGTTATATTTGGACCTGTTTTGCTTTTGCTAACTTGTGGATTGAATTGTATTATATTAAAAGTTTCAGTTTATTTGGATCTGTTTTGTTTATGCTAATGTTTAGTATTTTTCACTTAAATTAAAATAGAATGTTTATTCGATTTTTAGAACACCATAATACATTTGAAAACATTTGTCTCTCTGATATTCCTGAGTTGGGGAATTCTAGTGACGGGGTATGTTTTTCCCCCTTCCTCGCTATATAGTTTCAATTTTTTTCCTTATATATTTCCCTTCAATTACTGGAATCCTTAGGGTTTCTTATTGATTTATGAGTTAAAAGTCTATTGCTTTGCTCATATTTTGTTCTGTGATTGCTCTCCTTGAGGCACTGATTGATTATAACATTTCAGGCTTTTTCGACAGGGCTTTTCCTTGATCATTTGATACAAATGTTATTGCATCTTGTAAGTTTAGTATGTCTGAGATTTAGAAATTGTCCATTATTACATCTTTATACATTATCAACTATACATATATATTAGTCACACAATTTCTATCTTTGAATCTCTTTTATATGTCCAATTTAATCTGTTGCATTTTGTAGTCAGAAAATATACATATATATTAGTTGTATATTATCAACTAATGAAGGTAATGACGTATAAAATTTACACATAGGGCTTGTGACACATGCATTTGTAGTTTCAATTATATTATCTAAGTCAACCTAGTTTAACCTTTCAACTAACTGTGCAACGACAATTTCCCCCCTCCAGGACCTATCTTTTCTGGCAGAAGATATCATACCCCAGCTGGTAAGCTGATTAACCCTTTATATATTTTTCATTGGTGTAGAAAATAATTTTGTTGTTAGTACTGATGATTACATGTTTTATTCTTTTGTTACAGGCCCATTTGGACGATAATGATCCGTGAAGACATTTGTATTCACTCTTCTTTTGTTAATCTACATTTGAATTAATTTTTTTACCGATTGAATGTGCGAATGTATGTTTATATTGTACGTTATGATATTTGTATATACATTTTACTCGGCCAGAACTTGTTTATATATATGAGCACAATATGCGTGGATGTTTATATTACTGTGTCGGTTTAATTTATTAATTTGTATGTATATATGGATGGATATATCGATGGATTTGTATGGATGTTGGTTTATTTATATATATTGTTGTGTGTTGGGATATAAAGCAGGTACATTTTTTTGGAAAATCCACAAAACAGGGAAACATTATTATTTTTTTTAAAAATAAGTATCAGCGACCGCATGCGGTCGCTAATGTCGGTCGCTGACACGTGGGCCACGTCACCACTGAGATCTGACTTGTGGTGACTCAGCTTAGAGACGGACTCGGTCGCTTTAGTGCGGTCGCTAAAAGTGGTCGTTGATGACCGCACAGCGACCAGATTATATGCGACTAATATCAGCGACCGAAGTCGGTCGCTGACAAGGATCTGCGACCGATTGCGGTCGCTGATGAGCGGTCGCCGATAGGACTTTTTCTTGTAGTGTATTTCATTTAAGAACTTTACAAGGCTTTAACAGTATGAATGTTCTTCTTATCATTTTGTCATCAATCAAATCACATATAATGAATATAGGTAATCACATGCAGATCTTATGACATTCTCCCCCTGTGATAATGAGCTTAACAATCGCATGTTGATTCCCAACAAGTTTTTTTAACTTCTTGAGTAACCAAAGGATAAGATCTGTACAAAAATTGACGTGATCTTGTTAGGGTAAAGTTGGAGTTAATTTCATAGTAGCAAGTTTTATAATTTATTATTGCATTGGGTTTAAAAAAATTACATTAATAAGTTGTATAACTTTTTATTATAATGATTAATATAATATTTTTTATACCCAATATAATGAAAAGTTATATAAATTTATCAGAGTGAAATTGATGCTAACTCCACCTTAACCGAATAGATATACACAAGGGTCATGCCTTCCTGTACATGCAATGAACTTTAACTGGGAAAAAGGTGTACTTCTATCAGGAAAAAAATGTACTTTAACGGATAATTCTCAATGTAAGTGTTCGAATCTAAAAAAAGGTGCCTAAAATTAAGTGTTATGTATTATGTAATTTATAAAGTCATTTTAATATTACATTTCAAATTTTTTCATTTCCTTTTTATGTTTCAAGTTCCAAAAAGAGATTTTATTTTGAAACCAAACAATTTTACGTATTGTGAAAATATCTTGAAATAAGTTTACGAATTATAAAAAGCAATTCAGATGTTGTTCGTGTTTGTGTTTGGTGATGTTACGTATTTTCTATAATTAACATAAAAAATAGAGGAGTACGATGTGATAAGATGAATCATTTTTATAGAAAGAGTACTAGATTTTTTTTCTTCACAAAAATCACATAGTGTTGGTAAATAATTTTTAAAATCGCTTTATATGATGTTTGAGTAAAATTTGATTTTTAAATATGATACTTTCAAACACCAAATCTATTTTCTTTTAAAGGTGCTTTTATACCTAAATTTTTTAATGATAAAAGTATTTTTGTTTTGGGACTAAATTTATTATGTTATGATGCCAAATACTTTTAATATTAAAAGCGTATTGCTAAATTCTACATATGATGAAAAATTTATATTCTGTCGATACCAAATAACGACATATTTGAATACATAAGACATAATTGAATAAAAAAGAAAACCCATACATTATTATTTTATCTTATCTCATATACTTTCACATTACTCGCTATCCAAATTCGTCATGAATTAGTCGTCATATAAATAATTTCTCTTATTACTTGAAAGTGTTTTTGTCTATCGCATTGCCAAACTAGTACTTAAAACCTAAAAATTATTTCAAATTTGTCTCTCTAAGAATTAAATTATTAAAATCCCGTCAAAGAATATGTAGCTTAAAATCATTTACTCATTCATTTATAAGCCCATTTTAATATAAATTCTAAACAAGAAATAATTATTTAAAAAAAATAATATTTACGCTTCCGTAAGGGACAAACCAATGCAATTTTAGTTTATTTTTCTTTTTACAATAGACCAAAAATATAAAAATCTTGAGCGTAAAATCAATTTCCATTATTTAAGACCTCATAATTAGATTACTAAAATCCATTTTAAATTTGTCTTATCTAATTATCAATTTTCTAAAATCTCCTAAAATAATATCTAGCCTAAATCCTTTTCTCATCATTCTTAAGCCTGTTGTAGTCATTAAAATTTGAAACGGCTAAATAGTATAAACCCTATAATCAGATTGTTAAGATTAATTCCTAATTCGTCTCTTTAATAATTAATTAAATTACTAAGGAAATTTATTTTTACGTTGACCAATACATGATAAATTTGAATTGCGACTAACATGTAATTATAAGTTTTCTTATAATAATAGTAATGTGTGAGTCCCTACTTTTTCTTCATATCCTATATATACATGTATGTATTATTTAATAGGAAATTATTATTTTCACAAGTAAAATTTGACATTTTCACAAGTTCCTTCTCACATGAGTGCAAGACTCATTTTCTATTCATGTGACCTAAAGAATTGAATGAATGAATAAAAAGTCAGAAATAAATGAATAAGACAGAAATAAATGAACGAGACGAGCAATAGATGAACAAAAGGGGAACACCTAGAGTTTCGCCCCCCCCAAGGGTTCGACCACCCCTAGGTAGTCCCACCTTGAGACAAATTCAACGACGACTTTCCCGAATAAAATTAATTTGAACTAGTGAAATAAAACAAGAAAAACGAACGGATAAAGAACAAGAAAGCTGAAGTACGTACCCCCCTAGGCACCCTAAGGTTCAGTCACCCTAGGGTTCGGCCACCCTAGGGGTCGATGTTGGCTTGTTTGTATATATGACAAATCAATACACACACGCAAATGCACGTGGTTAACAAGTAATATAGAATAAGTAAAGTATCGATCCCACAGAGAATACTAATTGTATTTTAATCTAACATACAACAATTTTATAACTATCGCGATTTACTTAAACATATGAGCAAATTGTGATTTATCTAAAAGTACTGAATATCAAAAGACAACTAACTAACAAGTAATTTAATCAGATAAAGAAGATATGAGATTATAGTTTCACTCAATGCGTCACTCAGTTGTTACACTCTCTGTTAAGCCGAATTGATTATTTCGGATTGCTAGTCGAAAACATGAAAGTAAAATATGGCCATCTCTCGATGTACCATACCCATATCACATTAAATCCACAATCGATAGAATGAATGTGAACATCCAAATTAATTAACTCATTATATCTCTATGTGACTTAAAACTAAAAAGGATTTAAGTACAAGTTCTCAAATAACTACGAGCGGTGCTTCGATATATCTCCATCCTTAGCATGAATTATGGACTCTAACACCATGTAGAATCATAAACGCAAGCCAATATGGTCAGACCTTACTCACAATTCATTTCTCAATTTCATATGAGTTATCCCGGTAATTAGTGATCTAGCAATTAGGCAATTTAAACAAACTATAATAGACAATCCATATACAATCAATCAAATCTCAACAAGGAAGCATAACAATCTGAATTAAGCACTAAGATCCATTATAATCCCAAAATAGAAATTAGTTCATAGTAGAATCAAAATCCATCATCCACATGTGTTCATACATTGAAGTCAAAAATGAAAAGAAAGAGAAGCTAAGGAATGGAAGATGCAAATCTGGTATCTCTTCTTCAAATCTGAATCTTCAATGTTGATCCAATGCTTCAATGCTCCCAAATCCAGCCCTAATCTAAGCTAATCCAATAAAAACTAAGAGAGATTCAAAGTATATAGAGAAGAATATCCACCAGGCTCTCTCTCTGTGTGTTTTTTATATATATCCCCTTCTAAAAGTAATAAAAAAAGTCCTAATATATTTACCCTAGCTCGCAATGACCCCCTCTTCAAGTAAGAATTCGATTGGTCCATTAAGTGAAAAGTCAGACTTTTTGGCTTCAGCGACTGGCGCAACTGTGCCAAAGTTGTGCTCATTTTGGGCGCAGCTGCGTACCAGGGCGAACTGAGTTGGTCTTTAGCGCAGCTGTGCTGGTTTCCTATGTATTCTAGGCGCAGCTGCACCGACTTGCAATCTTGCAGTTATGTTGCAGCTTCAGCTCTTTGCACTCCTTTGATCATTTTGCTTCCATTTGAACCATGCTTTAAGTCCTTTGCTCTCACATACTAGATTCCATACATATCATGCCTATTTATCCTCTTTTTGACGACAATGGTACCAAGCGAGTTCGTAAACATAAATCCTAAAAATGGAAAGAAATGCATGAATAGTTACGATGAAACATCAGAGTTAAGCAACAATTATAGCAAATTAGTATCCAGTAAGTAGGTATAAAACTTACTTATCAAATACCCCCAAACTTAAACCGTTACTTGCCCTCAAGAAACAAAATAAGAAGAAATGCAAAACTTGAGTAAAATGTAGTCTAATCTAAATGCCTACGAATTCACATCAGTCAGTACGAAATCCTAATGAATTGCCTCAGAAGAATCACAATGATCATTTAAATATAGCATCCAACCAAGAAATAATCAATAAATCATATCATTCTGCAAATACAAACCTGTTAAAACTGATATAGTGTGTTGTGTGCTTAACATCTATCAAACTTGCTATGATACAAATATTTCACATAATATGCTTCTTAGAAGGAAAGTTACAGTTCTAACTCAAGAAAGGCATCAAATAGGGCAAGTTGCAACTGAGACTTCACATTAACTAAGTTAGGGGTCAACTTGGAGTTTATTAGCTTTTCATTCAATCACGAGGGCACATATTTCATATTATTTATTTATTTTTATTTTTATTATTTATTTATTTATTTATTATTATTTTTTAATTAAACTAAACAATCATGCAATTAAACTAAAATGAAATTATATGAACTTAATGAATTAAACTAAAATGCAACTAAACTACTATGAACCCAATACCCCCAAACTTATGAAATACAATGTCCTCATTGGAGATAATGGTTAAGGGAACTCCCCTAAGTGGCAGAGCCGTCTCCACCCGCTGCATCCTACTCAGGTAGTGTGTCTGGTGGTGAATACGGAATGGTGGTGCCGTAGGCAGGAAACTGGATATGGACTCCCTGCTGGCTAAAAGCTTGAGACAGGGCCTCAAAGGAATTGATCGTGAAATCCTAAAAGCCATAGTGCATTGCATCCATCTGTCTCTGTAGGCGGCGCATCTCACGTTCCTGCCGAACATAGTAATCTGAAGGTGTCCCAACTAACTTTGGGACAGGGGTGTCCTCTTCATCTTCTTCTTCCTCACTCTCTTTATCATCTTCAGGAAAAATAAATCCCAAGCCTCGCTGGTGAGATTCTCCTCCACTCCATATAGTATATTTCTTTATGGTAGCGCTATCTATGTCTTGCATTGGCAACTAAAGAGTCGCTTCACCCCAATCCACATTCGTCTCATAGCAAATACAAGTGATAATGGAGGCATATGGAATCCCACCAGATGTGCTAGCTCTCATAAACTTGAGCATTGACTGATGAATGAGATGACCGACATCAATACTCTACCCCTGAAGAATTCGGTACAAAACCACAGCTCTGTCAGTAGTAACATCTTAATGATGGCTGGTGGGGAGCAAGCTGGCGCAGATAAATGCGTACCAGACCTTAGCATACCTATTTAAAATAGTTTGTGGAAAGTGAATTTTCTTGTTAGTTCCTACTTTTGTATTCCATTTAGTCTCAGGCTTGCACATGTCCCTCATCAACTTGTCTAAGTTGGTCTCAAATCTCTGGGATTCCACCCAGTTTGTGGCCTTTGGAGTTGGCGTTGGCAATTTAAACAGTTCATTAATTGCCTGATTGGTGTAGGAGACTTGTTTGCCCCTTACGTAAGATATCCCATTCTGAGTCTTTCGGGCGTTTGCATAGAATTCCCTGATAATCGCCATTGGAGCTGACAATGGTGTGTCTACAAATAATATCCACCCATGCTGTCGAATCTGCTCCTTAATCTTCCCATCTCCCTGACTCGGCTTAAGGCCCTTCTCTTGTATGAACGATTTTCCTACGAGAACATCCCAGTAGTAGTGATGTGCAAAAAGATTGACGAATTTTGATGTGTCCAATGTATCCCTGCTATTTCCCTCACCATCCATGTCATCACCGGATGAGGAAGATGATGGGGTTCGAATGCGCTTCAGCGTGATCACAGAGCTAGGATTTGTGAGTGCTTTCTGAAGATGAAATGCTACCTCCAACTGAATGATTTATACCCTAAAACTTCTCTCAACCCTTTAATCGAACACTTGATGGATGAACGCATGTTTGCCCCTTTGCACAGAGCTAGGGTTTGATGAATGGTTTGTGTTTCTGTGTTTATATAGGAGAGAGAAAGGGGTAAAGTTCAATTTGGTTATGAGTTAGATTGGGATTAAGATTGAAGGTGATGTTGAAAAAGAGTAGGAGTGTTTCGGTTTTGTTGTTGAGAGAAAATCAGAAGATTGAAGGGGTGCAGCTGCGCTGCTCTTGAGTTGGAATTAGGCGCAGCTGCTTTTGATGAACTTTATGCCTGAAATTGCTAGAGGGCACAACTGCGCTTACTGGCAGTTCAATAAGGTCACAGCTGCGCTGACCTGTATCCAGATAGCCTTTAAATTCCTGCTTGTTCTGACTTTACACATTGTCACCAACTTGATTATACCTAAAAGAGATCAAAAATGAACTATGATAACTATTTAACTCTATCAATTATGCACTAGTAAAATCTACGAACTCTATCAAAAATGAACTAAATCATCAATGTGATAAGAATTAAACATAGGGGGAGAAAGATTTAGACAATGAACAAGAATTAAACAAGGGGGAGAAGAGAGTGAATGAGGTGCCTCCCATCGAGCGCTTGGTTTATAGTTGTCTAGCTCGACTATCCCTTGAGTCATCACTGATTGGCAATGACAATTGAGGACTTTTGGCGATCGAACTCGCCTTCCCAATAATGTTTCAATCGTTGTCCATTAACCTTGAATGGCTGCTCATAATCCTTGTCCACTATTTCAACGACACCATAAAGGTATACAATCTTTACCATTAAAGGGCCCGACTATCGGGACTTGAGTTACTCGAAAATGGTCTAAGTCTGGAGCTAAATAGAAGGACTGCTTGGCCCGATTCAAACTTCCTTTCGATGATCTTCTGGTCATGCCACCTTTTTACTTTTTCTTTGTCCAATTTTGAATTCTTATATGCCTGCAGATGGAATTCATCAAGTTCATTAAGCTGTAGAAGCCTCTTTTCACCTACTGCTGAGAGATTAAAATTTAACTTCCTGATGGCCCAATATGCCTTGTGCTCTAACTCCATAGGAAGGTGACAAGCCTTGCCATATACCAATTGATAGGGTGACATACCGATGGATGTCTTTAAAGAGGTCCTATATGCCCAAAGTGCATCATCAAGCTTCATGGACCAATCCTTCCTACATGGATTTACAATCTTTTCTAAAATTCTCTTCACTTCCCTATTAGACACTTCTGCCTGGCCACTTGTCTAGGGGTGATAAGCTCGAGCAATTTCGTGATTCACCCCATACTTAGCTAATAAAATTGTGAAGTATTTGTTGCAGAAGTGGCTTCCTTCATCACTGATTATTGCCCTTGGAGTGCCGAATCGAGTGAAGATATTTTTTTTGAAGGAATTTTAAGGCGACCTTGGCATCATTGGTTGGTAAATCATTGGCCTCCACCCATTTTGAGACATAGTCAACTACTAATAGAATGTAGAGGTTGTTGAAAAAAAGATGGAAATGGCCCCATAAAGTTTATCCCCCAAACATTAAAGACTTCCACTTTCAAAATTAAGTTTAGAGGCATTTAATTGCGTTTGGAAATGTTACCTACTCTTTGGTATCTATCACAAATTTTGACAAACTGATGGGCATCTATAAATAATGTAGGCCAATAGAACCCTACTTAAAGCACTTTAGCTACAATCTTCTCAGTCCCATAGTGACCTTCATATAACCAAGAATGACATGCATGGAAAATACTAGTTGTTTCATTATATGGGATGCATCTACGAATCATATGATCTGCACACTGCCTAAACAAGAATGGCTCATCCTACATGTATCTCTTCACTTCATACAAAAACTTCTTCTTCTGTTGATGAGTCAAGTTTGGTGGGAGTACATTGCTTACTAGATAATTGATGAAGTCAATAAACCATGGAATTTCTGAAGTCACTGTAAATAACTATTCGTCGGGAAAGTACTCATTGATCTCTACCTTGTCCCTCTTATCTTGCTCTGGACTAGCTAATCTGGAAAGATGGTTAGCCACTTGATTTTCTGTACCTTTCTTGTCCCGAATTTCCAAATCAAACTCCTGTAGAAGAAGAATCCATCTGATTAATCTAGGCTTTGCATCTTTCTTGGATATCAGGTACCTAATAGTAGCATGATCCATGTAAACCACTACTCTTGTCCAATAAGATAGGACCTGAACTTGTCAAAAGCGTAGACAACTGTTAATAGCTCCTTCTCAGTGGTAGTGTAGTTTAACTGAGCATCTGATAGAGTCCTGCTGGCATAATAAATGACATGAAAAATCTTTTCCTTGAACTGACCTAACACAGCCCTTACTGCGTAGTCACTAGCATCGCACATTAACTCGAATGGTAACGACCAATCCGGTGCTACAATCACTCGTGTTGATGTTAGCTTCTTTTTTAGTAGGTCAAAGGCTGCCAAGCAATCCTCATCAGATCTGAACGTGACATCCTTTTGCAATAAACTGCACAAAGGTTTTGTAATCTTGGACAAATCCTTAATGAATCTTCGGTAAAACCCCGCCTGTCCCAAAAAACTACGAACCCCCTTTACTGATGTAGGCGGTGGTAAATTCTCAATGGTTTCCAATTTGGCTTTATCAACTTCCAATCCCTTTGCTGAAACTTTGTGCCCTAGTATAATTCCCTCCTAAACCATGAAATGACACTTTTCTCAATTTAGCACAAGGTTGGTTTCCACACAACGCCTTAGCACCATGATTAGATTCTCAAGACAGCTATCAAAAGAGTTTCCAAACACAGAAAAGTCATCCATGAAGACTTCAACATTTTTCTCAACCATGTTTGAGTAAATAGCCATGATGCATCTTTGATGAAAGTAGTATGCACACAAGCCAATCAAATTTGATATGATATAGCATATACTTTGTAATCTTATTCATTTATTAATAAAAGTATTAAAGGCATTTTTACTTATCTACATGATGTTGTTATTTAATATGTGATAAACCCATAGTTTTAAGCAATACTTTTAGAACATGATGATGATCATGTTAATGAGATCTAAATTCTTAGAAAGCTTAAAACTAAAATCGTTCCTAATCGTTAAATTACTAAAAAGGGGATTAGTGAATCCGGATAGATTAGTGCATACGTTACTTGCTCTTAGGAAGAAGATGATTGATCTCATAATCATTTATGTGGAGACACTAAAGCAAGTATGTACGTGTTTATTAGAGAATAAGTTCACTAAACATGGCTAGCTGAAGGAATACCTAATGGAGTTTTACTCGCCTATCAATAGGAATTTGTAACGCCCCCAAAATCGGGACAAACTTAATCCAAAATTAGGACTAATCTTAACCCCGACCTTGTGCGTTAGATACTATCTTGATTTAGCTTTACATCATTGTTAAATGCAATAACAACTAAAAATGTGGATAATTAGAATCTTTTTATATCTTTCTTTTCTTCTTTTTCCCTGAATCGCAACCTTTACGACTATGTATTTCAGAATCATTTTTATTTATGATTCATTTTGTCATAGTAGTCATTATATGATTTTACATTTCAAAGTAATCGCCTCCATACATACTTATTTCAGAACAAACATTCCTTATTTGTTAAAAGCATTTCAAACTGTATACAGTTGTCAGTTACACATATTAAAACTATCAACATAGCTCTATACAAGAGACTGTATTCCTTTACATGCCTTCTAGTCCTTAGAATCCAGATATCAAGTAATATCACATTGTGTCTTTAACCTGCAAAAGTTCATTTTTGCAAGATTGAGCTCGACTGCTCAGCAAGTCCAACAGTCTATCATGCATCATTTAGCGCATAGATTCATATTCAAATCATAGCTTTAATATTATCAATCTATCATTATACTCATATCGCATGCTTTAAATAAAGTGAGTTCCATAACTCAAATCACATTAGTCATATATTGACTTTAATCATTGACGAAGCAACAGAAAGCAAATCATGAATATTCATATACTTGTAAACATAAGACATATTAACACATAAATAGACTGAGAAACTTGCCTTTATTGCAAATTGCTACCGAGTCTACTTGATATTGTGTACTTGAAGCAATGCTATCTCGTATCGCACCTATATAGCATACATAAGGTTGTTTTATAGGTTAATGCATTTATATTTCATGAACTCTTAACTTAAATTTGGCATTTTCAAGTTTAATTACTTACTTTTAACTTTACATAAAATTTTAATCATTTATTCTCATCGCGTCATGATTCGTATCAAAACAGATTTGAAACACCGAGGCTGCGAGCGCAGTGCGGCTGCCAGCGTGCTCACGCGCCCAGCAGCTGCCGCTGCCTGCTGCTAGCCAACTGTTGCCGCTGCAAATAATCTACCCAACCAGCATACTTTGCGAATTTATATCTCAACATTCATACATCCAATTGGTACCAACTTTTGATATGATATAGATGGTATGTAATACTATTTTTTTAAAATATACCTCAACTAATTTGGACATCCTAGATAGGTTTAATAGGGCCACGAAAGTGCCTTGTCAAGACAGTTTTTCAACAGTGCTTTAACTATTCGTTCTCTCCAAAACATGTTTTAAATTTCATTTAACTTGCATAAATTGCTCACTTTACATCATATAACATATATGAAGACTACCTTGCTCATTACATTATCTTAATTATCCTTTTTGTGCTTAACAGTCTCTAAAAGACATTTAATCAAACATATCATGTGCATTTTTTCTTTTTTTTGGACAGAATTCATAGATATTTAAAGGCGACTTGACCCAAAAAATTTCCACCCTGATTACTCCTTATGCCCTGCACAAAGCCTCTTTAACCAACACAGCCCAACAACAGTTTATTCAGAGTAGTAATTCTCATGTACAACACTTGTTACTAATTTTATATTACAATAGCCATAAACAAGGAAACTTACCTTTAACCCACTTGAATTAGATGATGTTTCAGCTTTAGAAGATTAATTTATGCAGCCTTTTCTTACTAATGATACTTGAAACTTCTTCCACTTAATACACTTCTACTCTACTTGGCCAAACTGCTGCTAGTTGCCGAACTTAGAAGAGGTTTAGCAATTCTTTTGTGTGTTTAAGGAACTTGGTACATAAAAAATTAAGAGAGAATTGAACGGGTATGCTAAGGAGTGTAAAATGGCAGGGGAAATAACTCTCAATTGGTTTTCTTTAAGTCTTCAGCTGAGTAATAAGGTTCCATAATATGCCAACAGCTCATGCTTGAGTGTTAGCTTACTATATTCTCATTAGGCTATTTATATGGCACCTCATGCTTAAAAGTTAATGACTCAACATCTGTGTTTTTTTAATAATCCTCAGCACTATAGCTTGACAAGTTATTTACTTCTCTGCATACTCCACTCATGTAGCATATACATATTATATTACATTATTTATTGTATAATGCTATATTGTTTTACATTCACACATACATATACACATAATGCATATGTTATATATAATGTTATTCCAATACCCACCCCCCCCCCACACACACACACACATATATATATATATATATATATATATTATATATATATATATATATATTAACCTGTGTATTCTAATTATAAGATACCCAAAATTGGATAACTATACATTTATAATATGTATAAAAACCATTGCACTAATTATGGAATGACTCCATAATTAATTTAACACATTTTGTGTAACAAACATTACATTAAATAGTAAGTTTTTTAATTTATACAATTAATATTGTATAATTAAATTAAATTATTCCTTCCATAAATTATTTCAAAATAATTTATTTAACTCATATATATTTAATCATAACTTAAATATGAATTAACTTTACTAATTTTAACACCAATATTCGAACATATTGGTTGCTCATCTCATATTTTTATTCACATTTCTTTAGTATAATAATAAATATTATACTATTATATGTTACATTTTATTAGGGTAGCATAATTCTCATTATTAACTAATTAAAAGAAAATAACTTTCTTTATTCAATTAATCAAAACAAATATTTTACTCCACCAATTTTCAAATAGTGAATTAATTTCATCTATTTTCTTTAATAGTTTAATTAACTATGAAATCTCATTTTCCCAATATATGTATATATTTCACATTTATATGCATATTTAACCCTTCACACAAGAATTATATATTTCATACCACGTAGATATTTATACAGTCAATATGAACATATCTCACTTTACACCCTAAATAAAATATATAATCTAACATTTTATTTATTAATAATTTTTGAAAAATTTCGGATTGTCACATTCTTCCTCCCTTATAAGGATTCCGTCCCCGGAATCACTATTGCAAGATTACATCATAACACTGATAACTTCTTAATACTACCTTCACCAAAGGTATAATATTACATATTTATAAATTTAGCAAGAGTTGATTTACCACTGCTTTTCCCACCAATCCTTTTCTTTGGACAATTGTTCGCTTGGTGAGCCATCGAGCCACAAGTATAACACCTATTTTGCTTTGGATTGGGACAATCAAAAGAAATATGTCCCTCTTGCCTACAATTAAAACATGTTTTCTTGGCTTTCTTACATATTCCTATATGGTTTTTCTCACAGTTCTCGCAACCCCCAATCCTTTGCTTTCCTTCAGAAGGTTCACTTCTTTTCCGTTTTTGACTTCCCTCAGCTTTACTTTGTTCCTCCTTTTTCGTGTTATGCTCATTCTGACTGTATTGGCTTAATGTCTTATATCCTTCCTCCGCAATTATAGCTTTTTCCAGGATCGTCCCAAAAGAGTTGATCTGCAACACTGATAGTTTATCGTAGAGCGAGGGGTTCAATCCTTGCTCAAACCTACGCGTCTTCCTCTCTTCCGTGTCCACCTGATGTGGAGCAAACCTTGCTAGTTCATTGAACTTAGCTGTGTATTGGGATACTGACATATCCCCTTGTTTTAACTCCAGAAATTTTATTTCGATACGACTTTGTGAACTAGGAAGGAAATAGTTCTCGAAAAATATTTCTTTAAACCTTTCCCACCCAATCACTCCTACACCGACTCTATTCTTATTTGTTTTCCACCAAAAGTTTGCTTCACCCTTAAGTATATAAGCAGCAAAAGAAGTCTTCTGCTCCTCACCTATCCTGGCAATATCAAAGGCCTTTTCTATTTCTTTAATCCATGTTTGAGCCTCGATAGGCTCAGTGGTCCCCTTAAACTCAGGCGGTCCCACATTCTTAAAATCCTTGAAACTTGTCACCCGCAATGTTTGAGGATTTGCTTCTTCCTAACCGACGTTTCTATTTATTGCTTCTACTAGAAGATTTACAAAGTGCTGCATACGGTCCACCTAATCCCTAGTCGCGCGCTCTGTCTCTTCTTGATTACGCTGATCCCTTCTCGGTGGCATTGATCTGTATAATAAAATATATTATTTTATCATCTTTTCATTCTAAAGCATTTATTATTCACACTATAACTATAATCACCATATAGCACAATACAAATTCATGCATTTCCAAATATTTCATAGCCTTCTGCTATTTCATACGAAAACTTTTATTATTGCGAAAGGTCCTAAAATTTTTGGATTTAATCTTTTTTATGCTTTTGACCCTCTCCGGAGTCTAATTTCTTTACTATTTGTATCTATCCATCTTTGATATCTTAACTTCGACATCCCCTATGAATGTTCTTACTATCATGACACCATCTGTGTTTATTTTAACATCATCTATGCTTATCTTATTTTAACATCACTATTATCTACTTTACTTTAGCCCCACCCATGACTAGCTTTTTATGACACATAACTAGTGTTCATTTTATTATGATATATCACCAGTGTCTGTTTCATTTTATTATGACACATCACCAGTGTCTGGCTTCTTATGACATATCACCAATGTCTATGACACAACACCAGTGTCTATTTTATTATGACACATCACCATTGTCTATCTTTCTATGACACAACACCAGTGTCTATTTCGTTATGACACAACAATGTCTGTTTTGTTATGACACATCACCAGTGTTTGGCTTTTTATGACACAACACTAGTGTCTAATAATTTATGACACAACACCAGTGTCTATTTTCTTATTCTGACATCCTCTATGTCTTTTTGCTAATTTCTTATTAACAATACCCTTTTTATTTAGGGTTGATCATTTCTAACTCACTCTAGAGTTTAATATCCTTGCACTTTTCTGGCATTCTATAATCAAGCTCATTAACATCTCCAAATAGTAATAGGTGTATTACTATTCTTTTATGATGAATACCTAAAAATCTTTAGTACCAGTAATGCTCAACATACTAATCACAATTAATTCCTTAATATTCCTATATTCGGGTATAGTTCATCAAACGTACCACACTTTATGTGTTTAGGAACTTTCCACAAAAATATGAGTTTAGGAACTTGTCCTAGCAATACGTAGTCCAAGAACCAATCAAGGACTGTCCATACGCTTAGGGGCTCAAAAACATACCATATGATTATGAGTCACAAACTTTTCATAGGCATGAATTTTAAGAACTCGCACCTAATTGTATTTTCTAATTATCAAATATAGATATGAGAAAAGAATCACCTTCTCACCATACATATAATGATAGCGTGACACTAACATTTCAACGATTATCAATATGATAGATTAAGTGGCCGTTAAACCAAGCACAAAACGTCTGCCCATACAAAGGTTTGTACAACTTAGCTATCACATGAGTTCTCAATTGAAATCCCACCCAATCCTATCAAATCTTATCTTGCTCTTTGCTTAATATGAATTTTTTTTAAACCGTATTTTATCATCTATAACTCTTTCTGAGTTTTATTCTTGTACTATTTTATAGTACCTTTCTTGTACCGCATTCTGTTATAAATTTTCAATCATTCGATTGATGATTTGTCATTTCATAAGTTAATCAGACCACGTTGTGATCCTTTCCTATAATCGTCTTACATTACAATTCTTTCTTTCTGATTGTTTTGTTTTTACGATTTCCTTCCTTTCCAGTTATCTTATTTACGGTTATAGCCTAGGGTACATTTACCTAAGGTTTATAACTCATAGCTTTGATACCAAGTGTAACGCCCCCAAAATCGGGACCAACTTAATCCAAAATTAGGACTAATCTTAACCCCGACCTTGTGCGTTAGATACTATCTTGATTTAGCTTTACATCATTGCTAGATGCAATAACAACTAAAAATGCAGATAATTAAAATCTTTTTATATCTTTCTTTTCTTCTTTTTCCTTGAATCGCAACCTTTACGACTATGTATTTCAGAATCATTTTTATTTATGATTCATTTTGTCATAGTAGTCATTATATGATTTTACATTTCAAAGTAATCGCCTCCATACATACTTATTTCAGAACAAACATTCCTTATTTGTTAAAAGCATTTCAAACTGTATACAGTTGTCAGTTACACATATTAAAACTATCAACATAGCTCTATATAAGAGACTGTATTCCTTTACATGCCTTCTAGTCCTTAGCATCCAGATAACAAGTAATATCACATTGTGTCTTTAACCTGCAAAAGTTCATTTTTGCAAGATTGAGCTCGACAGCTCAGCAAGTCCAACAGTCTATCATGCATCATTTAGCGCATAGATTCATATTCAAATCATAGCTTTAATATTATCAATCTATCATTATACTCATATCGCATGCTTTAAATAAAGTGAGTTCCATAACTCAAATCACATTAGTCATATATTGACTTTAATCATTGACGAAGCAACAGAAAGCAAATCATGAATATTTATATACTTGTAAACATAAGACATATTAACACATAAATAGACTGAGAAACTTGCCTTTATTGCAAATTGCTACCGAGTCTACTTGATATTGTGTACTTGAAGCAATGTTATCTCGTATCGCACCTATATAGCATACATAAGGTTGTTTTATAGGTTAATGCATTTATATTTCATGAACTCTTAACTTAAATTTGGCATTTTCAAGTTTAATTACTTACTTTTAACTTTACATAAATTTTTAATCATTTATTCTCATCGCGTCATGATTCGTATCAAAACAGATTTGAAACACCGAGGCTGCGAGCGCAGTGCGGCTGCCAGCGTGCTCACGCGCCCAGCAGCTGCCGCTGCCTGCTGTTAGCCAACTGCTGCTGCTGCAAATAATCTACCCAACCAGCATACTTTGCGAATTTATATCTCAACATTCATACATCCAATTGGTACCAACTTTTGATATGATATAGATGGTATGTAATACTATTTTTTTAAAATATACCTCAACTAATTTGGACATCCTAGATAGGTTTAATAGGGCCACGAAACTGCCTTGTCAAGACAGTTTTTCAACAGTGCTTCAACTATTCGTTCTCTCCAAAACAAGTTTTAAATTTCATTTAACTTGCATAAATTGCTCACTTTACATCATATAACATATATGAAGACTACCTTGCTCATTACATTATCTTAATTATCCTTTTTGTGCTTAACAGTCTCTAAAAGACATTTAATCAAACATATCATGTGCATTTTTTCTTTTTTTTGGACAGAATTCATAGATATTTAAAGGCGACTTGACCCAAAAAATTTCCACCCTGATTACTCCTTATGCCCTGCACAAAGCCTCTTTAACCAACACAGCCCAACAACAGTTTATTCAGAGTAGTAATTCTCATGTACAACACTTGTTACTAATTTTATATTACAATAGCCATAAACAAGGAAACTTACCTTTAACCCACTTGAATTAGATGATGTTTCAGCTTTAGAAGATTAATTTATGCAGCCTTTTCTTACTAATGATACTTGAAACTTCTTCCACTTAATACACTTCTACTCTACTTGGCCAAACTGTTGCTAGTTGCCGAACTTAGAAGAGGTTTAGCAATTCTTTTGTGTGTTTAAGGAACTTGGTACATAAAAAATTAAGAGAGAATTGAACGGGTATGCTAAGGAGTGTAAAATGGCAGGGGAAATAACTCTCAATTGGTTTTCTTTAAGTCTTCAGCTGAGTAATAAGGTTCCATAATATGCCAACAACTCATGCTTGAGTGTTAGCTTACTATATTCTCATTAGGCTATTTATATGACACCTCATGCTTAAAAGTTAATGACTCAACATCTGTGTTTTTTTTAATAATCCTCAGTACTATAGCTTGACAAGTTATTTACTTCTCTGCATACTCCACTCATGTAGCATATACATATTATATTACATTATTTATTGTATAATGCTATATTGTTTTACATTCACACATACATATATACATAATCCATATGTTATATATAATGTTATTCCAATACCCCCCCCCCACACACACACACTACACACACACATATATATATATATATATATATATATATATATATATATATATATATTAGCTTGTGTATTCTAATTACAAGATACCCAAAATTGGATAACTATACATTTATAATATGTATAAAAACCATTGCACTAATTATGGAATGACTCCATAATTAATTTAACACATTTTGTGTAACAAACGTTACATTAAATAGTAAGTTTTTCAATTTATACAATTAATATTGTATAATTAAATTAAATTATTCCTTCCTTCCATAAATTGTTTCAAAATAATTTATTTAACTCATATATATTTAATCATAACTTAAATATGAATTAACTTTACTAATTTTAACACCAATATTCGACCATATTGGTTGCTCATCTCATATTTTTATTCACATTTCTTTAGTATAATAATAAATATTATACTATTATATGTTACATTTTATTAGGGTAGCATAATTCTCATTATTAACTAATTAAAAGAAAATAACTTTCTTTATTCAATTAATCAAAACAAATATTTTACTCCACCAATTTTCAAATAGTGAATTAATTTCATCTATTTTCTTTAATAGTTTAATTAACTATGAAATCTCATTTTCTCAATATATGTATATATTTCACATTTATATGCATATTTAACCCTTCACACAAGAATTATATATTTCATACCACGTAGATATTTATACAGTCAATATCAACATATCTCACTTTACACCCTAAATAAAATATATAATCTAACATTTTATTTATTAATAATTCCCGAAAAATTCTGGATTGTCACAGAATTCCTCTACTGATAGTAGTACAAGTGATCATTCGACTTGAGATCATCATAGTATCTTGTGTATGATGAGTTATACTTTGACATGTCCATTAAGACTTTTAGGGTATATCAAAGGATATGATTGGGTATAATAAGTTGTACATGGAGATAGGTGAATGATCAACAAAGAATCTACCACATCTAGTAAAAGATGAGAATGTCCTATGTGATTCGATAAATGACAACTCAGTAGTCCTTGGCCAAGGCAGAATGAAATTAGAAAGGAGTTTCTAATTTGCATTATTTAGAGTTGTGCATTTGGGAATCGAAATATATATAATTAAATAAAATAAGACTTGACAGTAATTCCATGTCTTATATTTAATTGGGGCATTATAGGGTAGAATGATTGAATTGTACAGTAACTATTCACTGAAAGGTTCTTTTATGATTAATGTTGAAATCTATATTATCTAGAAAGTCGTTGATCGCTAAAGGGGCTTACCCTTATTGTAGAATAAATGTTATTTATTTAAATGAATTGAATAGTTTAATTTATTTCTTTAAATAAGATTAGAATTGTTCTAATTGATTTATTCACAACCGGTTTAATATGGATAACCTAAAGGGTCACACCGCAAAAGAAAAATATTTATTTAAGAAGTAAATGACATAATTGTAATAATAAATTAAATGTATTTAATTTAGTCTATGGAGATAGGATAAATTAAATACCTTAATATTTATTATTTAATATTTTAAAAATATTAAATATAAATTAATAAGAGAAGTCTTATTATTATTATTATTATTATTATTACTATTACTATTATTTAATTCCTAATACGGATTGAGAATTAATTAATAGAAGTACTCTCTCATGAATTCCTAATTAGATTAGGAGTATAATTAGCTAAAGGAGTTTAATTAGAATAGAAACCCTAGTTCTAAATAGTTTAGGGAAAGGGTTTTCCGACATCTATAAGTAAGAGGAGTCTTATAATAGATTAGGGTTATACACTCTTGCATTAGAATTGTGGAGAGTACTTACAATTTTTATAGAGATAGAAACAAGGGTTTTGCCAACACACATCTTCTTGAACAAGTATTATTCCTTAGTGGATCACCTCTAGAGGTCAAACACTTGGGTGGATAACGTTGATCAAAAGAAGGAATTTAATTGGTGGAATTCAAGGAGAACGCGAAGGAATTGGAGGTGAACTTGTACCTGAGAAAGCTAGAATTCTACAAGAGTATAATTATTATTCTCCATCTCTTTCATTTAATTAATAATTGTTTATAAAGAAAGATCATGGTGATGGTTTGTATAAAATTTTAAAATATGATTTTATCGCGCTTTCGCTTTATTTATGTAATTTGATTGCATGTTCGCGTTATATACTGTGAGCAAGGAAATTACACCTTGCTAGGGTTAGGGTTTCGTATTGGCTGGAGAGGGGAGTAATCTACGAAGAGCACATAATTGATTGATTGATTGAAGAGGGGAGAAGAACAGGTGGACGATTACTCCAACGACACGTGGCAGAACTCCTAGAATCCAGAAACTGGGTTAGGGTAGCAGGGATTCCAAGAACCTTCTTGAGTCTTCGAGTTGAGAGAGAGAGTTTCAAGTGCTTAGAGCTTCCAAGAGTCTAAGTGTAATGTCTTGAGAGCGATCCCCTTTCCTTAGAATAGAGGGACTATTTATAGAGCTTACCTGGGAAATAGTCACATGCCAGACACATGTTTTAAGGAGAATTCCAGAAATACCCTTTAGTCATGTTTTATAGGAAAAATTCCAGAAATGTCCTTTAATCATTAAAGTAATGCCCAAATTGCCCTGTTCTTCTAGCCACCAATCCAATCCCTCAATCAATTCCCAAAATGGGTCGCATCCACGAGTCTTCTGCCTTGGAACACGTGGAGACTTCCCCGGGTCTAGCACATTTATTTTTGTCCAATCCGTATATTTAATTAGGTCACATGAACCCTAATTTGTACATTTAATTAGGTTTTTTGTAAACCCTAATTTGTACATTTAATTCAATTAGGTCATATGAACCTTAATATGCACTTAGGCCCACATTTGCCCCCTGCGCGAGAGTCACGATTCCTTGAGAGACGCTCGTGCAAAATACTCCAAGTTTTCGAATGATTTTGTGTGACTCCCCTTGTTCAAGTCTTGAACAGAAGAGTTCTAGAAAAGGGAACCCCTAGGAGCCAAACCATTAGGGTTAAACCCTGAGGAGGCAAGACCTAGAAGGGCTCTTCCTTGAACCTCTTGGTAGATCATCTGAAAGCTTTCTCATTTTGCTCAATATTTATTTCCCTATTGTCTGAGAATTAAAACAAGGAAGATCATCAGATATCACTAAATAAAATCCAATAATCAAATCTTATTTTATTATTTAGAAACAAAATCTTCCTTTATTAGAATTTTATGAAGCAAGATTTTTTTCCTTAAGAAAATCAAACATTCAATATATATATAATAATAATAATAATAATAATAATAATAATAATTTCGAAATTGTCTATTAGGAATAAAATATCAGATATCGAATATATGTATATTTTCGAAATTTCATTAAAATACCAAATCTAAACAAATTTCGAAAATTTATATTTTTATTTAGAAATAAGCTCAAATAAACTTATCTTTATATTGTGAAATCTCCCTTAAGAGGAAAATAAAGATTGCTTCCTTTGCTATTGCAAGCTTGCAGTTTGAATATATACATCTCCTAAGTCACTTAGGCTTTTCTTTTCATCGTGCAATGTTTTGTCTTGGCATTTTCTCTCCCCATTCAAATTTGAAGATCACCAAGAAGTCGTCAAGCCAACAATCTTCATCTTGGGAAAGAGGTAAAAAACCAATTACACCCCAATATGGTCGAATTCAAAGGGTTGAATCCCATAGGGTCATATTTCCTTCTTTTTTTTCCTTCAATTTTTCAGTTTATTTGAGTACTTTCTTCCGAACTTCTTCTTGACTTGCTTCTCCTACGTTTCTTCTCAGGTCATTGTAGCTTTTCTTTTGTCTTTCGAGCCCCGTTACTTGGATTATATCTCGGTAGGGTTCCCTCGGATAATAAAGAAAAACACAATATTTATCGACAAAGAAGCATCCGTTCCGAAAAATTAATTTGTGGAGCATCAGAATTTTCAAGGTACACAAAAGATATCCCCCTAGGGGGCCGAACCCTATAGGGGAAATTAAGCTAAATAATTTTTTTTTTCGCCCTAGGGTGGTCGAACCCTAGAGGAGCCGAACCCTAGGGGACTTTTTTTTTTCGCGCCCTAGGGTGGCCGAACCCTAGGGTGGCCGAACTTTAAACATTGGGAATCGTGATCGCTGTTTTGACCATAACTTTTGTTCCGTTTGGAGTCTTGGGGCCCATAATATATCAAAACGATCGTATCGACGAGAACTTCAAAAATCATCGCCAACGGCCATGACACATAGCAAAATAATCTAAAAAATGGCTCTGAAGGATGCATTTTGGTTGTCCGAAGTTTTGTTGAAAAATTTCAAATCTTGTTTTTCTTTCATAATTATGATTTTGATCCTTCGCTGACTTCATTTCTTCTTGTTTTCAGATATTCTCAAGTGAAAATCTCAGAATCTCCCCTTGTCATGGTAAGCCTACTCAAGCTCATATGCTTTACTTGACATCCTTAGTACTCTTATGTGGAGTCTTCCTTACTTGCAGGCCTCGTCTACCGGATGCTCTGAAGACTTGAAGACTTCTAGGGTAACTCATTTCGTCAATGATTAGGAAAAGTCTCCCTTTTTTTGGGCCTCTTGACACCCTTTGGGAACGAGTCTGGACTTACGATTGCACAACTTTTCCTTCACCAGATAAAGAAGGCTTGTTTCTTTATGTCGCGGCTTGCGGAGGTTGGGACGACTTCCCCCATTCCGGTCGCATTCCCCGCATGTGCATAGAGAAACAAGAATATCCTTTCAGTCCCTTTCGCTTCCTGTATGACTCATCTAGCCGTCTTCAAGGATGGCAACATTGGACTGACGAAATCCTCGGGAATGTTGAGTATAAGGCTATACTAAAGAGCGCGGGCATCTATCGCTGCATTCAGCTATGTAGGACATTCAGCTATGTAGGGCATTCAGCTATGTAGGGCATTCAACCATGTAGGGCATTCAACCATGTAGGGCATTCAGCCATGTAGGGATCTACGTATCATGACACCCTTACTGTGTTGATGCACATTCATTACTGTTTGGGGGAATTCACCCATACTCTAGAGTATGTCTGCTTCCTTTTCTTTTTTCAAATTATGTTCTTATTCTTGATTATATATATCCTGCAGTCTTCCTGTTGGCGCTTCGGCTTCTTGTAGCCCATCCAGACTGTCTCCTAGGGATACCAAGTGCGTTGCATACTTGATAGAGGCTTTCAGGCGGGCTGACAATTATACTTCATGATTTCATGGTTACCCAATCCTTTCAGACTTCATCTCGGGTACCTCCTCAAGATGAGAGTTACTTGCTCTAGAGTAAAGCCGAGGATCCTTGTTTTTAGATTGCCGAGAATGATGATAATAATGATAATGATAATGATAATGATGATGATGCTGATGATGATGTTCCCATTGGATGTCTTATGGGCACGACAAGTGAGGTGGTGACCTCCACTACTTGTGAGCCTCCCTGACATAACATGATTGTTGTCGAGTCCTCTTCACCTCATGATGATCGTGTCAGCCTTAGTGTTGACGATTCCATGTCTGATGTAGGCTTAGGTCCTGCTGTGGTTAGTACAGTTCCATCTTCACGCCCACATATAACATCTTCTCATGACAGCTTGGAGGGTACCGGTGACACCCATGTTGATGCTATTATGACAATTAATCCTCCTCCCCCGAGGGAGAATCATTCGAAACCTATTGTTGATGTCCATCCTCCCCAGAAGGATTCTCCCGAGGCTTCACCTGAAAGGGAGGGTACAATTGCTAGTTCTTTGGGTGGGGGCATCGATGTTTTACTTTCTTTGCCCGTTGAGGAGCTCGCCTTATTTGACTTTCTTCATCTTGATTCTGCCACCTCGCCTTTTACTGACCTCGGCTATCCACCCAACAACAAAGATGTCGTGGAGCTATAGGCATTCTCTAAGCCCGTGATTTGTGCAGCCCCTCTCCCGATGAACATTTTTTCATGCTGGGGTGGATCTCCTTACTTCTAGGTATGACTTTTTGTAGCTTTTTGTTATTTCCTGTATCAAAGAACTCATTTATATGTCATTTATCATAATAGAGTTTCTTTAGCATTATTGATTGCCTTTAACTTTAATTTTCCGAAAGACCCAATATTTAGCATTGAATCATAAATTATTCAAATTAATACTCCAAGACAACAATATTCATAATAGTGATAGTAAACATGCAATTTTTTTTTAATTAACATGCTTTTTTCCGATTTCTCGCAAACTAACACTTGAATCCATACTTTTAAAACCAAAGAATATTCAAGTATAAGTGAAAGTTTGACATTTTTATTAATAATCATATTGCTTTTAACGAAAAGCACAACGTTTCAAAAAATTTCATAAAGATAATAATAATAGATTTTGCTTTTGTCGGATAAAGCATAACGTTCGCCACTTTTAGAGATAAAGTGTAACTTTCTCGGGTTTGAGGGCTTATAGTCAGGTTCCTCGCTTACTTTTAGAGTTGAAAGTATAACTTTGAGGACTTATAGTCACGTGCCTCGATTACTTTTAAAGTTGAAAGTATAACTTTGAGGACTTATAATCAGGTGCCTCGATTACTTTTAAAGTTGAAAGTATAACTTTGAGGACTTATAATCAGGTGCCTCGATTACTTTTAAAGTTGAAAGCATAACTTTGAGGACTTATAATCAGGTGCCTCGATTACTTTTAAAGTTAAAAGTATAACTTGTGCCTTATCCCTTGGTACGTCGTGCCAATTGTTTGGCCTATAGGGTTTCATATGGGCTTAAGTTGCATGCCTCGTCACTTGGTCATCCAATTTCTTGGCAAGTGCAATCTACGAGGACTTGGCCACCATTTAGAGTGGACCACCATCTTGGGTGGATTTTTAATTCGTCAATTCTTGTGTCTCCTCCCTTGGTCATCATATTTCTTGGCAAGGGATACTCTTGAGTACTTCAACCACCATTTTCTAGTGGACCACCATCTTGGGTGAATTTTTTTTTTCATCCTTTCGACTTCTTGGGCTACACCATGGGTAATAATGTTGCATGCTTCTTTTCTTTTGTGGTTTGGAAGTGGCTTTTCATACACGGTGCTTTTCTTTTCACAGTTCGATTTCTCCGGCTGCCAGTTTCTCATGGTATATCCTCCGCATACTGTAACAGTCCATAATGGAATGTCCTACGTACTGGTGGTACACACAAAAATCCGGTCTTCTTTTCATCTCTTCCGTTACCACAAATTTAGGCTTTGGAGGTTTCACCACTCCGTGCTCAACCCATTGTTCGTACAGGCCCCTGAATGTCTTCTCACTGCATGTGATAGCCTCTGGAACTGGCATCCTGGTATACTTGCCCCCAAGTTTTCCTTTACTTCGTTCAAAATTTCGCTCGTTCTTCTCCCTCTTGCCCCCTTGTGGTTTTGACTGAGAATCAGCCAAAGCCACAGTTGCTGTTCTCTTACCCTTCCATGTAACCATCGCATGGCTGATGGGCACTGTCACGATTCCTTCCAAATCTTGTGCGAAGGATGAGAGGGTTGCAAATGAATCACAGGCCTTTGTAATGAGATGGGGCTTGAAGGAGTCTAGAGCGCCATTGTTGCCTATGCTAACCAAATTCTTCTCTTCAATTGGCTCGGCACACTTCTGTGCTTGAGCCCTGAATCTGTCCACATAATCTGACCGCTTCTCATTCGGCTTCTGCTCGAATCGCATCAGTTCTACAATAGTTACCTGTTTCTGCACATAGAAATTTTTTTTAAAAAATTACAATTTCAGATCATCCCAATCATGGACTGATCCCTTCTCCAAATTGTAGTACCAACTGAAGGCACTATCCGTCAAAGTCTTGTTAAATTCCGTCATCAACAGATTATGGTTATTCACCTCATCATAACCCAACCATGGAGACATCGACTCCACGAACCTGGCAATATGCTCCCTAGCATTCCCTTTCTCCCCGTTATACTTTGGGAACTGCGGGGGGTGCTCAATATACCCTGTCGGGTAAGGCTGTCTCCGTACATGTGCCGGGTAGGGTAGAGTAAAGTCCAACTCTGAAGGTCGGGATGTCTGCTTGCGAAGTTGATTGATCACATCGATCATATCATCTTTCGTCACATACTGACTCGTGGTATGGACTCTCTGAGAGGCTGTGATGTATTGATGCATAGATGGTGTGTATGGTAAGGAAATTGGCTGGTGTACACTCCCATCCTGCACAATTTGTATCGGTTGTGCTTGTTGGTTTGTTCGTTGGATGTGGCTTGGGATGGTTGGCATCTGCACTTGTGAAAATACTGGGAGAGTGGTCGGGATGATGTTGGACTGAGGCTGACTTGCTTCCAATCTGAGTTGTGGTACATCACCGTTGTTTTGGGGCTCCAAGTTGATGATTGGAATCGGCCGACTCTCCGTTGTTGGAAGCACAGCCGGATTCTCTTTGTTGTTGCTGTTGTCCTCCACTTCTGCTCGTTCCCCCTGCGAACTTCCTGGAAACATAGACCTGAAAGTGGGGATTTGCATCAACTGCTGGCAGAAATTCCCCATCTCTTCCTGCTTCCTCTGCATTTCCAGCATCATGGTCATCATCATCCCTTGGCCTTCTCGTGCTTCCTGTAATGCTTTGAGCATCTCTATCTGCACAACATTCACAGTTGTCTGCGCTCCAGTTACTTCCTCACCTTGCCTTCCTGCATTTGGCTGTCTAGCACTGGTTTGTTGTTGATCAGCCATTTGAGGTGATGTTGAACTTCCTTCCAAAACGTCTTCTAAGATGGGTTGATCAAAATCCAGATTCGCGCTTTGGAGCGCTGGATTTACTTGCCTCGAAATCGGATCCGGTGAAGTGATGCTTGTTGTCGGTGAAACTCTTCCTGTAATTCTCCCACTTCGAGTTGTGGGCATACCCTTCACGAATTCTACACCTCCCCAGCAGAGTCGCCAAATAAATGTGGGCAAGGAAATTACACCTTGCTAGGGTTAGGGTTTTGTATTGGCTGAAGAGGAGAGAAATCCACGAAGAGCACAGAATTGATTGATTGATTGAAGAGGGAAGAAGAACAGGTGGACAATTACTCCAACGACACGTGGCAGAACTCCTAGAATCCGGAAACCGGGTTAGGGTAGCAGGGATTCCAAGAGCCTTCTTGAGTCTTCGAGTTGAGAGAGAGAGTTTCAAGTGCTTAGAGTTTCCAAGAGTCTAAGTGTAATGTCTTGAGAGCGATCCCCTTTCCTTAGAATAGAGGGACTATTTATAGAGCTTGCCTGGGAAATAGTCACATGCCAGGCACATATTTAAAAGAGAATTCCAAAAATACCCTTTAGTCATGTTTTATAGGGAAAATTCCAGAAATGTCCTTTAATCATTAAAGTAATGCCCAAATTGCCCTGTTCTTCTAGCCACCAATCCAATCCCTCAATCAATTCCCAAAATGGGTCGCATCCACGAGTCTTCTGCCTTGGAACACGTGGAGACTTCCCCGGGTCTAGCACATTTATTTTTGTCCAATCCCTACATTTAATTAGGTCACATGAACCCTAATTTGTACATTTAATTAAGTTTTTTGTAAACCCTAATTTGTATATTTAATTCAATTAGGTCATATAAACCCTAATATGCACTTGGGCCCACATATACAAACCTAATAGTGGTATCAAGAGCCAAACTTTATTTGAATTATTAATTGTTTTGATTCCGTATATGTATGGGTATGTGTTTGGAACAATTTATTGGGCATAACATGTATAAAATCATGAGTTTTGAAAACAATTGCAGAAAATCGAGTTTTAGATGAAAAACTGATCAAATTCGCGACTGCAGAAAAATTCAGAAACAGTTCCTAGAAACCGGCGCCACTTCTGCTCTTTGAACCGGCACCGCAGCGCCGTATCCTTTGCCTGGATACGATACGGTGCCGCAGTGCTCCTTTTATAACTAAAAGCGGCGTCGCAGCGCCACCCTGCAGACTGCGATTTTTGATAATTGTTTTTGCAATTTCTCAAAAATTAAAATAAAGAGTTATTTTACATGGTTTTATAATTAAAATAAAAAGTTATTTATACGTGAAATTAGATTTCATGTAACTTTAAATTTCCCATTAAATGATATCAATGCATATATGAAATGGTTTTATTACTCATGAGATGAATGTTATTTATTGATGCATGTGATGTGCATTTGAACTGTTCAATTTGAACTTTATACTGTGCAATGAAAAACACGATGATATGTGATTTACTTGTTAATATGTTTACATGTATAACTGTCATATATGGAAATATTGTGAAGCATGCATGATACATGATTTATGTGTTACTTGTAACTGTTAAACTTGCGGGCAACGTAGTTGCTCACCCACGCCACAAATAATTTTTTTTTTCAGCTAGTGTGGAAGGACCTGGCTGGTCAGAAGAAGATGTTTGAAGGGAAAATGTTTAAAAGAAGAATTAAAAATCTATGTCGCGACATTGCATTACTTATGACTAATTATTTTTGTTTCCAATATAAGCAAGCCTAGACGACGAAATGAGGGAATATAACTAAGACGAAAAACTTTATTCACTAAAAGGGAAAAAAATTGAAATATCTAAATATTCCTCTACTCAAGTAAATTAAAAATTAACTAAAGATTCTTCATGCTTATGTGATATGTCACTAAGATAAGCTCCAAAGGTTCATAAAAAACCTTACATTACTAAAGAAGCTCCTCATGCAATTGCTTAAACTTTTTAACTACCAGGCCAAAAGGAATCGTGTTTTCGATAAATGTCGATACCCTTTCTCCAACAATTCCTCTGTTACAAAAAGCACATAAAGAGAGAAAAGTAGCAACAATAAGAAATATCAATAAAATTAGATGCAAAGGTCAGTGAAATGGCAACATATAAAATTATAAGATCGCGTAGTAAATTATACAGCTTAACACTATAAAATCCAAGAGAAGAATATGAATATAAATGTGGAATTAGATAGAAAAGAAGCAAAACATCAGTATAAACAAGAATCATACACAATCTCCTATAATTTGTTTAAACAACTGAACTGGGGAAGAATTCTTTGAATAGTTAACGCTGTCAATAATTCAGAAGCATTAATGAAATTAATTTACCTATATACGATTTGTGGAATCGAAAGTAAAATTTTTACCTTATACGTTGTGTCCTAGACCGTAAATTTCAACCCTTAATATATTGATGATGACAATATATTTCTTAAAGATCCCTACACGTTATACGTTGTGTCAGGAACCGTAATTGCAACACTTCTACATACACTGATGATGACAATATACTTCTTGAAGATCCCTGCAACAAACAACTCCATCCTATTTTGTAAGACGATGCATTGAAAGGTTACAAGGTTGATATTATTACAGCACTACTTCCAGATGCTTAAATGACGATTAAAAATAAATAAATAAAAAGCATAAATCCCTCCATAGTTCATCAAGAGTTGAGCCATATTGGAAATAAAATAAAGTTACTCTATAAAATTGCAATGCATAAAATACTGTGATCTAACTCAGATTTGGGAAATATTTTCTTTTACACATTTAAAAATAAGGAAAATTCTCTTTCAGCCACCCTATGCCCTCATGGCCACTTAATAAGCAGTAGTACATGATAAATTATAAATTACAATTAATGGTTCATAAATAACGAAAACTAATTTGTTAACTCTGCAACAACAGGGTGGAGCCATGCAAGGGATAAAAGTTGTCAAATCGTTGAATCTCAGACGAAATTATGCGTTGGGTATGCATCCTCATATCTGTTATAGTCATAATACAGCCTTTCTCCCTTGGCAATAGCACGAATAGTGACCAAAATGACCCGGGATTCACCATTTATGTTGTACCTCACGCATTTGAGGTTCTGTTTCTTCCTACCCTCCCTACATATCAACATTAAATTTGTTTCAACAACACTAGTGAAATATTCTTAATTTTTGGACAATATCTTGACATGAATAACTGAATTCTGCAATATTTTTGTCAATGGAGCTCGAGCTTTATCGAATATATAATTGAAATATATAAGGCGAAGAAAGGAGGAACAGATTGTAATCAAGAATTTGAAAACAACAAAGAGTTCACAGGCTTACGATATATGATTGTTAATGCCATTGATAAAGCGAGCAATGTTTCCACGTTTATCAGGGCAAATAACAAGACTTTCAGATGGATCTGTTGCTAAAAGGAGTGTCATCAAGCTGTCACAATCGTCATTAGCCCAATTCTTAATGTAGTCCACATCTCTTATATACTCTCCAATGAATGTCATAGGTTTTATCGGGTCATCAGCTTCAATTGTATACCTGCAAAAAAAAAAATAATAAATAAATAATATTATATATATATATATATATATATATATATATATATCCAATATGCATTCCCTACTACAGTATTAATAGTGGTTTGACAAAAATGTTATATACCCTTCGCACGAATCAAAAACTACTATAAGGGGAGGACATTCGCCCTTTCTGTATATGTTTCTACATTTGTCCAAGGTTTCTGTATCCTTTTTGGACAGAACCTAACAGATAAACAAAGAGGGTAAGCAATATGGAATCGTGAAGATAAGAAATATCTGTCCATACATTAAATCAAATCATAAGATCTTAAATAGGGAACTCAATTGAAATTGAGATGTTTCAAATCCATACCTGCATGTGACGCATCAGAAATAATAGAAATCGTTATCAATTATTGAATCGCGCACGATTGCCAACGATAACCTTCTACAACTTGTTGATTCTACGAATTCCAGGAAATAGGCAACAAAATTCTAATTCAGAGAATTTTGGTAAATAGAAGAAATATTATTATTCATCAAAAACTGCTCAATCCCATCATAACAAACACTTAAATAGCAAAACCCTAATAGAAGAAACCCAAACGGAAAAGAAAAACTAATAAAGGAAATTACAAAAATAACCCAAAAACAATAAAATGCAATTTTGAAGGCCTAAACGATGGAATTTGACCAAAAAACCCTGCAGCTCACGAGCGAATCGCTGGTGACTTTTGACCGTTGGCCCGTTTCCAATGAAATTAGGCTCCGAAAACGTCAAAATCCGATACTCCAAACTTGACAGAAATTACCAAATTGCCACTAGATCAAATCTTTCCATAATTTATCAAATCTTATCAAATCTTTCCATAAACTGACATGCTTGCTCGTCAACTGCATCATTCTCCCCAGGGTGGACAGAAGTCGCCCTCGAATTGTCATCATCAGAAGAATCACCAGTGTAAGGAATCAAATGTTTGACATTAAAAACAGGCGCGGTACGAATATGACTTGGCAGGCGTAAGCGATAGGCATTAGGATTTATCTTCTCAATGATTTCCACCGGCCCAATCTTCTTAGCAGACAACTTATTATAGTCACCTGCAGAAAATCTATCCTTAGTAAGAACAGCCCACACAAAATCGCCGACGTCGAATTCAACATGTCGCCGTTTCTTATCAGCAGCGTGCTTATACTTGCTTGCAGCCTGCAGCAGATTGTCATGGACAGTCCTGTGAACCTCCTGCAATCCAGTAACAAAAGTCTCTGCTGTCCCATGAATTCTCGTCTTGGCTGGTAAAGGCAGCAAATCAAGTGGTCCCCTAGGAATAACAGAATACACTACTGCAAAGGGGCTAAAACTAGTACTCCTGTTAACTGCATGATTATGGGCAAACTCTACCTGACATAGCTTCAGATCCCAACCCTTCACATGTTCTCCCACCAAACACCTCAGCAAATTGCCTAAAGACCGATTCACCACTTCAGTTTGCCCATCCGTCTGTGGGTGGTAGGCACTACTAAAATTCAACTGTGTGTTCACCATCTTCCACAAACTACGCCAAAAATGGCTAAGAAACCGAGTATCACGGTCAGACACAATAGACACCGGTAAGCCATGCAACCTATAAATCTCCCTAAAGAACAATTGAGCAACACGAACAGCATCTGTGGTCTTCTTACATGGAATAAAGTGCACCATCTTGGAAAAACGATCAACTACCACATAAATAGAATCATTACCTCGCTGTGTACGTGGTAATCTAAGCACAAAATCCATACTGATGTCCACCCATGGCTGAGATGGAACTGGTAAAGGCATATATAAACCTGCATTAGTTGCTGTTCCCTTAGCGACTTGGCAAACCCGACAACGTTGCACCAGTTTTTCAACCTCCTTCCGAATAGTAGGCCAAAAGTAAGTAGACTGTACTAACTGCAAGGTCCTGTCTCTCCCTACATGTCCCTCGCCGTGCAGCTCCGTAAGGATCTTCAACCGCAAACTACAATCTGGAACACATAGTTGATTATCTTTAAATAAAAATCCATCATGTAAATGGAAATCTGTCTTCTCCCCTGCCCGAACCTTTGCCAAAATACCGAAAAAATACGGATCAGTTTCAAATAATTCAGCAAATGAAGTAAACCCAGGTACCTCCACAGAAAGTTGAGTTAACAGCCCCTTGCGCCTGCTCAAAGCATCAGCCACTCTATTGGTAACGCCAGACTTGTGTTTCACCACAAAAGTGAACCTTTGGAGGTACGCAACCCAGCTCGCATGTATAGCAGAAACTTTATCTTGACTGTGCAAATGTTTTAAAGCCTCATGATCAGTATACAAAATAAACTCCCGCTGAAACAAATAATGGCGCCAATGCTTAATAGCCTGAACCACAGCATAAAACTCAACATCATAAGTGCTATAACGCAACTTGGCACCTGATAGCTTTTCACTAAAATATGCCACTGGCCTGTTATTTTGACTCAAAACAGCCCCAATTCCCACTTTGGAAGCATCAGAATGCAACTCAAAAGGTTGATGGAAATCCGGTAAGACTAAAATAGGAGCTGTTGTAAGGCGGTGTTTAATCAGCTCAAACGCCTCATCTGCTTCACTAGTCCAAGCAAATTTCCCATCCTGCTTCATACAATCAGTAATAGGAGCCATAATGCTACTAAAGTGTGGGATAAAATGCCGATAAAAGGATGCCAACCCATGGAAACTCCGAACTTTAGTCATGGTACTAGGCCTTGGCCAATGCTTCATAGCCTCGACTTTGGACTCATCTACCTGCAGCCCTACATCAGACACTATGTATCCAAGAAATAGTACCCTAGGTGTCAGAAAGACACACTTTTTAGCTGCAGCATACAATTTCTCCCTACGCAGCACATGAAGAACTTCTCGCAACTGACTAAGATGCTCGCTCGAATTAGCACTGTATATTAGAATGTCATCGAAATACACGACAACACATTTACCAATGAAAGGCATCAAAACCTGGTTCATAACACGCATAAAGATGCTAGGTACATTAGACAATCCAAAAGGCATGACCATCCACTCGTATAATCCCTCCCTAGTCTTAAAAGTGGTCTTCCATTCATCGCCAGCTCGAATTCGGAGTTGATGGTACCCACTCTTTAAATCTAATTTAGTAAAAACAGTAGCCCCACTAAGCTGATCCAGCAGGTCATCTAAGCGTGGAATAGGGAAACGATACCTGACCGTTATTTTGTTGATGGCTCTACTGTCGATACACATCCGCCAAGTACCATCTTTCTTTGGAGTCAAAAGGGCTGGTACCGCACAGGGACTCAAGCTTTCCCGAATGTAGCCCTTGGCCAGTAACTCTTCCACCTGTTTCCTTAATTCTTCATGCTCTCCAGGACTCATCCTGTAATGAGGGCGATTGGGTAAGGATGCTCCGGGCTCCAGATCAATCTGATGTTGTATGTCACGCAGTGGAGGTAATCCTTCAGGCAGTTCCTCTGGGAATACATCACTAAACTCATCTAAAATTGGCTTGACTACATCAGGAACCTCTACATCCTTGTCAACCATCCTTCCGATTAGGGCATACACTATTTCTGTCTCCTGCACCGCCTCCTCAAACTGTGCCAAAGTCAACAAACTAGCATTGCTTTTATTTTCTTCTCGCTTGGGCACTAACACAATCTTTACCCCCTCAAACACAAAGCTATATGTATTTGTTTTTCCATTATGAACCACATCTCTATCAAATTGCCAAGGTCGTCCCAACAGTAGGTGGCATGCATCCATAGCTACTACATCACACCAAACCTCATCTTTGAATTTTGTTCCCACAGAAAAGGATACCAGTGCACGTTTTGAGACAGTCACCTCGCCCCCTTGTTTCAACCAGGCTAACTTGTATGGCTTTGGGTGCTTTTCAGTTGTTAGTTCCAACTTTCGAACTGCCTCTGCTGAAATTATATTTTCACAACTTCCCGCGTCAATCATAAACTTGCACACCTTCCCTTTTACAGTACAGGTTGACTGAAAAATATTGTTTCGCAGCCAATCATCATCAACAACCCTAGGTGTAAGGCAGGACCTTCTCACCACCAATGCAGTCCCAACATCACCAGTTACCACCTCCTCATCCAGGCCTTCTGAATCAAAGATCGGGTTCCCAGTCAGCAAGGCTTCATCATCGATAGCATCACCCTCATCTGTTTCAGTAAACATCGCACTTTTTCCGGCCTTCTTGCAATCAGCTTGTCTGTGCCCCGGTTCACCACATGCAAAACACTTAATACCACTTACTGGACCAATCCTCCTGTTATTATTTGTTACTGCCCCCATTTTGGCTATTGCCCCCGCGGCGGCAACCTCGCCTGAACGCCCACTATTAACACCGCCTCCTGAATTCCCAATACCAGAATATTGTCCAAAACCACCAAGTCGCCTCTTCTCAACCTGCACAGCCCGCTGATGTGCTGCAGAAACAGACATCGGATCAAACATGTTGATTGTCTCCTTAATGTGTTCTCGTAATCCCCCAGTATAACGGGCTACCAACTGGTCTTCTGTCTCATGCACCTCGTTCCGAGCAATCAGCTGATAGAATTCAGTTGTGTATTCATCCACTGTACGACCTCCTTGTTTTAAATTCTGCAACCGTTGGTACATTAAACGCTGATAATTATAAGGTAGGAACGCCGCCCGCAACTGTTTCTTCATCTTCTCCCAATTTGTAATTTTTGACTTCCCCAATCGAACCCTCGTTTGTTTGAGCTGCTGCCACCACGCCATCTCTCTATCTCTGAGTCTGGTAGCAACCAAGGGTACTCGTTTATCATCAGGGACACCCTTAAATTCCAAGATCTCTTCTACCGTGGCCAGCCAGTCAATGAATTCTTCAGGTTGGAGGGTACCACGAAATTCAGGAATCTCAGTCCTCATACCAGTCTCCCAACGCCTCCTATCATCCTCTACTGCATATGGTCGACGACGCCCACGAGGTGCCTCCTCATAATCAACATCAAAGTCATCGCCGTCATCGTTCTCTGCCGCGAAAGGATTCCTTCGATCATCATAAGTAGGGTTCCTCTCCTGATTTGGAATGGCCCTATTTTGGTTCGCCAACAACTCACCCATCTGTAGTGTCAGTCGATCCATCATAGTGTTCATCCCCTGTTCCATCAGTTGTTCGATTCGCTGCTCAAACCGCTGCTCCAGGCGCTGCAGATCCTCACGCCCATAAACTTCATCCATACGTTTCACTCTACGGGGTGGCATGGTGAATAAGGTTCTGGCTCTCATACCAACTGACGCAGCAGAAATAATAGAAATCGTTATCAATTGTTGAATCGCGCACGATTGCCAACGATAACCTTCTACAACCTGTTGATTCTACGAATTCTAGGAAATAGGCAACAAAATTCTAATTCAGAGAATTTTGGTAAATAGAAGAAATATTATTATTCATCAAAAACTGCTCAATCCCATCATAACAAACACTTAAATAGTAAAACCCTAATAGCAGAAACCCAAACGGAAAAGGAAAACTAATAAAGGAAATTACAAAAATAACCCAAAAACAATAAAATGCAATTTTGAAGGCCTAAACGATGGAATTTGACCAAAAAACTCTACAGCTCACGAGCGAAGCGCTGGTGACTTTTGACCGTTGGCCCGTTTCCAATGAAATTAGGCTCCGAAAACGTCAAAATCCGATACTCCAAACTTGACAGAAATTACCAAATTGCCACTAGATCAAATCTTTCCATAATTTATCAAATCTTATCAAATCTATCCATAAACTGACATGCTTGCTCGTCAACCGCATCAGCATGCCACCACATTCAAACTTAGCTTGGTTGGCAGATTTAGGGGCCATGCCATGTGTGTAAGTGAGCTCGTCACTAAATACTAGTTTTAGTGATGTTAGGTCTGAAGCCAGAGAGCCCATTTGCTGCAGCCGACGTGCAGGATCTTTGCTTGGAGTATATGGCAACAGAATTCTTGCTTTTTTTTGTACGACTAGTAAACCAGCACGTTTTCGTCGCTTTCCAGCCACTAGAATTTAGTCAAGAAGGGGAAAAAGGATAGTGAGAAATCAAGGTTTGACCTATGTTGCACACAAATATTGATTACATAAATAACAGATAATTTCCAAAGAGCGGTCTCTAATCAGAAACTTCATGTCATTTCTATATATGATGACTGCCCCTGCTTAACAGGAACTGGTTTTAAAGAGTAGATAAAATGAAGAGGATCAAAAATATTTATAGATGAGAAAGTACACATTACTTATTGATCTTAAACTATGTCTAGATCAACTGAGAGAGAAAGTAGGAGAATTAGCCATCTAACAAGCAGGTAGCACTAGATTGGAAAATATTTGATAGTAGTATCGAAAGTTAACTAGATACGAGGATGAAAACAATAAACATATGGCATTGGCTTATCTAAGAAAAGTAAAGTAGCCAATACTTCATTATCAATGCACACAAAGGCTTCAGATTAATAACAAAGCACCAATAAGGAATAAAACTAAAGAACAAGAACAATAACAAGGAAATATATGGCTTCATAAAGCGCGAGAAAACGTGAGAGAATAAAGCTATGACGTCTTTTAACTGGGAAATTGAGTGTTCTATATGAGAAAAATATCACCATTTTACCACTCAAACACGGCACAGAAACTTGAGAGCTAAACTTCTAGCATGCGTCCATTATATCATTAGTTGTTCAAAGAAGAGGAAATATGTAACATATAAGATAGCCATGAAGGTTTAAGAGTGCCAACAAAGTATCAAATAATTCATAGAAAAGGGCCTAACAGAGCACAAAGGAGCAGAAAATGAAGACAGATTTCCAAAAGACATCTTAGCCACGAACTAGTTCTCTAATTATTGAATTTTATTCTTTACAATCGAACAAGAAAAGCACATTTGAGACTGTCAAATCATCTAGTGGTAAGAGCTCGACTAACAATTGTGAGCTTTCAGGTTCAAACATGAAGGCAACCACTTTCCGCACAATGTTAAAAGTAACTTTTACCAGCTCCACTCTCCTAACAGCCTTGATCGATGAGAACAAAGGGTAATGACTTTTTAACTTCTAAATAGTCCCTAAAAAGGAGGTGCCAGTTCCTTTGACCGAATATTTTACAAGTTATTGATCAAAGTCTTGACTCTTTGATTAGAAGTGGTTCGGGAATTATTTCAGACAATAAAGACATGAAAGAGGAAGTACAAACTTCAGAGGCAATGACAGGAGCCAATGCATATGACTTTAGAAGTGGGAGTGTTTATTTCGACATTGAATGACTATTAAATCATGTTCAGTTAAATTATGTAAAGTAGCTCGGCTATCTACATACTTAACTAGATTGTAAAGACAAAGTAAGTACCCAAGTGAGGAGGTAAAGCTCTTCGTAAAATGTACTGAAGAACAAAACCATTCATAAAACTTATATTAACTATTTTTGTACTTTACTTGGTGAACAAACAGCTGGAGTAAGGGGGAGAGTTTAGCAAAGAGAAACACCAAGGACATGATAAAGACATCAGAAAGCCTAATGGCTCCATGTGTACTAAAATGACTCTCCTTTTTGGCGGCGTTCTGAATTAAATATTTTTTATTGTTCTTCAAGATTAATATAAAGAGAGGTGCATTCTTATTTGTTAAAGGTTTGTGGGTCGTTTTTTGGATCCGTCTGCTCTTAGAACCAACTTATACTCTTCCCTTCTAACATCAACCAAACTCCATATTAAATTCCTACTATGTTTAATGCGTCATTATTTATTATAACTTCTAATTCATATCAAAAATTTTAACCTGCCCTAGCCACCAAGATATGTACGTTGTAATTCCCCAGGCTATAGAAGAACATCATTCTTCTTGCCTTTCTCGGGCTTATAAAACATGTTCCCCAGGTTATAGAAACCCCAGTCCCCAAATAATAAAACTATAAATAGAGAAGGATTTGTTGTGTATTTGGAGGTGCCAATAGCATCCAAACTCACACTTAATATAATCCCTAGTTTAAGATTTCACCAACCATTTGGAGATGTCAATACAACTCGCATTTTTTTACCATACTGTGGGTAAGGAAATTACACCTTGCTAGGATTAGGGTTTCGTGTTGGCTGGAGAGGAGAGAAATCCACGAAGAGTACGGAACTGATTGATTGATTGAAGAGGGGAGAAGAACAGGTGGGCAATTACTCCAATGACACGTGGCAGAACTCTCAGAATCCGGAAACCGGGTTAGGGTAGCAGGGATTCCAAGAGCCTTCTTGAGTCTTCGAGTTGAGAGAGAGAGTTTCAAGTGTTTAGAGCTTCCAAGAATCTAAGTGTAATGTCTTGAGACCGGTCCCTTCTTCTTAGAATAGAGGGACTATTTATAGAGCTTGCCTGGGAAATAGTCACATGCCAGGCACATGTTTTAAGGAGAATTCCAGAAATACCCTTTAGTTATGTTTTATAGGAAAAATTCTAGAAATATCCTTTAATCATTAAAGTAATGCCCAAATTGCCCTGTTCTTCTAGCCACCAATCCAATCCCTCAATCAATTCCCAAAATGGGTCGCATCCACGAGTCTTCTGCCTTGGAACACGTGGAGACTTCCCCGGGTCTAGTACATTTAATTAGGTCACATAAACCCTAATTTGTACATTTAATTAGGTTTTTTGTAAACCCTAATTTGTACATTTAATTCAATTAGGTCATGTGAACCCTAATATGCACTTGGGCCCACATTTGCCCCCTGCGCAAGAGTCACGATTCCTTGAGAGACGCTCGTGCAAAATACTCCAAGTTTTCGAATGATTTTGTGTGACTCCCCTTGTTCAAGTCTTGAACACAAGAGTTCTAGAAGAGGGAACCCCTAGGGACCAAACCATTAGGGTTAAACCCTGAGGAGGCAAAACCTAGAAGGGCTCTTCCTTGAACCTCTTGGTAGATCATCTGAAAGCTTCCTCATTTTTTGTCTAATATTTATTTCCTTATTTTCTGAGAATTAAAACAAGGAAGATCATCAGATATCACTAAATAAAATCCAATAATCAAATCTTAATTTAGTATTTGGAAACAAAATCTTCCTTTAAAATTTTGTAAAGCAAGATCTTTTTTCCTTAGGAAAACCAAATATTCAATATATATATATATATATATATATACCAATTTCGAAAATTGTCTATTGATAGGAATAAAATATTAGATATTAAATATATATATTTTTCGAAAATCCATTAAAATACCAAATTTAAACAAATTTTGAAAATATATGTGTTTATTTAAAAAATAAACTCAAGGAGACTTATCTTTATATTGCAAAATCTTCCGCAAGAGGAAAATAAAGATTGCTTCCTTTACTATTGTAAGCTTGCGGTTTGAATATATATATCTCCCAAGTCACTTAGGCTTTTCTTTTCATCGTGCAAATTTTTCTCTCCTCATTCAAGTCTGAAGATCACCAAGAAGTCGTCAAGCCAACAGTCTTCAGCTTGGGAACGAGGTAAAAAAACAATTTCTGCTTCTCTTTCTTTCAATTTTTTCAGTTTATTTGAGTACTTTCTGCCGAACTTCTTCTTGACTTGCTTCTCCTACGTTTCTTCTCAGGTTATTGTAGCTTTTCTTTTGTCTTCCGAGCCCCGTTACTTGGATTATATCTCGGTAGGGTTCCCTCGCATAATAAAGAAAAACACAATATTTATTGACAAAGAAGCATCCGTTCCGAAAAAATTAATCTGTGGGGCACCAGAATTTTCAAGGTACATAAAATATAGTTTTTTTTTTTTGCCCTAGGGTGGCCGAACCCTAGGGGGCCGAACCCTAGGGAGCTGAACCCTAGGGAGCGAATCTTAGGAGAAAATGTACCAAAATTTAAACATTGGGAATCGTGATCGCTGTTTTGACCATAACTTTTGTTCCGTTTGGAGTTTCGGGGCCCATAATATATCAAAACGACCGTATCGACGAGTACTTCAAAAATCATCGCCAACGGCTATGACACATATCAAAATAACCCAAAAAATAGCTTCGAAGGATGCGTTTTGGCTGTCCGAAGTTTTTTGGAAAAATTTCAAATCTTGTTTTTCTTTCATAATTGTGATTTTGATCCTTCCCTGACTTTATTTCTTCTTATTCTCAGGTATTCTATCGTGAAAACCTCAGATTCTCCCCTTGCCATGGTAAGCCTACTCAAGTTCATATGCTTTACTTGACATCCTTAATACCCTTATGTGGAGTCTGCCTTACTTGCAGGCCTCGTCTACCGGATGTTCTGAAGACTTACGATCGCACAACTTTTCCTTCACCAGATAAAGAAGGCTTGTTTCTTTATGTCGCGGCTTGCGGAGGTTGGGACGACTTCCCCCATTCCGATCGCATTCCCCGCATGTGCATAGAGAAACAAGAATACCCTTTCAGTCCCTTTCGCTTCCTGTCTGACTCATCTAGCCGTCTTCAAGGATGGCAACATTGGACTGACGAAATCCTCGGGAATGTTGAGTATAAAGCTATACTAAAGAGCGCGGGCATATATCTCTGCATTCAGCTATGTAGGGCATTCAGCTATGTAGGGCATTCAACCATGTAGGGATCTACGCATCATGACGCCTTTACTGTTTTGATTTCCCACGGGTGCTTTTCTTCATGCACATTCGTTACGTTAGAGTATGTCTGGTTCCTTCTTTTTTTTTCAAATTACGTTCTTATTCTATATCTTATAGTCTTCTTGTTGTTGCTTCGGCTTCTTGTAGCCCATCCAGAGTGTCTCCTAGGAATACCAAGTGCGTTGCATACTTGATAGAGGCTTTCAGGCGGACTGACAATTATACTTCATGATTTCATGATGACACAATCCTTTCAGACTTCGTCTCGGGTACCTCCTCGAGTTCCCCCCCCCCCCCCCAGGATCCTCTGCTGTCGGGGAGATGAGATTGACTTGCTCTAGAGTAAAGCCGAGGATCCTTGTGTTTAGATTGCCGAGAATGATGATGATGATGATGATGTTCGAGATGATGATGGTGATGGTGATGATGATATTCCCATTGGATTTCTCATGGGTACGGCAAGTGAGGTGGCGACCTCCACACCTTGTGAGCCTCGCTGACATAACATGATTGTTGTCGAGTCCTCCTCACCTCATGATGATCGTGGCAGCCTTAATGTTGACGATTTCATGGCTGATGTAGGCTTAGGTCCTGCTGTGGTTAGTACAGTTCCATCTTCACGCCCATATATAACATCTTCTCATGACAGCTTGGAGGATACTGGTGACACCGATGTTGATGCTGATGCTATTATGGCAGTTAATCCTCCTCCCCCCGAGGAGGAATCCTTCGAAACCTATTGTTGATTTCCATCCTCCCCAGAAGGATTCTCCTGAGGCGTCACCTAAAAGGGAGGGTACAGTTGCTAGTTCTTTGGGTGGGGGCATCGATGCTTTACTCTCTTTGCCTGTTGAGAAGCTCGCCTTATTTGACTTTCTTCATCTTGATTCTGCCACCTCGCCTTTTAGTGACTTCGGCTATCCACCCAACAACAAAGATGTCGTGGAGCTACAGGCATTCTCTAAGCCCGTAAATTGTGCAGCTCCTCTCCCGATGAATATCTGTCCGTGCTGGGCTGGATCTCCTAACTTCTAGGTATGGCTTTTTGTAACGTTTTGTTATTTCCTGTATCAAAGAACTCATTTATATGTCATTTATCATAATAGAGTTTCTGTAGCATTATTAATTGCCTTTAACTTGAATATTTTTCTTAAGACCCCATGTTTAGCATTGAATCATAAGTTATTCAAATTAATACTCCAAGACAACAATATTCATAATAGTGATAGTAAACATGCAAATTTTTCGATTTATCGCAAACTAACACTTGAATCCATACTTTTAAAATCAAAGAATATTCAAGTATAAGTGAAAGTTTGACATTTTTATTAATAATCATATTGCTTTTAACGTAAAGCACAACGTTTCAAAAAATTTCATAATAATAATAGATTTCTGCTTTTGTCGGATAAAGCATAACGTTCGCCACTTTTAGAGATAAAGTGTAACTTTGAGGACTTATAGTCAGGTGCCTCGATTACTTTTAAAGTTGAAAGTATAACTTTGAGGACTTATAGTCAGGTGCCTCGATTACTTTTAGAGTTCAAAGTATAACTTTGAGGACTTATAGTCGGGTGCCTTGATTACTTTTAGAGTTCAAAGTATAACTTTGAGGACTTATAATCAGGTGCCTCGATTACTTTTAAAGTTGAAAGTATAACTTTGTGCCTTATCCCTTGGTACGTCGTGCCGATTATTTGGCGTATAGGGTTTCATAAGGGCTTAAGTTGCATGCCTCGTCACTCGGTCATCTAATTTCTTGGCAAGTGCAATCTACGAGGACTTGACCACCATCGTGGGTGGATTTTTAATTCGTCAATTCTTGTGTCTCCTCCCTTGGTCATCCAATTTCTTGGCAAGGGATACTCTTGAGTACTTCAACCACCATTTTCTAGTGGACCACCATCTTGGGTGATTTTTTTTTTTTCGACCTCTTGGGCTACACCATGGGTAATAATGTTGCATGTTTCTTTTCCTTTGTGGTTTGGAAGTGGCTTTTCATACACGGTGCTTTTCTTTTCACAGTTCGATTTCTCCAGTTGCCAGCTTCTCATGGTATATCCTCCGCATACTGTAACAGTCCATAGTGGAATGTCCTGCGTACTGGTGGTACACACAGAAATCTGGTCTTCTTTTCATCTCTTCCGTCACCACAAATTTAGGCTTTGGAGGTTTCACCACTCCGTGCTCAACCCATTGTTCGTACAGGCCCCTGAAAGTCTTCTCACTGCATGTGATAGCCTCTGGAACTGACATCCTAGTATACTTGCCCCCAATTTTTCCTTTACTTCGTTCAAAATTTCACTCGTTCTTCTCCCTCTTTCCCCCTTGTGGTTTTGACTGAGAATCAGCCAAAGCCACAGTTGCTGTTCTCTTACCCTTCCATGTAACCATCGCATGACTGATGGGCACTGTCACGATTCCTCCCAAATCTTGTGCGAAGGATGAGAGGGTTGCAAATGAATCACAGGCCTTTGTAATGAGATGGGGCTTGAAGGAGTCTAGAGCACCATTGTTGCATATGCTAACCAAGTTTTTTTAAGGAGTCTAGGCTTGGGCCCTGAATCTGTCCACATAATCTGACAGCTCCTCATTCGGCTTCTACTCGAATCGCATCAGTTCTACAATAGTTACCTGTTTCTGCACATAGAAAAATTTCTTAAAAAATTGCAATTTCAGATCATCCCAATCATGGACTGATCCCTTCTCCAAGTTATAGTACCAACTGAAGGCACTATCCGTCAAGGTCTTGTTGAATTCCCTCATCAACAGATTATGGTAATTCACCTCATCATAACCCAACCATGGAGACATCGACTCCACGAACCTAGTAATGTGCTCCCTCGCATTCCCTTTCTCCCCGTTATACTTTGGGAACTGCGGGGGGTGCTCAATATATCCTGCCGGATAAGGTTGTCTCCGTACATGTGCCGGGTAGGGTGGAGTAAAGTCCAACTCTGAAGGTCGGGATGTCTGCTTGCGAAGTTGATTGATTACATCGATCATATCATCCTTCGTCACATACTGACTCGTGGTATGGACTCTCTGAGGGGCTGTGATGTATTGATGCATAGGTGGTGTGTATGGTAAGAAAACTGGCTGGTGTACACTTGCATCCTGCACAATTTGTATCGGCGGTGCTTGTTGACTTGTTCGTTGGATGTGGCTCGGGATGGTCGGTATCTGCACTTGTGAAAACGCTGGGAGAGTGGTCGGGATGATGTTGGGCTGAGGCCGACTTGCTTCCAATTTGAGTTGTGGCACATCACCGCTGTTTTGGGGCTCCAAGTTGATGATTGGAATCGGCTGACTCTCCGTTGTTGGAAGCACAGTCGGATTCTCTTTGTTGTTGCTATTGTCCTCCACTTCTGCTCGTTCCCCCTGCAACTTCCTGGGAACATAGCCCTGAAAGTGGGGATTTGCATCAACTGCTGGCGGAAATTCCCCATCTCTTCCTGCTTCCTTTGCATTTCCAGCATCATGGTCATCATCATCCCTTGGCCTTCTCGTGCCTCCTGTAATGCTTTGAGCATCTCCATCTGCACAACATTCGCAGTTGTCTGCGTTCCAATTACTTCCTCGCCTTGCCTTCCTGCGTTTGGCTGTCTAGCACTGGTTTGTTGTTGATCAGCCATTGGAGGTGATGTTGAACTTCCTTCCGAAACGTCTTCTAAAATGGGTTGATCAAAATCCAGATTCACGCTTTGGAGCATTGGATTCACTTGCCTTAAAATCGGATCCGGTGAAGTGATGCTTGTTGTCGGTGAAACTCTTCCTGTAATTCTCCCACTTCGAGTTGTGGGCATACCCTTCACGAATTCTACACCTCCCCGGCAGAGTCGCCAAATAAATGTGGGTAAGGAAATTACACCTTGCTAGGGTTAGGGTTTCGTGTTGGCTGGAGAGGAGAGAAATCCACGAAGAGTACGGAACTGATTGATTGATTGAAGAGGGGAGAAGAACAGGTGGGAAATTACTCCAATGACACGTGGCAGAACTCTCAGAATCCGGAAACCGGGTTAGGGTAGCAGGGATTCCAAGAGCCTTCTTGAGTCTTCGAGTTGAGAGAGAGAGTTTCAAGTGTTTAGAGCTTCCAAGAATCTAAGTGTAATGTCTTGAGACCGGTCCCTTCTTCTTAGAATAGAGGGACTATTTATAGAGCTTGCCTGGGAAATAGTCACATGCCAGGCACATGTTTTAAGGAGAATTCCAGAAATACCCTTTAGTTATGTTTTATAGGAAAAATTCCAGAAATATCCTTTAATCATTAAAGTAATGCCCAAATTACCCTGTTCTTCTAGCCACCAATCCAATCCCTCAATCAATTCCCAAAATGGGTCGCATCCACGAGTCTTCTGCCTTGGAACACGTGGAGACTTCCCCGGGTCCAGTACATTTAATTAGGTCACATAAACCCTAATTTGTACATTTAATTAGGTTTTTTGTAAACCCTAATTTGTACATTTAATTCAATTAGGTCATGTGTACCCTAATATGCACTTGGGCCCACATTTGCCCCCTGCGCGAGAGTCACGATTCCTTGAGAGACGCTCGTGCAAAATACTCCAAGTTTTCGAAGGAATTTGTGTGACTCCCCTTGTTCAAGTCTTGAACACAAGAGTTCTAGAAGAGGGAACCCCTAGGGACCAAACCATTAGGGTTAAACCCTGAGGAGGCAAAATATAAATAAAAAATATTAACTATAACAAAATATACACACTTTAAAAATTTAGATATACACCAATTTTTTAAAATAATAACATACATAATAAAAAAGAATTAATATTTTTACAATGAGAATTGATATTTTAACAAAACTCATGAATAGTAAGTGAGCCCCAATTTTAGGAGACATCATGGAAATAACATTTTTTCCTTGTAAAAATAGTAATTTTCTAAAATAATAACAATAACAATGTTGATCATGATCATTATTACATAAGAATAACAAATTACCTTGGGGTGATATACATTTCACCAAAATATGGTTACATTTCTGGATCCCAAAGAAATCCAGAATCTTAGTTTGCGTAAACCCTGAAAAAACAACATACATTCTTTAATTCCCCATTTCATACACACAGCTCAAGAATTCTTAATTTAAAAATAAAATAAAATCAAAATAATCACGCGATAAAATAACAAATAAATATAAAAAATCGTATGTTTGAGGGGACTCTCATCGAAGCAGTTCCGGCAATACCAAAGCCAATAGGTACCCGAACCACAACTGGCCGGTTACAAAACATGTGAAATCCCTTATCACATCTGTCACAAAGGAGCATCTCCTCATCTAGCTAGCCCGACCCGCATTGCTCGCACGCCATTTGGTCGTAGTAGTCGGCGCCGACGTCGATCACCGCGTACTTGGCGACCTTCATGATATCCACGATAGACCTGAACTTTTGCGACTGTGGAAAGGACGTCAAATAGCAGTGGTGGGGCGCTTCCGTACGGCGGAGGGCGGGGAGCGACGGCGGTGGCGTTCGGAAATGCGGTGAGTTGGAAGGCGCCATTGGTGGGGACCGTACGAGGATTTTGTGAATTGTACGAGACTGATTTGGAATAATCTAAGTTTGATAGTGACAATTTTTACAATATGTTTTTATTTTATTTTTTTATAATATTATTCCTTTTGTTATTGAGAGATTTTGTAAGAAAGGAAAATGGAGGATGAGAGAGAGAGGGGAGGGGGGTGCGGGTAAATATAGGTGGTGACATGTGATGGATTATGCTAATGTGCACATAAGATGCACACAGAATGGTAATGTGGGCACCTTTAGAAATAATTTGAAAGACCAAAATGGGCTTAAGAGTGATGAGGAAAGGATTTTCGAATGAATACTATTTATTGGTTTTTTAGTAATTTGATAATTAAGGAGACAAATTTGAAATGGGTTTTGGTAATTTGATTATGAGGTTTTACGCTATTTAGTCGTTAAAATTTGAGTGACTAAAATGGGCCTATGAAAGATGAGTAATGGATTTTAGGGTTAATATTGTTTTATGGGTTTTTAGTAATTTGGAAATAAAGAGATAAAATTGAAATGGACTTTAGTAATTTAAAGTTTGAGACAAAATTGATATGGATTTTAGTAATTTAAGGTTTTAAACTATTTAGCCGTTTGAAATTTGAAAGAGTAATTAATGGGCTTAATTAGGTGTGATGAGTAAAATGAGAGTATATTAAATACTTTATGCTATTTTAGTAATTGTTTGTTGTTATATATGATAATAAATTTTGGCGATGGATAATGTCAGAGCAATAATTATATTATCAAAATAAATATGTGTTTAGCGACACGTTTACTCTTGTTTTAATGACACTTTGAACTTTCAGCGACACATAATTATTACCTTGACATTATCGATTATCTTAATTTATGTCGATATTAAATAGGTGTAGGCAAGGAAATTGTACCTTACTCGGATTAGGATTTCGTGTGAGCTGAGGAGGAGAGAAATCCACGAAGATACAAAAATAATTGAAGAGTTGCAGAAGAGAGAAGAACATGTAGACAATTACTCTAGCAACACGTGTCAAAACTCTATTTGTTGGGACAAGGTTGATTCATGGATTAAATGATAAAATAATTTTCATTCTGTTTTTGGGGTCATCCATATAGTAATTAATATCTGATTTTTTAGCTTATTGCCGGCATAGTAATATATATATATATATATATATATATATATATATATATATATATATATATATATATATATATCACATTATTAGTTCTCAACTAGCATAATAATTCAAATTAACTAAAAGCATTAAAATTAATTAAATTTTTACTAATTTATATTTTAAAATTAAGAATTAAATATCATGTCACTTTTAATTCAAATTTTAAAATAAAAGGATTCCTCACGTTATCTGTTCTTGTTCCTAAACTAGTATTAAAGAGCTAAAGTCAAATATAACAATCTAGTAGTAGTAGTAGTTATTATTATTATTATTATTATTATTATTATTATTATTATTATTATTATTATTATTATTATTATTATTATTATTATTGTTATTATTATTGTTATTATTATTAGCGAGTATTGGACATAAACGTAGCACGTGGTGATTGATGTGGCCAAATTAAAATGTCTAAGAAAGTAAGAATACTAAACTACCCCTAAGATATTATGTTAGTCTATTTTCAAAACTAAAAAAATAAAATAAAAGTAAAATTTAAGTGTTTGCGATGTCGGATCTTAACTTGCTGGAATCATACTACATCTGACTTTTTAGTTGAAGGAAATGATGTTAGCCTGCTTACAGATAAGACTAAAACTGATTGTGTTGTATTTTACAAAATTATTTCCAATAGAACAATCTTATACAAAAAAAATAATTTAAAATTTTCTTTTGGGGTTAGTATAAATACTCATTCCGTTCCAAAAATAGAGATACAATTTGACTTTTAAAATTAAATGACGGTACATTAAATTTTAAAATTGATATGACTCATAAAAATTTAAAATAAAATAAAATTTATGATTAGTTTTTGTTGTATACTATATAATTATAATAATTGTATCAACTAAAATTAAATAAATTCACATTAATTTAAAGTTTAATATGTCGTTTGACCTTAAAATTTAAATTGTATTTTTAATTTTGGAACCAAGGGAGTATATTATTATGAGATTTAATATTTTTCACATATAAAAGTGATACTTCGAGAAGTTTCTCCTTACATTAATAGTGAGTTCCACCCTTATGTAAGAGAGTAACTTGTGAAAGTAATACTTTTACTTGTGAGTATTTATTGTATAACCATTATTATATTATAAAAGTAATACCACTTTTATGATTTAAATCAAAAAAATTAATCATAGACACAAACAAATATTTGTCTTTATAAAATTTGGTTGACCCTACTTAACTATATGAAACTAGTATTTTATGTTTATTTATATTTTGTTTACTTTTACTTTTAGATACATCCTTTTATTGATAAAATAGGTTTTACTTGAGAACATATTTTTGAATACAGAGAAAGTATAAGATAATTTTTGTTTTTGAGACCTCCAATCTCTTTTTCATAACATTTATATTGTTTTAAAATTAGAGATACATTTGAATTTTTAAATTTTAAAATAACATAATTTTATAAAATGATAGAATTGCATTTCCAAGTTTATTTTATTTTGTGTATTGCATCTTATACTTCAAAACGTGATACTTTGCATTATACATTTTTAGCGAACCGACAAATAACACTCTCCGGTTCAAAATTCGTTGCTAAAAGTGACGTGGTTAGTGTTTAAAAGTGATAGATTTTGCACTTTTAGTAACGAGGTTAGTGTTTAAAAGTGACGGATTTTGCACTTTTAGTGACGGATTTTGAGTCGAAGTATATTATGTGTTGGTTCGCTAAAAGTACGGAAGTAAAGTATTACGTTTTGAAGTATAGAATGCAATATACAAAATGAGATAAATTTAAGGGATGTAAAATACATTTAACTCTATAAATTATTATTTTATAATTGTATATCTAATTTTAGAACGCGTGTATAATTTATCCAAGATAAGATATGTGGGAGGTGGTGAATATAGAGGGAAGTATGTGTATATCACACACTCTATGCGTAAAAGTACAAATGTTACAATAAAGAAGAAATAAGATCTCATAATTAAAAAAAATAAAGTTCGACAATAGAAAAAAAAACCAATATATATATAAATGTGTGTGTGCAAAAATTAAATTTACAAACTAATAACTACATGGTGTTAATCATAACTACTCCCTCCGACCTCTAAATAATGGTTTAAGGTATAATTTTTGTTGTCCTTAAAAGGATGACAATAAATATGTAAAGTAAATTATAAATATGTTATTTAGTAGAGTCCAAATATAAAGAAAAGAAAGACTCATCACTTTATGTAATTTTCTAGAACCATAAGAATAAAGTTGTAATTTTTTTTTCTTTCTTCTATTTTAGTTTTATTAATTTGCGTGAAAATATACTTAGGACATTATTTGAAGGAGGAAAGGAATATTACAATAGGACATTTTTTTTAACATGAGAAAAAAAAACAATAGAACATCATCAAACAGTTTTTTTTTAACTTCTTGAGTAACCAAAGGATAAGATTTGTACAAAAATTGGCATGATCTGGTTAGGGTAAAGTTAGAGGTAATTTCATAGTAGCAAGTTTTATAATTTATTATTGTATTGGGTTTAAAAAAAATTACATTAATAAGTTTTATAACTTTTTATTATAATGATTAATATAATATTTTTTATACCTAATATAATGAAAAGTTATATAAATTTATCAGAGTGAAATTGATACTAACTCTACCTTAACCGAATAGATATACACAAGGGTCATGCCTTTCCTGTACATGCAATGAACTTTAACCGGGAAAAAGGTGTACTTCTATCAGGAAAAAAATGTACTTTAACGGATAATTCTCAATGTAAGTGTTCGAATCTAAAAAAAAAGGTGCCTAAAATTAAGTGTTATGTATTATGTAATTTATAAAGTCATTTTAATATTACATTTCAATTTTTTTTCATTTCCTTTTTATGTTTCAAGTTCCAAAGAGAGATTTTATTTTGAAACCAAACAATTTTACGTATTGTGAAAATATCTTGAAATAAGTTTACGAATTATAAAAAGCAATTCAGGTGTTGTTCGTGTTTGATGATGTTACGTATTTTCTATAATTAACATAAAAAATAGAGGATTACGATGCGATAAGATGAAACATTTTTACAGAAAAAGTACTAGAAATTTTTTTTTCACAAAAAACACGTAGTGTTGGTAGATAATTTTTAAAATCACTTTATAAGATGTTTGAGTAAAATTTGATTTTTAAATAGGATACTTTCAAACACCAAATCTATTTTCTTTTAAAGGTGCTTTTATACCTAAAATTTTTAATGGTAAAAGTATTTTTGTTTTGGGACTAAATTTATTATGTTATGATGCCAAATACTTTTAATATTTAAAGAGTATTGCTAAATTCTACATATGATGAAAAATTTATATTGTGTCGATACCAAATAACGATATATGTGAATACATAAGACATAATTGAATAAAAAAGAAAACCCGTACATTATTATTTTATTTTATCTCATATACTTTCACATTACTCGCTATCCAAATTCGTTATGAATTAGTCGTGGTATAAATAATTTCTCTTATTACTTGAAAGTGTTTTTGTCTATCACATTGCCAAACTAGTACTTAAAACCTAAAAATTATTTCAAATTTGTCTATCTAAGAATTAAATTACTAAAATCCCGTCAAATATTTTGTAGCTTAAAATCATTTACTCATTCATTTATAAGCCCATTTTAATATAAATTCTAAACAAGAAATAATTATTTAAAAAAAATAATATTTACGCTTCTGTAAGGGATAAAACAATGCAATTTTAGTTTATTTTTCTTTTTACAATAGACCAAAAATATAAAAATCTTGAGTGTAAAATCAATTTCCATGATTTAAGACCTCATAATTAGATTACTAAAATCCATTTTAAATTTGTCTTATCTAATTATCAAATTTCTAAAATCTCCTAAAATAATATCTAGCCTAAATCCTTTTCTCATCATTCTTAAGCCCATTGTAGTCATTAAAATTTGAAACGGCTAAATAGTATAAACCCTATAATCAGATTGTTAAGATTAATTCCTAATTTGTCTCTTTAATAATTAATTAAATTACTAAGGAAATTAAGTTTTACGTTGACCAATACATGACAAATTTAAATTGCGACTAACATGTAATTATAACTTTTCTTATATATAATAATAGTAATGCGTGAGTCCCTACTTTTTCTTCATATCCTATATATACACGTATGTATTATTTAATAGGAAATTATTATTTTCACAAGTAAAATTTGATATTTTCACAAATTCCTTCTCACATGAGTGCGAGACTCATTTACTATTCATGTGACCTAAAGAATTGAATGAATGAATAAAAGTCAGAACTAAATGAATAAGACGGAAATAAATGAACGAGATGAGCAATAGATGAACAAAAGGGGAACACCTAGAGTTTCGCCCCCCAAGGGTTCGACCACCCCTAGGTAGTCCCACCTTGAGACAAATTCAACGACGACTTTCCTGAATAAAATTAATTTGAACTAGTGAAACAAAACAAGAAAAACGAACGGATAGACAACAAGAAAGCTGAAGTACCCCCCAGGCACCCTAAGGTTCAGTCACCCTAGGGTTCGGCCACCCTAGGGGTTGGTGTTGGCTTGTTTGTATATATGACAAATCAATACACACACGCAAGTGCACGTGGTTAATAAGTAATATAGAATAAGTAAAGTATCGATCCCACAGAGAATACTAATTGTATTTTAATCTAACATACACCAATTTTATAACTATCTCGATCTACTTAAACAGATGAGCAAATTGTGATTTATCTAAAGTACTGAATATCAAAAGACAACTAACTAACAAGTAATTTAATCAGATAAAGAAGATATGAGATTATAATTTCACTCAATGCGTCACTCAGTTGTTACACTCCCTGTTACGCCCAATTGATTATTTCAGATTGTTAATCGAAAACACAAAAGTAAAATATGACCATCTCTCGATGTACCATACATATATCACATTAAATCCACAATCCATAGAATGAATGTGAATATCCAAATTAATTAACTCATTATATCTCTATGTGACTTAAAACTAAAAAGGATTTTAGTACAAGTTCTCAAATGACTACGAGCGGTGCTTCGATACATCTCCATCCTTAGCACGAATTATGAACTCTAACACCATGTAGAATCATAAACGCAAGCCAATATGGTCAGACCTTACTCACAATTCATTTCTCAATTTCATATGAGTTATCCTGATAATTAGTGATCAAGCAATTAGGCAATTTAGACAAACCATAATGGACAATCCATACACAATCAATCCAATCTCAACAAAGAAGCATAACAATCTGAATTAAGCACTAAGATCCATTATAATCCCAAAATAGAAATTAGTTCATAGTAGAATCAAAATCATCATCCACATGCATTCATACATTGAAGTCAAAAATGAAAAGAAAGAGAAGCTAAGGAATGGAAGATGCAAATCTGGTATCTCTTCTTCAAATCTGAATCTTCAATGTTGATCCAATGCTTCAATGCTCCCAAATCCAGCCCTAATCTAAGCTAATCCAATAAAAACTAAGAGAGATTCAAAGTATATAGAGAAGAATATCCCCCAGGCTCTCTCTTTGTGTTTTTTTTATATATATCCCCCTCTAAAAGTAATAAAAAAAAGTCCTAATATATTTACCCTAGCTCGCAATGACCCCCTCTTCAAGTAAGAATTCGATTGGTCCATTAAGTGAAAAGTCAGACTTTTTGGCTTCAGCGACTGGCGCAGCTGTGCCAAAGTTGTGCTCATTCTGGGCGCAGCTGCGTACCAGGGCGAACTGTGTGGGTCTTTAGCGCAGCTGCGTTGGTTCCCTCTGTATTCCAGACGCAGCTGCGCCAGCTTGCAGTCTTGTAGTTCTACTGCAGCTTCAGCTCTTTGCACACCTTTGATCATTTTGCTTCCATTTGAACCATGTTTTAAGTCCTTTGCTCCCACACACCAGATTCCATACATATCATGCCTATTTGTCCTCCTTTTGACGGCGATGCTACCAAGCAAGTTCGTAAACATAAATCCTACAAAATAGAATGAAATGCATAAATAGCCATGATGAAACATCAAAGTTAAGCAACATTTATAGCAAGTTAGTATCCAATAAGTAGGTATAATACCTACTTATCAAATACTCCCAAATTTAAACAGTTGCTTGCCCTCAAGCAACAAATAAGATGAAATGCAAAAGCTGAGTAAAATGTAGTCTAATCTAAATGCCTACGAATTCACATCAATCAGTACATAATCTAAATGAATTGCCTCAGAAGAATCACAATGATCATTTAAACATAGCATCCAACCAAGAAATAGTCAATAAATCATATCATTCTGCAAATCTAAATCTGTTATAACTTATATAGTATGTTGTGTGCTTAGCAACCATCAAACTTGCTATGATACAAATATTTCACATAATATGCTTCTTAGAAGGAATGTTACAGTTCTAACTCAAGAAAGGCATCAAATAGGGCAAGTTGTAGCTGAGACTTCACATTAACTAAGTTAGGGGTCAACTTGGAGTTTATTAGCTTTTCATTCAATCACGAGGGCACTATTTGCTCATTCCCGTGTTTGCACCCGGCTGTGCAATGCCTAGCCCTCTTAGACTTTTCAATGATACCCATGTAGCAAGCTTTCGACCAACGACTCCCAAATCGAATGGCTTTAGGGCATACTTACTCGAGTATCAAAGGCCACAGAACTAGACTAGCCAAGCATTTATTCATTTTTTTAGAGTATCCATGCTTTACTACTCCAAAGTTTTCCCTTAAACTCAAGTCTTAGCGTTGTCTTTGCTTACACTACCCATTCTTTGAATTTCTATCATTAAACTTCAATTTCCTACCAGAAGACGATTATGTGAATATTTAGATTAAGCAAATCATAACAGCTACTTAAGAGTGCTATCCGGTTATATCAGTTTCAATCAGATTAGGATTCACATTACAATACGACATTATAACCAAGTCTAAGTTATCCACATTGTTAAATAATCAAGCAAATCCAATTTCATCATAGGCCAATATGGATTTCAAACGAACAAGATGCTAGGATTCATGCAATATGATCTAAATAAACATAATGCAACAAGATAAACACATATTTCATATTATTTATTTATTTTTATTTTTATTATTTATTTATTATTATTATTATTATTTTAATTAAACTAAACAATCATGCAATTAAACTAAAATGAAATTATATGAACTTAATGAATTAAACTAAAATACAACTAAACTACTATGAACCCAATACCCCAAACTTATGAAACACAATATCCTCATTGGATTAAATGGTTAAGGGAACTCCCCTAAGGGGCAGAGCCGTCTCCACCCGCTGCATCCTACTCAGGTGGTGTATCTGGTAGTGGATAAGGAATGGTGGTGTCGTAGGCAGGAAACTGGATATGGACTCCCTGCTGGCTAAAAGCTTGAGACATGGCCTCAAAGAAATTGATCGTGAAATCCCAAAAGCCATAGTGCATCACATCCATCTGTCTCTGTAGGCGGCGCATCTCACGTTCCTGCCGAACATAGTAATTTGAAGGTGTCCCAACTAACTTTGGGACAGGGGTGTCCTCTTCATCTTCTTCTTCCTCACTCTCTTTATCATCTTCAGGAAAAATAAATCCCAAGCCTCGCTGGTGAGATTCTCCTCCACTCCATATAGTATATTTCTTTATGGTAGCAGTATCTATGTCTCGCATTGGCAACTGAATAGTTGCTTCACCCCAATCCACATTCGTTGCATAGCAAATACAAGTGACAATAGAGGCATGTGGAATCCCACCAGATGTGCTAGCTCTCATAAACTTGAGCATTGACTGATGAATGAGATGACCGACATCAATACTTTACCCCTGAAGAATTCGGTACAAAACCACAGCTCTGTCGGTAGTAACATCTTGATGATGGCTGGTGGGGAGCAAGATGGCGCAGATAAATGCGTACTAGACCTTAGCATACCTATTTAAAACAGTTTGTGGAAAGTGAATTTTCTTGTTAGTTCCTACTTTTGTATTCCATTTGGTCTCAGGCTTGCACATGTCCCTCATTAACTTGTCTAAGTCGGTCACAAATCGCTAGGATTCCACCAAGTTTGTGGCCTTTAGAGTTAGCGTTGGAAATTTAAACAGTTCATTGATTGCCTGCTTGGTGTAGGAGATTTGTTTGCCCCTTACGTAAGATATCCCATTTTGAGTCTTTCGGGCGTTTGCATAGAATTCCCTGATAATCGCCATTGGAGCTGACAATGGTGTGTCTACAAATAATATCCACCTATGCTGTCGAATCTGCTCCTTAATCTTCCCATCTCCCTGACTTGGCTTAAGGCTCCTCTCTTATACGAACGATTTTCCTACGAGAACATCCCAGTAGTAGTGCTGCGCAAAAAAGATTGACGAATTTTGATGTGTCCAATGTATCCCTGCTATTTCCCTCATCATCCATGTCACCACTGGATGAGGAAGATGATGGGGTTCGAATGCGCTTCGGCGTGATCACAGAGCTAGGGTTTGTGAGTACTTTCTGAAGATGAAATGCTACCTCCAACTAAATGATTTATACCCTAAAACTTCTCTCAACCCTTTAATCGAACACTTGATGGATGAACGCACGTTTTCCCCTTTGCACGGAGCTAGGGTTTGATGAATGGTTTGTGTTTCTGTGTTTATATAGGAGAGAGAAAGGGGTAAAGTTCAATTTGGTTATGAGTTAGATTGGGATTAAGATTGAAGGTGATGTTGAAAAAGAGTAGGAGTGTTTCGGTTCTGTTGTTGAGAGAAAATCAGAAGATTGAAGGGGTGCAGCTGCGCTGCTCTTGAGTTAGAATTGGGCACAACTGCTTTTGATGAACTTTATGCCTGAAACTGGTAGAGGGCACAAATGCGCTTACTGGCAGTTCAATAAGGGCACAGCTGCGCTGGCCTGTATCCAGATAGTCTTTAAATTCCTGCTTGTTCTGACTTTACACATTGTCACCAACTTGATTATACCTGAAAGAGATCAAAAATGAACTATGATAACTATTTAACTCTATCAATTATGCACTAGTAAAATCTACGAACTCTATCAAAAATGAACTAAATCATCAATGTGCCAAGAATTAAACATAGGGGGAAAAAGATTTAGACATTGAACAAGAATTAAACAAGGGGGAGAAGAGAGTGAATGGGGTGCCTCCCATCGATCGCTTGGTTTATAGTCGTCTAGCTCGACTATCCATTGAGTCATCATTAATTGACAAGGACAATTGAGGACTTTTGGCGATCGAACTCGCCTTCCCAATAATATTTCAATCGTTGTCCATTAACCTTGAATGGCTGCTCGTAATCCTTGTCCACTATTTCAACGGCACCATAAAGGTATACAATCTTTACCATGAAAGGGCCCGACTATCGGGACTTGAGTTTACCCGAAAAAAGTCTAAGTTTGGAGCTGAATAGAAGGACTGCTTGGCCCGATTCAAACTTCCTTTCGATGATCTTTTGGCCATGCCACCTTTTTACTTTTTCCTTGTCCAATTTTGAATTCTCATATGCCTGCAGATGGATTCATCAAGTTCATTAAGCTGTAAAAGCCTCTTTTCACCTACTGCTAAGAGATTAAAATTTAACTTCCTGATGGCCCAATATGCCTTGTGCTCCAACTCCATAGGAAGGTGACAAGCCTTGCCATATACCAATTGATAGGGTGACATACCTATGGGTGTCTTGTAAGCGGTCCTATATGCCCAAAGTGCATTATCAAGCTTTATGGACCAACCCTTCCTACATGGATTTACAATCTTTTCTAAAATTCTCTTCACTTCCCTATTAGACACTTCTGCCTGGCCACTTGTCTGGGGGTGATAAGCTCGAGCAATTTCGTGATTCACCCCATACTTAGCTAATAAAGTTGTGAAGTATTTGTTGTAGAAGTGGCTTCCTTCATCACTGATTATTACCCTTGGAGTGCCAAATCGAGTGAAGATATTTTTTTGAAGGAATTTTAAGGCGACCTTGGCATCGTTGGTTGGTAAATCATTGGCCTCCACCCATTTTGAGACATAGTCAACTACTAATAGAATGTAGAGGTTACTGAAAGAAGATGGAAATGGCCCCATAAAGTTTATCCCCCAAACATCAAAGGCTTCCACTTCCAAAATTAAGTTTAGAGGCATCTCATTGCGTTTGGAAATGTTACCTACTCTTTGGTATCTATCACAATTTTTGACAAACTGATGGGCATCTGTAAATAATGTAGGCCAATAGAACCCTACTTAAAGCACTTTAGCTACAATCCTCTCAGTCCCATAGTGACCTCCATATAACGAAGAATGACATGCATGGAAAATACTAGTTGTTTCACTATATGGGATGCATCTACGAATCATATGATCTGCACACTGCCTAAACAAGAATGGCTCATCCTACATGTATCTCTTCACTTCATACAAAAACTTCTTCTTCTATTGATGAGTCAAGTTTGGTGGGAGTACATTGCTTACTAGATAATTGATGAAGTCAGTAAACCATGGAATTTCTGAAGTCACTGCAAACAACTTTTCATCGGGGAAGTACTCATTGATCTCTACCTTGTCCCTTTTATCTTGCTCTGGACTAGCTAATCTGGAAAGATGGTTAGCCACTTGATTTTTTGTACCTTTCTTGTCCCGAATTTCCAAATCAAACTCCTGCAGAAGAAGAATCCATCTGATTAATCTAGGCTTTGCATCTTTCTTGGATATCAGGTACCTAATAGTAGCATGATCCATGTAAACCACTACTCTTGTCCAATGAGATAGGACCTGAACTTGTCAAAAGCGTAGACAACTGCTAATAGCTCCTTCTCAGTGGTAGTGTAGTTTAACTGAGCATCTGATAGAGTCCTGCTGGCATAATAAATTACATGAAAAATCTTTTCCTTGCACTGACCCAACACAGCCCTTACCGCGTTGTCACTAGCATCGCACATCAACTCGAATGGTAACGACCAATCCGGTGCTACAATCACTGGTGCTGATGTTAGCTTCTTTTTTAGTAGGTCAAAGGCTGCCAAGCAATCCTCATCAAATCTGAACGTGACATCCTTTTGCAATAAACTGCACAAAGGTTTTGTAATCTTGGACAAATCCTTAATGAATCTTCGGTAAAACCCCGTATGTCCTAAAAAACTACGAACCCCCTTTACTGATGTAGGAGGTGGTAAATTCTCAATGGTTTCCAATTTGGCTTTATCAACTTCCAATACCTTTGCTGAAACTTTGTGCCCTAGTATACTTCCCTCCTAAACCATGAAATGACACTTTTCCTAATTTATTACAAGGTTGGTTTCCACACAATGCCTTAGCACCATGATTAGATTCTCAAGACAGCTATCAAAAGAGTTTCCAAACACAGAAAAGTCATCCATGAAGACTTCAACATTTTTCTCAACCATGTTTGCCATCATGCATCTTTGATGAAAGTAGTATGCAAACAAGCCAATCAAATTTGAAATGATGTAGCATATACTTTGTAATCTTATTCATTTATTAATAAAAGTATTAAAGGCATTTTTACTTATCTACATGATGTTGTTATTTAATATGTGATAAACCCATAGTTTTAAGCAATACTTTTAGAACATGATGATGATCATGTTAATGAGATCTAAATTCTTAGAAAGCTTAAAACTAAAATCGTTCCTAATTGTTAAATTACTAAAGAGGGGATTAGTGAATCCGGATAGATTAGTGCATACGTTACTTTCTCTTAGGAAGAAGATGATTGATCTCATAATCATTTGTGTGAAGACACTAAAGCAAGTATGTACATGCTTATTAGAGAATAAGTTTACTAAACATGGCTAGCTGAAGGAATACATAATGGAGTTTTACTCGCTTATCAATATGAATTTCTCTAGTGATAGTAGTACAAGTGAGCCTTCGACTTGAGATCATCATAGTATCTTGTGTATGATGAGTTATACTTTGACATGTCCATTAAGACTTTTAGGGTATATCAAAGGATATGATTGGATATAATAAGTTGTCCATGGAGATAGGTGACTGATCAACAAAGAACCTACCACATCTAGTAAAAGATGAGAATGTCCTATGTGATTCAATAAATGACAACTCAGTAGTCCTTGGCCAAGGCAAAATGAAATTAGAAAGGAGTTTTTAATTTGCATTATTTAGAGTTGTGCATTTAGGAATCGAAATATATATAATTAAATAAAATAAGACTTGACCATTATATCCACGATAGACCTGAACGTTTTTGACTGTGGAAAGGATGTCAAATAGCAGTGGTGGGGCGCCTCCGTACGGCGGAGGGCGGGGAGCGACGGCGGCGGCGTTCGGAAATGCGGCGAGCTGGAAGGCGCCATCGGTGGGGACCGTACAGGGATTTTGTGAATTATACGAGACTGATTTGGAATAATCTAAGTTTGATAGTGACACTTTTTACAATATTTTTTTATTTTATTTTTTTATAATATTAATCCTTTTGTTACAGAGAGATTTTGTAAGAAAGGAAAATAGAGGAGTGAGAGAGAGAGGGGAGGGGGTACGGGTAAATATAGATGGTGATATGTGATGGATTATGCTAATGTGCACATAGGATGCACACAGAATGGTAATGTGGGAACCTTTAGAAATAATTTGAAAGACCAAAATGGGCTTAAGAGTGATGAGGAAAGGATTTTCGAATGAATACTATTTATTAGTTTTTTAGTAATTTGATAATTAAGGAGACAAATTTGAAATGGGTTTTGGTAATTTGATTATGAGGTTTTAAGCTATTTAGCCGTTAAAATTTGAGTGACTAAAATGGGCCTATGAAAGATGAGTAATGGATAATATTTACGCTTCCATAAGGGATAAAACAATGCAATTTTAGTTTATTTTTCTTTTTACAATAGACCAAAAATATAAAAATCTTGAGTGCACAATCAATTCCCATGATTTAAGACCTCATAATTAGATTACTAAAATCCATTTTAAATTTGTCTTATCTAATTATCAAATTTCTAAAATCTCCTAAAGTAATATCTAGCCTAAATCCTTTTCACATCATTCTTAAGCCCATTGTAGTCATTAAAATTTGAAACAGCTAAATAGTATAAACCCTATAATCAGATTGTTAAGATTAATTCCTAATTAGTCTCTTTAATAATTAATTAAATTACTAAGGAAATTAAGTTTTACGTTGACCAATACATGACAAATTTGAATGGCGACTAACATGTAATTATAAGTTTTCTTATAATAATAGTAATGTGTGAGTCCCTATTTTTTCTTCATATCCTATATATACACGTTTGTATTTTTTAATAGGAAATTGTTATTTTCACAAGTAAAATTTGATATTTTCTCAAATTCCTTCTCACATGAGTGCGAGACTCATTTACTATTCATGTGACCTAAAGAATTGAATGAATGAATAAAAGTCAGAATTAAATGAATAAGACGGAAATAAATGATTGAGACGAGCAATAGATGAACAAAAGGGGAACACCTAGAGTTTCGCCCTTCAAGGGTTCGACCACCCCTAAGTAGTCCCACCTTGAGACAAATTCAACGACGACTTTCCCGAATAAAATTAATTTGAATTAGTGAAACAAAATAAGAAAAACGAACGGATAAAGAACAAGAAAGCTGAAGTACCCCCCTAGGCACCCTAAGGTTCAGTCACCCTAGGGTTCGGCCACACTAGGGGTTGGTGTTGGGTTGTTTGTATATATGACAAATTAATACACACACGCAAGTGCACGTGGTTAATAAGTAATATAGAATAAGTAAACTATCGATCCCACAGAGAATACTAATTGTATTTTAATCCAACATACACCAATTTTATAACTATCTCAATCTACTTAAACCGATGAGCAAATTGTGATTTATCTAAAGTACATAATATCAAAAGACAACTAACTAACAAGTAATTTAATCAGATAAAGAAGATATAAGATTATAATTTCACTCAATGCGTCACTCAGTTGTTACACTCCCTGTTAAGCCTAATTGATTATTTCGGATTGTTAGTCGAAAACACGAAAGTGAAATATGGCCATCTCTCGATGTACCCTACCCATATCACATTAAATCCACAATCGATAGAATGAATATGAACATCCAAATTAATTAACTCATTATATCTCTATGTGACTTAAAACTAAAAAGGATTTAAGTACAAGTTCTCAAATGACTACGAGCGGTGCTTCGATACATCTCCATCCTTAGCACGAATTATGGACTCTAACACCATGTAGAATCATAAACGCAAGCCAATATGGTCAAACCTTACTCACAATTTATTTCTCAATTTCATATGAGTTATCCCGATAATTAGTGATCAAGAAATTAGGCAATTTAAACAAACCATAATGGACAATCCATACACAATCAATCCAATCTCAACAAAGAAGCATAACAATCTGAATTAAGCACTAAGATCTATTATAATCCCAAAATAGAAATTAGTTCATAGTAGAATCAAAATCCATCATCCACATGTGTTCATACATTGAAGTCAAAAATGAAAAGAAAGAGAAGCTAAGGAATGGAAGATGCAAATCTGGTATCTCTTCTTCAAATCTGAATCTTCAATGTTGATCCAATGCTTCAATGCTCCCAAATCCAGCCCTAATCTAAGCTAATCCAATAAAAACTAAGAGAGATTCAAAGTATATAGAGAAGAATATCCACCAGGCTCTCTCTCTGTGTTTTTTTATATATATCCCCCTCTAAAAGTAATAAAAAAAGTCCTAATATATTTACCCTAACTCGCAATGACTCCCTCTTCAAGTAAGAATTCGATTGGTCTATTAAGTGAAAAGTCGGACTTTTTGGCTTCAGCGACTGGCGCAGCTGTGACAAAGTTGTGCTCATTCTGGGCGCAGCTGCGTACCAGGACGAACTGAGTTGGTTTTTAGCACAGCTGCGCTAGTTCCCTCTCTATTCCAGGCGCAGCTGCGCCGACTTGCAGTCTTGTAGTTCTACTGCAGCTTCAGCTCTTTGCACACCTTTGATCATTTTGCTTCCATTTGAACCATGTTTTAAGTCCTTTGCTCCCACACACCAGATTCCATACATATCATGCCTATTTGTCCTCCTTTTGACGACGATGCTACCAAGCGAGTTCGCAAACATAAATCCTACAAAATAGAAAGAAATGCATGAATAGCTACGATAAAACATCAAAGTTAAGCAACACTTATAGCAAGTTAGTATCCAATAAGTAAGTATAAAACCTACTTATCAAATACCCCCACATTTAAACAGTTGCTTGCCCTCAAGCAACAAAATAAGAAGAAATGCAAAAGCTGAGTAAAATGTAGTCTAATCTAAATGCCTACGAATTCACATCAATCAGTACAAAATCCAAATGAATTGCTTCAGAAGAATCACAATGATTATTTAAACATAGCATCCAACCAAGAAATAGTCAATAAATCATATCATTCTGCAAATCTAAATCTGTTATAACTGATATAGTGTGTTGTGTGATTAGCAACCATCAAACTTGCTATGATACAAATATTTCACATAATATGCTTCTTAGAAGGAAAGTTACAATTCTAACTAAAGAAAGGCATCAAGTAGGGCAAGTTGCAGTTGAGACTTCACATTAACTAAGTTAGGGGTCAACTTGGAGTTTATTAGCTTTTTTATGCAATCACGAGGGCACTATTTGCTCATTCCCGTGTTTGCACCCGGTTGTGCAATGCCTAGCCCTCTTAGACTTTTCAATGATACCCATGTAGCAAGCTTTCGGCCTACGACTCCCAAACCGAATGGCTTTAGGGCGTACTTACTCGAGTATCAAAGGCCACAGAACTAGACTAGCCAAGCATTTATTCATTTTTTTAGAGTATCCATGCTTTACTACTCCAAAGTTTTCCCTTAAACTCAAGTCTTAGCGTTGTCTTTGCTTACACTACCCATTCTTTGAATTTATATCATTAAACTTCAATTTCCTACCAGAAGACGATTATGTGAATATTTATATTAAGCAAATCATAACAGCTACTTAAGAGTGCTATCCGGTTATATCAGTTTCAATCAGATTAGGATTCACATTACAATACGACATTATAACCAAGTCTAAGTTATCCACATTGTTAAATAATCAAGCAAATCCAATTTCATCATAGGCCAATACGGATTTCAAACGAACAAGATGCTAGGATTCATGTAATATGATCTAAATAAACATAATGAAACAAGATAAACACATATTTCATATTATTTATTTATTTTTATTATTTATTTTTATTATTATTATTTTTTAATTAAACTAAACAATCATGCAATTAAACTAAAATGAAATTATATAAACACTACAAAAAAATGGTCATTTGGCAACGATTTTTTGGGCAAAGTCGTTGCCAAAAATACATGTTTAGCAACAAAATTTGGCATTCGTTACAGTTTGTGAAAGACTTTTATTTTTCGCAACGAAATTCATGAGTCATTGCCAAATTTCGTTGTCAAATCGTTAGCGGGAAAACAAAAAAAACGCTTATTCGTTGCCAATGTGATTTATCCTCATCGTGGGCAACGAAAAAAAATTGTTGCTATATTTTGTTGCCTAATATGTGGTCACATTCATTGACAACAATTTTTTTTTCGTTGCGTATTTTGTACAATTTTTTGCAACGACTAGCAAATTGTTGCCCAAATTTAATAGAAACCCAATAAGCACGTTTCGACCTCTTTTTCCCCCCAAAACGCAACATTTTATATTTTAAAATTTTTATTTATTTAGACACAATTTTATACAGTCAAATGTTTCACTCCCTCTGTCTCAAAATAAATGCACAATTTTAATTATTTTTTTGTTAGAATTATAATTTTTAAAATTAAAATTGAGCACATATAGATATATTTTCTAATTTACAAAAATTAGAATTTGTAGTAAATTGAATGTAGTTTATAATAATTAACTCTTTTAGGCAACAAAAGGTTTTTGGGTGCCTTATTTCGTAGCCAATTATGGACCACATTCATTGTCAATAATTTTTTTTCCGTTGCGTATTTTGTATAATGTTTTGCAACGACTATTAAAATGTTTCCCTAAATTTAAATAACCCCATGAAGCACATTTCCCTATCTTCCCTCCCCCCCTAAAAAAAACTCATCGTTTTGCATTTTTAAATTATTAATAAGTACAAAATTGTTATATTAAAAATAAACTAAATTTACACCACCATTTAACATTAAGCAAACATATATCTGGTAATGACCCATAATAAGCCGCACTCAATCAAGAATACCACACATTCAGTTGGCAAAGGAGCAAAGGACAAAACATCTTTAAACAACAACTCCTTTATAACATCATTTTGTAGTATAGGCGCAAGTTTGATTTAACATAGGTAGATCGAGCAAACAACTTAACAATAAATTCCCCCATAAAACAAGTAGTAGCGAAGAAGTCTACAAACACGGTCATATTTGATCAACAAGATTTCCTAAGTAGTTGCAGTCAAAAATGCTCTTCCAGGCTGGCGGTTGGCTAAAGGTCAATGGTACCCAAGAAGCTGCAAAAATCAGAAAATCCATCATAAGTGTTTTACACCAGGTCTATGCATCCCAATCAGAGGACAACATGTCAACTCAACCACAAATAGATGACAAGATAGCTAGATTAGCATATACAACGTGTTATAAGATGTAATTAGACAAACTGAATAGACAAAACTCAACATGTGCTAATGCAATAGCTTAAAATACAAGAAATCTATCTAGTTATAGAAGTAAATTAGAGTGTAGAACGTGTTATAAAATATTATAGACCAACTGAATTAACAAAACTCAACCATGTGTAAATGCGATAGTTGAAAAGACAAGAAGTCTCTTAGTTAGAGAAGCCAAACAAACCTTGGCGTTGACACATAGTCATTTATATGCTAGACCACCTGCTGCCTGCTGGTCAATCTAATTAATAGGCCAAGTTAGGTGGTGTGTTGACCTCAAACAATAACATATTATCTCTACAAAGTACAAACTTCCCTCAATGAAAGCCATAAACATGGCAAACTCTAGAGATCAAATGTACACTAAAATCATCATTATCATCATCATATATATATATATATACACACACACACACACACACACACACACACACATATATATATATATATAAACACATGCTTCAAAAAAGGGCACATTTGCAAAGTCATGCAACACTTATAAGTTAAGTACACACTAGTTGGCAACAAGAGAGGGACTATACACAAAGTTGATTAGTTTGTTTGCAAAAATCTGGAAATAGACACGATACCTCTTTGGAAATGGATGCACAATAAAACAATGTTAGTCATAACAGAAATAGTTCTCTAACTTGCTCTAAACTTTATATTCTGTTAAACTCAAAAGACTAACATTATACAAAAAAGTGATCCTTGGTCATGTTTCTCTGGCACTTGAAGCAAAACCACAATATTTGTGCCATTTGGGTCCATATGGAAAGAAATTAAACCTAACACATTCTGCCGTTCATTTAAGTAAGGACTAAAATAGACAAACTAGAGGCAAATGAGTGTATTCAATTCAGATTTAAACCATAATATCATAAATTCAAGGTTCGAGCTGTCTTTTCCATTTTAATCCACTAGCTTTGAAACAACAACAAAAATAGTTGGAAGTTTGCTCTTTACTAATACAATATTGTATATTGAAACTGAATTACACTTGGCATTTAAGAGAAACTAAAAAGTATTTTTTTTTAGCACAAATAGCAAAATAGCCCATCTCTTCAACCGAAGATAAAAACTAAAGGCCTTATGCTAGACTTTTTTTCTGTAGGGAGTTGAATCTTGAGCACCTATATATGGGAGAAATAAGTAGTGTCAATTACTTATTCATCGTCAGCAGCAGGCAGGCAGGCGAGCCGACATTCATTTGTCTTATTGGGTTAAATTATGCTAACAATGACCTCACCGCCTACTTTTACTGCTCCCAGTCAATGTTATGGTGCTATTTGCCTATTTGTTAGTTCAAGATTCACTGATTGATTGATTGATTTCGCAACTTGTTAGGCACATGACCCTGGACCATGCAACATATTCCCAATTTGGTGCAAAATTTACTGGCCGCACTAACTACATTATAGTAGCTCTATAACTTTTTCTTCAGATTATCATATATAACCTGAACTGAATGACATTGTTGCCTGGAAAATCTCCAAGTATAGACAACATTTTAATAATTATGGCGGAAGAAGGCATGCCAACACTTTCATTAAAAGCTATAGATATCAATAAACGTTGTATACCAATGTCTAAAATTTATTTACTTATTCTACCACCATTCACTTAGTCTTTTTGTAATAAAATACCAATGTCTTGAGTATTCTACCACCATTCACTTAGTCTTTTTGCATACCACAAGCCTTAGTTCTAGAACTGGACCACTTGGTCAATGACCACTCTACAAATCTCCCAAAGTGGTAAGAAGTCATACAAACATTTAAGCATGTACAACAGCAAATGGTAGAATAGCACACACATGTTAAATAAGAAATAGAAATTAATACTTGAAATACTTAATCCAATTAATTAAAAATGGAACCATAGCTCTACATGTCAGAGAAGTCAGGAAAATGCAGGAACTCAAAAATAAAATGACTGGTTGAATAATAAGATCTTGCATACTATATGGGTGTTGCTGAGATGGTCCATTTGTACAAATCAATACCAAATTACCTATGCTACGAAACTGAGAAAGACCCCTTTAAATAATTGAGGCATAAAGTCATAATATATCAATTGAAAAGACTTTGATTTATTTTCCACTCTATTTCTGGTCATTTTTAGCAAACTGAGTAAAACAAATTTCAAGATTAATACATCAATCAAGAAATTTCAAGATTAATTTTGAATTACCTACTTGTGGCTTCTGTAGTTGTGTTAGGGCAAAGAGTGAGAGAGCTAGAGACTAGGACGGGGCCGTAGAGGAGCGGAGGCAGAGACGCCGGAGGCAAAACGGAGTCGCGACTCGCGATTTGGGGACTGAGATTTTGGGTTAGGGCAGAAAGCGAGAGACGAGAGACGAGAGACGAGAGATGAGAGATGAGAGATCTTATATCAGAGAGTGACTTTCAAGGCTTTATTTTTTAAAATTTTTTTTTTTTGATTTGGTTACTCGGTTAACCGAATAAACAAATTCAAAAATCAAACCCAAACCCGAAAATTAGATACTAAATCAAATATAACTAAATTGTAAAAAATAATCGAATAACAAAAAAAAATTGGTTAAAAACGTTGATTCGGTTCGGTTATTTGAATTTATCCATTTTTTACTCGGTTGTGGAGAGGGTGCGAGAGAATGGTGAGGTCTCGAAGTTTTCTCTTTCTTTTAATCCGTTTTCTCAACTCCTGAATATAGGTAGAATCTGAGTAAGGCTATACTTAACTCGTTTAGGATTCAAACTACTCGAACTCTCGATTATGATTCAATACATATTCGATTATCGAGTAGCTATTCGATACACTCTTTTATAATATATACAAAGTTAAATAAAATTAGAATAATTAATTATTATTATTTTATATTTATTATTAATTGTGATTTTATATTTTATAGAGTGTAATAAGAAATATATTTTTAAATTTCTAAGTAAAATAATAAGTTCAATTTATAATTATATCTATTATAAATATAATTACTATGAAGAGACTCGAATTTGAGCTTGAATTCGAAGTTTACGGGTAGTTTGAATATAATTCAATTCGAGTTGGATCGAATTCGAGTAATGAATATTCGAGTTGAGTTGAGTATGAGTAGAGTTTTTTAAATGCAATTCAAATCCAATTAAGTAGAATTTTAGTATAAATTTAACTTTTCGAGTTGACTCTGAGTAACCCTCTGTTTGATTCAAGTCAACTCGTTTACACCCTTACAGCTAGGTAATTGAAATTGCACTTTTAATATTTAGAATTTTTGTTATAACTAATGAGTTATTTGGTTATTACTAGTACTAAATAATATATTTTGTCTAACTTAATAACAGTGACATGATAACCGATTTGACTATGAGTGATTTTATATAGTTTGACCGTAGTCAATTATGGTTTATATTCATTAAAAAAATACTAATTATACTGTGTGTGTGTGTGTATATATATATATATATATATATCAAAATACAATTTATATATTAACCAAGCTCAAAGGTAATCTCAATTAGTATATTTTCCTCCAGTTACATTTTTAAAATTATGTATTTTGCGTATTTTATATATGAATGTTTGGTCGATGATGACTTTATGAGTGTAAATATATATATCATCTGACATGATCCTTAGGTATATTGTAAAAAGGATATTAATTAGTTATTTTTTTAATGAAGTCAAACCATATAAAAAACAGAACAAAAATTTAAGTCACATGCAGTTTATTAATAAAGTGTTATGATTATTATCTCACACCTAAATATAAAAAATCTATCAGCAATTAACACAAGTAATTCCAACTAAGAAAAGAATGTCTAGAATAAAAAATAAAATCTCATAAATAAAATTTTATCACAAAGAGAATTAATTAATTATCTCGTAAAAAAATAAAATTCAATACAAAGGTGAATAAAATATTAGTAATAAGAGAATAAACACAAAAATTATAATTATAATTTAATGCTAGGTTTAATATTTCCCAAATTTTTTTCCTCCGACTCTTTGTTTCATTCCCACTATGTACACTCTTAACCTTTCATCCCCTTCTCCACAATTTAGGGATTTTCACTTACTGATAAAGCAAAGAGAGGCTGTTGGTTCAAAATTCTAATCAAATCCCTAATCCTTCAGCTGCACCAAATCCCTTCACTCTCCTCGGTTGATCGTCGATTATCTGTTATGGCTCGTCACCTCGAAGGCTCATCGTCGACCATGGAGTCGACCGTCTCTGCTTCTCCCACATCGGCGACCTCCAATGGCAACTCTATCTTTGCTCACCTTGTTCGTGCTCCTAGAGATCCTATTCATAGCCCCATGTGGGTTTTGCTCCAGTTCCATTATTGGGGTAAAAGTGGTTGTATTCTTTTTGCTCATGTTTATAATTTTAATTGCTTTTTGTCATCAGGATTCCTGAACATTGTCCTTTGAGACTTGGATTATTTCTTCTCTTCAAGTTTGGTTGGATGAATTTTAGAATCTGTGTAATTTTTTGTTTCGGTGTTATACTTTTACCGTGTTATTGGACTCATTTTTGGGGATTTGACTTGATTAATTATCATTTGACTATGGATTATGTGGGAAATGGTTGTGTTCTTTGATATGTTCTTTATTTGGTGGAGGGATAATAGGTTTTGATATTGAAAAATAACAAAAATTATGGTAGAAGTTTTGCTCTTTAATTAGTTTTACTTTTTGTTCCCGTTATTAGTGCTTTTGGAGGATTGGTGCTTATTAAAGATCAAAGGAAGTTTTAAACACTTGAATTACAAACTTTGTTGTAAACCATGTTATTAGTGAGAGGAAACTAAAAGTCTGCTATGTCTAAGATTGAGGATTATGAGGTTGCTATGTTCTAATTCATGTTGGAACCCAACACCTTAAGTGATGGACAGTATACAGTATTTTTAATTTATGATTGTAAATTATTTGCTTTATATATGTAGATCATGCTTAAACTTTGACTATTAACTGTTATATGAGATTTTTATTTATCGGTGAAATTATAGAAACATTATGAAGTTATTTGGGATTTTTACTACTATTTTAATAGGATTTTCATAAATAATCTTTTAGTAAGTTGTTACTTTTTTAGGTTTTTGAGGGAAATAATTTATTTTTTTTAAAAAAATCATGTTTGGTGAATGCATATATTTTAAAAGGAGGTCACTTCAATGAAATAGTAAGGAAAGCTTGATTCGAAAAATAATCAGATATACGATATTATATATATATATATATATATATATATATATATATATATATATATATATGTATGTATTGGTTGATTTGATTGAGTTGTATGATTGATGCAGCAAAACGTAGTCTCGGATAAAGTTGATGAAGAATAAGAGAGGAGTACAAATGAATCAGATGAAGAGAGAATTGGCTCAATTGCTTGAATCTGGGCAGGACCATACTGCCCGAATTCGTGTATGTATGTTTTTTCCTAAAAAGTAAATAAACAAATATCAGTAAAGACTTTATATTTTGTTACTGAATTATCTTATTTTGAAGTAACAATTAGTTATTTTCTTTTTATTCAAGGAAACTAAAGTTTATGAATTAAGTTGGAGTTTAGATTTAGGCTCAACTTTTTATTGTTTTAAAGTAAATTTCCACAGTCAACTTTTTCAGTTGTAGATGTATAGTCTTTTTTTTTTTTTTAGCTGTAAAGAGGGTACTTGAAACTGACAAGTGATAAAGATAAATATAGGGTTGAAGTTACCAAAATTACAGAGTCATGTATCTTTTTTTCCCCATCATTGAAAAGAAAACATAGTTTTGAATGATAATTGAACGTAATTGAAGTAAGTCGTTTAAAGTAATTGCAGCTTTCAGCTCTGTTAGAACTCAGGAGTTTTTTGTTATTACAAACTTCAAATATTTGTAGCTTTCAGCTTTGTTAGAACTTAAGGAGTTTTTTGTTATTACAAACTTCAAATATTTGCAGGTGCATGGACTATAGTTCTGACTCTCTTTGTTGTTCATGTGTTACTCTAATGCTCTCTTTCTTTTAGATTAAACATACAAGTATGTCGAGCCATATTGTTGGAATTGTTCACGGGGTCTGCTACCTTTTAAGAATTATTGTACTAGGACCAGAGAGAATCTAGAAATAGGACATGCATTTTAGCTATCATCACCCCTTGCAATTCCTGCAGTATTGTTACGATTTTTAAATTTGTTGATGATGATTTTTGTAGAAAAATATATTAAATCCATTATTCATACTAACCCGTGCATTGCACGGGTTATCAACTAGTGTGGACTAAAAGTATTATTATTTTTAACTAAAATTTTAAGTTTGATGTATTTTTGCTAATTTTATATTGTATCATACTAATTTTTCATGCATTCAACCCAATTATAGTATGCCATAAAGTTAAATATACAAGGATGGGATCAATATTTTGTGTAAGAATATTATTTCTTTCTTTCTTTTCTTACATTTTTTTTAACATCAAATTTGATTATAATTAGTTCTAAATTCTCATGTAAAACGGTAAAAGTGAGTTCTTTGAAATGTAACACTTATTCTTTCCAAGCTAGCAAAACTCTTTTATACGAAGGTTTCTATTTCTGCAGTAGGCGGAATATAACACAATTTTTTTTTTGTGTGTGTGTGAAATGGCAACAGAAAGATGTGGGAATGGCAAGGTGATGAGTTTGCTCTCCAAGAAGGTATCAATCTTGATGAGTCCCTCAAATTATTGTTAACTAGTAAGTTAAGATACTTGAACTTATTGATACTAATTGGTTGTTGTTGTAATTAGGTATACCTAAGATCCTATGGAATGATGTAAGCTAGAATGAAGATCTATCGTACCTGTTTGATGATATAACTACAATAAAGGCCTGTGGTGATGTGGGTTATCATGCTACAAACAATGGTACTTTGTTGACAAACTTTGTTTACTAAGCGATAATTAAAAATGACAAAATAAAACTTTTGATATTTGTACTTCGAAATTTTAAGTGCAATTTGAAGAACACGTCTAATTCCAGAAAATAAATTGCAAAAAATATAAAGAATGTGAAGACATGCAAACCGAGTTCTTCTCAAGTAAAGAGGCGGAGAATTCTACAGTTTGACTCTGAGGTTTTAAAAATTCCCTATTGCAATGAAGAGATGCGACCCACATTCCTAAAAACAAAAGTTGTATTATGCTATCAGCTCAATTTCCTTCTAGAAATAGTCATATCTAATCATTTAATTACCTTGTCATATGCAACTTATAACGACCTCTTATTATGTTACTGAATATAATGTTAGTTCTGTTCTGTCATGAACATTGTACTACCTCACTGCACGGGTGGGTCTACATATTATAGACTTATAGTCATTACTCATTAGACAGGGGGCGCAGAGGTGGAAATTGTTTTCGCGGGAGTTTTCTTCTTCACTTCAGGTGGCCAATGCTCTTTCAGTGAACCTTCGCCAACATGATAATTTGGTTGAAGATTGATTGATCCTTTATGGTAAGATCTTCAAGTTTGTGCTTGATTGCTATCTATTTGCTCCTTCACTAAATATTACTGAAGTATTGATATTATAATCCATCAAGTAAAGTTTACTGAAACTAATGGGACGTTAGGCAAGTGAGTACCATAAAAAAATCAGTTGGGAAACTTATCCGTCTTATCATAACTACGATGAATATGGTTTTTAGTCATTTCCACGGTCTGAACTGTTCTAAAAAAGCATTTACTGCTTTTATGTAGCATGCTCATTTTGTTTAGAAAAAAAGGGACAAAAAAAATGTTGATCCTTATATATAAGTTATTTACTCGATGTTTAATAATTTGTGCCATTTGTTTTTCTTTTCTTTCCTTTTACCATGTGTGCTTGTGGTACTTAATTGCTAAAATAAAGGGTTTATTTGGAGTCTTCTGCAGGAAATAGATCTTACGAGTGGAGCTTCCTTCACTAGGTTTTAGACTATGCTGTTGAGATGCCTTTATACTAGATTTTTCTACGGATGCCATGTTTATTTTTCTTTAGAAAACTCTGAACCATCATTCTTAAGTGGGAAGGATTTGTTGTTCTTGATTACTATCACCTCTATCCAAAGTTTCTTGAGCTGGTTCTGCCTGAGATTAGGGAAGGGAAAATAGCAAATTTGGAAGACACAACTGAAGGCCTTGAGAGTGTCCCTACAGCTCTAATTGGGGTTTTTTTGGGCCGCAATGTTGGAAAACAAGTACTTAATTTTCTTATGTTTTACTTGTTTATTACTAATATTTTCAACATGTTCCATTAAGCTCTTTTTAGGTATATTGAAGCTAGTAAAGCTTCGCTTAATAAGTCTGAAGGTTTTCATCCAGTTTCTTAAGTAATCCAGAGTGTTATTTTATATGCTTTCAAGAACATAGTGAAAATGCTAAATCATTTCATGTTTTTGAAAGTAGTATGCACACAAGCCAATCATATTTGATATGATGTAGCATATACTTTGTAATCTTATTCGGTTATTAAAGGCATTTTACATTATCTACATGGTGCTGTTATATTAAATGTGATAAACCCATAGTTTTGAGCATTGCTTTTAGAATCATGATGGTGATCATACTAATGAGATCTAAATTCTAGATAGCTCACAAACTAAAATCGTTCCTAATCGTTGGATTACTAAAAAGGGGATTAGTGAATCCGGATAGATTAGTACATACGTTGCTTGCTCTTATGAAGAGGATGATTGATCTCATAATCATTTGTGTGGAGACACTAAAGCAAATATGTAGGTGCTTATTAGAGAATAAGTTCACTGAACGTGGCTCGCTAAGGAATACCTAATGGAGTTTTACTCGCCTGTCAATAGGAATTCCTCTAGTGATAGTAGTACAAGTGATCCTTGGACTTGAGATCATCATAGTATCTTGTGTGTGATGAGTTATACTTTGACATGTCCCTTAAGACCCTTAGGGTATATCAAAGGGTATGATTGGGTATTATAAATTATACATGGAGATAGGTGAATGATCAACAAAGAATCTACCACTTCTAGTAAAAGAAGAGAATGTCCTATGTGATTCGATAAATGACGACTCAGAAGTCTTTGGCCAAAGCAGAATGAAATTAGAAAGGAGTTTCTAATTTGCATTACCAGAGTTGTGCATTTGAGAATCGAAATACATATAATTAAATAAAATAAGACTTGACAGTAATTCCATGTCTTATATTTAATTGGGACATTATATGGTAGAATGATTGAATTATACGGTAACTATTCACTGAAAGGTTCTTTTGTGATTAATGTTGAAATCTATATTATCCGGATAGTCGTTGATCGCTAAGGGGGCTTACCCTTATTGTAGAATCAATATTATTTATTTAAATAAATTAAATAGTTTAATTTATTTATTTAAACAAGATTAGAATTGTTCTAATTGATTTATTCACAACCGGTTTAATATGGAGAACCTAAAGGGTCACACTGCAAAAGAAAAATATTTGTTTAAGAAGTAAATGGCATAATTATAATAATAAGTTAAGTGTATTTAATTTAATCTATGGAGATAGAATAAATTAAATAGCTTAATATTTATTATTTAATATTTTGAAAATATTAAATATAAATTAATAAGAAGAGTCTTATTATTATTATTATTACAATTACTATTATTTAATTCCTAATAGGGATTGAGAATTAAGTAATAGAAGTACTCTCTCATAAATTCCTAATTGGATTAGGAGTTTAATTAATTAAAGGAGTTTAATTAAAATAAAAACCCTAATCCTAAATAGTTTAGGAGGGTTCCCTATATCTATAAATAAGAGGAGTTTTATCATGATTTAGGGTTAGACAGTTAGACTGTTAGACAATTTACACACTCTTCCATGAGAATCGGAAAGAGAGAGAGTACTTGCAATTTCTATAGAAATAGAAACTAGGGTTTTGTCAACACCCATCTTCTTGAACAACTATTATTCCTTGGTAGATCACCTCTAGAGGCCAAACACTTGGGTGGCTAACGTTGATCAAAGGAAGGAATTTAATCGGTGGAATTCAAGGAGAACACGAAGGAATTGGAGGTGAACTTGTACCCGAGGAAACACGGTTCAACGAGGATATAATTTCTTAATCTCTCACTACACCAAAAACGTGTAATTCCGACGGAATATTCCGTCGGAAATAGTCTTATTCCGTCAGAAATACGATACTTCCGACCGAATATTCCGTCGGAAATTCGGCCGGAAATAATGCCCTCGGAAATAAGTCCGTCGAAATTTCCGTCGTAATAGCATTATTTCCGACGGACTATTTCCGACGGACGTTTCGTCGGATATAAGCTTTCCTCGACGGAATCAAATCCGTCGAAAATAAGTCTGTCGTTGATACCTTGCCACGTGTCGCTTCACGGGTCGCCCACTAAGAAGATAATTCCGACGGAATGTCCGTCGGAAATAAATTTCTTCCGTCGGAAATATGTATTTTTAAAAATAAATAATGATGCTTAATTCCGACGGAACGTTCGTCGGAAATACCTTATTCCGTCGGAAATAACAATTTTTTTTTAAAATAAATTATTTGTTTTTTTAATTTTTCAGGTTTTTAAACCCTATTTTTGTACGTGTAACCTGCTTTATCCCAACAACACATATATTACAATACCAATAGTCTCTTAACAAGAACAACATACATCATAATCAACTCATAACGTTAAAAACTATAAAAATTAACTCATTCTGTCCCGAGATACATTCAAAACTAAAGAATATTACATCGATTTACAAAGAATCAAACTAAACTTTACAAGATATGATTTACAAAACAATTAAGTAGGTTTTAAATACAAAACACCTAAGCAAAATAAACTACATATATAACATGGGCATGAACTATGGTGTACGCAAAGAAACGTCATCATCCCCTCTGTCGCCGTCGCCGACACCATCGCCAACGCCACCCTGTTGATACAATTAAAAATATAACGCATTAGTCCGTATGAAAGTATTATTTGAATAACATGCATATTAAATAAGTACAAGTAAATATAATATACCTGAGTTGGCGGGGGCTGACTCCCAATCGGGCCAAAAGCCTCCGATAGTAATGTCACCACCAACCGGAGCACCTCATCGCGTATCGCGACGAACTGCTCCTGCAGGATACCCGTACTATCGACGGTGGCCCCTGCTGCAATATCCTGGGCGAGCTGGTGAAGGCGAGCTCGGCTGGGCAACTCCTGACGACGGATGACCGGATCCGTACGAAACGTCTCCGACACCGCAGCCATCACCCTCTGGAAAATCTCGTCGTCCAGGCCAGCGCCTGTATGAGATGGTCCGACAGAAGGTCTCGGGCGCTGACGCTGGCTAGAGCCTGCGCAAATAAATATATCATTACTAATAATATATTACTAATAATATATGTAGTTACTTAATCTTAACTAATTCGAAATAATATTACCTCCAGGTAATGTATACGCTGGTACCCTCGGCAATCCCAGCACTCGATATCTGCTGGTACTGCTAGTAGGGGGATCCTGAGCCGCGACCCATAGTGCCAGCTCCTCATCCCGAGATAATTCAATCTCGGGCGGAGGAACGGTGGAATCTAACGTCTCAGAATCCCCCCTAACCGCCTGCAACTCAGCTACACGCTGGTCCCGACTAGCCTGAAATCGGTCCTGTAATTTATGGCTTATACGTAAGCTAATGTAACATTTTATGAACTAACTACTATTAAATATTACGTAAAATTACGATTACACTTACCCGTATAGCTAATGCTGCGGGAGACATGGTAGAGTCCTTTGGTGTGTGGGCTCTATCCCAAAACTCTAACATAGAAGGAGGTCGGCCTAAGCTCTGTCGCATGGCCTAATAAATACATTCATAAAGTAGTTATGAAGTTTACTTGTGAGAAATGAGTAACTAAACAACTAAGTATATGACACTTACCGATCTCGCCTCCTCAAAAGACTGCGAGCCAGTAGTGTGTACGACTCGGAGCTGACGACGGTTCTTCTTCGCCTGCTCTAACTTCTTCTTGAAGTCGTCAGCATCCCAGTGCGTACACATAGCCTCCCACACGTTTCTCCTTCCCCCCACGTAGGATCTTCTTGGGCACATGTTTCTCCTTCCCCCCACGTTTTGTCACCTTGTACCGAGGAAAGTTACATATAGCACATTGCACCTTATCTCTGTCCGTCCCATAGTATAACATGCAGTCCTGCTCACAAGCATCGATCTTCTGATAACCCATATTCAACCCCTTTACCATCTTCTTCACTTCGTAGTAGCTCGAGGGCAAAGTATGATCCTTGGGTAAGAACTCGCTGATAAGAGAGAGCAAAGCATTGAAACCTCTCTCACTGCAGTCATGCTCATTCTTGAAGTGTAAGAGCTTTGTAACTGCAGATAGCCTGATGTGCTAATCATTTCCGGGGTACAATGGGACCCCCGATTCAGATAACATTTTGTAAAAGGCAGCAGCTGTATCATTTGGCTCTTGTTGAGCACTACCTGAAGAATGATCGGTTTCCGTCCAATTGATATTTTTAGGCCCATAAGCATCCACCAACATCTCCACAACATCATAGTCATCGGCGTTTGAATCACCGTGAACTGGTTGGTCTACTGAGCCGATCAGTTCCCTCAACTCAACTGATTCCCCGTGATGGATCCATACAGAATACCCATCCACAAAACCACGAGAAAATAAGTCGAATTTAATCTCGTCGGCTTTCTTCCAGATCAAGTTTTTACACTGGACACACGGGCATCTCATCTTCCCGTTCGGATCATTAGCATGTTCTATGGCTTTGTCCAGAAAGTAGCACACCCCTTCACGGTAAGCTTCCACTAATCCCCTCCCGTCAATGGGTATCCTACGGTACATCCAACTTCGGTCGGCTGACATCTTTAACTGAACAAAAGACACATTTAGGTCAGGGATATTCATTCATGTGGTCCATGCATGAATTATATATTCCTAGTATCTCCACTCTACAGGGATTAGGCTTCTATCCCATTCCTGGATGCGTCTCCTCACTAGTGTCAACAAGTTCAGGACGTTTCTACCTGTTTCAATAAAATTTCGGCAGCACCTCCCCATGGTCTCCAAGTACACGAAATAGACTAAGATAAATTAGTCTAAGTATGCACTCGAAGAACATGTAGAGATAACTGTCGAAAAATCATCAAAACAATTACAAACGTACTGAACTCATTGACAACGGCCTAAGTGAGAGACATAACATCCAGTCACAGTCCCAAACTGGGGACTATTCGACATTCACTCCTAATGAGTGAATGTCAAACGGGTTTCTAAGCTCCAAACTATACTACATGCGTATTATATATGCAGTTTACTGTAATTGTGAAAAACTAAGCAAATGCTACTTAGTTTATTTTTCCAATGATAAACTAAGTAAATGCTACTCAGTACATGATAACTATTATTTGAACATGGAGATTATTATTCGTCATTCATTCGTAATCGTTAAACGGGTATAGTACATGTATATATATTTTAATTATGAAAAACTATGCAAATGCTACTTAGTTTATTTAAGCAAATTTAATAATTTTAGTAAGCTATAATTTATTTTACTTTATTTTATATTATCTCCTCACTATTTTATTTTATTTTAGTTTATTTTATTATTATATAAATGATTTTTAAAATTTATTTTATATTATTAAATTAAAATTATTTTATTCTAATATATTATTTATTTTTAATTTTATTTTATTTTATTTTGTATTATATTATATTATATAATTTATTAAATTTCTTTTAAGTTAATAAATTAAATTTATTTTATTCTAATTTATTATTATTTTAATTTTATTTTATTTTCTTTTGTATTATATTATATAATTTATTATCTTTATTTTAAATTATTAAATTAAATTTATTTTATTATAATTTTTAATTATTTTTAATTTTATTTTATTTTGTATTATATTATATTATATAATTTATTATCTTTATTTTAAATTATTAAATTAAATTTATTTTATTATAATTTTAATTATTTTTAATTTTATTTTATTTTATTTTGTATTATATTATATTCTATAATTTATTAAATTTCTTTTAATTTTATAGTGTATTAAATTTTATTATATAATTTATTAAATTTATTTTATTTAATTTTGTATTATATTTTATATCATATTATTTAAGTAAATTTAATTAATTTTATTCTATTTTATTTTATGAGTAGATAATACATAAATAATACATAAATACATAATCCTGACTGAAATTCTGTCGAGAATTCCGTCAGAAATAGCAAATATACCAAGATTTGATCCACTGTAATCTAGCAATAACATGCCCAAAACACGATAGTTGTTCCAAAATGATTTACCAATATCATATATCATATGATATAAGGCAGTTCCAAAATGATAGCAGTTCCAAAATGATAGCAGAAATGATAATGTATTTATCAAAAATCCCAAACATATGTATTCCAGCAATCCATATTTATCAGCAATATAAATTCATATGATATAAGGCAGTCCCAAGCATTTTCAGCAATCCATATTTATTAGAACATATGTACATATACTGCTAATTACACATTAATGCAGTCCCAATTTATCAAAAATTATTGAAAATTACTTACTGATAATTAGAGGAATTCAAACTTAGGAAATAAAAATTTTCATCAAATAGATCTTACACACGTTACTAGACGACGAGGAGGAGGAGTATGACTACTGTCACGCCGTCCGAACAGGGAGGAGCCGCCGTCGGAGGAGCCGCCGCCGGCAGGAGGTCCTTCGGCTGGAGGTGATCGGAGAGGGGGGCGACGGTGGTGGCGAGGTGGCGACGGTGGTGGTGGGAGGGTGGGACGGCGCAAGAGGAGATCGGAGAGGGAGAGAGATAATCGCCCGAGAGAGAGAACGAGAGAAAAAATTAAGAGAGAGAGAGAGAGAGGAAATGTCGACTGTTGCGGCGGCTGAAGCGAAATTAGGTTTTATAACTTAATTCCGACGGAACTTCCCTCGGAAATAAATAAAATTCCGTCGAAATTAAGGTTCGCGCTGGCGGGAAACTTGGCGCCAAACAGGGCCCTCTATTTCCGACGGAATTCCGTCGGGATTAGTGTAATTCCGAGGGAACTATTTTCGACGAACTATTCTGTCGGAAATACTCTATCTTCGACGGAATTAAATCCGTCGAGGATAAATCCGTCGAGATTAGCCCTTTTTCTTGTAGTGTCTATCTCTTTCGTTTAATTGATAATTGAGCACATGGATGATCATAGTGATGGTTTGTATGAAAATTTTAAAATCTGCTTTATCGCGCTTCCGCACTATTTATGTAATTTGATTGCATGTTTGCGCTATGTACAAACCTTACAGTGGTATCACAGCCTAACCTTGTGCTAATTATCGATTATGATGATTCCATGTGTGTATGGTATGTGATTGGATCGAAATTTTTGGGCAGAATCCGTATTTTCTGAATCTGCTATGCGGCGCAGCTGCGCCGGCTCCAGTTCATTCTGGAGCGCAGCTGCGCCCAAACCCAGAAAGGCGTTTCTGGGGTTCAGCGCAGCTGTGCCGTTTCCCAGTTCATTTTGGGTGCAGCTGCGCCGAACAGCAGAATCTGGAAAAATAATTTATTATTCAATTAAAATAAATAGTTTATTTAATTGATATAAATTAAGAATAAAGGAGTTTATTCACATTTGGAATAGGATTCCATGTTTCCTAAAATAAAGAAGTTTATTTTTGATAAGGAATATGATTCAACATATTTTATTTTCCAATAATTTTAAGTTAAAATAAAGGAGTTTATTTTGAACTTGAAATTGGATTCCATGTTAATAAAAGAGTTTATTTTGATTTGGAATTTGATTAAAAATAAAGGAGTTTATTTTTATTCAAAATTGGATAAAATAAAATAAATAAGTTTATTTTGATTTAAATTTTGATTAAAATAAAATAGTTTATTTTTGTTTCAAAATTGTATTTCTAGTAAACTTTTAATTGCCCATTAATTGATATCAATGCATATATGGAATGGTTTTATTATTCATGGGATGAATGTTATTTATTGATACATATGGAGATATGTATGATAATAAATAGGGATTGATTATGGACTATTGACCAATGTGTGATTGGATTTATTTTAGTGGATGTTTGAATGAATGAGTTTTTATAAATGGGGTCTACGTACCTCGTCTTCTCTAGTTTTTTTTTTCTTGATGTAAATTCTATCTTCCTCCTATGTACCTCGCCTTGACTGCTGATCAAGGTTTCTATTTATTGTAAATAGTTTATGTAATAGGTTTAGTTAGAATTATTTGAAGAATTGGAGAAAAAGGAGCAAGGAGCGCTTGAAGACCCGTTTATAATGGAGCCCGGGTTTAAATGTAATAGTTATATTTAAATTTTATTCTTGCACCCTAGGTTTGACCTTTTGGTTCACTTGGTGGCTCTAGTGAACCAAACTAGAATAAAAGTCCATAATAAATCCGGGTAGAATATAGTATTCTATATGTGCATGCTTACTATATATATATTATATATTATCCAACATGCTTCGCATGTAAAATAATATGACGCCTATTTTATATATATATGTGCATGCGCGCTAAACAAGATGAGACAAATAATAACAAACCCCTCAAAGAAATTATATTAAGTCTTAAGCGTTCAAAGATATTTGGAATATCGAACGTCGTCTTCTAGCATGGTAAAACGATAGAGTATTAAATATTTAATATGAGTTTGTTGTGCACACACAAGGCGAGTATTAAATATTTAAGATGTTTTATCACATTTGATGCATGCTTATTAAGGAATTGAACATTATTGCTTTGTTGTGCACACACAAGGGCGGTCTTTTTCTCTTCACATATATGGAAGTGCTAGGTTGGACTTAACTTAGATTATTTTAGTTCGGATGTGCACACACTTGACCATTATAATCTAAGAGGCAAAATACAAGGAGTTACATAGTGATGTAATTGACAATAGTTGTCTACTTATTTGTTTATATATAGTTTGTTGTGCACACACAAGGCTATATACATTTGAAATGAGATCCTTATTCTCACTAGCAAATCTTTAATTAGAATTGTCGAACTATATATTGAGGGTAATATAGTTTGATGAAAATAGTGGGAAATACCAATTTAAAATAAAGACCTAATTTATTTTGGTAATTAATTAAATGAATGTATGCTAAAATGTTTTTAAATTACAAATTCATTTTACAGAATTTTACAATGTCTAATTCACTATCATTGCGTAGCATATTAGATGCTAATTAACTGGACCAAAGTAAAAGGACTGGTTAAAGAATTTGAGAATAGTTCTCAAGACTGAAAAGCTATCTTATGTCCTTAATATGCCTATCCCTGCAATGGTTGCAGACAATGCCTCAAAGGAAGAGATTGCTACTTTTAGAAAGTGGCAAGATGATGCACAGTTGGCTCAATGCATCATGCTCGCATCCATGAGTAACGAGCTTCAGCGTCAGCATGAAACTATGGATGCTCCTACTGTACTTCGGCACCTTCAAGGAGTTGAAGGGTGAGGAAAGTAGGACTATTAGATATCAGATATCTAGGGAGCTCTTCCGATCTAGAATAACCGATGACACTACAGTACAAACATATGTCCTAAAATGATCAATCTGATTGAACAATTGGGACAACTGGGTTTTAATGGATGGAGAGTTGATCCAAGATTTGATCTTGCAATCACTTCCGGACTCTTTCTCACAAATTGTTGTGAATTTCCACATGAACAAGCTATATGTCAGCCTGCCTGAGTTGCTTAAACATGTTGAAAACTGTAAAGAGTCACTTTCCAACCAAGAAAGACCAAGTCTTACTGGTAGATGATTCTTCCAGGAAGTAGAAGAGGGCCAAAGGATCTTCTTAAAAGAAGAACAATTCAAAGAAGGTAAATGGAAAGGCAAAACAAAGGACAATAAGAACAAGACTGATGCAGATAGCAAAGGAGTTTGCTTCCACTGCAATAAGCCTGGATACTGGAAAGGAAAACTGTAAGGAGAATCTTACAGAGGCTAACCAGAATAAGCTTAGTGAAGCTTCAGTTACATATATAAGTTTGTTCATGATTAAAAATAAATCTTTCTGTAAGTCAAGGTTCTACTTGGGTATTGGATACCGACTGTAGTTCTCACATATGCAATCCAATGCAGAGACTAAGCAAAAGTAGAAAGCTAAACAAAGAGTAAGTAATCTTATGTGTGGAATGGAGCACAGGTTGCTACATTAACCATATGAACTTATAGTTTAGCATTGCCTACGGGCAAGTCTATTAAGTTAATAAGTTGTTATTATGTTCCAGTTCTCTTTAGAAACATTATTACTTCCGTTGTTGGACAAGGAAGGTTTTGGTATTATATTTAAGAACAATTGTTGTTCTATTTATAATGATAATGTTTTGTTTGAAACTGAAATATCACTTGATAGACTTTGTAAACTTGACTTACATGAAAAATAATTTTGCAAATTGAATAAACTAGTAAAAGAAAAGGAGATGGTCATTCAAAGAATTGAATGTGTGTATTTGATGAAATACAAATCTGAATTATTTGAAATGTTCAAAGAATTCAGAAGTGAAACAAATTGACAAAGTATTAAGATTCTTTGATCAGATCGAGGAAAGAATACTTGTGCAATGAGTTTCTAGATCATCTCAAAATGGTATTTTCTCATAATGGACACCTCCTGATATGCAATAATTGATTGGTGTATCTAAAAGAAGAAATTGTACCTTGTTGGACATGGTGCAGTCCATGATGATTTTTACCGTCATTCTAGTATCCATCTGGGGTTCTGCCCTAGAAACGGCTGCATATCTACAAAATAAGGTAACCTCAATATCCGGCCCAAGACTCCATAAAAGTTATGGATAGGGAGGATTCCTAATCTTAAGTATGTTAAGATAAAGGGTTGTTCAGCTTATGTGTAAAAGGTTTCAAAGATAAGTTTGGGACAAAATCTGACAAGTGCAGACTTGTGGAATATCCTAAAGAAAGTTTAGGGTATTATTACTATAATCCTACACGCTGCCTTCTTAGATAAAGGTGTTTATCATTGAAGGAGCTAGTGGGAAGGTAAAAGATCTTGAAGGAGTTCAAGAACCACAAAGCACTTTAAGTCGAACCGAGGAACCTGTAGATAGACCTATTGTACCACAACCGAATCGTAAATCTGGAAGAGTACCAAAGATACCTGGGAGGTATGGATTCATCATAGAGGATGATGATGAGGTACACATCATAGAGGATGATGATCCAGTTATATACGATGAGGCTATGAGTAGTAGACACTCAGAGAAATGGCAAATGGTCATGAAATCCAAAATGGACTCCATATATGAGAACCAAGTATAGACTCTGGTTACTCCACAAAAGGGCATAATCCCTAGAGTGTGAATATGGGTCTTTAAGAGAAAGACTAGGGCAAATGGCAAGGTGGAGACCTATAAGACCAGACCTGTTTAAAAGGTTTTTAAGTCAAGGAGTTGACTGTGATAAAACCTTATTACCGGGTAATGCTCAAGTCCATTTGGGTTTTACTTGCAATTACAGCTTATTACGAAATCTGGCAAATGGATGTGGAGACATCCTTCCTCCATGAAGACTTGAGGAGAATGTATGTATGATACAACCAGAGGAATTTGTTTCAAAGGTTGAAGCAAATCATGTATATAAGCTGCAACGATCCATTTATGGATTGAAGCAAGCTTCTCAAAGATGGAACATTCGTTTTGATGAGACAATCAAAAGAGTTTGATTTTATCAAAGACGAGAATGAACCTAGTGTGTACAAAAGGGTCAGTGGGAGCACTGTGACATTCTTGGTATTATATGTTGATATACTACTGTTAAGGAATAACACACCAATGCTATAATCAGTAAAGATAAAATTGTCTAAACATTCCTCCATGAATGACTTGGGAGGAGCATCCTATAAATTGGGGATATAAATCTATATAGATAGATTTAAAAGGATGTTCGGCTTGACCCAAGGAACGTATATTCATTTGATGCTAAAGGCATTTAGCATGGCAAACTCCAAGAGAGGTCTCATGATGATGAGCCATGGAGTGTATCTCTCTAAAATTGTCCCCAATTGAAAGAGAGATCGCATGAGTTACTATCATGAATGCAATGAATATACAAGGCTTAATGTTGATCAGTCATATTCTGGAGAAGATCAATGTAAGACAGTGAAAAACATCTTTAAGTACTTAACCGGTACTGAAGATGTGATCATGATTCATGGTAGGTCTGAATTAAAACTATAGGGTTAAACAGACTCGAGTTTTTTCAGACTGACCAAGACAATAACAAATCCACTTTAGGGTAAATCGTTACTTTGAAAGGTGGTGCAGTGAATTGGAAAGGTTCCAAACAGCAAAGAGTTGCTGGTTTAGTGACAAAGATAAAGTATATAGCTGTAAATGAAGCTGCAAGTTGATTGTTTGGATGAAAAGTTCATTACAGAACTAGGAATAGTTCCTAAGTCTCATCTTGGATTCAAACATGTGTTGCAACACTTTCATTTGATTAATGGAATCATTGAAAGAGGAGAAGTCACTATAGAGATAGTGGACTCTCAAGAACAACATTGCATATCCATTTACTGAAGCTTTATCCAAACAGCAGGATGATCATCACTTAGAGAAGAAGGGTATTAGATACCATGACGATTGGCTTTAGTGCAAGTGGGAGATTGAAAGTAGTATGCACACAAGCCAATCATATTTGATATGATGTAGCATATACTTTGTAATCTTATTCGGTTATTAAAGGCATTTTACATTATCTACATGGTGCTGTTATATTAAATGTGATAAACCCATAGTTTTGAGCATTGCTTTTAGAATCATGATGGTGATCATGCTAATGAGATCTAAATTCTAGATAGCTCACAAACTAAAATCGTTCCTAATCGTTGGATTACTAGAAAGAGGATTAGTGAATCCGGATAGATTAGTACATACGTTGCTTGCTCTTATGAAGAGGATGATTGATCTCATAATTATTTGTGTGGAGACACTAAAGCAAGTATGTAGGTGCTTATTAGAGAATAAGTTCACTGAACGTGGCTCGCTAAGGAATACCTAATGGAGTTTTACTCGCCTGTCAATAGGAATTCCTCTAGTGATAGTAGTACAAGTGATCCTTGGACTTGAGATCATCATAGTATCTTGTGTGTGATGAGTTATACTTTGACATGTCCCTTAAGACCCTCAGGGTATATCAAAGGGTATGATTGGGTATAATAAGTTATACATGGAGATAGGTGAATGATCAACAAAGAATCTACCACTTCTAGTAAAAGAAGAGAATGTCCTATGTGATTCGATAAATGACGACTCAGAAGTCTTTGGCCAAAGCAGAATGAAATTAGAAAGGAGTTTCTAATTTGCATTACCAGAGTTGTGCATTTGAGAATCGAAATACATATAATTAAATAAAATAAGACTTGACAGTAATTTCATGTCTTATATTTAATTGGGACATTATATGGTAGAAGGATTGAATTGTACGGTAACTATTCACTGAAAGGTTCTTTTGTGATTAATGTTGAAATCTATATTATCCGGATAGTCGTTGATCGCTAAGGGGGCTTACCCTTATTGTAGAATCAATATTATTTATTTAAATAAATTAAATAGTTTAATTTATTTATTTAAACAAGATTAGAATTGTTCTAATTGATTTATTCACAACCGGTTTAATATGGAGAACCTAAAGGGTCACACCGCAAAAGGAAAATATTTGTTTAAGAAGTAAATGGCATAATTATAATAATAAGTTAAGTGTATTTTAATTTAATCTATGGAGATAAAATAAATTAAATAGCTTAATATTTATTCTTTAATATTTTGGAAATATTAAATATAAATTAATAAGAAGAGTCTTATTATTATTATTATTATTATTACAATTACTATTATTTAATTCCTAATAGGGATTGAGAATTAAGTAATAGAAGTACTCTCTCATAAATTCCTAATTGGATTAGGAGTTTAATTAATTAAAGGAGTTTAATTAAAATAAAAACCCTAATCCTAAATAGTTTAGGAGGGTTCCCTATATCTATAAATAAGAGGAGTCTTATCATGATTTAGGGTTAGACAGTCAGACTGTTAGACAATTTACACACTCTTCCATGAGAATCGGAAAGAGAGAGAGTACTTGCAATTTCTATAGAAATAGAAACTAGGGTTTTGCCAACACCCATCTTCTTGAACAACTATTATTCCTTGGTGGATCACCTCTAGAGGCCAAACACTTGGGTGGCTAACGTTGATCAAAGGAAGGAATTTAATCGGTAGAATTCAAGGAGAACACGAAGGAATTGGAGGTGAACTTGTACCCGAGGAAGCACAGTTCTACGAGGGTATAATTTCTTAATCTCTATCTCTTTCGTTTAATTGATAATTGAGCACATGGATGATCATGGTGATGGTTTGTATGAAAATTTTAAAATCTGTTTTATCGCGCTTCCGCACTATTTATGTAATTTGATTGCATGTTTGCGCTATGTACAAACCTTACAGTTTTACGTAACTAAAGAACTGTGGTAGATTTAGATAGTTGATTGTAAAGACGATGAATGATTATGTATTGGATGATTTTATTTATTTAATAATATATGAGTTTTTTTTATCTGTATTTCAACCATAATTTGTTATGGGGTTATTGAGTTACAATTTCTTTTGTTTCTAAAATGATTTTGACATAACATTTATATCGTTGCAAATTATAACAACTTTCGTTGCATATGTAAAGCAAATGGCAACGTATAGTATCGTTACTAATCGACAACAACTTTCGTTGCTCTTGAAAAATAAATAGCATCGAAAATTATCGTTGCTAATTGATCATAATTAACCATAACAAAATCAACGACAACGAAAATTTTCGTTGCAAATCAATAAATGATTGATTTATTTTGTACATTTAGCAACGAACATCGTGACCAAAAAGTATACAATTAGCAACGAAAACCAATTAAAGCAACAATTTACATACTGTTCAGCAACGACAAACATCGTTGGCAAAGGTGTATCAAATGCAACGAATTTCATCTTCGTTGGCAAAAAAAAGACTCTTTTCGTTGCCAATTAGGCAGATTTTGCAACGAAAGTTATTTTTTAGTAACAATTTCTTACTAAATTTGCTACGAAACATTTCGTTGCTAAATAATCAATGATTTTTCATGAAAGCAAACTTTCGTTGCAAAATATCCCACTTTCGGCAACGAAAACAAAAATTTCGTTGCTAGACAATTAGCAACGCTCATTGCGCAACAAAAGGTCCAACGACCGAAAAATCGTTGCAAATAGCCTTTGGCAACGAAATTTTATACCTTTAACAACGAAACTGTTTGTTGCAAAATCACTATTTTTTTGTAGTGAAACTTAATGAATCAAACTAAAATGCAACTAAACTACTATGAACCCAATACCCCCAAACTTATGAAATACAATGTCCTCATTGGAGATCATTAAGGGAACTCCCCTAAGTGGCAGAGCCGTCTCCACCCGCTGCATCCTGCTCAGGTGGTGTGTCTGGTGGTGGATACGGAATGGTGGTGCCGTAGGCAGGAAACTGGATATGGACTCCCTGTTAGCTAAAAGCTTGAGACAGGGCCTCAAAGAAATTGATCGTGAAATCCTAAAAGCCATAGTGCATCGCATCCATCTGTCTCTATAGGCGACGCATCTCACGTTCATGCCGAACATAGTAATCTGAAGGTGTCCCAACTAACTTTGGGACAGGGGTGTCCTCTTCATCTTCTTCTTCCTCACTCTCTTTATCATCTTCAGGAAAAATAAATCCCAAGCCTCGCTGGTGAGATTCTCCTCCACTCCATATAGTATATTTCTTTATGGTAGTGCTATATATGTCTCGCATTGACAACTGAAGAGTCGTTTCACCCCAATCCACATTTGTCGCATAGCAAATACAAGTGACAATGGAGGCATGTGGAATCCCATCAGATGTGCTAGCTCTCATAAACTTGAGCATTGACTGATGAATGAGATAACCGACATCAATACTCCACCCTGAAGAATTTGGTACAAAACCACAGCTCTGTCGGTAGTAACATCTTGATGATGGCTGGTGGGGAGCAAGTTGGCGCAGATAAATGCGTACCAGACATTAGCATACCTATTTAAAATAGTTTGTGGAAAGTGAATTTTCTTGTTAGTTCCTACTTTTGTATTCCATTTAGTCTCAGGCTTGCACATGTCCCTCATCAACTTGCCTAAGTCGGTCTCAAATCGCTGGGATTCCACCCAGTTTGTGGCCTTTGGAGTTGGCGTTGGCAATTTAAACAGTTCATTGATTGCCTGCTTGGTATAGGAGACTTGTTTGCCCCTTACGTAAGATATCCCATTTTGAGTCTTTCGGGCGTTTGCATAGAATTCCCTGATAATCGCCATTGGAGCTGACAATGGTGTGTCTATAAATAATATCCATCCATGCTGTCGAATCTACTCCTTAATCTTCCCATCTCCCTGACTCGGCTTAAGGCCCCTCTCTTGTACGAATGATTTTCCTACGAGAACATCCCAGTAGTAGTGTTGTGCAAAAAGATTGACAAATTTTGATGTGTCCAATGTATCCCTACTATTTCCCTCACCATCCATGTCACCACTGGATGAGGAAGATGATGGGGTTCAAATGCGCTTCAGCGTGATCACAGAGCTAGGGTTTGTGAGTGCTTTCTGAAGATGAAATGCTACCTCTAACTAAATGATTTATACCCTAAAACTTCTCTCAACCCTTTAATCGAACACTTGATGGATGAACGCACGTTTGCCCCTTTGCACAAAGCTAGGGTTTGATGAATGGTTTATGTTTCTGTGTTTATATAGGAGAGAGAAAGGGGTAAAGTTCAATTTGGTTATGAGTTAGATTGGGATTAAGATTGAAGGTGATGTTGAAAAAGAGTAGGAGTGTTTCTGTTCTGTTGTTGAGAGAAAATCAGAAGATTGAAGGGGTGCAGCTGCGGTGCTCTTGAGTTGGAATTGGGCGCCGCTGCTTTTGATGAACTTTATGCCTGAAACTGCTAGAGGGCACAACTACGCTTACTGGCAGTTCAATAAGGGCGCAGCTGTGATATCCCGCATATTAGCAATATTTCTTTTAAAGGAAATATTAAAAGATTAAATAATGATTAATATTAAAACCTAGTTTGATAAAGGAAATGTGTAAAAAGAGGATTAATTTTTTTTTTGTGATATGATTGGTTATGTAATACTTAATATTTAAGTAAGTATCTCAAGTTTGATACGGTAATGGAAGGGAATGAATATACCTTATTATAATGATATTTAAATATCAAGAATAAAAAGGAAAGCCAACTTTGCTTAATTGAGAAACATTCTTGAAATGAAACTACCTATGTGATCGATGAAATAATTATATTATATATATATATATATATAATAATTAATTTCATTCAAAAGTATTATTTAGTGATAAATAAGGAAAAATGGTGTGTATCACCATGAGATATTTAAAATACATGGAACCATCATTTTAATAAAGTATTTGCTAACCATTTTGCTAGCCTAATTAAATGTGGTAGATAAATACATGTGTAGGGATATGTAATGAGTCCACATATAAATATTGGGCCATATTAAATTTTTCCATGTTTGCTTACAAGCCTTTTAATTTCTTTAAGTGTATAGGATTATTACATTGAGCCCAAAATAAAGCCATTGCCAGCCCCTTTTCTAAGCCCAATTCGGCAGCCACATTGGGGGGTTAGAAAGGAACTGAGTTGGGTTTCAATTAGCAAGATAACAGTTAGTCAAGAGGTTAGTTGACTTCTACAATGTTTAGAATGACTGAATAGGGGATAAAGTAGGGGCTGGGTAGAAGCTGTTAGGGGCCAATACGAGGGGGCAAATAGGCTGCTAAAGAGTGAACTGTCAGGAAGCCATTATAGAAGCCGCAATATAGTTGGGTAGAGCAATGATGAAAATGAATAGGGAGCCAGTAGTAGAAGCAATAGTAGCTGCTCTGCTCAGCCATATAAGGCCAAACACATTGCTTGAAATCAGTTAGCTTCACCAATTCCTGAGTATTCAAAGCTATAACATTCACGATGAGGGAGAGAAAGAGAGTCCGTCTGGAACGGAGGAAATTATCAAGCAACAAAGCAAAACCAATCACTAAGCTAGCAAGGTAAATGACTTTAGACTTTTTCCAATCCTTTTCTACTGCATCTTTAATAGCAAATTGGGTTGTAATTGGTCGGATAGCTTGGAAATTATATGGACTGTTATGTTGATTTTTAGTTGCTACGATTAACTGTTATAGAAGTAAATTGGTTGGTTTATAGTGCTTGGTTATAGATTATTATTGTGGCTATGTTGATAATATAAGGAGGCTGTTTTGGTTGTTGTTTTAAGCCATAAGGCTGGGGTCAAAGAGCTAAGAAAATATGTACTATATATGTATATATAGACTGCACCCCACATGTTTGATAAAATGTTCAAGTAAGGGTTGTTCTAGTATAAAAGCATGCTAGTTATGAAATAAAGTCTGGAATCATGTTTAATTGCTTATTTAATAAGTTAATGCTTCAAGTATGCTTCTATAATTAAGTGTAACATGTTTTAGAACCCCTTGCAAACCACGGTAGCTTTGTTTATGAACAAAACAAATTAATTTTTTGACTGAGTTAGTGAGCTCAATGATGACTGTTATGCCTTGTTTCTAGTGTGATTCATGTGCTATATCATGGTGTCTAAAGAACCTAAGCATGGAGGCTTGTATGAGTAAAACCTAATTGAGTTTTCAGCTTGAAAAGAGCCTAGAACAGGGCAAGTCTGGACCTGTTTTGAATAGGCCAGACTCAACCACTGTTTTAGGAACCTTTGTACATAATGTGGGATAGTGTAGCTATCTGTTTTAATGGGATAATGTGACTATCTGTTTTGGCAATCCCAAAAAGATTCATAAGTGTTACTATGGTACCATGTAACTCAGTCCATAGCTGCATTAGAGTTTCAAAGTCATGACTTGATTGGTTGTATTACTAGTTCATGTTTTAAATCTTAAAGCCTATTATGGACTGTTTTGAACTAAAGTTAGAGGCCTTGCATCTAGGAGTTTTAAAGCATGAACATATAATGTATAATAGGTTCATGCATGTTGTGATAATGCATATAGTTGAATGCTTGGGACTATTTTGGTGAAATGGTGCTAATTCATGCTTGTAAAGCCTAGGTAAGGGCTGTTTTGATATGAATAAATTGAGCTAAGTTTTCAAACATGCTAGAGAGTGTGGTAATGAGTTTTCATGGTGATTTAAGGTTTGTAGGATTGTTTATTCCCTATGTGTTCTATTGTGGATTGTTTGGGATTTAGTAGCCAAAACTGTGCCTATAAGGGGCTGTTATGGCCAATTTTAGCTACTGATGTTATAAATCAGTAACGAGTACTTACATTGTCCATATATATCATTTAAAAGGTGTTCCTTAACTCACTTAAGGCCTAGCATATGTGTAGCTCAAATTCTTATCTCAAAACCAAATAAAGTAAGCTCTATAAGGCCATCTTACACTTAGAAGAAGAGATGAAATATCTGAACCTTAGAGACATGTCTCAATAGCTATAATAGAACCTAAGAAAGCTACAAAAGCTAGCTAAGCAAAGTCTAAAATGTTTTGAGTGTGAGACTTGTTGAAAATCATGTTTTAAACCCCAAAATGGACTGTTTTGGGAAGTTCTTAATACCTGACCATTAAGGACTGTAATGATCACTTATAAAGTTGCTAATGCATGCTAGTAATGATTCCCAATTGTTGCCAAGACCAAAGCTAACAAGAAAATCAAGTTATGGTCTATTTTATAAGCTTAAAGTGAGCTTTAAGAGGTCAAGTTTGGCAAGGTTATTAAATAAAGTGTGGTGATGGTAAAAGTAGCATTAAGTACTTAAAATACACATGCCTAGACTATCCAAGTAGCCAAAACTGGAAAAAATTAGAAAAATTTCAAAATCAATTTTTGTGGAAAAAGTGTTAAACTGTCCAGTTTGAGCCCCTGTTTTGAGAGGTCTAACTGATGTGAATAAGAAACCTAAACCGTGATTAAAATACCTTGATGTATGGTCTAGGTGTTGGGTTAAATGGTTAAGCCAAGAACGTAACCCAAATATTTAAACAAATCACAAAACTAGCTAGCTAATTCACTCAAACTGCAGTTTTTTTTCGCAGTGTACTGTGTAAAATTTGAGATTTTACCATTTTGCTTAAAGATCAGTTTTAACACCTTGGACAAGTGAGTTAGAGGTATACTAGGATATTCCAAGTGTTGGAATACTAATACATACAAGACATGAGAAATTAATATGTAAAAGCTTGAAAATGCTAGGTTTAAAGGGTCAAAACCATGTCTATGCATAGCAAGGTTAGGTGAATGATAAAACTAGTCCTAACTAGTTATAACTCAAGTGTTGGAATGAGCCCAAGTGGCCAGAAATGAAATTGGCGAGAATTGACCAAAGTTAGTATGCTAAAAACTATGGTGAACAACCTAGTTTGGACACCAATTTCAAGAAGCTTAGATGGCTTTCTTGAGAACCTAACCTATGAATAAAATACCTTGCTATAGGGTCTAAAAGGCTGCACAAATTGAAAACTGAGAAGGCAACTACAAAAATTCATAAAAATCTCCAAAGTGGGCTGGAAATTCATTAAAACTGCTGCACTATAGTAGTTGCAGCAGCTCTAACCGTACACTTTGAGCCCCTAATTTGAATGCCTTAAAGGTAGGTTTTCCTATAACCAAAGGAGGAATAAAATACCTTGTAGTGTGGTCCAAATCTCTGTCTAGATTGGATAGCTAATGGGGCATGGTAGAAAATTATAAAAATCTACAAAGTACCCTCAAAAATCACATTTTCTGTTTTTGAGCTATGTTGTAAAAGTGAAATTTAAGCCTTGAAAATGTCTTGACATAACTCAATATATTAATAAATATGTATGGTGATTAAAAAGCTATATCATGACATATCTAGACATAATAAGCATACTCTGACATGTGTGTAAGCTTTATATATGCGATGTGTGCCTATGTATAGTTAACAATGATTGTAAGTAAATGCTATCTATATAATTGCATAATGTTAGTAAGTGAAATACATGATAGTTAATGGTTATGACCTCAATAACTGTAGTTCGATCTATGTGATGCTTGTTAACAGTAACTATTTAATAGACTATGGTATTAGACTAGCATGTAACTATATGTATCAAATAATATAGTCATTGTGCTACAAAGTAACTAAGTAAGCCGACACTGTATATATGTAGGCTACTCAGTGGCAAGATACTTTCTTAAAAGTTTAAACGACACGAGAGGCAAGTTTCCTAACCTCACTCAAATTATAATTGAACAGGTTTCTTAAATTACACAATGTTGTATATTGTGTAAACTCTAAATTTATGCAAATCTTTTGATATTTATACAAGTGTTCAAGCTATTCTAAACTGCAAAAAAAATTATATGTTTGACTGTGAAATTTCATTTTCCCTAAAATTTATCCTATTGTGTGAAATGATTTATAAAAAAATGAGTTAGTCACCATTTGATTCGGCCTAACTCGAATTACGAGTTATTCTAGTTAGAATTGTATTGTTGAAAAGATAATTTGTAAATATTCTTTAATTGTGGTAAGATAATTGTGCCAAAGCAAATACATTGACAAATATTCAAATATGTTGCACCCCGTGCAACAATGATCAAATGTAGTTATGGATTGCACCCCGTGCAATGATGTGAATGTTAGCAGAGATAAAGATTGAAGTTTTGAGTACTAGTCAATATGTTGTTTGAAAAATGTAGAAACGCGAAAAGAACTTAACTTACTAAATCCAAAGTAGCACTCACGTGCAGAGCTAAAGAAGATTAATGTTATAATTGAACTAATGAAGAGTTCAGAATTATGTTTATTCATAAAAGATGTTTAAAGTAAAAGAAAAAGTTTATTCTTATATTTGTTTGAGCTGCTTCACAATTATTGTACAACTGTTGAAGTTTCCAGATATATTATTCTATTCAGGATTAATGTTTATTCAACTGCTTATACTTGTTGGGCAATTAAATGCTCACCCTTGCAAATTCTAAAATTTTTGCAGCTACAGCAGAAAGATCAGAAAGATCGAAAATCGATAAGAGATAGTACTGTAGGGTTTTAGACACATAAACGCAGCGGAATTTAAAAATTTTAAAACAATTTTCCGAAACCCTAAAACAGGATCCATGCGAAAAGAACAAATTAATTCAGAGGTTTAGATTTGTTTTACCGATTATCCGAGCTTGAATGGAACGATGAAATTCTGAACGGCTTCGAATCTCCAACGCAATCTAACGGAACTGCGTCTCTACGGTATCCACACGAACGTCCCACAAATCGTCACACGATCTGCAGCAAAGAGAACTCCGGTACTAGCCGCCAAGATCTGGATTTTCTCAAGTGTTGCTCTCAACTCTCTTTTCTAAAACGGCTAGGGTTTTTCTATTTAGTTTCACGTAAACAAGATTGCTAATATATCTGATATATATAGAGTCTAAAAGGTTAAGCAAAACCCTGATCCTATTAGAAAAGTAAAATCCGAATTTATATATATATATTATATTTTAATTAAGTCTTACTTAATTAATATACATATATATACAAATTATCTTGTTAATTTAAATTCGTAATTTAAATACTATCAATCATATTAATATATTTAAATCCTTACAATTTAAATTAATTCTCTTTTAATTACGTTCTAAGTGTGTGACCCTATAGGTTATTATTATATTGGAAATAATTTTAAAATCATATTATAAAATTATAAACAGTGAGTGACATCTAGTAATGCATCACTGCTACCCAAATAATAATAAGATCGGTGACTCGATGCAACCTTTTCCTGACCAATGTTTCAATGTAATTTAATCCTTTTAACCTTGACATCCTAGATTAAACTCGAGCCATTGAACGTGTCATACTGTTCATAATTTAATCTGAGTTTTCTTGATCAATGAGTAGACTATATGAAACAAATCACTATTTGAGCATGGCCATGCATTTCATAGTCCTACTCAATCAAGAGGCCTATGGATATCACCCCTAATATATAGGAGGGTTAAATTCCATCTAGATCACTCATATTCCTCACACGATTCATGACGTACCCAATAATCACCTTTATTGTCCACCCTATTAAAGGTGACCTTTGATGATATCAAAGTACATAAATTCTCGTATAGTAATATAGTGATTTCAGGTCGGAGGACAATTACATCATTGTCACTATGAGAATTGCTTATGATACTTTGCATAATGCTCCACGTAGAATTCTCATGATGGGTTTGTCCAGTACATTGTTCTCTAACATGTACCTATGCATTGACTTAATATATCATATATTAATAACCAATGAGATTTGGCCATCAGTCAATCCACATACTAGTCTCAATGTATCATTGTTGTCCCATTCTCAATGATACTCGACTAGGGACATTTAAGAGTAATGATACTTATTGTAATTATATAATCTCATGTTCAAGTCACATACTTGAAGCTATATAATTTGTATCATTATTCTAAGGACTTTTATTATGTTAACATTTATATAACACAGTAAATGAAACCATAATAAAATAATTCATTTATTCAATCAAATATCAAGAGAAATGTTAAGCAATTACATTAAATAATTGGCCTCTAGGGCATAAACTCTAACAATCTCCCACTTGCACTAGAGCTGTGACGCCCCCAAATTCGGGTCTCCAAATACCTGGATCCGGTCATCACGATTCAATACAAACATTCACCTCTAACAACATATGATAACTAAAATGCGGAATATAATAAACATACGTTGTTCATTACAATGGTGTTATTAGTCCCAGAATACAAAAACCTTAACACTTATACAAATCCATACCCTAAATAAAAGGTTAGGGTTTTAATTACATTAACAGAAATTAACTATACGTAAGTTTAAAATCTGCTACATGAAGTCTATCACTTCATCTTTTCTTTTCCTTTGTTCTTCCCTGACGTCTCGGGTTTAGCTGCAATAAAGTCATGATATAGCAAGAATGAGCAACGAGTTTGCTCAGCAAGTTTAAAGTACAACAATAAGGATATATCATGATGAATGGAATATAGAAAGAGAATTCAACAATTATCAGAAGCAAGGACAATAAATGCTTTTAGAACAATTGATAGTCAAGTAGACTTTGAACAATAACTTCCAAAGGAGTCAATAGCTGGTTGACCCTCTGGTTACTGGCTACAGAATAAGTACTTGAGGGGATCAGCCTCGCGTACGCTATGTATATGCATAACATTTAACTCTGCTATTGGTACCTTATATACGGTACCTGGGGTACTCCCCTATAATAAAAAGGGGTGTTCATTAAGTCTAAGAATCCTTACCATTGATTGGTTCGGATAGCTTTTATAAATTCTTATATACGTGCCTGACCGAGACAAGGGTTCAGACGTAATCATGAATAGTTCGTGAATTTCAGAACTTAAGATAATTATACAAGTTCAAATGCACAAGTGCGAATGTCAATAAATACAAAGATGTGGAATAATTTTAACAGTAATTAGACCACTTAAAGCAGGCTTGGAGATAAGATTCAAGCTTAAAGAATAACTTGCAATAATATATACCTTTTGCACGAATTAAAAATAATGCATAAGGTTTAGAAATAGTACTCAATGTAAAAGTTGAGTAAGGAAGAACTTTCATTCAATATACTGAAAGAATGAAGTTAGGGAACTTGCCTGTTTGCTCAGCTACAGATAAACTTAGCTTTAATTAATTGATCTCGAGTGACCTATCATTGGGTAAAGTCGATTTATCAATTAACAGTTGTATATTGGCACCTCTCACTATACCTTTTACTCAACAGGTAAAATTCACCATATATATTTAATTACTATTTAACATTAGCTAAACAGAAATTAATAATCTTTAGCTATTAAATTGATGGTAGCTAATCATGATTACTTATTCTTTGGTTTCCCGGATTTATTACCCTTATCTGTCCCTGAACATGGTTTAACAATCCTTATTTATTACGATAATAATTATTTCATTACCTTTAGTCGTACTTAATTATTATCAAATATTAATTTGAATAACAATTAAATATTTATTATCTTTATTTATTATTTATTGATAAATAATAAGTAATTATTTATTAACTTTACTTATACTTAATTATTATTTAAGATTAAATAATAATTAAATATTTATTACCTTTATTTATTATTTATTGATAAATAATAAATAATTATTTGTTAACCTTGTTCATACTTAATTATCATTTAATATTAATTAAATAATAATTAAATATTTATTATCTTTATTTATTATTTAAGGTTAAATAATAAATAATCATTTTATTAACTATATTCATACTTAATTATTATTACATATTACTTAAATAATAGTTAAGTATTTATTATCTTTATTTATTACTTGTTGATAAATAATAAATACTTTATTTCATTGAATATTTGTTATCTTTATTTATCACTTATTGACAAATAATCAAATTATCAACTTAATTCATAGTTGATTATTATTTAAGCAAAAAAAATCAACTATTCATTTATTATTTAAGGATAAATAATAAGTAATTAATCTATTGATTTTATCCATACTCGGTTATTATTTAATAGTGGTTAAACAATAATCAAATATTTATTAGCTTTATTTATTATTTAAGGATAAATAATAAATGATTAAATTATTAACTTTATTTATATTTATTTATTATTTATTATTTATTAATAAATAATAAATAATTATTTTATTAACTTTATTCATATGTATTTATTATTTATTAATAAATAATAAATAATTATTTTATTAGCTTTATTCATATTTAATCATTATTATTATTAAATAATAATTAAATATTTAGTACTTTGTATTTATTGATAACTAGTAATAAATTTTATTTATTGGTTTTAATAGCTAGATAATTACAAGAGCATTTTAACTTAAACCAGTTAACCAATAATTTAGCCATTACTAGCATAGTTAATTTAACAATTTAGGCAACAATTAGACTTCATTTGTTAATTATTTTTGCTTGAATAATCCAATGAATTACAACCAATTTGGAAAATGACTAACTTATTGCCTAACACCACTGAACATCACAGTTCCTGCAATAACCTTTCAAGCTCATTTCAGCCCAACAAGAACAACACAGTACTGATTTCCCACATTAAAACCAACCCACACAAGGTAATCCAATACCAGTCTCTTAACTGAGGGAACCAACACAATGAAATGCTACTATATGTATAAATCTCACAATAGTACAGTCCCAAAACAGGGGAACAGCACAATCCCATTCAAAGGAGAAAGAAAATGAACTAATCACATTACCAGGTTTCCAAATCAAACCAAACAAGGAGATTAACAACTCATTACCAGATTTTAGACCCAAAATCTATAATACAATGTTCTGAGTTTTCAAACCAAAGCAATATCCCAAATTAAATCCCAATACAGAGACATATTCAATAAAATACCCAGAATAAAATACCCAATGCGTTCACACAATTAAACACCAGATTCTGAATCAATTGGCTCAACACAGAACAACCAAAAATCTACATACAGTAACACAATTGGTGACTACACAAACCATATCCCGCTCTAAACAACCCAGGGTTTTAAATCCAAAAGTTATAATACACTGTCTGATTTTCAAACCAACTATTACAGAAATTTAACAATTCATCACAGTCGCTTAATACCTTGATTTTGTGCGGTTGGCTGCCTTCCTTCTCCTTCCGAAGTATGCAACCTAGCTGGACATTCGCCGGTTAATTCCCCTGTTTCCCCCTCTAATTTCGAATCCTAACTCTGTATAATATTTTGCTCCAAATATGGGACTCACAAGAACAAAAGAGAATTGACAGCTTTGGGGGATTTAGGGCTTCAATTTATAGAGGGATTTTTACACTACTTATTTGGACAATACCCTTAATGGCTGGTCAATGACCGACGGTAAGGAGAGGGGTGGCCGCCGATTGTACCTATCAAGTCTGCTGTCGATGTTGGGAGCCCTCGAGCCATGCGCGCTGTCACTGGTCGCGTCGCCGGATTTCTGGGACCGTTGGTCCTTGCCGCTTGTTGCTCGGTCGCTCGTGGCTCTCTTCCTTTCCCCGTTGGTTGACCCAGGGTGTCGCCCGCGCCTTCTTCTTCCCGTCTCTTGTTCGCCTGACTGATTGATTGAGGAATTGGGGTTGCTAGTTTCGGCTGACTGAGATTCTAGGGCTGATAGGTCTGATTTCTCTTCTCTCTCGCTCCGTTGTTTCCCCCCAATTTTCTCCCGCCTCTGTTGCTATCTGGTTTAGGCTGGAATCCCCAATTGAAATGCCGGCCAATTTGTTTCCCCCAAATTACTTGGATTTAACCCAATTGCAATTGGGTACGACCCGACTGGTAAAGAAAACAAGGAATGGGCTTGACTTGGGCCGGTTGAAACAAATGGAGAATCAGCCCAATTAGGAAAATAAAAGGGTATTGGGCTCAGCTTAACAAGGTGGAAATTGGGCCAGTCCAATTTAATTTATCCACATTGCATTTCTAATATTTTAAATTTAACAGCTAAACCCATTAATTATTCATTTAACATATTTAATATAACCATAATTCTTTATTTGAATTATTTAAATCCGATAATGATAAATTTATTTATTAATTTCCCAATTTCTTGTAAATAAATTCTTAGGGTTAACTCACTAATTATTTAACCCATCAGTGAGTCCCTTTAATGCACATAAAAATTATTTGGACCATATAGTTATCTAATTAAATAAAGATTCTTACATGGATCCAATTTAAATTCACAATTTATATATAAAATGAATTTATTTATTTAAATAAATTTGATACAATGTTTAAAATTTTCTGGTCCTTACATCCTCTCCCCCTTATAAAAATTCCGTCCTCGGAATTTCGATCTAAGGTTAGTCGAATAACTGAGGGTAACTTGCTCTCATCTTTTCTTCGAGCTCCCACGTGGCTTCTTCCACTGCGTGATTTCTCCAGAGAACCTTCACTGAGTGAATGATTTTATTCCTCAGCTTCTGCTCTTTCCTATCCAGTATTTGAACAGGAATCTCCTCGTACGATAAATCCCTTTCGACTTGAATTGGTTCATAGGAGATGACATGTTTGTAGTCTGGCTTATACGGACGCAACACTGATACGTGAAACACGTTGTGAATGTGCTCAAGTTCAGGAGGTAATGCTACCTCATACGCCACTTCGCCGATCCGCCTCAAAATTTCGAACGGTCCTATGAACCTAGGGCTCAATTTGCCCTTCTTCCCAAAACGGATCTTCCCTTTCCAGGGGGATACTTTCAGAAACACAAAATTTTCGACCTCAAAGTCTCGTTTCTGACGATGTAAGTCAGCATACTTCTTTTGGCGATCCTGGGCTGCCACTAACCGCTGTCTTATTACTTTAATGATCTCCACGGTTTGTTGTACCAATTCTGGTCCCAACAATCTCCGTTCACCAACTTCATCCCAGCACAACGGTGTTCGACACTTTCTTCCGTATAATGCTTCGTACGGTGGCATTCCGATAGTAGCATGGTAACTATTATTGTAGGCGAACTCTACCAGGGGCAAGTGATCGTCCCAGCTACCACTTAAATCCATCACAACTGCTGAAAGCATGTCTTCCAGGGTCTGAATTGTTCGTTCACTCTGACCATCAGTCTGAGGATGATACGCCATACTCATTCTTAACTGTGTTCCCAGTCTCTCTTGTAGACTTCTCCAAAAATTTTACGTGAAGCGCGGATCTCTGTCGGATACAATAGACACCGGCACTCCGTGTCGTGATACTATCTCCTTCACGTAAAGTTTCGCCAACTGTTCCAATTTGTACCTGATCTTAATTGGTAGGAAGTGGGTAGACTTGGTCAAACGGTCTACGATTACCCAGATGGCGTCTAGACCCTTTTGTGTGGTTGGAAGTCCTACTACGAAATCCATAGTGATGTGCTCCCACTTCCATTCGGGAATCTCCAGGGGTTGCAACAATCCGCTCGGCCGCTGGTGCTCTGCCTTGATCCTCTGACAAGTTAAACACCGACTAACGAATTCTGCAACTTCTCCTTTCAAATGCGGCCACCAATAGTGCTGACGAAGAACTTGATACATCTTGGTGCTACCTGGATGTACCGAAAATCTCGTATTATGGGCTTCCTGCAAAATCTCTTCCCTTAGGTCTGGTACGTAAGGTATCCAGATTCTTCCCTCAAATCTCAGCAATCCTGTGCTGTCAACTTTGTACTTCAATGTTTTTCCCTCTGATAGTTGCTTCTTAATGTCGATGCATTCTTCATCAAATTCTTGAGCCTCTTTTATCTTATCCAGTAGAGTCGGACCTGCTGTTATGGTACACAATCTTTCGTCCGTCTCCATCGGATACTTAACCTCCAGTTCCAAGCGTTCAAAGTCCCGTATCAATTCCTCCTGGACTGTCAGCGGCATCAATTTCACCTTGTCCTTTCTACTCAAGGCATCAGCCACTACGTTCGCTTTGCCTGGATGGTACAGAATTTCACAGTCGTAGTCTTTGATCAATTCCAACCATCGGCGCTGCCTCATGTTTAGCTCCTTTTGAGTGAAGATATATTTCAGACTTTTGTGATCTGTATATATCTCGCACTTCTCCCCGTATAGGTAGTGCCTCCAAATCTTCAAGGCGAAAACTACCGCTGCTAACTTCAAATCATGAGTCGGGTAACCCTTCTCATAGTCTTTCAATTGACGTGATGCGTACGCCACGACCTTGCCGTGTTGCATCAGTACACAGCCCAGACCCTTGTGTGACGCATCGCTATACACTACGAAACCCCCAGTGTTGTCGGGTAAGGTCAACACTGGTGCTTGGCTAAGTCTCTTCTTCAACTCCATGAAACTCTCCTCACATTTCTCCGACCAGACGAACTTAACTGTTTTCCTGGTGAGATTGGTCAATGGCGATGCTATCTTTGAAAAATCTTGTATGAACCTTCGATAGTATCCTGCCAATCCCAAGAAACTCCTGATCTCTGTTGGGGTTTTCGGTTGCTCCCAATTGATATCTGCTTCTACTTTTGCTGGGTCCACCGAAACACCGTTTTTGTCGATGACGTGACCCAGAAACTGTACCCTCTGCAACCAAAACTCACACTTCAAAAATTTTGCGTACAACTTCTCCTTCCTGAGAGCTTCCAATACAATCTTCAAATGTTCAGCATGCTCCTCCTCCGTCCCTGAATACAGCAGAATGTCATCGATGAACACGACTACGAACTTGTCCAAGTACTGTTTGAATACTCTGTTCATCATATCCATAAATGTTGCTGGTGCATTCGTCAATCCAAAAGACATTACCAGAAACTCGAAGTGCCCATAACGAGTCCTGAATGCAGTCTTTGGAATATCTTCATGCCTCACCTTCAGCTGATGATAGCCTGTTCTTAGGTTGATTTTTGAAAAGTACTTTGCTCCCTTAAGCTGATCAAATAAATCGTCAATCCTAGGAAGCGGATACCTATTCTTAATCGTAACTTTGTTCAACTCCCGGTAGTCGATACAAAGTCTCATCGAACCATCTTTCTTCTTTACAAACAGAACTGGTGCTCCCCATGGGGACACACTCGGTCTGATGTAACCCTTGTCTAACAGTTCTTGCAGTTGAATCATCAACTCTTTCATTTCTACAGGTGCCATCCGATACGGCGGCTTCGATATTGGTGCGGTTCTCGGTACCAAATCGATTACGAACTCAATCTCCCTGTCCGGCGGCAGTCCCGGAAGTTCTTCGGGAAAGACATCGGTGAAATCTTTCACGACTGGTATTTGACTCATCTCATCCCCTACTTGACGGGTATCAACCACATGGGCCAAATAACATACACAACCCTTCTTAAGTAACTTCTTGGTTTGCATCACAGTCAAACAACACGATTGTCTTGGTGACTTACTGCCGTAAAATATCACCTTCGACTTATTAGGAGTCTTCAGGTGTACAGACTTTTCCTTACAATCAATAACTGCTCCGTGGGTTAATAGCCAATCCATTCCCAGGATTACATAAAACTCTCCCAGCCGAATGGGTATCAAATCCACATTGATCTTAAATCCTCGCAATTCAGCACAACAATTCCTATGAATGTATTCTACGGGGACAATTTCTTTGTTTGCTACTTCTACGTTCATAGGATGTTCTAATTTTTCACGAGGTAAATTCAACTGACTAGCAAATTCTTCGGAAACAAAAGAGCAAGTAGCACCCGAATCAAATAACACATAGGCATTTATATCATTGATTGGAATGATACCTGACACCACGTCCTTGGATTCCATTGCATCCTGGACGGTCATGTTGAACGTGCGGGCTGTCGGCCTGTTGGCTTGACTGGCCGGTGGCCCATAGCTCAGCCGGTTACTGTTCCCGCTGTTGCTGTTGTTCCTGTTGCCACTCCCGGCGTCACCCTTCTTCTTCGGACAATCCTTGATTTGGTGGTCGGGTGCTCCACATGAAAAACACCCTCCCTTTGGCTTATTCTGGCATTGGGGTGCCATGTGCCCCGGTTGCCCACACCGGTAACAAACACTCCTTCCCTTCATGCATTCTCCCTTGTGGTTCTTGCCACAATTACTGCACCTACCTGGCTTTTTCACCTCCCCTCCAGATTTGGTTCCCCCGGAGGATTGACTCTCGACCCATTTCCGTTTGTTGGGGTTACTGCCCCCGCTGCTTCCTGCCTTCTGGCCCTCGTGACCCTTCCTCTTTTCCTGATTGTACTTAGCCAGGGCCTCACTGCCACCCTCTGTAATGATTGCCCGTTCTAACAGTTCTGCAAATGTTTTGATTTTCAATACCGCAACAGCACGGTATAACCATGGTTTCAACCCTTGCTCAAACCTACGAGCTTTCCTTTCCTCGGTGCTGACCTGCTAAGTTGCAAACTGTGCCAACTCATTAAACTTAGCCGCGTACTCAGCCACAGACATGTTTCCTTGTTTTAGTTCCAGGAACTTGATCTCCATCTCTTGCTTCATGCTCTCTGGAAAGTAATTTTCCAAGAACATCTCCTTAAAACGTTCCCATGCGACAATGCCTCCTTCCACTCGGCCCCTATTGGCCTTCCACCAGTAGTTTGCCTCGCCTTTTAACATGAAGGTAGCAAAACTTGTTTTCTGTTCCTCTGCCACCCGTGCTACCTCAAAGACCTTCTCTATCTCTTCTATCCAGGTTTGTGCTTCTATTGGGTTAAGAGTTCCCTTGAACTCGGGTGGTCCGACCAATTTGAAATCCTTGAAATTTGCCAGATGATGCACTGGCTCGGCTGCTGCTTAGGTCCCTCCAGGTGGCGGTCTTGATTGCATGGCTTCCGCCAGCATCTCCGCGAACATCCTCATTGGATTGGTTTGGTTTCCAACCTCACTTTCTGATTCTTCAATCTGTCTGTTACGTGGTCGTCCTCTTGGCGGCATGATTTGAATCCTGGCCGACTTTTACCTATAGTTTTATAGTTCACATAATATGTTATAAAAAAACAGCAATCAAGGATAGAAACATCTATCAAACATATTCGATTTAAATGAAACATCTGCATTTATATTGATATACCACTGTTTGTTACAAGACTAAACCTGTGGCATACTGCTATAAATGCGCCACTGTGTGCCCTATCCATCAATAACCTTTCCCCCAAGACAAAAGTGGGGAATCCTAACCTTTAATCCCTAAAGTCCACAAAAGTTGGGGTTTAACTGCTACCCCAAGCATAAACACAAATGTAAAGCTTCACAAGTCAACATAAATACGTCCCTAATATAACAAAAGTGGGACTGACTGTACTAAAGACAAACCAACTGTCCTAACAAGTCACTGCACATCGTGACGGATCCGTGCCTGCTGACCAGAAGAGAATGCTCCATCCCCTACCCTGCGACGAACAGAGTGGCTAGACTCCCCTACCTCAGTCCGGGGTCTCCTGTAGGCTGCATCTAGAGCATGTCCTAGGGTCTCTATCCTCACAGCTCTGGCCTCCAACTGGTCCTCTAGCTGATCAACCCTCCTGGCCTCCCTGGCCCAAGCCTCCCTGACATGCATCCTTGCAGACACCTCCAGTCCAGCCTCAAACCTCATGGCCTCCTGCTTCGCCTTCAGGTGGGCAATCTGCAGATCCCTCTGCTCCAGCCTCTCTCTCAACTCAGCATTTCGGGCTACTAGCTGATGTAGCAGTGCTCCGATCTGCTGCGCTGAGGACTCGTAGCCCTGCAGCTGCACCTTCGCCACTCCCAGGTCATGATTGAGCTGATAGGCCAGGTCTCTATACTGGTCCTCTCTAATCTGGTGGGTCTGGTTCTGCTCCTCCAGATGAGCTATACGAGCCTCCAGCTCCTCGGTCCTGCTGGTCAGTCCCTCTATAATATCGTCGGCAGTGGACCCCATGCCATCCATGTAAGCAGGTGGCTCCTCTCCCTCGGTCTCGGGGTCCTCCTCCTCAGCATCTGAGTCCTGACTGCGAGACCTCATAACCCTACCTACCACCGGCTCTGGTAGCTCCCTCTAGTAGTCCTCCTCTAGCTCGGACTCCTCTAGCGGTACCCCTGGGGCAATAGGAGCATACCCCACCAGCTGCTCAGCAACCACTGGAATATCTATAAATACCTCCTCCTCCTCTCGGGCTCCACTAGTCTCCCCTACGGCTGCCATCCTACAAACACACCGAAAATCAACATTAGTACAGCAATAAAATATATTCATTGAAGAAATGAAATTATATGTCATTGGGTACTACTCGACTCGACGAATTCCCCAATTCATCAAAACCACATATAATAAATCTCCTCGATTTATCTCCTAATACTCAACACGAGTTTACTATGAAGGTTATAACCTAGGTTTCGCGATCCTAAAGTTTATAACCTACAGCTCTGATACCAACCTGTGACGCCCCCAAATTCGGGTCTCCAAATACCCGGATCCGGTCATCACGATCCAATACAAACATTCACCTCTAACAACATATGATAACTAAAATGCGGAATATAATAAACATACGTTGTTCATTACAATGGTGTTACTAGTCCCAGAATACAAAAACCTTAACACTTATACAAATCCATACCCTAAATAAAAGGTTAGGGTTTTAATTACATTAACAGAAATTAACTATACATAAGTTTAAAATCTGCTACATGAAGTCTATCACTTCATCTTTTCTTTTCCTTTGTTCTTCCCTGACGTCTCGGGTTTAGCTGCAATAAAGTCATGATATAGCAAGAATGAGCAACGAGTTTGCTCAGCAAGTTTAAAGTACAACAATAAGGATATATCATGATGAATGGAATATAGAAAGAGAATTCAATAATTATCAGAAGCAAGGACAATAAATGCTTTTAGAACAATTGATAGTGAAGTAGACTTTGAACAAAAACTTCCAAAGGAGTCAATAGCTGGTTGACCCTCTGGTTACTGGCTACAGAATAAGTACTTGAGGGGATCAGCCTCGCGTACGCTATGTATATGCATAACATTTAACTCTGCTATTGGTACCATATATACGGTACCTGGGGTACTCCCCTATAATAAAAAGGGGTGTTCATTCAGTCTAAGAATCCTTACCATTGATTGGTTCGGATAGCTTTTATAAATTCTTATATACGTGCCTGACCGAGACAAGGGTTCAGACTTAATCATGAATAGTTCATGAATTTCAGAACTTAAGATAATTATACAAGTTCAAATGCACAAGTGCGAATGTCAATAAATACAAAGATGTGGAATAATTTTAACAGTAATTAGACCACTTAAAGCAGGCTTGGAGATAAGATTCAAGCTTAAAGAATAACTTGCAATAATATATACCTTTTGCACGAATTAAAAATAATGCATAAGGTTTAGAAATAGTACTCAATGTAAAAGTTGAGTAAGGAAGAACTTTCATTCAATATACTGAAAGAATGAAGTTAGGGAACTTGCCTGTTTGCTCAGCTACAGATAAACTTAGCTTTAATTAATTGATCTTGAGTGACCTATCATTGGGTAAAGTCGATTTATCAATTAACAATTGTATATTGGCACCTCTCACTATACCTTTTACTCAACAGGTAAAATTCACCATCTATATTTAATTACTATTTAACATTAGCTAAACAGAAATTAATAATCTTTAGCTATTAAATTGATGGTAGCTAATCATGATTACTTATTCTTTGGTTTCCCGGATTTATTACCCTTATCTGTCCTTGAACATGGCTTAACAATCCTTATTTATTACGATAATAATTATTTCATTACCTTTAGTCGTACTTAATTATTATCAAATATTAATTTGAATAACAATTAAATATTTATTATCTTTATTTATTATTTATTGATAAATAATAAGTAATTATTTATTAACTTTACTTATACTTAATTATTATTTAAGATTAAATAATAATTAAATATTTATTACCTTTATTTATTATTTATCGATAAATAATAAATAATTATTTGTTAACCTTGTTCATACTTAATTATCATTTAATATTAATTAAATAATAATTAAATATTTATTATCTTTATTTATTATTTAAGGTTAAATAATAAATAATCATTTTATTAACTATATTCATACTTAATTATTATTACATATTACTTAAATAATAGTTAAGTATTTATTATCTTTATTTATTACTTGTTGATAAATAATAAATACTTTATTTCATTGAATATTTGTTATCTTTATTTATCACTTATTGACAAATAATCAAATTATCAACTTAATTCATAGTTGATTATTATTTAAGCAAAAAAAATCAACTATTCATTTATTATTTAAGGATAAATAATAAGTAATTAATCTATTGATTTTATCCATACTCGGTTATTATTTAATAGTGGTTAAACAATAATCAAATATTTATTAGCTTTATTTATTATTTAAGGATAAATAATAAATGATTAAATTATTAACTTTATTTATATTTATTTATTATTTATTATTTATTAATAAATAATAAATAATTATTTTATTAACTTTATTCATATGTATTTATTATTTATTAATAAATAATAAATAATTATTTTATTAGCTTTATTCATATTTAATCATTATTATTATTAAATAATAATTAAATATTTAGTACTTTGTATTTATTGATAACTAGTAATAAATTTTATTTATTGGTTTTAATAGCTAGATAATTACAAGAGCATTTTAACTTAAACCAGTTAACCAATAATTTAGCCATTACTAGCATAGTTAATTTAACAATTTAGGCAACAATTAGACTTCATTTGTTAATTATTTTTGCTTGAATAATCCAATGAATTACAACCAATTTGGAAAATGACTAACTTATTGCCTAACACCACTGAACATCACAGTTCCTGCAATAACCTTTCAAGCTCATTTCAGCCCAACAAGAACAACACAGTACTGATTTCCCACATTAAAAACCAACCCACACAAGGTAATCCAATACCAGTCTCTTAACTGAGGGAACCAACACAATGAAATGCTACTATATGTATAAAATCTCACAATAGTACAGTCCCAAAACAGGGGAACAGCACAATCCCATTCAAAGGAGAAAGAAAATGAACTAATCACATTACCAGGTTTCCAAATCAAACCAAACAAGGAGATTAACAACTCATTACCAGATTTTAGACCCAAAATCTATAATACAATGTTCTGAGTTTTCAAACCAAAGCAATATCCCAAATTAAATCCCAATACAGAGACATATTCAATAAAATACCCAGAATAAAATACCCAATGCGTTCACACAATTAAACACCAGATTCTGAATCAATTGGCTCAACACAGAACAACCAAAAATCTACATACAGTAACACAATTGGTGACTACACAAACCATATCCCGCTCTAAACAACCCAGGGTTTTAAATCCAAAAGCTATAATAAACTGTCTGATTTTCAAACCAACTATTACAGAAATTTAACAATTCATCACAGTCGCTTAATACCTTGATTTTGTGCGGTTGGCTGCCTTCCTTCTCCTTCCGAAGTATGCAACCCAGCTAGACATTCGCCGGTTAATTCCCCTGTTTCCCCCTCTAATTTCGAATCCTAACTCTGTATAATATTTTGCTCCAAATATGGGACTCACAAGAACAAAAGAGAATTGACAGCTTTGGGGGATTTAGGGCTTCAATTTATAGAGGGATTTTTACACTACTTATTTGGACAATACCCTTAATGGCTGGTCAATGACCGACGGTAAGGAGAGGGGTGGCTGCCGATTGTACCTATCAAGTCTGCTGTCGACGTTGGGAGCCCTCGAGCCATGCGCGCTGTCACTAGTCGCGTCGCCGGATTTCTGGGACCGTTGGTCCTTGCCGCTTGTTGCTCGGTCGCTCGTGGCTCTCTTCCTTTCCCCGCTGGTTGACCCAGGGTGTCGCCGGCGCCTTCTTCTTCCCGTCTCTTGTTCTCCTGACTGATTGATTGAGGAATTGGGGTTGCTAGTTTCGGCTGACTGAGATTCTAGGGCTGATAGGTCTGATTTCTCTTCTCTCTCGATCCGTTATTTCCCCCCAATTTTCTCCCGTCTCTGTTGCTATCTGGTTTAGGCTGGAATCCCCAATTGAAATGCCGGCCAATTTGTTTCCCCCAAATTACTTGGATTTAACCCAATTGCAATTGGGTAGGACCCGACTGGTAAAGAAAACAAGGAATGGGCTTGACTTGGGCCGGTTGAAACAAATGGAGAATCAGCCCAATTAGGAAAATAAAAGGGTATTGGGCTCAGCTTAACAAGGTGGAAATTGGGACAGTCCAATTTAATTGATCCACATTGCATTTCTAATATTTTAAATTTAACAGCTAAACCCATTAATTATTCATTTAACATATTTAATATAACCATAATTCTTTATTTGAATTATTTAAATCCGATAATGATAAATTTATTTATTAATTTCCCAATTTCTTGTAAATAAATTCTTAGGGTTAACTCACTAATTATTTAACCCATCAGTGAGTCCCTTTAATGCACATAAAAATTATTTGGACCATATCGTTATCTAATTAAATAAAGATTCTTACATGGATCCAATTTAAATTCACAATTTATATATAAAGTGAATTTATTTATTTAAATAAATTTGATACAATGTTTAAAATTTTCTGGTCCTTACAAGAGCAAATCACTCATGTATCTAATACCCATGGAACTAGTGTGACCTTCATGCTTCTGCTGTGACAAAGCCTTAGTCAGTGGATCTGCAATATTATCATCTGTTGGCACTCTGCATATCATGTGTACATCTCCTCTACCAATTATTTCACGGATAAGATGGTACCGCCTAAGTATATATTTGGATCGTTGGTGAGATCTAGGTTCCTTACCCTGTGCAATGGCTCCATCATTATCACAGTATAGCTCAACTGGATCAACAATGGATGGAACAACACCAAGTTCAGTGACGAACTTTTTAATCCATACAGCCTCCTTGGTCGCACTAGAAGTAGCAATATACTCAGCCTCTGTTGTAGAATCGGCTACTGTCTCTTGCTTCGAACTTTTCCAGCTAACAACACCACCGTTAAGACAAAACACAAAACCTGATTGAGACTTATAGTCATCCATATAAGTCTGAAAACTAGCATCTGTGTAACCTTTTACTGCCAGTTCGTCTTCACCTCCATATACCAAGAATGAATCCTTAGTCCTTTTCAGGTACTTGAGGATATTCTTGATTGCTGTCCACTGACCTTCACCTAGATTCGACTGGTATCTGCTCGTCATGCTCAAAGCATACGAGACATTCGGACGAGTACATATCATTGCATACATGATAGATCCAATTGCCGAAGCATAAGGGATCTTTCTCATACGCTCCTTATCATCTTGTCATTTAGGACATTGGGCCTTAGAGATCTTTACACCATGAGACATGGGTAAGTATCCTCTTTTTGCCTCTTACATGCTGAACCGTTTCAGCACTTTATCAATATATGTACTTCGACTTAGGCCGAGCATTTTTCTCGATCTATCACGATAGATCTTGATACCTAAAATGTAGGTTGCATCGCCCAAATCTTTCATGGAGAAACATTTTCCTAGCCATGTTTTTACAGCCTGTAAGGAAGGAATGTCATTCCCAATAATTAATATGTCGTCAACATATAATACCAGGAATACAATGTGACTCCCACTAACCTTCTTATATACACAAGGTTCATCTTCATTTTTTTATAAAACCAAACTTTTTGACTGCTTCATCAAAACGAAGATTCCAACTCCGAGAGGTTTGCTTCAATCCATAAATGGATCGCTGCAGCTTACATACCTTTCCAGCATCCTTTGGAGTGACAAAACCCTCAGGTTGTGTCATATACACATCCTCAAGGAGATTTCCGTTAAGGAAAGCAGTTTTAACATCCATCTGCCAGATTTCGTAATCATAAAAGGTTGCAATAGCAAGTAAGATCCTGATGGATTTAACCATTGCCACTGGAGAGAAGGTTTCATCATAGTCAACACCTTGAACTTGTTTGAAACCTTTTGCTACCAGTCGGCCTTTATAGGTTTGTACATTACCATCCATGTCGGTTTTCTTCTTGAAAACCCATTTGCACCCGATTGGTTTTACCCCTTCGAGTGGATCAACCAAAGTCCATACTTTGTTAGTATACATGGAGTCCATCTCAGATTTCATGGCTTCAAGCCATCTCTCAGAATCTGGTCCATTCATAGCTTCTTGATAGGAAGCAGGCTCATCCTGATCTATGAGCATCACATCGCCGTTTTGAGTCACAAGAAATCCATAATATCTCTCGGGCTCTTGGCGTGTCCTACTAGATCTACGAATGCCTTGTGTAATTTGAGCAGGTTCACTTTCCACAACATCTTGTGGTCCCTGCTCATGTTCCAACTCAGGTTCAATGATATTTTGTGGTTCTCGAATTTCTTCGAGTTCTACTTTCCTCCCACTGTTTCCTTTAGAGACAAATTCTCTTTCTAGAAAAATACCAGTTCGAGCAATAACCACTTTGTTCTCAGAAGGTTTGTAGAAATAATACCCTTTTGTTTCCTTAGGGTATCCCACAAAATTACATTTCTCAGATTTAGGTCCGAGCTTGTCAGAAGCCAGACGTTTCACAAACGCCTCGCAACCCCAAATCTTCATGAAAGACAAACTAGGACGTTTTTCAGTCCACATCTCATATGGTGTCTTTTGAACCGTCTTTGTAGGAACACGGTTAAGTGTGAATGCAGCTGTCTCTAGGGCATGACCCCAAAAGCTTATTAGAAGATCTGCATGACTCATCATTGATCGTACCATGTCCAACAAGGTGCGATTTCTCCTCTCAGGCACACCATTCCATTGTGGTGTTCCAGGTGGAGTGAGTTGTGATATAATACCACACTCCTTTAGAAGGTCATCAAAGTCTTGGTTTAAGTATTCACCTCCTCGATCGGATCGAAGGGCTTTTATGCTTTTGCCAAATTGGTTTTGAACTTCATTCTTGAATTCCTTGAACTTTTCAAAGGATTCGGATTTATGTCTCATAAGATACACATATCCATATCTATTGAAGTCGTTAGTAAATATAATGAAGTAATAGAACCTACCTCTTGCTAACGAACTCATGGGTCCACATACATCACTATGTATAAGTCCCAACACATCGCTAGCCCGTTCACTATGACCAGTGAAAGGGGCTTTGGTCATCTTGCCTAATAAACAAGACTCGCATTTCTCATATGATTCAAAATCAAATGAATCCAAAAACCCATCTTTATGGAGTTTGGATATGCGTTTCTCATTTATATGGCCTAAACGACAGTGCCAGAGATATGTCGGATTTGAATCATTTGATTTAAATCGTTTTGTATTTATGTTATAGATAGACATTTCAAAATCAAGAATATAAAGACCATTAAACAATTGTGCAACACCATAACATATTTCATTTAAGTAAAACGAACAACTGTTGTTCTTTATTAAAAATGAAAAACCTTTCTTGTCCAAACAAGAAACAGAAATAATGTTTTTGCTCATAGCAGGCACATAATAACAATCCTCTAATTCTAATACCAGCCCAGTGGGCAATGATAAATGATAAGTCCCTACGGCTAGTGCAGCAACTTTTGCTCCATTCCCAACTCGTAGGTCAACTTCTCCTTTCGCCAAAGTCCTACTCCTTCGGAGTTCCTGCACATTAACACAAATGTGAGAACCACATCCAGTATCTAATACCCATGATGTACAAGTAGACAAATTGACTTCTATAACATATATACCTGAATCAGAAGTCACACTTCCTTTCTTTTTCTTCAGCTCTTCCAAATAAGCATGACAATTCCTCTTCCAGTGTCCAGATTTTCCATAGAAGTGACAATCACCTTCTTTAGCCACCCCACCTGTAGGCTTTAAAGCCCGTTTGTTTTTGAAATTGGGTTTGGCACCATATTTATATCTTATCTTTTTCTTGCCTTTCCCTTTTCCCTTAGCATTCCCCTTTTGCACCATCATTATGGGATCAGGTCCTGCTTTTTTCATGTTGTTCTCAGCAGTTCTTAACATGCTCAACAACTCAGTAAGTGGTTTCTCAATTTCATTCATGAGATAATTCATAACAAATTGAGAGTAGCTGTTGTTCAAAGATTGCAAAACAAGATCAGTTTGGGATTCCTGAGTAATTGGAAAACCCAACGTATCAAGGTACTCAATATACCCAATCATTTTCAGAACATGTGGACCAACTGGATCACGATCACCCATCTTGCAGTGATATAACGCTTTGCTTGTATCATACCTCTCCTGTCGAGCATGTCCTTCGAACAATTTCTTGAGATGCTCGATCATCTCATAAGCATCCATTAACTCATGTTGCTTCTGAAGCTCAGAGTTCATAGTTGCTAGCATGAGACAACTCACGTCCAGAGCATCATCTTGATGCTTCTTGTAAGCATTATGCTCTGCACGTGGTGCAGTGTTAGCTGGTGCTGCAGGAATGGGCCCATCAAGGACATATAGCTTGCGCTCATGTTTGAGGACAATCCTCAAGTTCCTATGCCAGTCTAGGAAATTAATTCCACTCAGTTTTTCCTTCTCAAGGACTGATCGTAGTGAAAGACTATTTGTGTTGTTGTTTGCCATTGATATCTACAATTTATAAGTGCAAAAAAAAATAATAATAAGTCAAATTGCAGAATTTTTTGATATTATGAAATTGATAATAGTACATTCAAAATATACCTCCCACTATTTTATTCAAATTAATAGCCCTAACCATTAATTCGGAAAGCATTTTTATTTAAATCTTTCTAGTGAGCCAAGATCTATATTTCATTATGCTTTAAGTTAGCTTTGGCTATTCTCTCAAAACATAATTATTTAGGTAGACAACCCTTTGTCAATTATATCGTATATAACTCTTAGATAGTTTGGTGAACAACATTTGTTCTAAGTCCATCTAATGGTATCTACCAAACTTTATGCCTCTAAGTCCACAAACCTATTGAGATAACTTAGTTAAGTCAGGCACAATGATTTTAACAATTTGGATATCACAATTATCCTATCGCATCTTACCAAGATAAATAAGGTACTTTGCTTTGGCAAACCTACATCCATCGATCAAGGTCTTGATGAGTGTTATTCGTTGGAAGGCATCTGATTAGACTTAATAATTTTATGAGGGATTTTATTAATTAATTTAGATCTCACCAATTTTTAATCTCATTAAGCATGGACATTATTTATTATATCATAATGTATACAAGCATAAATAAAGTGCAAAATTAAATGTGTCACAGTTATGGCCCAACCCTATGTCAATCTTCTCAAGCTAATGAAAAGATTGAAGGTCAGTCTAAGGTGATAAAAAAAACTTCAAAATAGTAGCTTCCTCGGGCCTTCCTCGTGTATGTGTCTCCTCTCCATCATCTTGTCATCTTGATAGGTTACATTTGTACATTACATGTGATAAAGAAACCTCGAGTTACATTCGAGGGGATTTAGATGAGAAAAGAATATTACATTAGACTTTATAGAGAGGCACGACATGCAAGCCGTATTTCAAAAACAAAAACCATTAACCTATGGGTCAAAAGGGTCATAACTGTGCACCATGCATATCGCAATAAGCACATAACACAATTTTATATAAAAAATATCAAATATTAGGGTTACGACCATCGTGCGCTATGACGGGGGGTCCAAGGGGGGTTCCCCCCCTGGCGGTGGTCCCGCTGAAATTATGAAGAGTATTTCGAACTACAATCTGTATTGCAGAATTTTTCCACACGAATTTATGAAACAATTCCAGATTCGTATACAAACCCCAAAACACACATAATAACAATACATTCAGAACATATCATATATGTCCAGTTTAGGTTAATCATATTAAACCGAATCATGTTTCTAATCCAATTAGAACAGTAGTTGTATTGTTATTCCACCTTCTAGGATACGACTAATAAAACATCTTATACATGCATATATCTTACTGTTTTTCCAGAACTTGCATACATGGAGAATAGGATATATTCAATTTTCAGATCGGTAAACATGCATCATCAAATATCATATATATATCGAATACAATTAAAACACATAATCTGAATTAATCTTTTCGCAAGTAGCTCTGATACCACTGTAGGGTTTTGGACACATAAACGCAGCGGAATTTAAAAATTTTAAAACAATTTTCCGAAACCCTAAAACAGGATCCATGCGAAAAGAACAAATTAATTCAGAGGTTTAGATTTGTTTTACCGATTATCCGAGCTTGAATAGAACGATGAAATTCTGAACGGCTTCGAATCTCCAACGCAATCCAACGGAACTCCGTCTCTACGGTATCCACACGAACGTCCCACAAATCGTCACACGATCTGCAGCAAAGAGAACTCCGGTACTAGCCGCCAAGATCTGGATTTTCTCAATTGTTGCTCTCAACTCTCTTTTCTAAAACGGCTAGGGTTTTTCTATTTAGTTTCACGTAAACATGACTGCTGATATATCTGATATATATAGAGTCCAAAAGGTTAAGCAAAACCCTAATCCTATTAGAAAAGTAAAATCTGAATTTATATATATATATATATATATTATATTAATTAAGTCTTACTTAATTAATATACATATATATACAAATTATCTTGTTAATTTAAATTCGTAATTTAAATACTATCAATCATATTGATATATTTAAATCCTTACAATTTAAATTAATTTTCTTTTAATTACGTTCTAAGTGTGTGACCCTATAGGTTATTATTATATTGACAATAATTTTAAAATCATATTATAAAATTATAAACAGTGAGTGGCATCTAGTAATGCATCACTGCTACCCAAATAATAATATGATCGGTGACTCGATGCAACCTTTTCGTGACCAATGTTTCAATATAATTTAATCCTTTTAACCTTGACATCCTAGATTAAACTCGAGCCATGGAATCTGTCATACTCTTCATAATTTAATCCGAGTTTTCTTGATCAATGAGTATACTATATGAAACAAATCACTATTTGAGCATGGCCATGCATTTCAAAGTCCTACTCAATCAAGAGGCCTATAGATATCACCCCTAATATATAGGAGTGTTAAATTCTATCTAGATCACTCATGTTACTCACATGATTCATGACGTACCCAATAATCACCTTTATTGTCCACCCTATTAAAGGTGACCTTTGATGATATCAAAGTACATAAATTCTCGTATAGTAATATAGTGATTTCAGGTCGGAGGACCATTACATCATTGTCACTATGAGAATTGCTTATGACACTTTGCATAATGCTCCACGTAGAATTCTCATGATGGGTCTGTCCAGTACATTGTTCTCTAACATGTACCTATGCATTGACTTAATATCTCATATATTAATGACCAATTAGATTTGGCCATGAGTCAATCCACATACTAGTCTCAATGTATCATTATTGTCTCATTCTCAATGATACTCGACTAGAGACATTTAAGAGTAATGATACTTATTGTAATTATATAATCTCATGTTCAAGTCACATATTTGAAGCTATATAATTTGTATCATTATTCTAAGGACTTTTATTATGTTAACATTTATATAACACAGTAAATGAAACCATAATAAAATAATTCATTTATTCAATCAAATATCAAGAGAAATGTTAAGCAATTACATTAAATAATTGGCCTCTAGGGCATAAACTCTAACAAGTACATGTGAAGACAATAGAATTAAATTAGTTGATTGTTTATGTCGTGTTACAATATTATATTAATGTTATAATGTTATTATTCGAGGTAGCTATGTAAAGGTCTTCGTACCTGGGAGAAGGTTAAATTATATTGAAATAATTCAGTATTTACTCTGATGCTGTAAGAATATATTGAGTAAGTAATGTCTTGACGGCACCGGACTCAGGTTTGAAGATAGATCGGGTTTTCGGGCTGTCACAGCAGCTGCGCTGACCTGTATCCAGATAGCCTTTAAATTCTTGCTTGTTCTGACTTTTCACATTGTCACCAACTTGATTATACCTGAAAGAGATCAAAAATGAACTATGATAACTATTTAACTCTATCAATTATGCACTAGTAAAATCTACGAACTCTATCAAAAATGAACTAAATCATCAATGTGCCAAGAATTAAACATAGGGGGAGAAAGATTTAGACATTGAACAAGAATTAAACAAGGGGGAGAAGAGAGTGAATGGGGTGCCTCCCATCGAGCGCTTGGTTTATAGTCGTCTAGCTCGACTATCCCTTGAGTCATCATTGATTGGCAAGGACAATTGAGGACTTTTGGCGATTGAACTCGCCTTCCCAATAATGTTTCAATCGTTGTCCATTAACCTTGAATGGCTGCTCATAATCCTTGTCCACTATTTCAACAGCACCATAAAGGTATACAATCTTTACCATGAAAGGGCCCGACTATCGGGACTTGAGTTTACCCGAAAAAAGTCCAAGTCTGGAGCTGAATAGAAGGACTGCTTGGCCCGATTCAAACTTCCTTTCGATGATCTTATGGTCATGCCACCTTTTTACTTTTTCCTTGTCCAATTTTGAATTCTCATATGCCTGTAGATGGAATTTATCAAGTTCATTAAGCTGTAGAAGCCTCTTTTCACCTACTGCTGAGAGATTAAAATTTAACTTCCTGATGGCCCAATATGCCTTATGCTCCAACTCCATAGGAAGGTGACAATCCTTGCCATATACCAATTGATAGGGTGACATACCGATGGGTGTCTTGTAAGCGGTCCTATATGCCCAAAGTGCATCATCAAGCTTCATGGACCAATCCTTCCTACATGGATTTACAATCTTTTCTAAAATTCTCTTCACTTCCCTATTAGACACTTCTGCCTGGCCACTTGTCTGGGGGTGATAAGCTCGGGCAATTTCGTGATTCACCCCATACTTAGCTAATAAAGTTATGAAGTATTTGTTGTAGAAGTGGCTTCCTTCATCATTGATTATTGCCCTTGGAGTGCCAAATCGAGTGAAGATATTTTTTTGAAGGAATTTTAAGGCGACATTGGCATCGGTGGTTGGTAAATCATTGGCCTCCACCCATTTTGAGACATAGTCAACTACTAATAGAATGTAGAGGTTACTGAAAGAAGATGGAAATGACCCCATAAAGTTTATCCCCCAAATATCAAAGACTTCCACTTCCAAAATTAAGTTTAGAGGCATCTCATTGCGTTTGGAAATGTTACCTACACTTTGGTATCTATCACAATTTTTGACAAACTGATGGGCATCTGTAAATAATGTAGGCCAATAGAACCCTACTTAAAACACTTTAGCTACAATCCTCTCAGTCCCATAGTGACCTCCATATAACGAAGAATGACATGCATGGAAAATACTAGTTGTTTCACTATATGGGATGCATCTACGAATCATATGATCTGCACACTGCCTAAACAAGAATGACTCATCCTACATGCACTACTACAAAACAGTAAATAGATAACGCGTAACCAACGTTGTGGTTTCTGTCAGCAAAACGTCGTGGTTAAGGGTGTCATCTATTTGACACCCTTTATACAACGTTTTAAAACGTTGTAGTTAGGCATATTATACAACGTTTTTAAAGAAAAAACGTTGTAGATTTGTTTTCCATAAATTAGTAGATTCTCGAAAACGTTGTAGTTTAATATCATAGACAACGTTTAGCCGAATTTATACAACGTTTATAATGTGTCATCTATTTAGACAAATCTATATAACGTTTTTAAACCATAGAAAGACGACGTGTTTAAAATGTTGTAGATTAACATGCAAATGTTGAACAACGTTGTAGCTGTGCTGCATACACAACATTTTTAAAAAGAAAACAAGTTGTGGTTCGCTTATATTACCAGTGCACCTGCAATCTGCTAATGCCATGTTATATAGCTAACAAAAGGTCTAAATTCTCATTTAAATTTAAAGCCAAAATGTATCAACAATACATCCCAATAATACCATTCCTTTACAATTTCAAATTACATCCACCAAAAATATATTGAATTGTAAATTTGATTACATGCAGCCACAAAATAAACCAAACTATCCATAAAATGTCGCTACTACCAAAGCATGTGCAAAAAAGCCTAGGTTCTCCCAAAATACGTACATTCATCTAACCCTGTACATATCCACCGTAAACTCGAGGCTCTACATGTAGCTGCTCACATACGTTGCTCACTCATCCCGTACTTCGTCAATTTGTTCTTGTGTGTACGTTAATCCATTTGCCTTATCCCACTGAAATAAAATAACAACAAATTTTGTATTCAACAAGTTGTACTACTGTATAAATATGATCAACAAGCTGTATTTCATGATCATATGATCAACAAGCTGTATTTCAAAATATCAACAAGCTGTATTACTATATAAATATGAACAAGTTGTATTTCAAAATATCAACAAGCTGTGTTTCAAAATATCAACAAGCTGTATTTCAAAATATTTGTCATATGATCAACAAGCTGTACTACTGTATAAATATGATCAACAAGCTGTTTCTCAAGCTTATTGTACATGACCAACCAAATACCATCTATAACCAAATTTATATATCCAAAAAAATGACCAATAAAGCTGACAAAAAATAACTAACCTTCGCTACAAAGTCCAAACTACCATCCTCAACTATCTCCTTCATAAAACGCATCACAAAATACCCGCACTCCGTGTGTGTTGGTTGTACAGGAGTTCCCTAAACACAATTAGTAATTATGTCATGATAAATCAATAAAAATAACAAAAATCCATAAGTAAACATCTTATGCTAATATATATATATATATATATATATATATATATATTCTCCATTGTGGTGATTTTCGTATTTGATTATTGTTTTGCCCATTAACAGCTTTAATGGCACTTCATGAGCAAGAGGGTGACACATATAACATCATGCACATCCATCTAGAGACACGATTTATTAGAAGAAATCACATTGTAAAACTTTCCAATTGAAGTACATTAAAAACAAAGTAATTTGGAATAACATACGTGTTCACAACTTGTTTCCACTCCTCATCGATTCTACGGCACTTGAGGGAATCCATGAAGTACACAGTATTATTGTCCAGATTGACAATGGTCAACACCCAATGACATCTATACAAAAATCAGCCCCAAACACATTTGTATAGTTAAACCAACAAGTTTTTTAGAATGAGGAGTTTTAATAAAAAAGGTAAAGAAGTTTACCATTATAGATCGAACTAAATATAATAAGTACTAACCCGGAGTTGTAAGGTATAAGGAAATACGTGCCAGGATGTGCTCTTGAAAACTGAGATGCTATGTAACGTGTTTTTTGAGAAATACTTCCACAACCTTTAGCCCCAACCCGAGCAGGGTCCACAAAAGTAATCATCGTTAACATATTTGTCTTCTTCAACACATCATACAAGTACCTAATAATTGAAAACCGTTAAATCAATTTTCTTTCACAGTACCAAATAGAAATATTTATTTAATTATACCTCATGTACATCACTATGCAAGTGCCTGATATTTCTGACATGGCACCAAATTGTAAAATTTCTTCATACAAAATATGGGTTGGACGAGAAAACCCAAAAACTTCCTCGTCGATCACAGTTTTTATGGTGTTTCCCTTAATCTGGAGCGTATTTTTGGCATAACCACCCAACACCTTTAATGAGCTTGGCGTGGGGCGCAGGTTATTCGATTCAGAACTTGTCTTATCGAACGCTAAGCATTTTCCATGTTTCTAGATACAAACACAAGCATATATATTAATGAAATCAAAAATATGTAAAACTGTTTGTTATCTGTTTGTTATCTTAATGAAATCATTAATGAAATCAATGACATATACCTTTAATGGTGGCATCTTTTTGTTAGCATTGTCTTTGTTCTCACCATTGTCAACATCCTCCTTCTCATCAATCAAAATATCCATTTTTTTCACAATGGAACAACTAGCTTTGTCTGAAAAATGTCCACCGTTAAGGGTAGGGGGAGTCAAGTAGTGACCTGGGGGTATTGTTTCACCAGGGGCCGTACACTTTCCATCCAGTTTTGCCTCTATTTACATAATCTTCTGCACCCAAAAATCTCGCTCGTCCGCTACAAGTTTTGTTGCCACAACTTGCCCCTTAGCTCGCTCTTCTTCAAGAAGTTTTTGGACAGTTTGTTTGATACTCTGGCTCATAGACTCGGTTTGGCGTCTTGGTCGGTGAAAGTAGGAACTTGGAGTCACATAACCTCCCACACCTCTAACTCGTCCAGCACGCTCTGAAGTCCCCAATGCCATTGTGAGAATATCATGGCTGCCGATTTCAGTCAACGAACCTTCATCAACCTTTTTCTTCAATTCATCCTAATGCAGTAACAAATAATTCACATTAACCATAAATAAAATTACTGCCACAAAGAAAGAATTCAGCTGACTTATATTGAGTTTCTTACTATTTCCTTTGCTTTCTCAACTGTCTTCTCATCTGGAATATTCCTATGCTTATCTTCGCGGCCTTTCCTCCATAATGTTGCTCGATCTATGTCACCTTCCGCCATTTTTTCCAGCTGTTTCATATAAACATGCATGGACAAATAATTATCTTACAAAATTATCTTACAAAATTTAACATGCATGGACAAATAAAAACTATTACAAAATTTTTACTAACCAGTTCATCCTCCAATCCAGCATATCCTTTGCGTGACAAGCGATGATGATACTGATATTGTGCACGTATTGATTGTTGTTTCTTATGTAATGCCTGCAAAATATGAAGGGAAAAGTGGTTATGTAATTTGAGAAGCAATGATTTATTTGTAGTTAAATGATGATTTATTTGCAGTTAAATGGAGGAAAAGGTACCCTAAACTCTTCAGTGAACCTATGGGATACAAAGGATCTCCAAGCATCAGGTTCAATGAAAGGATACTCTTCAGGGGGGTCACATAAGACTTCTGATTCATTTTCGAAAGGATAAACATAGGTATTGGTTAGTCTAGACTTGAACTCTCGCCATTTACATGCTGCTGATCTTAAAACCATGGTCCGGCTTGTTTAGGACCCGAGATCAACAAAGTCAACATCATGAACTTTCTTTTCATACATAACCAAGGCGGAAGATTATAAATAATCATTATAACAGGCCAACAACTGTATCTACTACTAAGAGAACCATGAGGATTGATCCCATCAGCTGAAAGAGCAAGTCTAAGGCTTCTAAGGTCTTTACCAAACTCCGGCCACTTATCATCCACTAGCTTCTAAGATGGTGAATCTGATGGATGACGCATATAACCGTCACTCATTTTATTATTAGCATGCCAAGTCAAACTCTCAGCTGTCCTGCTAGATTTAAACATACGTTTAAACCTCGGGATAAGAGGAAAGTACCACAACACCTTCGCAGGCACCCCTTCTCTTACATGCTCATTCTTATCCATCTTCCACCTTGAGAGAGAACATTTTGGGCAATTAGTTACCTGGTCAAATTCCTTTCTATACAAGATGCAGTGATTAGGGCAAGCATGTATTTTCTCATAATCCATTCCTAAGGCATGTAAAGTCTTCTTTGCCTCGTACAAGGAGCAAGGTAATTAGTTACCTTCTGGAAGAAGTTCAGTTAGAAAAATCAAGTGCTCTGTGAAACCAACATCACTCAACCCATGCTTTGCTTTTAAATTATAGAGTCTAACAAGTGCACCTAACTTACTAAATTTACAACCAGGGTACAAGGGTTCATCTCCATCCCCAATCACATTAAGAAACTCACACGGATCATTTGAGAAATCCCCAAAACCATTATCTTCCATATCAACTGTTTCAGAGACATAGCCTTGTTCAGTAGTGCCTACAAAAGGTTCATCTGCATCTGACATATTAGGTTCTCCATGCCATATCCAAGTTTGATAACTAGTATCAACACCATTAAAATACAAGTGATCCCGTATAATTTTGGCACCAAATTTTAAAATGTTTCCACATTTTACGCAAGGGCAATGAATAAGATTCACATTTCTCGCGTTGTCTACCGCAAACCTCAAGAATTCATTAACGCCTAGTTCATACTCTCGTGACCTTCTATCAGCACACATCCATGACTTATCCATCTTAAAAAAAACATGTCATCTAGAGTCCAACGCTAAATATAAAACACTAAATATTGATGAAGAAAAATATATATTATCCACATGTCATCTAGAGAAGAATAGAGATAGCGTAAGATGTCTAAAAATTGATACGCATAATTATCCACAGAACTTGTTTTTTGGGGTTGGAGCCCCATTAGTTTGTGGTCTTCAGATTTAGACATAGTCTTCATAATTTCTAAGTAAAGCCACTAGCCCCTACCTTATAACATTATGCATAGTAATGAGTGAATTGCTTATGTATTTTCCAATTTCGGACAATGTTGGATGGTACAAAATAGCCTATGAGGTTAATTATATGAATAGATGGCATCAATATGTTTAGATGTTAGATAACTACTGTTGCTGTGCTGCATGTTGTCCAGTCTAAGACTAAAAAACAAAGGGGAAAAGAAGGTATCACAATAATAGCACTTAAAATTTCTTAATCGTAAAATGTTTGCAATCTAGTCACTTGCACATGCACATTTGTTACCAAGGAAACATCTGGTCAGTTTAGTAGCAAGTGTGGTAGAGTAGATATCTTGGACGCTGTCTAGACATGTGGTGCTTACATCTAATGATTCTTTTGTTTTGTTGAGTTCTGATTTAATGAATGAACTCTAATGCTTTTGACAGTTAGTGATTCCTGTATATAGTTTATTTGTTATTAATTTCAACTCATTTGATCCATCTTGTTACCAGGTAACTTTTATAGGTGCATTTGGGGCCAAAAAGTTGGCAAGATTACTTGACTGCCCCAAAGAAAACCTAATTTTGTAACTAAACCAGTTTTTTATGAATACATGGGACAGACATGACAGTGGTGTTCGGCCTGATGCACCAGCTGTTGATTCCTGTCTTTTGAGGTCGTCAACCCAAGGTAATCTACCTGGTTCTGACAATCCCAAGGATAGTTCAAGTACCAAACATTTGCATGATAATTCCTCTAGTCGGGAGACTAGGGTTGAGGGAACTCGTTTTGTAGATGTCAAAGTTTAGTTTTTGCTTGTTAGTTTGTTTTTTTTGTTTTTTTTAATATATATTTTTCTTCATTAATATTGCTCTGGAACTAGCTAGAGAGAATAACTCATGAACGAGAAAGGTAAAGGTCTCACAGATATCTAAAATTGAACAAATAGGCCTCCTTCATATTATAACCCAAATTAGCTCCAAATATCGTTAAATTTCTAATTAAAACCTAAATTTTAGGGAAAATTAACAAGGGAGAAATTAAAACCTAATTTTTAGTGGAGGCTAGAGACACAGAAACCACCACTGTTGCCACCGCAGCCACCACTATGCTACCACTATGAAAGCAGAAAAACCATTATAACAAAACAAATTGAGCACCTCAAACATGTTTATATACACAAAGACTGTAAATGAGTTAAAAATAAACATATACAAGAACAAATCCAAAGAGATGAAGAACTTACGATGAAAACCTAGCCCCAACACAGCTTATCTTCAAACACCCAATTAAATCTCTTCAGATTTCAGCCTCAGATCGAACGTACACCCAATCAGAACACAACCAAAGAGCAGATAGAGAGAAGGAAAACTGGAGAGAGAAGGAAAAACGAAGAGAATGGCCGAAAGCGAGAAAGGATCTTGAAGAGAGGGAACGAAAGTGGAGAGAAAAAGAACCCTAACTCACGACGGCAGAGAGAGAGAGAACGAAACTGAGAGAAGGAGGATATGTCTTTTAATTTTAAGTCATCAATTGAGCTCCGTGTTTTTTAGATAGATAACGTTTTTTAAAAAAACGTTATCTATCTAAAACCAAAAAAATGACCTTTTAAATACATAACGTTTTCTCATATATATATATACAACGTTTTGTTAAAAAAACGTTGGGTAAAAAAATACCATAACGTTTTTTTATAAAAATGTTGTGGTTTTACTGTTGTCTATTTACTACTTTGTACTAGTGATGTATCTCTTCACTTCATACAAAAACTTCTTCTTCTGTTGATGAGTCAAGTTTGGTGGGAGTATATTGCTTACTAGATAATTGACGAAGTCAGTAAACCATGGAATTTCTGAAGTCACTGTAAACCACTTTTCATCGGGGAAGTACTCATTGATCTCTACCTTGTCCCTCTTATCTTGCTCTGGACTAGCTAATCTGGAAAGATGGTTAGCCACTTAATTTTCTATACCTTTCTTATCCCGAATTTCTAAATCAAACTCCTGCAGAAGAAGAATCCATCTGATTAATCTAGTCTTTGCATCTTTCTTGGATATCAGGTACCTAATAGTAGCATGATCCATGTGAACCACTACTCTTGTCCAATAAGATAGGACCTGAACTTGTCAAAAGCGTAGACAACTGTTAATAGCTCCTTCTCAGTGGTAGTGTAGTTTAACTGAGCATCTGATAGAGTCCTGCTGGCATAATAAATGACATGAAAAATCTTTTCCTTGCAGTGACCTAAGATATCCCTTACCGCGTAGTCACTAGCATCGCACATCAAGTCGAATGGTAACACAACCCTTAAATTCTTTTTTAGTAGGTCAAAGGCTGCCAAGCAATCCTCATCAAATCTGAACGTGACATCCTTTTGCAATAAACTGCACAAAGGTTTTGTAATCTTGGACAAATCCTTAATGAATCTTCGGTAAAACCCCGCGTGTCCCAAAAAACTACGAACCCCCTTTACTGATGTAGGCGGTGGTAAATTCTCAATGGTTTCCAATTTGGCTTTATCAACTTCCAATCCCTTTGCTGAAACTTTGTGCCCTAGTATAATTCCCTCCTAAACCATGAAATGACACTTTTCCCAATTTAGCACAAGGTTGGTTTCCACACAACGCCTTAGCACCATGATTAGATTCTGAAGACAGCTATCAAAAGAGTTTCCAAACATAGAAAAGTCATCCATGAAGACTTCAACATTTTCTCAACCATGTTTGAGAAAATAGCCATCATGCATCTTTGATGAAAGTAGTATGCACACAAGTCAATCAAATTTGATATGATGTAGCATATACTTTGTAATTTTATTCATTTATTAATAAAAGTATTAAAGGCATTTTTACTTATCTACATGATGTTGTTATTTAATATGTAATAAACCCATAGTTTTAAGCAATACTTTTAGAACATGATGATGATCATGTTAATGAGATCTAAATTCTTAGAAAGCTTAAAACTAAAATCGTTTTTAATCGTTAAATTACTAAAAAAGGGATTAGTGAATCCGGATAGATTAGTGCATACGTTACTTGCTCTTAGGAAGAAGATGATTGATCTCATAATCATTTGTGTGGAGACACTAAAGCAAGTATGTACGTGCTTATTAGAGAATAAGTTCACTGAACATGGCTAGCTGAAGGAATACCTAATGGAGTTTTACTCGCCTATCAATAGGAATTCCTCTAGTGATAGTAGTACAAGTGATCCTTCGACTTGAGATCATCATAGTATCTTGTGTATGATGAGTTATACTTTGACATGTCCATTAAGACTTTTAGGGTATATCAAAGGATATGATTGGGTATAATAAGTTGTACATGGAGATAGGTGAATGATCAACAAAGAATCTACCACATCTAGTAAAAGATGAGAATGTCATATGAGATTCGATAAATGACAACTTAGTAGTCCTTGGCCAAGGCAGTATGAAATTAGAAAGGAGTTTCTAATTTGCATTATTTAGAGTTGTGCATTTAGGAATCGAAATATATATAATTAAATAAAATAAGACTTGGCAGTAATTCCATGTCTTATATTTAATTAGGGCATTGTATGGTAGAATGATTGAATTGTACGGTAACTATTCTCTGAAAGGTTCTTTTATGATTAATGTTGAAATCTATATTATCTAGAAAGTCGTTGATCGCTAAAGGGGCTTACCCTTATTGTAGAATAAATTTTATTTATTTAAATGAATTAAATAGTTTAATTTATTTATTTAAATAAGATTAGAATTGTTCTAATTGATTTATTCACAACCGGTTTAATATGGAGAACCTAAAGGGTCACACCGCAAAAGAAAAATATTTATTTAAGAAGTAAATGACATAATTGTAATAATAAGTTAAATGTATTTAATTTAGTCTATGGAGATAGAATAAATTAAATACCTTAATATTTATTATTTAATATTTTAGAAATATTAAATATAAATTAATAAAAGAAGTCTTATTATTATTATTATTACTATTACTATTATTTAATTCCTAATAGGGATTGAGAATTAATTAATAGAAGTACTCTCTCATGAATTCCTAATTGGATTAGGAGTATAATTAATTAAAGGAGTTTAATTAGAATAGAAACCCTAGTCCTAAATAGTTTAGGGAAAAGGTTTTCCTACATTTATAAATAAGAGGAGTCTTATAATAGATTAGGGTTACACACTCTTGCATTAGAATTGTGGAGAGTACTTACAATTTCTATAGAGATAGAAACAAGGGTTTTGCCAACACACATCTTCTTGAACAAGTATTATTCCTTAGTGGATCATCTCTAGAGGTCAAACACTTGGGTGGATAACGTTGATCAAAGAAAGGAATTTAATCGGTGGAATTCAAGGAGAATGCGAAGGAATTGGAGGTGAACTTATACGTGAGAAAGCTAGAATTTTACAAGAGTATAATTATTATTCTCCATCTCTTTCGTTTAATTAATAATTGTTTATAAAGAAAGATCATGGTGATGGTTTGTATAAAATTTTAAAATATGATTTTATCGCGCTTTCGCTTTATTTATGTAATTTGATTGCATGTTCACGTTATATACAAACCTAATAGTGGTATCAAGAGCCAAACTTTATGCGAATTATTAATTGTTTTGATTTCATATATGTATGGGTATGTGTTTGGAACAATTTATTGGACATAACATATTGTATAAAATCATGAGTTTTGAAAACAATTGCAGAAAATCGAGTTTTAGATGAAAAACTGATCAAATTCGCGACTGCAGAAAAATTCAGGAACAGTTCCTAGAAACCGGCGCCACTTCTGCTCTTTGAACCGGTACCGCAGCGCCGTATCCTTTGCCTGGATACGATACGGCGCCGCAACGCTCCTTTTATAACTAAAAGCGGCGTCGCAGCGCCACCCCGCAGACTGCGATTTTTGATAATCTTTTTTTGCAATTTCTCAAAAATTAAAATAAAGAGTTATTTTACATGGTTTATAATTAAAATAAAGAGTTATTTATACGTGAAATTACATTCATGTAACTTTAAATTGCCCATAAAATGATATCAGTGCATATATATAATGGTTTTATTACTAATGAGATAAATGTTATTTATTGATGCATGTGATGTGCATTTGAACTGTTCAATTTGAACTTTATATATACTGTGCAATGAAAAGCACGATGATATGTGATTTACTTGTTATATGTTTACATGTATAACTCTCATATATGGAAATATTGTGAAGCATGCATGATACATGATTTATGTGTTATATGTAACTGTTAAACTTGCGGGCAATGTAGTTGCTCACCCACGCCACAAATAAATTTTTTTTGCAGCTAGCGTGGAAGGACCTGGCTGGTCAGAAGAAGATGTTTGAAGGAAAAATGTTTAAAAGAAGAATTAAAAATCTATGTCGCGACATTGCATTACTTATGACTAATTATTTTTGTTTCCAATATAAGCAAGCCTAGACAACGAAATGAGGGAATATAACTAAGATGGAAAACTTTATTCACTGAAAGGGAAAGAAAATTGAAATATCTAAATATTCCTCTACTCAATTAAATTAAAAATCAACTAAAGATTCTTCATGCTTATGTGATATGTCACTAAGATAAGCTCCAAAGGTTCATCAAGAAACCTTACATTACTAAAGAAGCTCCTCATGCAATTGCTTAAACTTTTTAACTACCGGGCCAAAAGGAATCGTGTTTTCAATAAATGTCGATACCCTTTCTCCAACAATTCCCCTGTTACAAAAAGCACAGAAAGAGAGAAAAGTAGCAACAATAAGAAATATCAATAAAATTAGATGCAAAGGCCAGTGAAATGACAACATATAAAATTATAAGATCTTGTAGTAAATTATACAGCTTAACACTATAAAATCCAAGAGAAGACTATGAATATAAATGTGGAATTAGACAGAAAAGAAGCAAAACATCAGTATAAACAAGAATCATACACAATCTCCTATAATTTGTTTAAACAGCTAAACAACTGAACTGGGGAAGAATTCTTTGAATAGTTAACGCTGTCAGTAATTCAGAAGCATTAATGAAATTAATTTACCTATATATGATTTGTGGAATCGAAAGTAAAATTTTTACCTTATATGTTGTGTCAGAGACCGTAAATTTCAACACTTAAAATATTGATGATGACAATATATTTCTTAAAGATCCTTACACGTTATACGTTGTGTCAGGAACCGTAATTGCAACACTTCTACATACACTGATGATGACAATATACTTCTTGAAGATCCCTGCAACAAACAACTCCATCCTATTTTGTAAGACGATGCATTGAAAGGTTACAAGGTTGATATTATTACAGCACTACTTCCAGATGCTTAAATGACGATTAAAAATAAATAAATAGAAAGCATAAATCCCTCCATAGTTCATCAAGAGTTGAGCCATATTGGAAATAAAATAAAGTTACTCTATAAAATTGCAATGCATAAAACTGTGATCTAACTCAGATTTGGGAAATATTTTCTTTTACACATTTAAAAATAAGGAAAATTCTCTTTCAGCCACCCTATGCCCTCATGGCCACTTAATAAGCAGCAGTACTCGATAAATTACAAATTACAATTAATGGTTCATAAATAACGAAAACTAATTTGTTAACTCTGCAACAACAGGGTGGAGCCATGCAAGGGGATAAAAGTTGTCAAATCGTTGAATCTCAGACGAAATTATGCGTTGGGTATGCATCCTCATATCCGTTATAGTCGTAATACAGCCTTTCTCCCTTGGCAATAGCACGAATAGTGACCAAAATGACCCGGGATTCACCATTTATGTTGTACCTCACGCATTTGAGGTTCTGTTTCTTCCTACCCTCCCTGCATATCAACATTAAATTTGTTTCAACAGCACTAGTGAAATATTCTTAATTTTTGGACAATATCTTGACATGAATAACTGAATTCTGTAATATTTTTGTCAATGGAGCTCGAGCTTTATCGAATATATAATTGAAAGATATAAGGCGAAGAAAGGAGGAACAGATTGTAATCAAGAATTTGAAAACAACAAAGAGTTCACAGGCTTACGGTATATGATTGTTAATGCCATTGATAAAGCGAGCAATGTTTCCACGTTTATCAGGGCAAATAACAAGACTTTCAGATGGATCTGTTGCTAAAAGGAGTGTGATCAAGCTGTCACAATCGTCATTAGCCCGATTCTTAATGTAGTCCACATCTCCTATATACTCTCCAATGAATGTCATAGGTTTTATCGGGTCATCAGCTTCAACTGTATACCTGCAAAAAAAAAATAATAAATAAATAATATATTATATATATATATATATATATTCAATATCCATTCCCTACTGCAGTACTAATAGTGGTTTGACAAAAATGTTATATACCCTTCGCACGAATCAAAAACTACTATAAGGGGAGGACATTCGCCCTTTCTGTACATGTTTCTACATTTGTCCAAGGTTTCTGTATCCTTTTTGGACAGAACCTAACAGATAAACAAAGAGGGTAAGCAATATGGAATCGTGACGATAAGAAATATCTGTCCATACATTAAATCAAATCATAAGATCTTAAATAGGGAACTCAATTGAAATTGAGATGTTTCAAATCCATACCTGCATGCCACCACATTCAAACTTAGCTTGGTTGGCAGATTTAGGGGCCATGCCATGTGTGTAAGTGAGCTCGTCACTAAATACTAGTTTTAGTGATGTTAGGGCTGAAGCCAGAGAGCCCATTTTCTGCAGCCGACGTGCAGGATCTTTGCTTGGAGTATATGGCAACAGAATTCTTGCTTTTTTTTGTACGACTAGTAAACCAGCACGTTTTCGTCGCTTTCCAGCCACTAGAATTTAGTCAAGAAGGGAAAAAAGGATAGTGAGAAATCAAGGTTTTGACCTATGTTGCACGCAAATATTGATTACATAAATGACAGATAATTTCCAAAGAGCGGTCTCTAATTAGAAACTTCATGTCATTTCTATATATGATGACTGCCCCTGCTTAACAGGAACTGGTTTTAAAGAATAGATAAAATGAAGAGGATCAAAAATGTTTATAGATGAGAAAGTACACATTACTTATTGATCTTAAACTATGTCCAGAGCAACTGAGAGAGAGTAGGAGAATTAACCATCTAACAAGCAGGTAGCACTAGATTGGAAAATATTTAATAGTAGTATCGAAAGTTAACTAGATACGAGGATGAAAACAATAAACATATGGCATTGGCTTATCTAAGAAAAGTAAAGTAGCCAATACTTCATTATCAATGCACACAAAGGCTTCAGATTAATAACAAAGCACCAATAAGGAATAAAACTAAAGAACAAGAACAATAACAAGGAAATATATGGCTTCATAAAGCGCGAGAAAACGTGAGAGAATAAAGCTATGACGTCTTTTAACTGGGAAATTGAGTGTTCTATATGAGAAAAATATCACCATTTTACCACTCAAACACGGCACAGAAACTTGATAGCTAAACTTCTAGCATGCGTCCATTATATCATTAGTTGTTCAAAGAAGAGGAAATATGTAACATATAAGATAGCCATGAAGGTTTAAGAGTGCCAACAAAGTATCAAATAATTCATAGAAAAGGGCCTAACAGAGCACAAAGGAGCAGAAAATGAAGACAGATTTCCAAAAGACATCTTAGCCACGAACTAGTTCTCTAATTATTGAATTTTATTCCTTACAATCGAACAAGAAAAGCACATTTGAAACTGTCAAATCATCTAGTGGTAAGAGCTCGACTAACAATTGTGAGCTTTCAGGTTCAAACATGAAGGCAACCACTTTCGGCACAATGTTAAAAGTAACTTTTACCAGCTCCACTCTCCTAACGGCCTTGATCGATGAGAACAAAGGGTAATGACTTTTTAACTTCTAAATAGTCCCTAAAAAGGAGGTGCCAGTTCCTTTGACCGAATATTTTACAAGTTATTGATCAAAGTCTTGACTCTTTGATTAGAAGTGGTTCGGGAATTATTTGAAACAATAAAGACATGAAAGAGGAAGTACAAACTTCAGAGGCAATGACAGGAGCCAATGCATATGACTTTGGAAGTGGGAGTGTTTATTTCGACATTGAATGACTATTAAATCATGTTCAGTTAAATTATGTAAAGTAGCTCGGCTATCTACATACTTAACTAGATTGTAAAGACAAAGTAAGTACCCAAGTGAGGAGGTAAAGCTCTTCGTTAAATGTACTGAAGAACAAAACCATTCATAAAACTTATATTAACTATTTTTGTACTTTACTTGGTGAACAAACAGCTGGAGTAAGGGGGAGAGTTTAGCAAAGAGAAACACCAAGGACATGATAAAGACATCAGAAAGCCTAATGGCTCCATGTGTACTAAAATGACTCTCCTTTTTGGCGGCGTTCTGAATTAAATATTTTTTATTGTTCTTCAAGATTAATATAAAGAGAGGTGTATTCTTATTTGTAAAAGGTTTGTGGGTCGTTTTTTGGATCCGTCTGCTCTTAGAACCAACTTATACTCTTCCCTTCTAACATCAACCAAACTCCATATTAAATTCCTACTATGTTTAATGCGTCATTATTTATTATAACTTCTATTTCATATCAAGAATTTTAACCTGCCCTAGCCACCAAGACATGTACGTTGTAATTCCCCAGGCTATAGAAGAGCATCATTCTTCTTGCCTTTCTCGGGCTTATAAAACATGTTCCCCAGGTTATAGAAACCCCAGTCCCCAAATAATAAAACTATAAATAGAGAAGGATTAGTTGTGTATTTGGAGGTGCCAATAGCATCCAAACTCACACTTAATATAATCCCTAGTTTAAGATTTCACCAACCATTTGGAGATGTCAATACAACTCGCATTTTTTTATCATACAAACATAAATAAATAAAAAATATTAACTATAACAAAATATAGACACTTTAAAAATTTAGATATACACCAATTTTGTAAAATAATAACATACATAATAAAAAGGAATTAATATTTTTACAATGGGAATTGATATTTTCGCAAAACTCATGAATAGTAAGTGAGCCCCAATTTCAGGAGACATCATGGAAATAACATTTTTTCCTTGTAAAAATAGTAATTTTCTAAAATAATAACAATAACAATGTTGATCATGATCATTATTATATAAGAATAACAAATTACCTTGGGGTGATATACATTTCACCAAAACATGGTTACATTTCTGGATCCGAAAGAAATCCAGAATCTTAGTTTGCGTAAACCCTGAAAAAACAACATACATTCTTTAATTCCCCATTTCATACACACAGCTCAAGAATTCTTAATTTAAAAATAAAATCAAATCAAAATAATCGCGCGATAAAATAACAAATAAATATAAAAAATCGTACGTTTGAGGGGACTCTCAACGAAGCAGTTCCGACAATACCAAGAGCCAATAGGTACCAGAACCACAACTGGCCGGTTACAAAACATGTGAAATCCTTTATCACATCTGTCACAAAGGAGCATCTCCTCATCTAGCTCGCCCGACCCGCATTGCTCGCACGCCATTTGGTCGTAGTAGTCGGCGCCGACTTCGATCACCGCGTACTTGGCGACCTTCATGATATCCACGATAGACCTGAACTTTTTCGACTGTGGAAAGGACGTCACATAGCAGCGGTGGGGCGACTCCGTACGGCGGAGGGCGGGGAGCGGCGACGGCGGCGTTCGAAAATGCGGCGAGCTGGAAGGCGCCATCGGTGGGGACTGTATGGGGATTTTGTGAATTGTACGTTTGATAGTGACAATTTTTACAATATTTTTTTTATAATATTATTCCTTTTCTTACAGAGAGATTTTGTAAGAAAGGAAAATGGAGGAGTGAGAGAGAGAGGGGAGGGGGGTGAGGGTAAATATAGGTGGTGACATGTGATGGATTATGCTAATGTGCACATAGGATGCACACGGAATGGCAATGTGGGCACCTTTAGAAATAATTTGAAAGACCAAATGGGCTTAAGAGTGATGAGGAAAGGATTTTCGAATGAATACTATTTATTGGTTTTTTAGTAATTTGATAATTAAGGACACAAATTTGAAATGGGTTTTGGTAATTTGATTATGAGGTTTTACGCTATTTAGCCGTTAAAATTTGAGTGACTAAAATGGGCCTATGAAAGATGAGTAATGGATTTTAGGGTTAATATTGTTTTATGGGTTTTTAGTAATTTGGAAATAAAGAGATAAAATTGAAATGGACTTTAGTAATTTAAAGTTTGAGACAAAATTGATATGGATTTTAGTAATTTAAGGTTTTAAACTATTTAGCCGTTTGAAATTTGAAAGAGTAATTAATGGGCTTAATTAGGTGTGATGAGTAAAATGAGAGTATATTAAATACTTTATGCTATTTTAGTAATTGTTTGTTGTTATATATGATAATAAATTTTGGCGATGGATAATGTCAGAGCATTAATTATATTATCAAAATAAATATGTGTTTAGCGACACGTTTACTCTTGTTTTAATGACACTTTGAACTTTCAGCGACACATAATTATTACCTTGACATTATCGATTATCTTAATTTATGTCGATATTAAATAGGTGTAGGCAAGGAAATTGTACCTTACTCGGATTAGGATTTCGTGTGAGCTGAGGAGTAGAGAAATTCACGAAGATACAAAAATAATTGAAGAGTTCAAGAAGAGAGAAGAACATGTAGACAATTACTCTAGCAATACGTGGCAAAACTCTATTTGTTGGGGCAAGGTTGATTCATGGATTAAACTGATAAAATAATTTGCATTCTGTTTTTGGGGTCATCCATATAGTAATTAATATCTGATTTTTTAGCTTATTGCCGACATAGTAATATATATATATATCACATTATTAGTTCTCAACTAGCATAATAATTCAAATTAACTAAAAGCATTAAAATTAATTAAATTTTTACTAATTTATATTTTAATATTAAGAATTAAATATCATGTCACTTTTAATTCAAATTTTAAAATAAAAGGATTCCTCACGTTTTTTGTTCTTGTTCCTAAACTAGTATTAAAGAGCTAAAGTCAAATATAACAATCTAGTAATTATTATTATTATTATTATTATTATTATTATTATTAGCGAGTATTGGACATAAACGTAGCACGTGGTGATTGATGTGGCCAAATTAAAATGTCTAAGAGAGTAAGAATACTAAACTACCCCTAAGATATTATGTTAGTCTATTTATAAAACTAAAAAAATAAAATAAAAGTAAAATTTAAGTGTTTGCGATGTCGGATCTTAACTTGCTGGAATCATACTACATCTGACTTTTTAGTTGAAGGAAATGATGTTAGCCTGCTTACAGATAAGACTAAAACTGATTGTGCTGTATTTTATAAAATTATTTCCAATAGAACAATCTTTTACAAAAAAAATAATTTGAAATTTTCTTTTGGGGTTAGTATAAATACTCGTTCCGTTCCAAAAGTAGAGATACAATTTGACTTTAAAAATTAAACGACGGTACATTAAATTTTAAAATTGATATGACTAATAAAAATTTAAAATAAAATAAAATTTATGATTAGTTTTTGTTATATACTATATAATTATAATAATTGTATCAACTAAAATTAAATAAATTCACATTAATTTGAAGTTTAATATGTCGTTTGATCTTAAAATTTAAATTGTATTTTTATTTTTGGAACGGAGGGAGTATATTATTATGAGATTTAATATTTTTCACATATAAAAGTGATACTTCGAGAAGTTTCTCCTTACATTAATAGTGAGGTCCACCCTTATGTAAGAGAGTAACTTGTTAAAGTAATACTTGTGAGTATTTATTGTATAACCATTATTATATTATAAAAGTAAACCACTTTTATAATTTAAATCAAAAAAATTAATCATAGACACAAACAAATATTTGTCTTTATAAAATTTGGTTGACCCTACTTAACTATATGAAACTAGTATTTTATGTTTATTTATATTTTGTTTACTTTTAGATACATCCATTTATTGATAAAATAGGTTTTACTTGAGAACATATTTTTGAATACAGAGAAAGTATAAGATAGTTGACTATTTTTGTTTTTGAGACCTCCAATCTCTTTTTCATAACATTTATATTGTTTTAAAATTAGAGATACATTTAAATTTTTAAATTTTAAAATAACATAATTTTATAAAATGATAGAATTGCATTCCCAAGTTTATTTTATTTTGTGTATTGCATCCTATACTTCAAAACGTGATACTTTGCATTCTACACTTTTAGCGAACAGACAAATAACACTCTTCGGTTCAAAATTTGTTGCTAAAAATGATGAGGTTAGTGTTTAAAAGTGATAGATTTTGCACTTTTAGTGACGAGGTTAGTGTTTAAAAGTGACAGATTTTGCACTTTTAGTGACGGATTTTGAGTTGAAGTATATTATGTGTTGGTTCGCTAAAAGTGCGGATACAAAGTATTACGTTTTGAAGTATAGAATGCAATATACAAAATGAGATAAATTTAAGGGATGTAAAGTACATTTAACTCTATAAATTATCATTTTATAAATGTATATCTAATTTTAGAACGCGTGTATAATTTATCCAAGATAAGATATGTGGGAGGTGGTGAATATAGAGGGAAGTATGTGTATATCACACACTCTATGTGTAAATGATACAATAAAGAAAAAATAAGACCTCATAATAAAAAAAATAAAGTTCGACAATAGGAAAATAAACCAATATATATATATTGTAGGTAAGGAAATTTACACTTTGCTAGGGTTAGGGTTTCGTATTGGCTGGAGAGGAGAGAAATCCACGAAGAGTACGGAACTGATTGATTGATTGAAGAGGGGAGAAGAACAGGTAGGCAATTACTCCAATGACACGTGGCAGAACTCCTAGAATCCGGAAACCGGGTTAGGGTAGCAGGGATTCCGAGAGCCTTCTAGAGTCTTCGAGTTGTGAGAGAGTTTCAAGTGTTTAGAGCTTCCAAGAGTCTAAGTGTAATGTCTTCAGAGAGATCCCCTTTTCTTAGAATAGAGGGGCTATTTATAGAGTTTTCCTGGAAAATAGTCACATGCCAGACACATGTTTTAAGGGAAATTCCCGAAATACCCTTTAATTATGTTTTAAAGGAGAAATTCCAGAAATGCCCTTTAATCATCAAAGTAATGCCCAAATTGCCCTGTTCTTCTAGCCACCAATCCAATCCCTCAATCAATTCCCAAAATGGGTCGCATCCACGAGTCTTCTGCCTTGGAACACGTGGAGACTTCCCCGGGTCTAGTACATTTAATTAGGTCACATAAACCCTAATTTGTACATTTAATTAGGTTTTTTGTAAACCCTAATTTGTACATTTAATTCAATTAGGTCATGTGAACCCTAATATGCACTTGGGCCCACATTTGCCCCCTGCGCGAGAGTCACGATTCCTGAGAGACGCTCGTGCAAAATACTCCAGGTTTGTGAATGATTTTGCGTGACTCCACTTGTCCAAGTAATGCTTGGTAAATCATCTGAAAGCTTCTTCATTTTGCTCAATATTTATTTCCTTATTTTCTGAGAATTAAAACAAGGAAGATCATCAGCTCCAAGAATCAAATCTTTTTTTATAATTTAGAAACAAAATCTGCCTTTATTAGAATTTTATAAAGCAAGATCTTTTTCAAACATTCAATATATATATATATATATATATATATATATATATATATAATTTCGAAATTGTCATACTATTATCAAATAAATATATTTTCGAAATTTTATTAAAATACCAAATTCAAGCAATATTCGAAAATTTATATATTTATTTAGAAATAAGCTCAAATAAACTTATCTTTAAATTGCGAAATCTTCTTTAAGAGGAACAGAGAGATTGTTTCCTTTACTATTGCAAGCTTGCAATTGGAATATATATATCTCCCAAGTCACTTAGGCCTTTCTTTTCATCGTGCAAAATTTTTCCTCTCCTCATTCAAGTCTGAAGATCACCAAGAAGTCGTCAAACCAACAGTTTTCAGCTTGGGAACAAGGTAAAAAAAAACAATTTCTTCTTCTCTTTTTTTCAGTTTATTTGAGTACTTTCTACCGAACTTTTTCTTGACTTGCTTCTCCTACGTTTCTTCTCAGGTTATTGTAGCTTTTCTTTTGTCTTCCGAGCCCCGTTACTTGGATTATATCTCGGTAGGGTTCCCTCGGATAATAAAGGAAAACACAATATTTATTGACAACGAAGCATCCGTTCGAAAAAGTAATCTGTGGGGCACCAGAATTTTCAAGGTACACAAAATTTTGTTTTTTTTTTTTTTTTTTTTTTTTTTTTGCCTAGGGGCCCGAACCCTAGGGTGGCCGAACCCTAGGTGGTCGAACCCTAGGTTGTTTTTTTTTTTTTTTTTTTTTTTTTTTTTTTTTTGTAGGAAGTCGAACCCTAGGGGGGGCCGAACCCTGGGGGGGCCGAATCCTAGGGGGTCGAACCCTAGGGAGCGAATCCTAGGAGAAAATGTACTAAAATTTTAACATTGGGAAGCGTGATCACTGTTTTGACCATAACTTTTGTTCCGTTTGGAGTCTCGGGGCCCATAATATATCAAAACGACCGTATCGACGAGCCCTTCAAAAGTCATCGCCAACGGCCATGACATATATCGAAATAATCCAAAAAATGGCTCCGAAGGATGCATTTTGGCTGTCCGAAGTTTTGTGGAAAAATTTCAAATCTTGTTTTTCTTTCATAATTGTGATTTTGATCCTTCCCTGACTCCATTTCTTCTTATTTTCAGGTATTCTCAAGTGAAAGGCTCAAATTCTCCATTTGCCATGGTAAGCCTACTCAAGCTCATATGCCTTACTTGACATCCTTAGTATCCTCATGTGGGGTCTTCCTTACTTGCAGGCCTCGTGTACCGGATGCTCTGAAGACTTGAAGACTTCTAGGGTAACTCCCTTCGTCAATGATTGTGGAAAGGCAAAAAAGCTTGTTTCTTTATGTCGCGGCTTGCGAAGGTTGGGACGACTTCCCCCATTCCGATCGCAGTCCCCGCATGTGCATAGAGATACCAAGTGCGTTGCATGCTTGATAGAAGCTTTTAGGCGGACTGACCATTATACTTCATGATTTCATGATGACACAATCCTTTCAGACTTCATCTCGGGTACCTCCTCGAGTTCCTCCCCCAGGATCCTCTGCTGTCGGGGAGATGAGATGTACTTGCTCTAGAGTAAAGCCGAGGATCCTTGTTTTTAAATTGTCAAGGATGATGATGATGATGATGATGATGAGGATGATAATGATATTCCCATTGGATTTCGCATGGATACGGCAAGTGAGGTGGCGACCTCCACTACTGGTGAACCTCGCTGACATAACATGATTGTTGTCAAGTCCTCCTCACCTCATGATGATCGTGTCAGCCTTAATGTTGACGATTTCATGTCTGATGTAGGCTTAGGTCCTGCTATGGTTAGTACAGTTCCATCGTCACGCCCACATATAACGTCTTCTCATGACAGCTTGGAGGGTACCGGTGACACCCATGTTGATGCTGATGCTATTATGACAGTTAATCCTCCTCCCCCGAGGGGGAATCCTGCGAAACCGATGGTTGATTTCCATCCTCCCCAGAAGGATTCTCCCGAGGCTTCACCTAAAAGGGAGGGTATAGTTGCGAGTTCTTTGGGTGGGGCATCGATGCTTTACTTTCTTTGCCCGTTGAGGAGCTCGCTTTCTTCATCTTGATTCTGCCACCTCGCCTTTTAGTGACCTCGACTATCCACCCAATAACAAAGATGTCGTGGAGCTACATGCATTCTCTAAGCCCGTGATTTGTGCAGCTCTTCTCCCGATGAATATTTTCTCGTGCGGGGCTGGATTTCCTCACTTCTAGGTATGGCTTTTTGTAGCTTTTTGTTATTTCCTGTATCAAAGAACTCATTTATATGTCATTTATCATAGTAGAGTTTCTTTAGCATTAGTGATTGTCTTTAACTTGAATTTTTTCCTTAAGACCCAATGTTTAGTATTGAATCATAAGTTATTCATATTAATACTCCAAGACAACAATATTCATAATAATGAGAGTAAACATGCAATTTTTCGATTTCTCGCAAACTAACACTTGAATCCATACTTTTAAAATCAAAGAATATCCAAGTATAAGTGAAAGTTTGACATTTTTATTAATAATCATATTGAAAAGCACAATGTTTCAAAAAATTTCATAATAATAATAGATTTTGCTTTTGTCGGATAAAGCATAACGTTCGCCACTTTTAGAGATAAAGTGTAACTTTCTCGGGTTTGAGGGCTTATAGTCAGGTGCCTCGATTACTTTTAGAGTTGAAAGTATAACTTTGAGGACTTATAGTCAGGTGCCTCGATTACTTTTAAAGTTGAAAGTATAACTTTGAGGACTTATACTCAGGTGCCTCGATTACTTTTAAAGTTGAAAGTATAACTTTGAGGACTTATAATCAGGTGCCTCGATTACTTTTAAAGTTGAAAGTATAACTTTGAGGACTTATAATCAGGTGCCTCGATTACTTTTAAAGTTGAAAGTATAACTTTGAGGACTTATAATCAGGTGCCTCGATTACTTTTAAAGTTGAAAGTATAACTTTGTGCCTTATCCCTTGGTACGTCGTGCCAATTGTTTGGCGTATAGGGTTTCATAAGGGCTTAAGTTGCATGCCTCGTCACTTGGTCATCCAATTTCTTGGCAAGTGCAATCCACGAGGACTTGACCACCGTCGTGGGTGGATTTTTAATTCGTCAATTCTTGTGTCTCCTCCCTTGGTCATCCAATTTCTTGGCATGGGTTACTCTTTTTTTTTTTTTTTTTTTTTTTTTTTTTTTTTTTCGTCCTCTTGGGCTACACCCTGGGTAATAATGTTGCATGTTTCTTTTCCTTTGTGGTTTGGAAGTGGCTTTTCATACATGGTGCTTTTCTTTTCACAGTTCGATTTCTCCGGCTGCCAGCTTCTCATGGTATATCCTCCGCATACTGTAACAGTCCATAGTGGAATGTCCTGCGTACTGGTGGTACACACAGAAATCTGGTCTTCTTTTCATCTCTTCCGTCACCACAAATTTAGGCGTTGGGGGTTTCACCACTCCGTGCTCAACCCATTGTTCGTACAGGCCCCTGAATGCCTTCTCACTGCATGTGATAGCCTCTGGAACTGACATCCTGGTATACTTGCCCCCAAGTTTTTCTTTACTTTGTTCAAAATTTCGCTCATTCTTCTCCCTCTTGCCCCCTTGTGGGTTTGACTGAGAGTCAGCCAAAGCCACAATTGCTGTTCTCTTGCCCTTCCATGTAACCATCGCATGGTTGATGGGAACTGTCACGATTCCTCCCAAATCTTGTGCGAAGGATGAGAGGGTTGCAAATGAATCACAGGCCTTTGTAATGAGATGGGGCTTGAAGGAGTCTAGAGCACCATTGTTGCATATGCTAACCAAGTTCTTCTCTTCAATTGGCTCGGCACACTTCTGTGCTTGGGCCCTGAATCTGTCCACATAATCTGACAGCTCCTCATTCGGCTTCTGCTCGAATCGCATCAGTTCTACAATAGTTACCTGTTTTTGCACATAGAAAAATTTCTTAAAAAATTGCAATTTCAGATCATCCCAATCATGGACTGATCCCTTCTCCAAATTGTAGTACCAACTGAAGGCACTATCCGTCAAAGTCTTGTTAAATTCCCTCATCAACAAATTATGGTTATTCACCTCATCATAACCCAACCATGGAGACATCGACTCCACGAACCTGGCAATATGCTCCCTGGCATTCCCTTTCTCCCCGTTATACTTTGGGAACTGCGGGGGGTGCTCAATATACCCTGCCGGGTACGGTTATCTCCGCACATGTGCCGGGTAGGGTGGAGTAAAGTCCAACTCTGAAGGTCGGGATGTCTGCTTGCGAAATTGATTGATCACATCGATCATATCATCCTTCGTCACATACTGGCTCGTGGTATGGACTCTTTGAGGGGCTGTGATATATTGATGCACAGGTGGTGCGTATGGTAAGGAAACTGGCTGGTGTACACTTGCATCCTGCACAGTTTGCATCAGCGGTGCTTGTCGACTTGTTCGTTGGATGTGGCTCGGGAATGGTCGGTATCTGCACTTGTGAAAATGCTGGGAGAGTGGGCGGGACGATGTTGGGCTGAGGTTGGCTCACTTCCAATCTGAGTTGTGGCACATCACCGCTGTTTTGGAGCTCCAAGTGGATGATTGGAATCGGCTGACTCTCCGTTGTTGGAAGCACAGTCGGATTCTCTTTGTTGTTGTTGTTGTCTTCCACTTCTGCTCGTTCCCCCTGCGAACTTCCTGGGAACATAGCCCTGAAAGTGGAGATTTGCATCAACTGCTGGCGGAAATTCTCCATCTCTTCCTGCTTCCTTTGCATTTCCAACATCATGGCCATCATCATCCCTTGGCCTTCTCGTGCCTCCTGTAATGCCTTGAGCATCTCCATCTGCACAGCATTCACAGTCGTTTGCGCTCCAGTTACTTCCTCACCTTGCCTTCCTGCGTTTGTCTGTCTAGCGCTGGTTTGTTGTTGATCAGCCATTTGGGGTGATGTTGAGCTTCCTTCCGAAATGTCTTCTAAGATAGGTTGATCAAAATCCAGATTCGCGCTTTGGAGCACTGGATTTACTTGCCTTGAAATCGGATCCGGTGAAGTGATGCTTGTTGTCGGTGAAACTCTTCCTGTAATTCTCCCACTTCGAGTTGTGGGCATACCCTTCACGAATTCTACACCTCCCCAGCAGAGTCGCCAAATAAATGTAGGTAAGGAAATTTACACTTTGCTAGGGTTAGGGTTTCGTATTGGCTAGAGAGGAGAGAAATCCACGAAGAGTACGGAACTGATTGATTGATTGAAGAGGGGAGAAGAACAGGTAGGCAATTACTCCAATGACACGTGGTAGAACTCCTAGAATCCGGAAACCGGGTTAGGGTAGCAGGGATTCCGAGAGCCTTCTAGAGTCTTCGAGTTGTGAGAGAGTTTCAAGTGTTTAGAGCTTCCAAGAGTCTAAGTGTAATGTCTTCAGAGAGATCCCCTTTTCTTAGAATAGAGGGGCTATTTATAGAGTTTTCCTGGAAAATAGTCACATGCCAGGCACATGTTTTAAGGGAAATTCCCGAAATACCCTTTAATTATGTTTTAAAGGAGAAATTCCAGAAATGCCCTTTAATCATCAAAGTAATGCCCAAATTGCCCTGTTCTTCTAGCCACCAATCCAATCCCTCAATCAATTCCCAAAATGGGTCGCATCCACGAGTCTTCTGCCTTGGAACACGTGGAGACTTCCCCGGGTCTAGTACATTTAATTAGGTCACATAAACCCTAATTTGTACATTTAATTAGGTTTTTTGTAAACCCTAATTTGTACATTTAATTCAATTAGGTCATGTGAACCCTAATATGCACTTGGGCCCACATATATATATATATATATATATATATAAATGTGTGTGTGCAAAAATTAAATTTACAAACTAATAACTACATGGTGTTAATCATAACTACTCCCTCCGACCTCTAAATAATGGTTTAAGGTATAATTTTTGTTGTTCTTAAAAGGATGACAATAAATATGTAAAGTAAATTATAAATATGTTATTTAGTAAAGTCCAAATATAAATAAAAGAAAGACTCATCACTTTATGTAATTTTCTAGAGCCATAAGAATAAAGTTGTAATTTTTTTTTCTTTCTTCTATTTTAGTTTTATTAATTTGCGTGAAAATATACTTAGGACATTATTAGAAGGAGGAAAGGAATATTACAATAGGACATTTTTTTTAACATGAGAAAAAAAACAATAGAACATCATCAAAAAGTTTTTTTTTTAACTTCTTGAGTAACCAAAGGGTAAGATCTGTACAAAAATTGGCATGATCTGGTTAGGGTGAAGTTAGAGTTAATTTCATAGTAGCAAGTTTTATAATTATTATTGTATTGGGTTTTAAAAAAATTACATTAATAAGTTTTATAACTTTTTATTGTAATGATTAATATAATATTTTTTATACCTGTAAGTAAAGAAAATTACACCTTGCTAGGGTTAGGGTTTCGTGTTGGCTGGAGAGGCGAGAAATCCACGAAGAGCACGAAATTGATTGATTGATTGAAGAGGGGAGAAGAACAGGTGGACAATTACTCCAATGACACGTGGCAGAACTCCTAGAATCCGAAAACCGGGTTAGGGTAGCAGGGATTCCAAGAGCCTTCTTGAGTCTTTGAGTTGAGAGAGAATTGTAAATGTAATGAGCTTCCAAGAGTCTAGGTGTAATGTCTTGAGAGCCATCCCCTTTTCTTAGAATAGAGGGACTATTTATAGAGCTTGCCTGGGAAATAATCACATGCCAGACACATGTTTTAAGGAAAATTTCAGAAAGACCCTTTAGTCATGTTTTATAGGAAAAATTCCAGAAATGTCCTTTAATCATCAAAGTAATGCCCAAATTGCCCTGTTCTTCTAGCCACCAATCCAATCCCTCAATCAATTCCCAAATTGGGTCGCATCCACGAGTCTTCTGCCTTGGAACACGTGAAGACTTCCTCGGGTCTAGCACATTTAATTAGGTTTTTGTAAACCCTAATTTGTATATTTAATTAGGTCACATGAACCCTAATTTGTACATTTAATTCAATTAGGTCATGTAAACCCTAATATGCACTTGGGCCCACATTTGCCCCCTACGCGAGAGTCACGATTCTTGAGAGACGCTCGTGCAAAATACTCCAAGCTTTCGAATGAATTTGTGTGAACCCCTTGTTCAAGTCTTGCACACAAGAGTTCTAGAAGAGGGAACCCCTAGGAGCCAAACCATTAGGGTTAAACTCTAAGGAGGCAAGACCTAGAAGGGCTCTTCCTTGAACCTCTTGGTAGATCATCTGAAAGCTTCCTCATTTTGCTCAATATTTATTTCCTTATTTTCTGAGAATTAAAACAAGGAAGATCATCAGATATCACTAAACAAAATCCAATAATCAAATCTTATTTTATTATTTAGAAACAAAATCTTTCTTTATTATAATTTTATAAAGCAAGATCTTTTTCCTTAAGAAAATCAAACATTCAATATACATATATATATATATATATAATAATTTCGAAATTGTCCTACTGTTAGGAATAAAATATCAAATATCGAATATACATATATATATATATATATATATATATATATATATTAGATATTGATTTAAAATACCAAATCTAAACAATTTTCGAAAATTTATATTTTTATTTAGAAATAAGCTCAAATAAACTTATCTTTCTATTGCGAAATCTTCCTTAAGAGGAAAATAAAGATTGCTTCCTTTGGTATTGCAAGCTTGCAGTTTGAATATATATATCTCCCAAGTCACTTGGGCTTTTTTTTTTTCATCGTGTAATTTTTGTCTTGGCATTTTCTCTCCTCCTTCAAGTCTGAAGATCACCAAGAAGTCGTCAAGCAATCGTTCTCATCTTGGGAAAGAGGTAAGAAAGCAATTCCATCCCTATAGGGCCAAATCTTAAAGGTTGAACCTTATAGGGTCATCCTCCCTTCTTCTTTTTCTTTCAATTTTTCAGTTTATTTGAGTACTTTCTGTCGAACTTCTTCTTAACTTGCTTCTCCTACGTTTCTTTTCAGGTTATTGTAGCTTTTCTTTTGTCTTCCGAGCCCCGTTACTTGGATTATATCTCGGTAGGGTTCCCTCGGATAATAAAGAAAACACAATATTTATTGACAAAGAAGCATTCGTTCCAAAAAATTAATTTGTGGGGCATCAGAATATGCAAGGTACACAAAAGAAATCCCCCTAGGAGTGGGCCGAACCCTATGGTTTTTTTTTTGGCGCGCCCCAGGGTGGCCGAACCCTAGGGTGGTCGAACCCTAGGAGGGGGCCGAACCCTATTGAGCCTTTTTTTTTTGCAGGGGACCGAACCCTAGGGAGGCCGAACCCTAGGGAGGTCGAACTTTGGAGAAATATCACCAAAATTTGAACATTGGGAATCGTGATCGCTGTTTTGACCATAACTTTTGTTCCGTTTGGAGTCTCGGGGCCCATAATATATCAAAACGACTGTATCGACGAGTACTTCAAAAATCATCGCCAACGGCCATGACACATACCAAAATAACCCAAAAAATGGCTCCGAAGGATGTATTTTGGCTGTCCGAAGTTTTTTTGAAAAAATTTCAAATCTTGTTTTTCTTTCATAATTGTGATTTTGATCCTTCTCTGACTTCATTTTTTCTTCTTTTCAGGTATTCTCAAGTGAAAATATCAGATTCTCCCCTTGTCATGGTAAGCCTACTCAAGCTCATATGCTTAACTTGACATCCTTAGTACTCTTATGTGGAGTCTTTCTTACTTGCAGGCCTCGTCTACCGGATGCTCTGAAGACTTGAAGACTTCCAGGATAACTCCTTTCGCCAATGATTGGGGAAAGGCTCCCTTTTTTTTGGCCTTTTGACACCCTTTGGGAGCGAGTCCAGACTTACGATTACACAACTTTTCCTTCACCAGATAAAGAAGGCTTATTTCTTTATGTCACGGCTTGCGGAGGTTGGGACGACTTCTCCCATTCCGGTCGCATTCCCCGCATGTGCATAGAGAAACAAGAATACCCTTTCAGTCCCTTTCGCTTCCTATCTGACTCATCTAGCCGTCTTCAAGGATGGCAACATTGGACTGACAAAATCCTCGGGAATGTTGAGTATAAGGCTATACTAAAACAAGGAAGGCATATATCATTCCATTCAGCTATGTAGGGCATTCAGCTCTGTAGGGCATTCAACCATGTAGGGCATTCAGCCATGTAGGACATTCAGCTATATAGAGATCTACGTATTATGACGCCCTTACTGTGTTGATTTCCCATGGGTACGTTTCTGAATGCACATTCATTACTGTTTGGAGGAATTCACCCATACTCTAGAGTATGTCTGCTTCCTTTTCTTTTTTCAAATTATGTTCTTATATATCCTGCAGTCTTCCTGTTGCTGCTTCGGCTTCTTGTAGCCCATCCAGACTGTCTCCTAGGGATACCAAGTGCGTTGCATACTTGATAGAGGCTTTCAGGTAGGCTGGCAATTATACTTCATGATTTCATGGTGACACAATCCTTTCAGACTTCGTCTCGGGTACCTCCTCGAGTTCCTCCCCCAGGATCCTCTACTTTTGGGGAGATGAGAGTTACTTGCTCTAGAGTAAAGCCGAGGATCCTTGTTTTTAGATTGCCTAGAATGATGATGACAATGATGATGACAATGATGTTCCCATTGGATTTCTTATGGGTACGACAAGTGAGGTGGTGACCTCCACTAGTTGTGAGCCTCCCTGGCATAACATGATTGTTGTCGAGTCCTCCTCACCTCATGATGATCGTGTCAGCCTTAATGTTGACGATTCCATGTCTGATGTAGGCTTAGGTCCTGTTGTGGTTAGTACAGTTCCATCTTTACGCCCACATATAACGTCTTCTCATGACAGCTCGGAGGGTACTGGTGACACCCATGTTGATACTGATGCTATTATGGCAGTTAATCCTCCTCCCCCGAGGGGGAATCCTTCGAAACCTATTGTTGATTTCCATCCTCCCCAGAAGGATTCTCCCGAGGCTTCACCTAAAAGGGAGGGTACAGTTGCTAGTGCGTTGGGTTGGGGCATCGATGTTTTACTTTCTTTGCCCGTTGAGGAGCTCGCCTTATTTGACTTTCTTCATCTTGATTCTGCCACCTTGCCTTTTAGTGACCTCGGCTATCCACCCAACAACAAAGATGTCGTGGAGCTACAGGCATTCTCTAAGCCCGTGATTTGTGCAGCCCCTCTCCCGATGAATATCTGTTCGTGCTGGGCTGGATCTCCTTACTTCTAGGTATGGCATTTTGTAACTTTTTGTTATTTCCTGTATCAAAGAACTCATTTATATGTCATTTATCATAATAGAGTTTCTTTAGCATTATCGATTGCCTTTAACTTGAATTTTTTCTTAAGACCCCATGTTTAGCATTGAATCATAAGTTATTCAAATTAATACTCCAAGACAACAATATTCATAATAGTGATAGTAAACATGCAAATTTTTCGATTTATCGCAAACTAACACTTGAATCCATACTTTTAAAATCAAAAAATATTCAAGTATAAGTGAAAGTTTGACATTTTTATTAATAATCATATTGCTTTTAACGAAAAGCACAACGTTTCAAAAAAATTTCATAAAGATAATAATAATAGATTTCTGCTTTTGTCGGATAAAGCATAACGTTCGCCACTTTTAGAGATAAAGTGTAACTTTGAGGACTTATAGTCAGGTGCCTCGATTACTTTTAAAGTTGAAAGTATAACTTTGAGGACTTATAGTTAGGTGCCTCGATTACTTTTAGAGTTGAAAGTATAACTTTGAGGACTTATAGTCAGGTGCCTCGATTACTTTTAGAGTTGAAAGTATAACTTTGAGGACTTATAGTCAGGTGCCTCGATTACTTTTAGAGTTCAAAGTATAACTTTGTGCCTTATCCCTTGGTACGTCGTGCCAATTGTTTGGCGTATACGGTTTCATAAGGGCTTAAGTTGCATGCCTCGTCACTTGGTCATCCAATTTCTTGGCAAGTACAATCTACGAGGACTTGGCCACCATCTTGGGTGGATTTTTAATTCGTCAATTCTTGTGTCTTCTCCCTTGGTCATCCAATTTCTTGGCAAGGGATACTCTTGAGTACTTCAACCACCATTTTCTAGTGGACCACCATCTTGGGTGAATTTTTTTTTTTTTCGACTTCTTGGGTAATAATGTTGCATGCTTCTTTTCCTTTGTGGTTTGGAAGTGGCTTTTCATACACGGTACTTTTCTTTTCACAGTTCGATTTCTCCAGCTGCCAGCTTCTCATGGTATATCCTCCGCATACTGTAACAGTCTTTAGTGGAATGTCCTGCGTACTGGTGGCACACACAGAAATCCGGTGTTCTTTTCATCTCTTCCGTCACCACAAATTTAGGCTTTGGAGGTTTCACCACTCCGTGCTCAACCCATTGTTCGTACAGGCCCCTGAATGCCTTCTCACTGCATGTGATAGCCTCTGGAACTGGCATCTTGGTATACTTGCCCCCAAGTTTTTCTTTACTTCGTTCAAAATTTCGCTCGTTCTTCTCCCTCTTGGCCCCTTGTGGTTTTGACTGAGAATCAGCCAAAGCCACAGTTGTTGTTCTCTTACCCTTCCATGTAACCATCGCATGGCTGATGGGCACTGTCACGATTCCTCCCAAATCTTGTGCGAAGGATGAGAGGGTTACAAATGAATCACAGGCCTTTGTAATGAGATGGGGCTTGAAGGAGTCTAGAGCACCATTGTTGCATATGTTAACCAAGTTCTTCTCTTCAATTGGCTCGACACGCTTCTGTGCTTGGGCCCTGAATCTGTCCACATAATCTGATAGCTCCTCATTCGGCTTCTGCTCCAATCGCATCAGTTCTACAATAGTTACCTGTTTCTGCACATAGAAAAATTTTATAAAAAATTGCAGTTTCAGATCATCCCAATCATGGACTGATCCCTTCTCCAAGTTATAGTACCAACTGAAGGCACTATCCGTCAAGGTCTTGTTGAATTCCCTCATCAACAGATTATGGTTATTCACCTCATCATAACCCAACCATGGAGACATCGACTCCACGAACCTAGCAATGTGCTTCCTGGCATTCCCTTTCTCCCCGTTATACTTTGGGAACTGCGGGGGGTGCTCAATATACCCTGCCGGGTAAGGTTGATCTCCGTATGTGTGCCGGGTAGGGTGGAGTAAAGTCCGACTCTGAAGGTCGGGATGTCTGCTTGCGAAGTTGATTGATCACATCGATCATATCATCCTTCGTCACATACTGACTCGTGGTATGGACTCTCTGAGGGGCTGTGATGTATTGATGCATAGGTGGTGTGTATGGTAAGGAAATTGGTTGGTGTACACTTGCATCCTGCACAATTTGTATCGGTGGTGCTTGTTGGCTTGTTGGTTGGATATGGCTAGGGATGGTCGGTATCTGCACTTGTGAAAATGCTGGGAGAGTGGTCGGGATGATGTTGGGCTGAGGCTGACTTGCTTCCAATCTGAGTTGTGGCGCATCACCGCTGTTTTGGGGCTCCAAGTTGATGATTGGAATCGGCTGACTCTCCGTTGTTGGAGGCACAATCTGATTCTCTTTGGTGTTGCTGTTGTCCTCCACTTCTGCTCGTTCCCCCTACGAACTTCCTGGGAACATAGCCCTGAAAGTGGGGATTTGCATCAACTGCTGGCGGAAATTCCCCATCTCTTCCTGCTTCCTCTGCATTTCCAGCATCATGGTCATCATCATCCCTTGGCCTTCTCGTGCCTCCTGTAATGCCTTGAGCATCTCCATCTGCACAACATTCGCAGTTGTCTGTGCTCCAGTTACTTCCTCACCTTGACTTCCTGTGTTCATCTGTTTAGCACTGGTTTGTTGTTGATCAGCCATTTGAGGTGATGTTGAACTTCCTTCCGAAACATCTTCTAAGATGGGTTGATCAAAATCCAGATTCGCGCTTTGGAGCACTGAATTTACTTGCCTTGAAATCGGATCTGGTGAAGTGATGCTTGTTGTCGGTGAAACTCTTCCTGTAATTCTCCCACTTCGAGTTGTGGGCATACCCTTCACGAATTCTACACCTCCCCAGCAGAGTCGCCAAATAAATGTAAGTAAAGAAAATTACACCTTGCTAGGGTTAGGGTTTCGTGTTGGCTGGAGAGGAGAGAAATCCACGAAGAGCACGGAATTGATTGATTGATTGAAGAGGGGAGAAGAACAGGTGGGCAATTACTCCAATGACACGTGGCAGAACTCCTAAACCGGGTTAGGGTAGCAGGGATTCCAAGAGCCTTCTTGAGTCTTTGAGTTGAGAGAGAATTGTAAATGTAATGAGCTTCCAAGAGTCTAGGTGTAATGTCTTGAGAGTCATCCCCTTTTCTTAGAATAGAGGAACTATTTATAGAACTTGCCTGGAAAATAGTCACATGCCAGACACATGTTTTAAGGAAAATTCCAGAAAGACCCTTTAGTCATGCTTTATAGGAAAAATTCTAGAAATGTCCTTTAATCATCAAAGTAATGCCCAAATTGCCCTGTTCTTCTAACCACCAATCCGATCCCTCAATCAATTCCCAAAATGGGTCGCATCCACGAGTCTTCTGGCTTGGAACACGTGGAGACTTCCCCGGGTCTAGCACATTTAATTAGGTTTTTGTAAACCCTAATTTGTACGTTTAATTAGGTCACATGAACCCTAATTTGTACATTTAATTCAATTAGGTCATGTAAACCCTAATATGCACTTGGGCCCACAATACCTAATATAATGAAAAGTTATATAAATTTATCAGAGTGAAATTGATGCTAACTCTACCTTAACCGAATAGATATACACAAGGGTCATGCCTTCCCTGTACATGCAATGAACTTTAACCGGGAAAAAGGTGTACTTCTATTAGGAAAAAAAATGTACTTTAACGGATAATTCTCAATGTAAGTGTTCGAATCTAAAAAAAAAAAGGTGCCTAAAATTAAGTGTTATGTATTATGTAATTTATAAAGTCATTTTAATATTACATTTCAATTTTTTTTCATTTCCTTTTTATGTTTCAAGTTCCAAAGAGAGATTTTATTTTGAAACCAAACAATTTTACGTATTGCGAAAATATCTTGAAATAAGTTTACGAATTATAAAAAGCAATTCAGGTGTTGTTCGTGTTTGATGATGTTACGTATTTTCTATAATTAACATAAAAAATAGAGGATTACGATGCGATAAGATGAAACATTTTTACAGAAAAAGTACTAGAAATTTTTTTTTCACAAAAATCATGTTTGAGTAAAATTTGATTTTTAAATATGATACTTTCAAACACCAAATCTATTTTCTTTTAAAGGTGCTTTTATACATAAAATTTTTAATCGTAAAAGTATTTTTGTTTTGGGACTAAATTTATTATGTTATGATGCCAAATACTTTTAATATTTAAAGAGTATTGCTAAATTCTACATATGATGAAAATTTTATATTGTGTCGATACCAAATAACGATATATGTGAATACATAAGACATAATTGAATAAAAAAGAAAACCCGTACATTATTATTTTATTTTATCTCATATACTTTCGCATTACTCGCTATCCAAATTCGTTATGAATCGTGGTATAAATAATTTCTCTTATTACTTGAAAGTGTTTTTGTCTATCACATTGCCAAACTAGTACTTAAAACCTAAAAATTATTTCAAATTTGTCTCTCTAAGAATTAAATTACTAAAATCCCGTCAAAGATTTTGTAGCTTAAAATCATTTACTCATTCATTTATAAGCCCATTTTAATATAAATTCTAAACAAGAAATAATTATTTAAAAAAAATAATATTTACGCTTCCGTAAGGGATAAAACAATGCAATTTTAGTTTATTTTTCTTTTTACAATAGACCAAAAATATAAAAATCTTGAGTGTAAAATCAATTTCCATGATTTAAGACCTCATAATTAGATTACTAAAATCCATTTTAAATTTGTCTTATCTAATTATCAAATTTCTAAAATCTCCTAAAATAATATCTAGCCTAAATCCTTTTCTCATCATTCTTAAGCCCATTGTAGTCATTAAAATTTGAAACGGCTAAATAGTATAAACCCTATAATCAGATTGTTAAGATAAATTCTTAATTCGTCTCTTTAATAATTAATTAAATTACTAAGGAAATTAAGTTTTATGTTGACCAATACATGACAAATTTGAATTGCGACTAACATGTAATTATAAGTTTTCTTATAATAATAGTAATGTGTGAGTCCCTACTTTTTCTTCATATCCTATATATACACGTATGTATTATTTAATAGGAAATTGTTATTTTCACAAGTAAAATTTGATATTTTCACAAATTCCTTCTCACATGAGTGCGAGACTCATTTACTATTCATGTGACCTAAAGAATTGAATGAATAAATAAAAAGTCAGAAATAAATGAATAAGACGGAAATAAATGAACGAGACGAGATAGATGAACAAAAGGGGAACACCTAGAGTTTCGCCCCCCAAGGGTTCGACCACCCCTAGGTAGTCCCACCTTGAGACAAATTCAACGACGACTTTCCCAAATAAAATTAATTTGAACTAGTGAAACAAAACAAGAAAAACAGACGGATAAAGAACAAGAAAGCTGAAGTACCCCCCTAGGCACCCTAAGGTTCAGTCACCCTAGCGTTCGGCCACCCTAGGGGTTGGTGTTGGCTTGTTTGTATATATGACAAATCAATACACACACGCAAGTGCACGTGGTTAATAAGTAATATAGAATAAGTAAAGTATCGATCCCACAGAGAATACTAATTGTATTTTAATCTAAAATACACCAATTTTATAACTATCTCGATCTACTTAAACAGATGACAAATTGTGATTTATCTAAAGTACTGAATATCAAAAGACAATTAACTAACAAGTAATTTAATCAGATAAAGAAGATATGAGATTATAATTTCACTCAATGCGTCACTCAGTTGTTACACTCCCTGTTAAACCAAATTGATTATTTCAGATTGTTAGTCGAAAACACGAAAGTAAAATATGGCCATCTCTCGATGTACCATACCCATATCACATTAAATCCACAATCGATAGAATGAATGTGAACATCCAAATTAATTAACTCATTATATCTTTGTGTGACTTAAAAATAAAAAGGATTTAAGTACAAGTTCTCAAATGACTACGAGCGGTGCTTCGATATATCTCCATCCTTAGCACGAATTATGGACTCTAACACCATGTAGAATCATAAACGCAAGCCAATATGGTCAGACCTTACTCACAATTCATTTCTCAATTTCATATGAGTTATCCCGATAATTAGTGATCTAGCAATTAAGCAATTTAAACAAACCATAATGGACAATCCATACACAATCAATCCAATCTCAACAAAGAAGCATAACAATCTGAATTAAGCACTAAGATCCATTATAATCCCAAAATAGAAATTAATTCATAGTAGAATCAAAATCCATCATCCACATGTGTTCATACATTAAAGTCAAAAATGAAAAGAAAGAGAAGCTAAGGAATGGAAGATGCAAATCTGGTATCTCTTCTTCAAATCTGAATCTTCAATGTTGATCCAATGCTTCAATGCTCCCAAATCCAGCCCTAATCTAAGTTAATCCAATAAAAACTAAGAGAGATTCAAAGTATATAGAGAAGAATATCCACCAGGCTCTCTCTCTGTGTTTTTTTTTATATATATCCCCCTCTAAAAGTAATAAAAAAAGTCCTAATATATTTACCCTAGCTCGCAATGACCCCCTCTTCAAGTAAGAATTCGATTGGTCCATTAAGTGAAAAGTCAGACTTTTTGGCTTCAGCGACTGGCGCAGCTGTGCCAAAGTTGTGCTCATTCTGGGCGCAGCTGCGCTGGTTCCCTCTGTATTCCAGGCGCAGCTGCGCCGGCTTGCAGTCTTGTAGTTCTACTGCAGCTTCAGCTCTTTGCACTCCTTTGATCATTTTGCTTCCATTTGAACCATGTTTTAAGTCCTTTGCTCCCACACACCAGATTCCATACATATCATGCCTATTTGTCCTCCTTTTGACGACGATGCTACCAAGCGAGTTCGTAAACATAAATCTTACAAAATAGAAAGAAATGCATGAATAGTTACTATGAAACATCAAAGTTAAGCAACACTTATAGCAAGTTAGTATCCAATAAGTAAGTATAAAACCTACTTATCAAATAACCCCAAACTTAAACAGTTGTTTACCCTCAAGCAACAAAATACGAAGAAATGCAATAGCTGAGTAAAATGTAGTCTAATCTAAATGCCTACGAATTCACATCAATCAGTACGAAATCCAAATGAATTGCTTCAGAAGAATCACAATGATCATTTAAACATAGCATCCAACCAAGAAATAGTCAATAAATCATATCATTCTGCAAATCTAAATCTGTTATAACTGATATAGTGTGTTGTGTGCTTAGCAACCATCAAACTTGCTATGATACAAATATTTCACATAATATGCGTCTTAGAAGGAAAGATACAGTTCTAACTCAAGAAAGGCATCAAATAGGGCAAGTTGCAGTTGAGACTTCACATTAACTAAGTTAGGGGTCAACTTGGAGTTTATTAGCTTTTCATTCAATCACGAGGGCACTATTTGCTTATTCCCGTGTTTGCACCCGGCTGTGCAATGCCTAGCCCTCCTAGACTTTTCAATGATACCCATGTAGCAAGCTTTCGACCAACGACTCCCAAACCGAATGGCTTTAGGGCACTGGGTGTAGAGACATCCCCTAGGGCGTACTTACTCGAGTATCAAATGCCACAGAACTAGACTAACTAAGCATTTATTCATTTTTTAGAGTATCCATGCTTTACTACTCCAAAGTTTTCCCTTAAACTCAAGTCTTAGCGTTGTCTTTGCTTACACTACCCATTCTTTGAATTTCTATCATTTAAACTTCAATTTCCCACTAGAAGACGATTATGTGAATATTTAGATTAAGCAAATCATAACAGTTACTTAAGAGTGCTATCCAGTTATATTAGTTTCAATCAGATTAGGATTCACATTACAATACGACATTATAACCAAGTCTAAGTTATCCACATTGTTAAATAATCAAGCAAATCCAATTTCATCATAGGCCAATATGGATTTCAAATGAACAAGATGTTAGGATTCATGCAATATGATCTAAATAAACATAATGCAACAAGATAAACACATATTTCATATTATTTATTTATTTTTATTTTTATTATTTATTTTTTTTATTTTTTTTTGTTTTTTTAATTAAACTAAATAATCATGCAATTAAACTAAAATGAAATTGTATGAACTTAATGAATTAAACTAAAATGCAACTAAACTACTATGAACCCAATACCCCCAAACTTATGAAATACAATATCCTCATTGGAGATAAGGGTTAAGGGAACTCCCCTAAGTGGCAGAGCCGTCTCCACCCGTTGCATCCTACTCATGTGGTGTGTCTAGTGGTGGATACGGAATGGTGGAGCCGTAGGCAGGAAACTGGATATGGACTCCCTGCTGGCTAAAAGCTTGAGACAGGGCCTCAGAGAAATTGATCGTGAAATCCTAAAAGCCATAGTGCATCACATCCATCTGTCTCTATAGGTGGCACATCTCACGTTCCTGCCGAACATAGTAATCTGAAGGTGTCCCAACTAACTTTGGGACAGGGGTGTCCTCTTCATCTTCTTCTTCCTCACTCTCTTCATCATCCTCAGGCAAAATAAATCCCAAGCCTCGCTGGTGAGATTCTCCTCCACTCCATACAGTATATTTCTTTATGGTAGCGCTATCTATGTCTCGTATTGGCAACTGAAGAGTCGCTTCACCCCAATCCACATTCGTCGCATAGCAAATACGAGTGACAATGAAGGCATGTGGAATCCTACCAGATGTACTGGCTCTCATAAACTTGAGCATTGATTGATGAACGAGATGACCGACATCAATACTCTACCCCTGAAGAATTCGGTACAAAACCACAGCTCTGTCGGTAGTAACATCTTGATGATGGCTGGTGGGGAGCAAGCTGGCGCAGATAAATGCGTACCAGACCTTAGCATACCTATTCAAAACAGTTTTTGGAAAGTGAATTTTCTTGTTAGTTCCTACTTTTGTATTCCATTTAGTCTCAAGCTTGCACATGTCCCTCATCAACTTGTCTAAGTCGGTCTCAAATCGCTGGGATTCCACCCAGTTTGTGGCCTTTGGAGTTGGTGTTGGCAATTTAAACAGTCACTACTAAAAAATCGGGCTATAGCGACGGTCAATGACCTTCGCTATAGGTCAAAAGACCGTCGTTAAAGGCTATAGCGACGGTCGCCGACCGTCGCCATAGAGGCCGTCGCTAAATCCTATAACGACGGTCTTTTGGCCTATAGCGACGGTCCGTCGCTATAGGCCATGCCAAAACCATGTATTTGCTCTTTACCAATGGTCATTGAAAGCTATTGCTACGGTCATGACCGTCGCTATAGACATCTATAGTGACACTCGGCGACCGTCACTATAGCCTTTTTTTATTTAAAAAAAATAAAATTAATAATGCACATTTATTCAACCAACACAAATACAATAAAACATAAAAAATATTATATACATTATTTCAAATCATTCTCGTTACAATATAATAGTTGGATAATTTATCTCCTAAAATATAATGATCATTATTATACCAAACTACTAAACTAATAACTTTTACAAGTGGGAATTCAAACGGATGGGTAAACAGATAAGAAAATTTTAATTTGCCTGTCCGTTATAATCCAAATGATGCTTCATTGTATCCATCCATGATTTGCCAGAGTTAGCCAGTTCTCATGATTATGTGAACGCCACTGTCAGCATCCACAATCTCACTAATCTCACCAACCTTTAAAGCATATGTTGCTTCTTCAAAGGGTTTTTGCATCTGCCCACAACTAAATGGACCTGCAAGGCGAAGAAAATTTAGAAGACTAGATCTGCACCAATGACCAACCTATAGTAAAAACTTTGCATGGTCAAAATTAAAATAATATTCCTAACTATATTCAATGTAATGTACAAGTATAACTGTGAAGATATTATCAGACACAATAGCTCGTTGAATACTGCTCAATCTCAATTTGAGATTAAAAAAAATGTTTTCTTTATCTTGTATGGTAAACAAGATATTGCAAGTACTGGTTGTTGATGGGGCCTCATAATGTTATGAATCAGGCATTAGGATTTAATAAGCTTAACCAAAAAAATCAAGAAACATGGCCTAGTGCTTGTAAGTGTGAACTCACATCACACAATAAATGGCAAGTATTTGAAACATCTGCAAATGAAGGTAACCTCTAAATTATTAATTTATTAGATGAAGGACACATTTCCTCATTAAAGAAAGTTTAACATGATCACAAAATTCTTTGCATGTACACTGAATTAAACAACAGATATTAGTATGGAAAAGACAAATAACTTAATTAAATTTATAGGCTCTTTGTTGTATGTGTTTGTCTATGGAGATACAAAGCCAAATATGGAAAAGGTCGCTATAATGGTATGACCATTATATTAGTAGAATACCAATCACAGAAAGAAAAAAAAACTGGCAAACTGCCAATATATAAACAAAATCATCCCAAATTCTAATAAAAAAAGGGAATATAACCAACAAGTAGCAAAACAAACCCTTGATAAGTAAGGTTAGAATAGGACTATTCAATGAGGGGTCCATCCGAAAATTTCAATATATGCAACCTAAACAGTTGAACAGGTAAATAAGATAAAATCAAATGTTTGTGCCTGCACAACAAGTAGAAAAAAAAGAGACTCGACGACATCTCAATTCATGGAAGTTCTGGTAATCATGAGTTCTCAGGTTCTCAACCCAATCACTACATTAAAATGTAATTATTTATCTAAGGTTCTGTTCACTAAAAGTCCATCATCTACTACCTGGAGAACAGTACACTGAGGTGGGTATCAAAATTGTTTGCATGAGACCACATACATTTGGTTTTAATTAATGTTCAAGATGAACCAGGGCAGACTATTCTGCACAGAGTCTATTAATGACCTAAAAGCGAACTGGATTCTGAAGCAATAATCATGAAGATTTTCATTAATTGAAAAATAAAGATTTAAAGAGAAGCCATAATAAAGAGCCACAGCTCCACCAAGAGACACTGCCTTGTTACAAGTAAGATGAAACTGAAAACTTCACTGATTACCGATCCTTTAAACTAGTCATTTTCAAGTATCTAGGTCACCTTGGACTGATAACGTCAATAAGTAGTGCTGCTGTGGAGGTATTACCATTCCCAAGAAATATTCCAATTGCAAGATATTTTTATGCGTTTAAATTTCCAACATTTGCAAAAGTGAATCCCAAATTATCAATCACAAGGATCTTAAGTATTTCAGATACTTGTCATGCTATATAATTAAATGAAAATATCTCATTGTTTAAATGAGACAAAAGTGATATACAACAAAGTGATATACTTTAAGTAATGTCACACAAAAATCAAATACATTTTCTGTATTCAATTCTTTCAACCATTTATCCTTTTGTTGATTCTCATAGAAATTAAATAAATAATATTAAGGATCAAGTTCGATACCTCTCAACAAGTCCTTCATCCCTGATCACCTCTAATGATGCAATGGCAACAACACTTGCCAAAAGATTTCCTCCAAAGGTGCTGAAAAATAATAGAATTTACAGCATTGTTAATTCATTTTCTCTTCAAGAAACTAGAACTAAACAGATATTTCATATCCATAATATGTCTCTAACAGTAGCCATATTCTCTATATATGATTGTCATATACAAATTTGAGCTATTAGAACCAAACCACCAAAATTGGGACCAATCATCATCCTCTTTGGCTATTATGTACATAAACTAGTAGAGAGATTCCAAATCCATAATGGAATATGAAAACCAAATCCTCAAATCCTTGATGGGAAAGGATTCAAGTCACATCATGACATATCTCAAATTCATTCTGCGTATTATATTGCAGCATACTACACTTGGAACTATATGTCTCGGACACTACCCCACTATGATTATAATAAGATTTACTATTTCTCACTCTGCATAGAACAAGATAATAAATCAAGAATAAGTGTCATAAATTTGAGGTAGTGGTAATTGAAAACCTTTCATGCTCTCCTGGCTTTATGCAAAGCATAACATCTTTGTCTGCTAGAACTGCACTTACAGGTATCACTCCATCACCCAATGCTTTTCCCAGTATCTGATTCAAGAAACCATATAATGAGTTATCTCAGGGTTATGTGTATTTTCTTACTAATAAGATAATGGAGTGGATTTACCGAATCAACAAAAAACTTAACATAGAAACTCAAATTTAAGTCAAATACTTACATTAGGTATACGATACAGTTCTGATGACAACCAGAGAATAAAGATGTATACCAATTACCAAATCAAATAGTATACTCCTACTATACACTTTTCAATATTGATTTGATGTCATATACATAAATTCAGCATTTTTAACTACAAACTAATATAGCAAAATGAAATCCAACATTAATATAGAAAATCTAGAGAAAACCTAAATACAGATTTGAGATACTATAACTATACGGAAAACCCCTTAATGCCCAGTGCAAAATGAAAATGTATAGAAATTCACAAATAACAAGTTGAAAACCATAAAATCAACATTACTTAATTCTATCAATATTGTTCGGTTAACTCCTAGCTCATATATTATACAAGAGTATAATTATTATTCTCCATCTCTTTCGTTTAATTAATAATTCTTTATAAAGAAAGATCATGGTGATGGTTTGTATAAAATTTTAAAATATGATTTTATCGCGCTTTCGCTTTATTTATGTAATTTGATTGCATGTTCGCGTTATATACAAACCTAATAGTGGTATCAAGAGCTAAACTTTATGCGAATTATTAATTGTTTTGATGACGTATATGTATGGGTATGTGTTTGGAACAATTTATTGGGCATAACATGTTGTATAAAATCATGAGTTTTGAAAACAATTGCAGAAAATCGAGTTTTAGATGAAAAACTGATCAAATTCGCGACTGCAGAAAAATTCAGGAACAGTTCTTAGAAACCGGCGTCGCTTCTGCTCTTTGAACCGGCACCGCAGCGCCGTATCTTTTGCCTGGATACAATACGGGGCCGCAGCGCTCTTTTTATAACTAAAAACGGCGTCGCAGCGCCACCTTGCAGACTGCGATTTTTGATAATTATTTTTTGCAATTTCTCAAAATTAAAATAAAGAGTTATTTTACATGGTTTTATAATTAAAATAAAGAGTTATTTATACGTGAAATTAGATTTCATGTAACTTTAAATTGCCCATGAAATGATATCAATGCATATATGGAATGATTTTATTACTCATGAGATGAATATTATTTATTGATGAATGTGATGTGCATTTGAACTGTTCAATTTGAATTTTATACTGTGCAATGAAAAGCACGATGATATGTGATTTACTTGGTATATGTTTACATGTATAACTGTCATATATGGAAATATTGTGAAGCATGCATGATACATGACTTATGTGTTATTTGTAACTGTTAAACTTGCGGGCAATGTAGTTGCTCACCCACGCCACAAACAAATTTTTTTTTGCAGCTAGCGTGGAAGGACCTGGTTGGTCAGAAGAAGATGTTTGAAGGAAAAATGTTTAAAAGAAGAATTAAAAATCTATGTCGCGACATTGCTTTACTTATGACTAATTATTTTTGTTTCCAATATAAGCAAGCCTAGACAACGAAATGAGGGAATATAACTAAGACGGAAAACTTTATTCACTAAAAGGGAAAGAAAATTGAAATATCTAAATATTCCTCTACTCAATTAAATTAAAAATCAACTAAAGATTCTTCATGCTTATGTGATATGTCACTAAGATAAGCTCCAAAGGTTCATCAAGAAACCTTACATTACTAAAGAAGCTGCTCATGCAATTGCTTAAACTCTTTAACTACCGGGCCAAAAGGAATCGTGTTTTCGATAAATGTCGATACCCTTTCTCCAACAATTCCCCTGTTACAAAAAGCACAGAAAGAGAGAAAAGTAGCAACAATAAGAAATATCAATAAAATTAGATGCAAAGGCCAGTGAAATGACAACATATAAAATTATAAGATCGCGTAGTAAATTATACAGCTTAACACTATAAAATCCAAGAGAAGACTATGAATATAAATGTGGAATTAGACAGAAAAGAAGCAAAACATCAGTATAAACAAGAATCATACACAATCTCCTATAATTTGTTTAAACAGCTAAACAACTGAACTGGGGAAGAATTCTTTGAATAGTTAACGCTGTCAGTAATTCAGAAGCATTAATGAAATTAATTTACCTATATATGATTTGTGGAATCGAAAGTAAAATTTTTACCTTATACGTTGTGTCAGAGACCGTAAATTTCAACACTTAATATATTGATGATGACAATATATTTCTTAAAGATCCCTACACGTTATACGTTGTGTCAGGAACCGTAATTGCAACACTTCTACATACACTGATGATGACAATATACTTCTTGAAGATCCCTGCAACAAACAACTCCATCCTATTTTGTAAGACGATGCATTGAAAGGTTACAAGGTTGATATTATTACAGCACTACTTCCAGATGCTTAAATGACGATTAAAAATAAATAAATAGAAAGCATAAATCCCTCCATAGTTCATCAAGAGTTGAGCCATATTGGAAATAAAATAAAGTTATTGTTAGAAAAGTAAACCAAATTGATTCTAGAATGTTCATAAATTAATTAAATACATGAATAGGTAATGTCTAAATACATGATACATGTATGTACATGAATGTATTTAAAATGTCTTGGAACATGTAATAGTTAGGTTCATGTACATGAATTTGGTCATGTAGTAATTATTATGGTAGCTCTAGAAGTATCCTATGAGTCCTATAAATTGTCATGTACTTGAATCATTTGAAGCAAGTGAAATCAAAGTGTTCTTGTGTTCTCCAAAGTTACATTTCACTTCCTCCCTAAAATATATTCTCCTCCTAATTATCTATCAAATTGGCATCAGAGCTTGAAAGGAAAGCGGGACCATCACAACAAGTAATTTGCAGAAGTGCGAGTAAGTCAAGAAAGCCACAAATAGGAGCCTGTCAGCAAGCATATCAACAGCAACTTGCTCATCTAAAGTAATTATTTGTCTGCACAGGTCCACCATGAAGACAAAGCACCAAGTGAATTCTGAATGTTGTAATTAGTAAGGGTCCACCACGAAGAGGAAGCAGACTTGTTCCTAAGTAAAGAGCAGACAAGTTTTATCTTTATTAATTTTACAAAGCAACGTCGTAATGGTAAATTCCAACAACATGACTTCACTTATTCCACGATTTGGTGGAGAAAATTATGATTATTGGAGAGACAATATGATGTTATTACTCAAGTCAATGGATTTATGGAATATTGTGGAAGAAGGATATGAGGATTCAGAAAACGAAGATGTTTTGACACAAGCACAGAAAAATAATTTGAAGGAAAATCGAAAGAAGGATAGCAAGGCGCGTCTCCAAATTTATCAAACAATTGAGATGCCGGTATATGAAAGAGTTGCTAAAGTTAAAAGCTCAAAGCAAGTATGGGAGATTATTCAAGTTACATACAAAGGTGAGGAAAAAGTAAAAAAGGCACGCCTCCAAACCTTAAGAACGGAATTTGAAAAATTAGAAATGAAGGAGAATGAAAGTATTTCAGATTATTTTACAAGAGTTAATTCAGTTGTAAATCAAATGGCATCCAATGGTGAAGTTTTAGATGATGAGAAAGTTGTTGCAAAAGTTCTTCGTAGTTTACCACCAAAATTTGATTATGTTGTGGTAGCTATTGAAGAATCAAAAGATCTTTCATCTCTTACTATACAAGATTTGCAAGGGACCCTGAAGGCTCATGAAGTTAGGATAAATCAGAGAAATCCTTCTCATCTTCCTGATCAAGCTCTTAAATCCCAAGTTTCATTTAAGGGAGGTCGTGGTTCTCACTATGGTCGTGGTCGTGGTAATAATGGCAACTTTATAGGTAAAGACTTTCATTTTCAAGGCAGAGGGAGAGGCTATGTAAACAAAAATGATTCAAATGAAGGTGGAGAAAATTCGATCAAAAACTTCCAAAGAGGAGGAGGTCGTGGTTACCAAAGAGGTCGTGGCTATCAAAGAGGTAATGGCTATCAAAGAGGAAGAGGTCGTGGCTATTTTGAATGTTACCATTGTCATAGACCCGGTCACACATATAAAGAATGTCGTTTTAGAATGGAGGGAACACAAAATGAGACTGGATTGATGCATGAAAATAAAACTGATGAAAAAGATGTGCAGGATACTTTGTTGCTGGCATTCCAAGGTGATAATATGGATGATGTTTGGTATTTAGACAGTGGTGCAAGTAAACATATGACCGGAAACAAGAACTTATTTTCAAACTTGGTTGAATCTAACCAGGTAAAAATTGGAGATGATAGAGCCTACAAAATTCAAGGTGTTGGTGAAGTTATTTTTCAAACAAAATCTGGTAAAGTGGAGAAGATGTCTGAAGTTTTTTATGTTCCTGGTTTAAAAAATAATTTGCTTAGCACTGGTCACCTTTTGAAGAAGGGGTTTGATATTCATTTTCATGATAATGCTTGTTTTTTGTCAAAGAAAAATCAGCTGATAGCAACAATTGGAGTAACTTCAAATAATCTTTTCCCTATAAAACTTCAAGTTGCTAACATTTCTTGTTTCTCTACTATTGATAAAGGAATTTCCAAGTTATGGCATGACAGGTATGGTCATTTAAATTATGACAGCCTAAAATTGCTAGCAGCAAAGAAGATGGTTGAAGGACTTCCTCAAATTAATCAAACAAAACAGATTTGTGAAGAATGTCAACTTGGAGAACAACATAGAGAACCGTTTCCTCAAAAATCTTCATGGAGATCAAAAAGGCTGTTGGAATTAGTTCATTCAGATTTATGTGGACCAATGCCGGTTACTTCTCATGGAGGTAACAAATATTTTATTATCTTTGTTGATGATTTCTCGAGGAAAGTTTGGGTTTATTTTCTCAAAGAAAAATCTGAATCGTTTCAAGCCTTTAAGGAATTCAAAGCTGAAGCTGAAAAATTTTCTGGTTATCAAATTAAAACAATAAGAACCGACAGAGGTTGTGAATATCTTCCAATTGAGAAAGATTGCAAAAATAATGGAATTAGGCATGAATTAACAGTAAGGCATACACCACAACAAAATGGTGTAAGTGAAAGAAAAAATCGAACCATCATGGAAATGGCAAGATGCATGCTGAAAATGAAAATGCTAGAGAAAGAGTTTTGGGCAGAAGTTGTATCCTGTGCTATTTACTTGATTAACAGGTCTCCTACAAAAAGTCTGAACAATTGCACACCTCATGAAGCATGGTTCGGGTTGAAGCCAAAAGTTAGTCACTTGAGGACTTTTGGATGTGTTGCTTATGCACACATTCCAGATGCATTGAGGAACAAATTGGATGATAAAGCAGAAAAATGTATTTTTATCGGCTACAGTGAAAGGAGCAAAGCTTACAAGCTGTACAATCCAGTGACACAGAAGATTGTGATTAGTCGAGATGTCTGATTTGATGAAAATTCTTCATTTAACTCAGAAGTTGATTTTCCTGAAAATTGGCCAAGTTTTTGTAATACTAATGACGATTCTCAAGATGAAAGCGAGCCTATTTCTCACTCATCTCGTGAAAACTCTCCTCAAAGCACTCCTCAAAGAAGAACAAAAAGCTTAAGAGAAATTTATGAGTCAACTGAGCAAATTGATCCAGATGATACTGTATTTTTTGCTTTCTTTGCAGGAGAAGATCCAATTTCTTATGATGAAGCATCAAAAGAAGAAAAGTGGAAACAAGCCATGAAAGAAGAAATGAAAGCCATAGAAAAGAATGAAACGTGGGAGCTTACAAATCTGCCTTTGAACAAGATATCTATTGGTGTAAAGTGAGTGTATAAAACAAAAATGAATTCAGATGGCTCCATCAACAAAAACAAGGCGAGGCTAGTTGCAAAGGGGTATAAGCAAAAGAAAGGAGAAGACTTCACTGAGGTATTTGCTCCAGTTTCTAGACTTGACATTGTTCGTTTGCTTATCTCACTTGCAGCTCAAAATAATTGGAGTATATTTCAAATGGATGTGAAATCTGCGTTTTTGAATGGTTTTTTGGAAGAGGAAGTTTATGTTGAGCAGCGACCTGGATTTGTGAAGAAGGGAGAAGAAAACAAAGTTTACAAATTGAAGAAGGCGCTTTATGGACTGAAACAGTCACCAAGGGCTTGGTATAGCCGAATCAATTCATACTTTGAACAAAATAGTTTCTGGAAATGCCCATACGAGCCCACTCTCTACATCAAAGGCACATCACAAGAAAGCTTCATGGTTGTAAGTCTTTATGTTGATGATCTCATTTTTACAGGAAATAATTTGAAAGTGTTAAAAGATTTTAAAGCTTCCATGATGAAAGAATTTGAAATGACAGATTTGGGTAAGTTACATCACTTTCTTGGCATTGAAGTTCATCAAACCAAGAAAGGGGTTTTCATTTCACAAGAAAGTTATGCAAAAGAAATTTTAAAAAAATTCAGAATGGAGAATGCAAATCCTGTATCAACTCCATGCATCACAGGGTTAAAATTAAGTAAAGAAGGTGAAGGCAAACTTGTGAATTCCACTGTGTTTCGAAGTTTGGTGGGAAATTTGATGTATTTGACTGCAACAAGACCAGATATCATGTTTGTAGTAAGTTTAGTAAGCAGGTTCATGGAGAAACCATACTCTAATCACTGGGAGGCTGCAAAAAGAATTATGCGATATGTCAAAGGAACCATTGATTATGGTATTTTTTATCAAGCTTGTATTCCGATAAATCTTGTTGGATATACAGACAGTGACTTAGCAGGAAGCGTTGAAGATAGTAAAAGCACTTCAGGCTATGTTTTTAATCTTGGAAGTGGGCCAATTTCATGGTGTTCGAAGAAACAATCTGTTGTTGCTCTTTCTACAACAGAATCTGAATATATCGCTGCATCTTTAGCAGGATGTCAAATTGTTTGGCTCCAAGGAATTTTGGAATGTCTGAAGCATAAACAGATCAGTCCAACAACACTATTTTGTGACAATAGTTCAACCATTTCAGTAACAAAGGATCCAGTACTTCATGGAAGAACGAAACATATTCGTATTCGATTTCATTTCTTAAGAGAGTTGGTAAAAGAAGGCATTATTCAAGTGGAGTATTGTAGGACGGAAGACCAATTAGCAGATATTTTCACAAAGCCTCTAAGCAGAGAAGTCTTCAAAAGAAATGTTGCAAGATTGGGAATAAAAAGCAAATTTGGTTTACGGGAGGCATTGTTAGAAAAGTAAACCAAATTGATTCTAGAATGTTCATAAATTAATTAAATACATGAATAGGTAATGTCTAAATACATGATACATGTATGTACATGAATGTATTTAAAATGTCTTGGAACATGTAATAGTGAGGTTCATGTACATGAATTTGGTCATGTAGTAATTATTATGGTAGCTCTAAAAGTATCCTATGAGTCCTATAAATTGTCATGTACTTGAATCATTTGAAGCAAGTGAAATCAAAGTGTTCTTGTGTTCTCCAAAGTTACATTTCACTTCCTCCCTAAAATATATTCTCCTCCTAATTATCTATCAGTTACTCTATAAAATTGCAATGCATAAAATACTGTGATCTAACTCAGATTTGGGAAATATTTTCTTTTACACATTTAAAAATAAGGAAAATTCTCTTTCAGCCACCCTATGCCCTCATGGCCACTTAATAAGCAGCAGTACTCGATAAATTACAAATTACAATTAATGGTTCATAAATAACGAAAACTAATTTGTTAACTCTGCAACAACAGGGTGGAGCCATGCAAGGGGATAAAAGTTGTCAAATCGTTGAATCTCAGACGAACTTATGCGTTGGGTATGCGTCCTCATATCCGTTATAGTCGTAATACAGCCTTTCTCCCTTGGCAATAGCACGAATAGTGACCAAAATGACCCGGGATTCACCATTTATGTTGTACCTCACGCATTTGAGGTTCTGTTTCTTCCTACCCTCCCTGCATATCAACATTAAATTTGTTTCAACAGCACTAGTGAAATATTCTTAATTTTTGGACAATATCTTGACATGAATAACTGAATTCTGTAATATTTTTGTCAATGGAGCTCGAGCTTTATCGAATATATAATTGAAAGATATAAGGCGAAGAAAGGAGGAACAGATTGTAATCAAGAATTTGAAAACAACAAAGAGTTCACAGGCTTACGGTATATGATTGTTAATGCCATTGATAAAGCGAGCAATGTTTCCACGTTTATCAGGGCAAATAACAAGACTTTCAGATGGATCTGTTGCTAAAAGGAGTGTCATCAAGCTATCACAATCGTCATTAGCCCGATTCTTAATGTAGTCCACATCTCCTATATACTCTCCAATTAATGTCATAGGTTTTATCGGGTCATCAGCTTCAACTGTATACCTGCAAAAAAAATAATAATAAATAAATAATATTATATATATATAATATTATATATATTATAATAGTGGAGATAAACACTAATAGTGGTTTGACAAACATGTTATATACCCTTCGCACGAATCAAAAACTACTATAAGGGGAGGACATTCGCCCTTTCTGTACATGTTTCTACATTTGTCCAAGGTTTCTGTATCCTTTTTGGACAGAACCTAACAGATAAACAAAGAGGGTAAGCAATATGGAATCGTGAAGATTAGAAATATCTGTCCATACACTAAATCAAATCATAAGATCTTAAATAGGGAACTCAATTGAAATTGAGATATTTCAAATCCATACCTGCATGCCACCACATTCAAACTTAGCTTGGTTGGCAGATTTAGGGGCCATGCCATGTGTGTAAGTGAGCTCGTCACTAAATACTAGTTTTAGTGATGTTAGGGCTGATGCCAGAGAGCCCATTTGCTGCAGCCGACGTGCAGGATCTTTGCTTGGAGTATATGGCAACAGAATTCTTGCTTTTTTTTGTACGACTAGTAAACCAGCACGTTTTCGTCGCTTTCCAGCCACTAGAATTTAGTCAAGAAGGGGAAAAAGGATAGTGAGAAATCAAGGTTTTGACCTATGTTGCACACAAATATTGATTACATAAATAGATAATTTCCAAAGAGCGGTCTCTAATCAGAAACTTCATGTCATTTCTATATATGATGACTGCCCCTGCTTAACAGGAACTGGTTTTAAAGAGTAGATAAAATGAAGAGGATCAAAAATGTTTATAGATGAGAAAGTACACATTACTTATTGATCTTAAACTATGTCCAGAGCAACTGAGAGAGAAAGTAGGAGAATTAGCCATCTAACAAGCAGGTAGCACTAGATTGGAAAATATTTAATAGTAGTATCGAAAGTTAACTAGATACGAGGATGAAAACAATAAACATATGGCATTGGCTTATCTAAGAAAAGTAAAGTAGCCAATACTTCATTATCAATGCACACAAAGGCTTCAGATTAATAACAAAGCACCAATAAGGAATAAAACTAAAGAACAAGAACAATAACAAGGAAATATATGGCTTCATAAAGCGCGAGAAAACGTGAGAGAATAAAGCTATGACGTCTTTTACCTGGGAAATTGAGTGTTCTATATGAGAAAAATATCACCATTTTACCACTCAAACACGGCACAGAAACTTGAGAGCTAAACTTCTAGTATGCGTCCATTATATCATTAGTTGTTCAAAGAAGAGGAAATATGTAACATATAAGATAGCCATGAAGGTTTAAGAGTGCCAACAAAGTATCAAATAATTCATAGAAAAGGGCCTAACAGAGCACAAAGGAGCAGAAAATGAAGACAGATTTCCAAAAGACATCTTAGCCACCAACTAGTTCTCTAATTATTGAATTTTATTCCTTACAATCGAACAAGAAAAGCACATTTGAGACTGTCAAATCATCTAGTGGTAAGAGCTCGACTAACAATTGTGAGCTTTCAGGTTCAAACATGAAGGCAACCACTTTCCGCACAATGTTAAAAGTAACTTTTACCAGCTCCACTCTCCTAACAGCCTTGATCGATGAGAACAAAGGGTAATGACTTTTTAACTTCTAAATAGTCCCTAAAAAGGAGGTGCCAGTTCCTTTGACCGAATATTTTACAAGTTATTGATCAAAGTCTTGGCTCTTTGATTAGAAGTGGTTCGGGAATTATTTCAGACAATAAAGACATGAAAGAGGAAGTACAAACTTCAGAGGCAATGACAGGAGCCAATGCATATGACTTTAGAAGTGGGAGTGTTTATTTCGACATTGAATGACTATTAAATCATGTTCAGTTAAATTATGTAAAGTAGCCCGGCTACCTACATACTTAACTAGATTGTAAAGACAAAGTAAGTACCCAAGTGAGGAGGTAAAGCTCTTCGTTAAATGTACTGAAGAACAAAACCATTCATAAAACTTATATTAACTATTTTTGTACTTTACTTGGTGAACAAACAGCTGGAGTAAGGGGGAGAGTTTAGCAAAGAGAAACACCAAGGACATGATAAAGACATCAGAAAGCCTAATGGCTCCATGTGTACTGAAATGACTCTCCTTTTTGGCGGCGTTCTGAATTAAATATTTTTTATTGTTCTTCAAGATTAATATAAAGAGAGGTGTATTCTTATTTGTAAAAGGTTTGTGGGTCGTTTTTTGGATCCGTCTGCTCTTAGAACCAGCTTATACTCTTCCCTTCTAACATCAACCAAACTCCATATTAAATTCCTACTATGTTTAATGCGTCATTATTTATTATAACTTCTAATTCATATCAAGAATTTTAACCTGCCCTAGCCACCAAGACATGTACGTTGTAATTCCCCAGGCTATAGAAGAGCATCATTCTTCTTGCCTTTCTCGGGCTTATAAAACATGTTCCCCAGGTCATAGAAACCCCAGTCCCCAAATAATAAAACTATAAATAGAGAAGGATTAGTTGTGTATTTGGAGGTGCCAATAGCATCCAAACTCACACTTAATATAATCCCTAGTTTAAGATTTCACAAACCATTTGGAGATGTCAATACAACTCGCATTTTTTTATCATACAAACATAAATAAATAAAAAATATTAACTATAACAAAATATACACACTTTAAAAATTTAGATATACACCAATTTTGTAAAATAATAACATACATAATAAAAGGGAATTAATATTTTTACAATGGGAATTGATATTTTTGCAAAACTCATGAATAGTAAGTGAGCCCCAATTTCAGGAGACATCATGAAAATAACATTGTTTCCTTGTAAAAATAGTAATTTTCTAAAATAATAACAATAACAATGTTGATCATGATCATTATTACATAAGAATAACAAATTACCTTGGGGTGATATACATTTCACCAAAACATGGTTACATTTCTGGATCCGAAAGAAATCCAGAATCTTAGTTTGCGTAAACCCTGAAAAAACAACATACATTCTTTAATTCCCCATTTCATACACACAGCTCAAGAATTCTTAATTTAAAAATAAAATCAAATCAAAATAATCGCGCGATAAAATAACAAATAAATATAAAAAATCGTACGTTTGAGGGGACTCTCATCGAAGCAGTTCCGGCAATACCAAGAGCCAATAGGTACCCGAACCACAACTGGCCGGTTACAAAACATGTGAAATCCCTTATCACATCTGTCACAAAGGAGCATCTCCTCATCTAGCTCGCCCGACCCGCATTGCTCGCACGCCATTTGGTCGTAGTAGTCGGCGCCGACTTCGATCACCGCGTACTTGGCAACCTTCATGATATCCACGATAGACCTGAACTTTTTCGACTGTGGAAAGGACGTCAAACAGCAGCGGTGGGGCGCCTCCGTACGGCGCAGGGCGGGGAGCGGCGGCGGTGGCGTTCGGAAATGCGGCGAGCTGGAAGGCGCCATCGGTGGGGACCGTACGGGGATTTTGTGAATTGTACGAGACTGATTTGGAATAATCTAAGTTTGATAGTGACAATTTTTACAATATTTTTTTTATAATATTATTCCTTTTGTTACAGAGAGATTTTGTAAGAAAGGAAAATGGAGGAGTGAGAGAGAGAGGGGAGGGGGGTGCGGGTAAATATAGGTGGTGACATGTGATGGATTATGCTAATGTGCACATAGGATGCACACGGAATGGTAATGTGGGCACCTTTAGAAATAATTTGAAAGACCAAAATGGGCTTAAGAGTGATGAGGAAAGGATTTTCGAATGAATACTATTTATTGGTTTTTTAGTAATTTGATAATTAAGGAGACAAATTTGAAATGGGTTTTGGTAATTTGATTATGAGGTTTTACGCTATTTAGCCGTTAAAATTTGAGTGACTAAAATGGGCCTATGAAAGATGAGTAATGGATTTTAGGGTTAATATTGTTTTATGGGTTTTTAGTAATTTGGAAATAAAGAGATAAAATTGAAATGGACTTTAGTAATTTAAAGTTTGAGACAAAATTGATATGGATTTTAGTAATTTAAGGTTTTAAACTATTTAGCCGTTTGAAATTTGAAAGAGTAATTAATGGGCTTAATTAGGTGTGATGACTAATATGAGAGTATATTAAATACTTTATGCTATTTTAGTAATTGTTTGTTGTTTGTTGTTATATATGATAATAAATTTTGGCGATGGATAATGTCAGAGCATTAATTATATTATCAAAATAAATATGTGTTTAGCGACACGTTTACTCTTGTTTTAATGACACTTTGAACTTTCAGCGACACATAATTATTACCTTGACATTATCGATTATCTTAATTTATGTCGATATTAAATAGGTGTAGACAAGGAAATTGTACCTTACTCGGATTAGGATTTCGTGCAAGCTGAGGAGTAGAGAAATTCACGAAGATACAAAAATAATTGAAGAGTTGAAGAAGAGAGAAGAACATGTAGACAATTACTCTAGCAATACGTGGCAAAACTCTATTTGTTGGGGCAAGGTTGATTCATGGATTAAACTGATAAAATAATTTGCATTCTGTTTTTGGGGTCATCCATATAGTAATTAATATCTGATTTTTTAGCTTATTGCCGGCATAGTAATATATATATATATATATATATATATATATATATATATATATCACATTATTAGTTCTCAACTAGCATAATAATTCAAATTAACTAAAAGCATTAAAATTAATTAAATTTTTACTAATTTATATTTTAAAATTAAGAATTAAATATCATGTCACTTTAAATTCAAATTTTAAAATAAAAGGATTCCTCACGTTTTCTGTTCTTGTTCCTAAACTAGTATTAAAGAGCTAAAGTCAAATATAACAATCTAGTAGTTATTATTATTATTATTATTATTATTATTATTATTATTATTATTATTATTGTTATTAGCGAGTATTGGACATAAACGTAGCACGTGGTGATTGATGTGGCCAAATTAAAATGTCTAAGAAAGTAAGAATACTAAACTACCCCTAAGATATTATGTTAGTCTATTTTCAAAACTAAAAAAATAAAATAAAAGTAAAATTTAAGTGTTTGCGATGTCGGATCTTAACTTGCTGGAATCATACTACATCTGACTTTTTAGTTGAAGGAAATGATGTTAGCCTGCTTACAGATAAGACTAAAACTGATTGTGTTGTATTTTATAAAATTATTTCCAATAGAACAATCTTTTACAAAAAAAATAATTTAAAATTTTCTTTTGGGGTTAGTATAAATACTCATTCCGTTCCAAAAGTAGAGATACAATTTGACTTTTAAAATTAAACGACGGTACATTAAATTTTAAAATTGATATGACTCATAAAAATTTAAAATAAAATAAAATTTATGATTAGTTTTTGTTATATACTATATAATTATAATAATTGTATCAACTAAAATTAAATAAATTCACATTAATTTGAAGTTTAATATGTCGTTTGACCTTAAAATTTAAATTGTATTTTTAATTTTGGAACGGAGGGAGTATATTATTATGAGATTTAATATTTTTCACATATAAAAGTGATACCTCGAGAAGTTTCTCCTTACATTAATAGCGAGATCCACCCTTATGTAAGAGAGTAACTTGTGAAAGTAATACTTGTGAGTATTTATTGTATAACCATTATTATATTATAAAAGTAATACCACTTTTATGATTTAAATCAAAAAAATTAATCATAGACACAAACAAATATTTGTCTTTATAAAATTTGGTTGACCCTACTTAACTATATGAAACTAGTATTTTATGTTTATTTATATTTTGTTTACTTTTAGATACATCCTTTTATTGATAAAATAGGTTTTACTTGAGAACATATTTTTGAATACAGAGAAAGTATAAGATAGTTGACTATTTTTGTTTTTGAGACCTCCAATCTCTTTTTCATAACATTTATATTGTTTTAAAATTAGAGATACATTTGAATTTTTAAATTTTAAAATAACATAATTTTACAAAATGATAGAATTGCATTCCCAAGTTTATTTTATTTTGTGTATTGTATCCTATACTTCAAAACGTGATACTTTGCATTATACATTTTTAGCGAACCGACAAATAACACTCTCCGGTTCAAAATTCGTTGCTAAAAGTGACGTGGTTAGTGTTTAAAAGTGATAGATTTTGCACTTTTAGTAACGAGATTAGTGTTTAAAAGTGACGGATTTTGCACTTTTAGTGACGGATTTTGAGTCGAAGTATATTATGTGTTGGTTCGCTAAAAGTGCGGAAGCAAAGTATTACGTTTTGAAGTATAGAATGCAATATACAAAATGAGATAAATTTAAGGGATGTAAAGTACATTTAACTCTATAAATTATTATTTTATAAATGTATATCTAATTTTAGAACGCGTGTATAATTTATCCAAGATAAGATATGTGGGAGGTGGTGAATATAGAGGGAAGTATGTGTATATCACACACTCTATGTGTAAATGTTACAATAAAGAAGAAATAAGATCTCATAATAAAAAAAATAAAGTTCGACAATAGGAAATTAAACCAATATATATATATATATAAATGTGTGTGTGCAAAAATTAAATTTACAAACTAATAACTACATGGTGTTAATCATAACTACTCCCTCCGACCTCTAAATAATGGTTTAAGGTATAATTTTTGTTGTTCTTAAAAGGATGACAATAAATATATATGTAAAGTAAATTATAAATATGTTATTTAGTAGAGTCCAAATATAAAGAAAAGAAAGACTCATCACTTTATGTAATTTTCTAGAGCCATAGGAATAAAGTTGTATTTTTTTTTTCTTTCTTCTATTTTAGTTTTATTAATTTGCGTGAAAATATACTTAGGACATTATTTGAAGGAGGAAAGGAATATTACAATAGGACATTTTTTTTAACATGAGAAAAAAAACAATAGAACATCATCAAAAAGTTTTTTTTTTTAACTTCTTGAGTAACCAAAGGATAAGATCCGTACAAAAATTGGCATGATCTGGTTAGGGTAAAGTTAGAGTTAATTTCATAGTAGCAAGTTTTATAATTTATTATTGTATTGGGTTTAAAAAAATTACATTAATAAGTTTTATAACTTTTTATTGTAATGATTAATATAATATTTTTTATACCTAATATAATGAAAAGTTATATAAATTTATCAGAGTGAAATTGATGCTAACTCTACCTTAACCGAATAGATATACACAAGGGTCATGCCTTCCCTGTACATGCAATGAACTTTAACCGGGAAAAAGGTGTACTTCTATCAGGAAAAAAAATGTACTTTAACGGATAATTCTCAATGTAAGTGTTCGAATCTAAAAAAAAAGGTGCCTAAAATTAAGTGTTATGTATTATGTAATTTATAAAGTCATTTTAATATTACATTTCCATTTTTTTTTCATTTCCTTTTTATGTTTCAAGTTCCGAAGAGAGATTTTATTTTGAAACCAAACAATTTTACGTATTGTGAAAATATCTTGAAATAAGTTTACGAATTATAAAAAGCAATTCAGGTGTTGTTCGTGTTTGATGATGTTACGTATTTTCTATAATTAACATAAAAAATAGAGGATTACGATGCGATAAGATGAAACATTTTTACAGAAAAAGTACTAGAAATATTTTTTTCACAAAAATCACATACTGTTGGTAGATAATTTTTAAAATCACTTTATAAGATGTTTGAGTAAAGTTTGATTTTTAAATATGATACTTTCAAACACCAAATCTATTTTCTTTTAAAGGTGCTTTTATACCTAAAATTTTTAAAAGTATTTTTGTTTTGGGACTAAATTTATTATGTTATGATGCCAAATACTTTTAATATTTAAAGAGTATTGCTAAATTCTACATATGATGAAAAATTTATATTGTGTCGATACCAAATAACGATATATGTGAATACATAAGACAAATTGAATAAAAAAGAAAACCGCATTATTATTTTATTTTATCTCATATACTTTCACATTACTCGCTATCCAAATTCGTTATGAATTAGTCGTGGTATAAATAATTTCTCTTATTACTTGAAAGTGTTTTTGTCTATCACATTGCCAAACTAGTACTTAAAACCTAAAAATTATTTCAAATTTGTCTCTCTAAGAATTAAATTACTAAAATCCCGTCAAAGATTTTGTAGCTTAAAATCATTTACTCATTCATTTATAAGCCCATTTTAATATAAATTCTAAACAAGAAATAATTATTTAAAAAAATAATATTTACGCTTCGAAAGGGATACAACAATGCAATTTTAGTTTATTTTTCTTTTTACAATAGACCAAAAATATAAAAATCTTGAGTGTAAAATCAATTTCCATGATTTAAGACCTCATAATTAGATTACTAAAATCCATTTTAAATTTGTCTTATCTAATTATCAAATTTCTAAAATCTCCTAAAATAATATCTAGCCTAAATCCTTTTCTCATCATTCTTAAGCCCATTGTAGTCATTAAATTTGAAACGGCTAAATAGTATAAACCCTATAATCAGATTGTTAATATTAATTCCTAATTCGTCTCTTTAATAATTAATTAAATTACTAAGGAAATTAAGTTTTATGTTGACCAATACATGACAAATTTGAATTGCGACTAACATGTAATTATAAGTTTTCTTATAATAATAGTAATGTGTGAGTCCCTACTTTTTCTTCATATCCTATATATACACGTATGTATTATTTAATAGGAAATTGTTATTTTCACAAGTAAAATTTGATATTTTCACAAATTCCTTCTCACATGAGTGCGAGACTCATTTACTATTCATGTGACCTAAAGAATTGAATGAATGAATAAAAAGTCAGAAATAAATGAATAAGACGGAAATAAATGAACGAGACGAGCAATAGATGAACAAAAGGGGAACACCTAGAGTTTCGCCCACCAAGGGTTCGACCACCCCTAGGTAGTCCCACCTTGAGACAAATTCAATGACGACTTTCCCAAATAAAATTAATTTGAACTAGTGAAACAAAACAAGAAAAACGGACGGATAAAGAACAAGAAAGCTGAAGTACCCCCCTAGGCACCCTAAGGTTCAGTCACCCTAGGGTTCGGCCACCCTAGGAGTTGGTGTTGGCTTGTTTGTATATATGACAAATCAATACACATACGCAAGTGCACGTGGTTAATAAGTAATATAGAATAAGTAAAGTATCGATCCCACAGAGAATACTAATTGTATTTTAATCTAACATACACCAATTTTATAACTATCTCGATCTACTTAAACAGATGAGCAAATTGTGATTTATCTAAAGTATTGAATATCAAAAGACAACTAACTAACAATTAATTTAATCAGATAAAGAAGATATGAGATTATAATTTCACTCAATGCGTCACTCAGTTGTTACACTCCCTGTTAAGCCTACGAATTCACATCAATCAGTACGAAATCCAAATGAATTGCTTCAGAAGAATCACAATGATCATTTAAACATAGCATCCAACCAAGAAATAGTCAATAAATCATATCATTCTGCAAATCTAAATCTGTTTTAACTGATATAGTGTGTTGTGTGCTTAGCAACCATCAAACTTGCTATGATACAAATATTTCACATAATATGCGTCTTAGAAGGAAAGTTACAGTTCTAACTCAAGAAAGGCATCAAATAGGGCAAGTTGCAGTTGAGACTTCACATTAACTAAGTTAGGGGCCAACTTGGAGTTTATTAGCTTTTCATTCAATCACGAGGGCACTATTTTCTTATTCCCGTGTTTGCACCCGGCTGTGCAATGCCTAGCCCTCCTAGACTTTTGAATGATACCCATGTAGCAAGCTTTCGACCAACGACTCCCAAACTAAATGGCTTTAGGGCACTGGGTGTAGAGACATCCCCTAGGGCGTACTTACTCGAGTATCAAATGCCACAAAACTAGACTAACTAAGCATTTATTCATTTTTTAGAGTATCCATGCTTTACTACTCCAAAGTTTTCCCTTAAACTCAAGTCTTAGCGTTGTCTTTGCTTACACTACCCATTCTTTGAATTTATATCATTTAAACTTCAATTTCCCACCAGAAGACGATTATGTGAATATTTAGATTAAGCAAATCATAACAGCTACTTAAGAGTGCTATCCGGTTATATCAGTTTCAATCAGATTAGGATTCACAGTACAATACGACATTATAACCAAGTCTAAGTTATCCACATTGTTAAATAATCAAGCAAATCCAATTTCATCATAGTCCAATATGGATTTCAAACGAACAAGATGTTAGGATTCATGCCAATATGATCTAAATAAACATAATGCAACAAGATAAACACATATTTCATATTATTTATTTATTTTTATTTTTATTATTTATTTTTATTTTTATTATTTATTTTATTATTATTATTTTTTTAATTAAACTAAACAATCATGCAATTAAACTAAAATGAAATTGTATGAACTTAATGAATTAAACTAAAATGCAACTAAACTACTATGAACCCAATACCCCCAAACTTATGAAATACAATATCCTCATTGGAGATAAGGGTTAAGGGAACTCCCTTAAGTGGCAGAGCCGTCTCCACCCGTTGCATCCTACTCAGGTGGTGTGTCTAGTGGTAGATACGAAATGGTGGAGCCGTAGGCAGGAAACTGGATATGGGCTCCCTGATGGCTAAAAGCTTGAGACAGGGCCTCAGAGAAATTGATCGTGAAATCCTAAAAGCCATAGTGCATCGCATCCATCTGTCTCTGTAGGCGGCGCATCTCACGTTCCTGCCGAACATAATAATCTGAAGGTGTCCCAACTAACTTTGAGACAGGGGTGTCCTCTTCATCTTCTTCTTCCTCACTCTCTTCATCATCTTCAGGCAAAATAAATCCCAAGCCTCGCTGGTGAGATTCTCCTCCACTCTATACAGTATATTTCTTTATGGTAGCGCTATCTATGTCTCGTATTGGCAACTGAAGAGTCGCTTTACCCTAACCCACATTCGTCGCATAGCAAATACGAGTGACAATGAAAGCATGTGGAATCCTACCAGATGTACTGGCTCTCATAAACTTGAGCATTGATTGATGAACGAGATGACCGACATCAATACTCTACCCCTGAAGAATTTGGTACAAAACCACAGCTCTATCTGTAGTAACATCTTAATGATGGCTGGTGGGGAGCAAGCTGGCGCAGATAAATGCGCACCAGACCTTAGCATACCTATTCAAAACAGTTCGTGGAAAGTGAATTTTCTTGTTAGTTCCTACTTTTGTATTCCATTTAGTCTCAAGCTTGCACATGTCCCTCATCAACTTGTCTAAGTCGGTCTCAAATCGTTGGGATTCCACCCAGTTTGTGGCCTTTGGAGTTAGTGTTGGCAATTTAAACAGTCACTACTAGAAAATCGGCCTATTTTGGTAATCACGAGTTCTCAGGTTCTCAACCCAATCACAACATTAAAATGTAATTATTTATCTAAGGTTCTGTTCACTAAAAGTCCATCATCTACTACCTGGAGAACAGTACACTGAGGTGGGTATCAAAATTGTTTGCATGAGACCACATACATTTGGTTTTAATTAATGTTCAAGATGAACCAGGGCAGACTATTCTGCACAGAGTTTATTAATGACCTAAAAGCGAACTGGATTCTGAAGCAATAATCATGAAGATTTTCATTAATTGAAAAATGAAGATTTAAAGAGAAGCCATGATAAAGAGCCACAGCTCCACCAAGAGACACTGCCTTGTTACAAGTAAGATGAAACTGAAAACTTCACCGATTACCGATCCTTTAAACTAGTCATTTTCAAGTATCTAGGTCACCTTGGGACTGATAGCGTCAATAAGTAGTGCTGTTGTGGAAGTATTACCATTCCCAAGAAATATTCCAATTGCAAGATATTTTTATGCGTTTAAATTCCCAACATTTGCAAAAGTGAATCCCAAATTATCAATCACAAGGATCTTAAGTATTTCAGATACTTGGCATGCTATATAATTAAATGAAAATATCTCATTGTTTAAATGAGACAAAAGTGATATACAACAAAGTGATATACTTTAAGTAATGTCACACAAAAATCAAATACATTTTCTGTATTCAATTCTTTCAACCATTTATCCTTTTGCTGATTCTCATAGAAATTAAATAAATAATATTAAGGATCAAGTTCGATACCTCTCAACAAGTCCTTCATCCCTGATCACCTCTAATGATGCAATGGCAACAACACTTGCCAAAGGATTTCCTCCAAAGGTGCTGAAAAATAATAGAATTTACAGCATTGTTAGTTCCTTTTCTCTTCAAGAAACTAGAACTAAACAGATATTTCATATCCATAATATGTCTCTAACAGTAGCCATATTCTCTATATATGATTGTCATATACAAATTTGAGCCATTAGAGCCAAACCACCAAAACTGGGACCAATCATCATCCTCTTTGGCTATTATGTACATAAACTAGTAGAGAGATTCCAAATCCATAATGGAATACGAAAACCAAATCCTCAAATCCTTGATGGGAAAGGATTCAAGTCACATCACGACATATCTCAAATTCATTCTGCGTATTATATTGCAGCATACTACACTTGGAACTATATGTCTCGGACACTACCCCACTATGATTATAATAAGATTTACTATTTCTCACTCTGTATAGAACAAGATAATAAATCAAGAATAAGTGTCATAAATTTGAGGTAGTGGTAATTGAAAACCTTTCATGCTCTCCTGGCTTTATGCAAAGCATAACATCTTTGTCTGCTAGAACTGCACTTACAGGTATCACTCCATCACCCAATGCTTTTCCCAGTATCTGATTCAAGAAACCATATAATGAGTTATCTCAGGGTTAGGTGTATTTGCTTACTAATAAGATAATGGAGTGGATTTACCGAATCAGCAAAAAACTGAACATAGAAACTCAAATTTAAGTCAAATACTTACATTAGGTATACGATACAGTTCTGATGACAACCAGAGAATAAAGATGTATACCAATTACCAAATCAAATAGTATACTCCTACTATACACTTTTCAATATTGATTTGATGTCATATACATAAATTCAGCATTTTTAACTACAAACTAATATAGCAAAATGAAATCCAACATTAATATAGAAAATCTAGAGAAAACCTAAATACAGATTTGAGATACTGTAACTATACGGAAAACCCCTTAATGCCCAGTGCAAAATGAAAATGTGTAGAAATTCACAAATAACAAGTTGAAAACCATAAAATCAACATTACTTAATTCTATCAATATTGTTCGGTTAACTCCTAGCTCATACATTCTACAAGAGTATAATTATTATTCTCCATCTCTTTCGTTTAATTAATAATTGTTTATAAAGAAAGATCATGGTGATGGTTTGTATAAAATTTTAAAATATGATTTTATCGCGCTTTCGCTTTATTTATGTAATTTGATTGCATGTTCGCGTTATATACAAACCTAATAGTGGTATCAAGAGCCAAACTTTATGCGAATTATTAATTGTTTTGATTTCGTATATGTATGGGTATGTGTTTGGAACAATTTATTGGGCATAACATGTTGTATAAAATCATGAGTTTTGAAAACAATTGCAGAAAATCGAGTTTTAGATGAAAAACTGATCAAATTCGCGACTTGCGAAAAATTCAGGAACAGTTCTTAGAAACCGGCGCCGCTTCTGCTCTTTGAACCGGCACCGCAGCACCGTATCCTTTGCCTGGATACGATACGGCGCCGCAGCGCTCCTTTTATAACTAAAAGCAGCGTCGCAGCGCCACCCTGCAGACTGCGATTTTTGATAATATTTTTTTGCAATTTCTCAAAAATTAAAATAAAGAGTTATTTTACATGGTTTATAATTAAAATAAAGAGTTATTTATACGTGAAATTAGATTTCATGTAACTTTAAATTGCCCATGAAATGATATCAATGCATATATGGAATGGTTTTATTACTCATGAGATGAATGTTATTTATTGATGCATGTGATGTGCATTTGAACTGTTCAATTTGAACTTTATACTATGCAATGAAAAGCACGATGATATGTGATTTACTTGTTATATGTTTACATGTATAACTCTCATATATGGAAATATTGTGAAGCATGCATGATACATGATTTATGTGTTATTTGTAACTGTTAAACTTGCGGGCAACGTAGTTGCTCACCCACGCCACAAATAATTTTTTTTTTGCAGCTAGCGTGGAAGGACCTGGCTGGTCAGAAGAAGATGTTTGAAGGAAAAATGTTTAAAAGAAGAATTAAAAATCTATGTCGCGACATTGCTTTACTTATGACTAATTATTTTTGTTTCCAATATAAGCAAGCCTAGACAACGAAATGAGGGAATATAACTAAGACGGAAAACTTTATTCACTAAAAGGGAAAGAAAATTGAAATATCTAAATATTCCTCTACTCAATTAAATTAAAAATCAACTAAAGATTCTTCATGCTTATGTGATATGTCACTAAGATATGCTCCAAAGGTTCATCAAGAAACCTTACATTACTAAAGAAGCTCCTCATGCAATTGTTTAAACTTTTTAACTACCGGGGCAAAAGGAATCGTGTTTTCGATAAATGTCGATACCCTTTCTCCAACAATTCCCCTGTTACAAAAAGCACAGAAAGAGAGAAAAGTAGCAACAATAAGAAATATCAATAAAATTAGATGCAAATGCAAAGGCCAGTGAAATGACAACATATAAAATTATAAGATCGCGTAGTAAATTATACAGCTTAACACTATAAAATCCAAAAGAAGACTATGAATATAAATGTGGAATTAGACAGAAAAGAAGCAAAACATCAGTATAAACAAGAATCATACACAATCTCCTATAATTTGTTTAAACAGCTAAACAACTGAACTGGGGAAGAATTCTTTGAATAGTTAACGATGTCAGTAATTCAGAAGCATTAATGAAATTAATTTACCTATATATGATTTGTGGAATCGAAAGTAAAATTTTTACCTTATACGTTGTGTCAGAGACCGTAAATTTCAACACTTAATATATTGATGATGACAATATATTTCTTAAAGATCCCTACACGTTATACGTTGTGTCAGGAACGGTAATTGCAACACTTCTACATACACTGATGATGACAATATACTTCTTGAAGATCCCTGCAACAAACAACTCCACCCTATTTTGTAAGACGATGCATTGAAAGGTTACAAGGTTGATATTATTACAGCACTACTTCTAGATGCTTAAATGACGATTAAAAATAAATAAATAGAAAGCATAAATCCCTCCATAGTTCATCAAGAGTTGAGCCATATTGGAAATAAAATAAAGTTACTCTATAAAATTGCAATGCATAAAATACTGTGATCTAACTCAGATTTGGGAAATATTTTCTTTTACACATTTAAAAATAAGGAAAATTCTCTTTCAGCCACCCTATGCCCTCATGGCCACTTAATAAGCAGCAGTACTCGATAAATTACAAATTACAATTAATGGTTCATAAATAACGAAAACAAATTTGTTAACTCTGCAACAACAGGGTGGAGCCATGCAAGGGGATAAAAGTTGTCAAATCGTTGAATCTCAGACGAAATTATGCGTTGGGTATGCATCCTCATATCCGTTATAGTCGTAATACAGCCTTTCTCCCTTGGCAATAGCACGAATAGTGACCAAAATGACCAGGGATTCACCATTTATGTTGTACCTCACGCATTTGAGGTTCCATTTCTTCCTACCCTCCCTGCATATCAACATTAAATTTGTTTCAACAGCACTAGTGAAATATTCTTAATTTTTGGACAATATCTTGACATGAATAACTGAATTCTGTAATATTTTTGTCAATGGAGCTCGAGCTTTATCGAATATATAATTGAAAGATATAAGGCGAAGAAAGGAGGAACAGATTGTAATCAAGAATTTGAAAACAACAAAGAGTTCACAGGCTTACGGTATATGATTGTTAATGCCATTGATAAAGCGAGCAATGTTTCCACGTTTATCAGGGCAAATAACAAGACTTTCAGATGGATCTGTTGCTAAAAGGAGTGTCATCAAGCTGTCACAATCGTCATTAGCCCGATTCTTAATGTAGTCCACATCTCCTATATACTCTCCAATGAATGTCATAGGTTTTATCGGGTCATCAGCTTCAACTGTATACCTGCAAAAAAAATAAATAATAAATAAATAATATTATATATATATATATATATATATATATATATATTCAATATCCATTCCCTACTGCAGTACTAATAGTGGTTTGACAAAAATGTTATATACCCTTCACACGAATCAAAAACTACTATAAGGGGAGGACATTCGCCCTTTTTGTACATGTTTCTACATTTGTCCAAGGTTTCTGTATCCTTTTTGGACAGAACCTAACAGATAAACAAAGAGGGTAAGTAATATGGAATCGTGAAGATAAGAAATATCTGTCCCTACACTAAATCAAATCATAAGATCTTAAATAGGGAACTCAATTGAAATTGAGATATTTCAAATCCATACCTGCATGCCACCACATTCAAACTTAGCTTGGTTGGCAGATTTAGGGGCCATGCCATGTGTGTAAGTGAGCTCGTCACTAAATACTAGTTTTAGTGATGTTAGGGCTGATGCCAGAGAGCCCATTTGCTGCAGCCGACGTGCAGGATCTTTGCTTGGAGTATATGGCAACAGAATTCTTGCTTTTTTTTGTACGACTAGTAAACCAGCACGTTTTCGTCGCTTTCCAGCCACTAGAATTTAGTCAAGAAGGGGAAAAAGGATAGTGAGAAATCAAGGTTTTGACCTATGTTGCACACAAATATTGATTACATAAATAGATAATTTCCAAAGAGCGGTCTCTAATCAGAAACTTCATGTCATTTCTATATATGATGACTGCCCCTGCTTAACAGGAACTGGTTTTAAAGAGTAGATAAAATGAAGAGGATCAAAAATGTTTATAGATGAGAAAGTACACATTACTTATTGATCTTAAACTATGTCCAGAGCAACTGAGAGAGAAAGTAGGAGAATTAGCCATCTAATAAGCAGGTAGCACTAGATTGGAAAATATTTAATAGTAGTATCGAAAGTTAACTAGATACGAGGATGAAAACAATAAACATATGGCATTGGCTTATCTAAGAAAAGTAAAGTAGCCAATACTTCATTATCAATGCACACAAAGGCTTCAGATTAATAACAAAGCACCAATAAGGAATAAAACTAAAGAACAAGAACAATAACAAGGAAATATATGGCTTCATAAAGCGCGAGAAAACGTGAGAGAATAAAGCTATGACGTCTTTTAACTGGGAAATTGAGTGTTCTATATGAGAAAAATATCACCATTTTACCACTCAAACACGGCACAGAAACTTGTGAGCTAAACTTCTAGCATGCGTCCATTATATCATTAGTTGTTCAAAGAAGAGGAAATATGTAACATATAAGATAGCCATGAAGGTTTAAGAGTGCCAACAAAGTATCAAATAATTCATAGAAAAGGGCCTAACAGAGCACAAAGGAGCAGAAAATGAAGACAGATTTCCATAAGACATCTTAGCCACGAACTAGTTCTCTAATTATTGAATTTTATTCCATACAATCGAACAAGAAAAGCACATTTGAGACTGTCAAATCATCTAGTGGTAAGAGCTCGACTAACAATTGTGAGCTTTCAGGTTCAAACATGAAGGCAACCACTTTCCGCACAATGTTAAAAGTAACTTTTACCAGCTCCACTCTCCTAACAGCCTTGATCGATGAGAACAAAGGGTAATGACTTTTTAACTTCTAAATAGTCCCTAAAAAGGAGGTGCCAGTTCCTTTGACCGAATATTTTACAAGTTATTGATCAAAGTCTTGACTCTTTGATTAGAAGTGGTTCGGGAATTATTTCAGACAATAAAGAGATGAAAGAGGAAGTACAAACTTCAGAGGCAATGACAGGAGCCAATGCATATGACTTTAGAAGTGGGAGTGTTTATTTCGACATTGAATGACTATTAAATCATGTTCAGTTAAATTATGTAAAGTAGCCCGGCTACCTACATACTTAACTAGATTGTAAAGACAAAGTAAGTACCCAAGTGAGGAGGTATAGCTCTTCGTTAAATGTACTGAAGAACAAAACCATTCATAAAACTTATATTAACTATTTTTGTACTTTACTTGGTGAACAAACAGCTGGAGTAAGGGGGAGAGTTTAGCAAAGAGAAACACCAAGGACATGATAAAGACATCAGAAAGCCTAATGGCTCCATGTGTACTGACATGACTCTCCTTTTTGGCGGCGTTCTGAATTAAATATTTTTTATTGTTCTTCAAGATTAATATAAAGAGAGGTGTATTCTTATTTGTAAAAGGTTTGTGGGTCGTTTTTTGGATCCGTCTGCTCTTAGAACCAACTTATACTCTTCCCTTCTAACATCAACCAAACTCCATATTAAATTCCTACTATGTTTAATGCGTCATTATTTATTATAACTTCTAATTCATATCAAGAATTTTAACCTGCCCTAGCCACCAAGACATGTACGTTGTAATTCCCCAGGCTATAGAAGAGCATCATTCTTCTTGCCTTTCTCGGGCTTAGAAAACATGTTCCCCAGGTCATAGAAACCCCAGTCCCCAAATAATAAAACTATAAATAGAGAAGGATTAGTTGTGTATTTGGAGGTGCCAATAGCATCCAAACTCACACTTAATATAATCCCTAGTTTAAGATTTCACCGACCATTTGGAGATGTCAATACAACTCGCATTTTTTTATCATACAAACATAAATAAATAAAAAATATTAACTATAACAAAATATACACACTTTAAAATTTTAGATATACACCAATTTTGTAAAATAATAACATACATAATAAAAGGGAATTAATATTTTTACAATGGGAATTGATATTTTGGCAAAACTCATGAATAGTAAGTGAGCCCCAATTTCAGGAGACATCATGGAAATAACATTTTTTCCTTGTAAAAATAGTAATTTTCTAAAATAATAACAATAACAATGTTGATCATGATCATTATTACATAAGAATAACAAATTACCCTGGGGTGATATACATTTCACCAAAACATGGTTACATTTCTGGATCCGAAAGAAATCCAGAATCTTAGTTTGCGTAAACCCTGAAAAAACAACATACATTCTTTAATTCCCCATTTCATACACACAGCTCAAGAATTCTTAATTTAAAAATAAAATCAAATCAAAATAATCGCGCGATAAAATAACAAATAAATATAAAAAATCGTACGTTTGAGGGGACTCTCATCGAAGCAGTTCCGGCAATACCAAGAGCCAATAGGTACCCGAACCACAACTGGCCGGTTACAAAACATGTGAAATCTCTTATCACATCTGTCACAAAGGAGCATCTCCTCATCTAGCTCGCCCGACCCGCATTGCTCGCACGCCATTTGGTCGTAGTAGTCGGCGCCGACTTCGATCACCGCGTACTTGGCAACCTTCATGATATCCACGATAGACCTGAACTTTTTCGACTGTGGAAAGGACGTCAAACAGCAGCGGTGGGGCGCCTCCGTACGGCGCAAGGCGGGGAGCGGCGGCGGTGGCGTTCGGAAATGCGGCGAGCTGGAAGGCGCCATCGGTGGGGACCGTACGGGGATTTTGTGAATTGTACGAGACTGATTTGGAATAATCTAAGTTTGATAGTGTCAATTTTTACAATATTTTTTTTATAATATTATTCCTTTTGTTACAGAGAGATTTTGTAAGAAAGGAAAATGGAGGAGTGAGAGAGAGAGGGGAGGGGGTGCGGGTAAATATAGGTGGTGACATATGATTGATTATGCTAATGTGCACATAGGATGCACACGGAATGGTAATGTGGACACCTTTAGAAATAATTTGAAAGACCAAAATGGGCTTAAGAGTGATGAGGAAAGGATTTTCGAATGAATACTATTTATTGGTTTTTTAGTAATTTGATAATTAAGGAGACAAATTTGAAATGGGTTTTGGTAATTTGATTATGAGGTTTTACGCTATTTAGCCGTTAAAATTTGAGTGACTAAAATGGGCCTATGAAAGATGAGTAATGGATTTTAGGGTTAATATTGTTTTATGGGTTTTTAGTAATTTGGAAATAAAGAGATAAAATTGAAATGGACTTTAGTAATTTAAGTGTTATGTATTATGTAATTTATAAAGTCATTTTAATATTGCATTTCAATTTTTTTTTCATTTCCTTTTTATGTTTCAAGTTCCAAAGAGAGATTTTATTTTGAAACCAAACAATTTTACGTATTATGAAAATATCTTGAAATAAGTTTACGAATTATAAAAAGCAATTCAGGTGTTGTTCGTGTTTGATGATGTTACGTATTTTCTATAATTAACATAAAAAATAGAGGATTACGATGCGATAAGATGAAACATTTTTACAGAAAAAGTACTAGAAATTTTTTTTTCACAAAAATCACGTAGTGTTGGTAGATAATTTTAAAATCACTTTATAAGATGTTTGAGTAAAATTTGATTTTTAAATATGATACTTTCAAACACCAAATCTATTTTCTTTTAAAGGTGCTTTTATACCTAAAATTTTTAATGGTAAAAGTATTTTTGTTTTGGGACTAAATTTATTATGTTATGATGCCAAATACTTTTAATATTTAAAGAGTATTGCTAAATTCTACATATGATGAAAAATTTATATTGTGTCGATACCAAATAACGATATATGTGAATACATAAGACATAATTGAATAAAAAAGAAAACTCGTACATTATTATTTTATTTTATCTCAAATACTTTCACATTACTCACTATCCAAATTCGTTATGAATTAGTCGTGGTATAAATAATTTCTCTTATTACTTGAAAGTGTTTTTGTCTATCACATTGCCAAACTAGTACTTAAAACCTAAAATTATTTCAAATTTGTCTCTCTAAGAATTAAATTACTAAAATCCCGTCAAAGATTTTGTAGCTTAAAATCATGTACTCATTCATTTATAAGCCCATTTTAATATAAATTCTAAACAAGAAATAATTATTTAAAAAAATAATATTTACGCTTCGAAAGGGATAAAACAATGCAATTTTAGTTTATTTTTCTTTTTACAATAGACCAAAAATATAAAAATCTTGAGTGTAAAATCAATTTCCATGATTGAAGACCTCATAATTAGATTACTAAAATCCATTTTAAATTTGTCTTATCTAATTATCAAATTTCTAAAATCTCCTAAAATAATATCTAGCCTAAATCCTTTTCTCATCATTCTTAAGCCCATTGTAGTCATTAAAATTTGAAACGGCTAAATAGTATAAACCCTATAATCAGATTGTTAAGATTAATTCCTAATTCGTCTCTTTAATAATTAATTAAATTACTAAGGAAATTAAGTTTTATGTTGACCAATACATGACAAATTTGAATTGCGACTAACATGTAATTATAAGTTTTCTTATAATAATAGTAATGTGTGAGTCCCTACTTTTTCTTCATATCCTATATATACACGTATGTATTATTTAATAGGAAATTGTTATTTTCACAAGTAAAATTTGATATTTTCACAAATTCCTTCTCACATGAGTGCGAGACTCATTTACTATTCATGTGACCTAAAGAATTGAATGAATGAATAAAAAGTCAGAAAAAAATGAATAAGACGGAAATAAATGAACGAGACGAGCAATAGATGAACAAAAGGGGAACACCTAGAGTTTCGCCCCCCAAGGGTTCGACCACCCCTAGGTAGTCCCACCTTGAGACAAATTCAACGACGACTTTCCCAAATAAAATTAATTTGAACTGGTGAAACAAAACAAGAAAAACGAACGGATAAAGAACTAGAAAGCAGAAGTACCCCCCTAGGCACCCTAAGGTTCAGTCACCCTAGGGTTCGGCCACCCTAGGGGTTGGTGTTGGCTTGTTTGTATATATGACAAATCAATACACACACGCAAGTGCACGTGGTTAATAAGTAATATAGAATAAGTAAAGTATCGATCCCACAAAAAATACTAATTGTATTTTAATCTAACATACACCAATTTTATAACTATCTCGATCTACTTAAACAGATGAGCAAATTGTGATTTATCTAAAGTACTGAATATCAAAAGGCAACTAACTAACAAGTAATTTAATCAGATAAAGAAGATATGAGATTATAATTTCACTCAATCCGTCACTCAGTTGTTACACTCCCTGTTAAGCCCAATTGATTATTTCGAATTGTTAGTCGAAAACACGAAAGTAAAATATGGCTATCTCTCGATGTATCATACCCATATCATATTAAATCCACAATCGATAGAATGAATGTGAACATCCAAATTAATTAACTCATTATATCTTTGTGTGACTTAAAACTAAATATGATTTAAGTACAAGTTCTCAAATGACTACGAGCGGTGCTTGGATATATCTTCATCCTTAGCACGAATTATGGACTCTAACACCATGTAGAATCATAAACGCAAGCCAATATGGTCAGACCTTACTCACAATTCATTTCTCAATTTCATATGAGTTATCCCGATAATTAGTGATCAAGCAATTAGGCAATTTAAACAAACCATAATGGACAATCCATACACAATCAATCCAATCTCAACAAAGAAGCATAACAATCTGAATTAAGCACTAAGATCCATTATAATCCCAAAATAGAAATTAATTCATAGTAGAATCAAAATCCATCATCCACATGTGTTCATACATTAAAGTCAAAAATGAAAAGAAAGAGAAGCTAAGGAATGGAAGATGCAAATCTGGTATCTCTTCTTCAAATCTGAATCTTCAATGGTGATCCAATGCTTCAATGCTCCCAAATCCAGCCCTAATCTAAGCTAATCCAATAAAAACTAAGAGAGATTCAAAGTATATAGAGAAGAATATCCACCAGGCTCTTTCTCTCTCTGTGTGTGTGTTTTTTTATATATATCCCCCTCTAAAAGTAATAAAAAAAGTCCTAATATATTTACCCTAGCTCGCAATGACCCCTCTTCAAGTAAGAATTCGATTGGTCCATTAAGTGAAAAGTCAGACTTTTTGGCTCCAGCGACTGGCGCAGTTGTGCCAAAGTTGTGCTCATTCTGGGCGCAGCTGCGCCTGGAATACAAGCAGCTGCGCTGGTTCCCTCTGTATTCCAGGCACAGCTGCGCCAGCTTGCAGTCTTGTAGTTCTACTGCAGCTTCAGCTCTTTGCACTCCTTTGATCATTTTGCTTCCATTTGAACCATGTTTTAAGTCCTTTGCTCCCACACACCAGATTCCATACATATCATGCCTATTTGTCCCCCTTTTGACGATGATGCTACCAAGCGAGTTCGTAAACATAAATCCTACAACATAGAAAGAAATGCATGAATAGCTACTATGAAACATCAAAGTTAAGCAACACTTATAGCAAGTTAGTATCCAATAAGTAAGTATAAAATCTACATATCAAATACCCCCAAACTTAAACAGTTGCTTGTCCTCAAGCAACAAAATAAGAAGAAATGCAAAAGCTGAGTAAAATGTAGTCTAATCTAAATGCCTACGAATTCACATCAATCAGTACGAAATCCAAATGAATTGCTTCAGAAGAATCACAATGATCATTTAAACATAGCATCCAACCAAGAAATAGTCAATAAATCATATCATTCTGCAAATCTAAATCTGTTATAACTGATATAGTGTGTTGTGTGCTTAGCAACCATTAAACTTGCTATGATACAAATATTTCACATAATATGCTTCTTAGAAGGAAAGTTACAGTTCTAACTCAAGAAAGGCATCAAATAGGCCAAGTTACAGCTGAGACTTCAAATTAACTAAGTTAGGGGTCAACTTGGAGTTTATTAGTTTTTCATTCAATCACGAGGGCACTATTTGCTCATTCTCGTGTTTGCACCCGGCTGTGCAATGCCTAGCCCTCTTAGACTTTTCAATGATACCCATGTAGCAAGCTTTCGGCCAACGACTCCCAAACCGAATGGCTTTAGGGAACTGGGTGTAGAGACATCCCCTAGGGCGTACTTACTCGAGTATCAAATGCCACAGAATTAGACTAACTAAGCATTTATTAATTTTTTAGAGTATCCACGCTTTACTACTCCAAAGTTTTCCCTTAAACTCAAGTCTTAGCGTTGTCTTTGCTTACACTACCCATTCTTTGAATTTCTATCATTTAAACTTCAATTTCCCACCAGAAGACGATTATGTGAATATTTAGATAAAGCAAATCATAACAGCTACTTAAAAGTGCTATCCGGTTATATCAGTTTCAATCAGATTAGGATTCACATTACAATACGACATTATAACCAAGTCTAAGTTATCCACATTGTTAAATAATCATTCAAATCCAATTTCATCATAGGCCAATATGGATTTCAAACGAACAAGATGTTAGGATTCATGCAAATATGATCTAAATAAACATAATGCAACAAGATAAACACATATTTCATATTATTTATTTATTTTTATTATTTATTTTTATTTTTATTATTTATTTTTATTATTATTATTTTTTTAATTAAACTAAACAATCATTCAATTAAACTAAAATGAAACTGTATGAACTTAATGAATTAAACTAAAATGCAACTAAACCACTATGAACCCAATACCCCAAACTTATGAAATACAATATCCTCATTGGAGATAAGGGTTAAGGGAACTCCCCTAAGTGGCAGAGCCGTCTCCAACCGTTGCATCCTACTCAGGTGGTGTGTCTAGTGGTGGATACGGAATGGTGGAGCCATAGGCAGGAAATTGGATATGGACTCCCTGCTAGTTAAAAGCTTGAGACAGGGCCTCAGAGAAATTGATCGTGAAATCCTAAAAGCCATAGTGCATCGCATCCATCTGTCTCTGTAGGCGGCGCATCTCACGTTCCTGCCGAACATAGTAATCTGAAGGTGTCCCAACTAACTTTGGGACAGGGGTGTCCTCTTCATCTTCTTCTTCCTCACTCTCTTCATCATCTTCAGGCAAAATAAATCCCAAGCCTCGCTGGTGAGATTCTCCTCCACTCCATACAATATATTTCTTTATGGTAGCGCTATCTATGTCTCATATTGGCAACTGAAGAGTCGCTTCACCCCAATCCACATTCGTCGCATAGCAAATATGAGTGACAATGAAGGCATGTGGAATCCTACCAGATGTACTAGCTCTCATAAAATTGAGGATTGCTTGATGAATGAGATGACCGACACCAATACTCTATCCCTGAAGAATTCGGTACAAAACCACAGCTCTGTCGGTAGTAACATCTTGATGATGGCTAGTGGGGAGCAAGCTGGCGCAGATAAATGCGTACCAGACCTTAGCATAGCTATTCAAAACAGTTTGTGGAAAGTGAATTTTCTTGTTAGTTCCTACTTTTGTATTCCATTTAGTCTCAGGCTTGCACATGTCCCTCATCAACTTGTCTAAGTCGGTCTTAAATCGCTGGGATTCCACCCAGTTTGTGGCCTTTGGAGTTGGTGTTGGCAATTTAAACAATCACTACTAGAAAATCGGCCTATAGCGACGGTCGGCGACCATCGCTATAGGTCAAAAGACCGTCGCTAAAGGCTATAGCGACGGTCGCTGACCGTCGCCATAGAGGCCATCGCTAAATCCTATAACGACGGTCTTTTGGCCTATAGCGACGGTCGGCGACAGGCCATGCCAAAACCATGTATTTGCTCTTTACCAACGGTCATTGAAAGCTATTGCTACGGTCATGACCGTCGCTATGACATCTATAGCGACAGTCGGCGACCGTCGCTATAGCCTTTTTTTATTTCAAAAAAAAAATTAATAATGCACATTTATTCAACCAACACAAATACAATAAAACATAAAAAATATTATATACATTATTTAAAATCATTCTCGTTATAATATAATAGTTGGATAATTTATCTCCTAAAATATAATGATCATTATTATACCAGACTACTAAACTAATAACTTTTACAAGTGGGAATTCAAACGGATGGGTAAACAGATAAGAAAATTTTAATTTGCCTATCCGTTATAATCCAAATGATGCTTCATTGTATCCATCCATGATTTGCCAGAGTTAGCCAGTTCTCATGATTATATGAACGCCACTGTCAGCATCCACAATCTCACTAATCTCACCAACCTTTAAAGCATATGTTGCTTCTTCAAAGGGTTTTTGCATCTGCCCACAACCAAATGGACCTGCAAGGCGAAGAAAATTTGGAAGACTAGATCTGCACCAATGACCAACCTATAGTAAAAACTTTGCATGGTCAAAATTAAAATAATATTCTTAGCTATATTCAATATAATGTACAAGTATAACTGTGAAGATATTATCAGACACAATAGCTCGTTGAATACTGCTCAATCTCAATTTGAGATTAAAAAAAATGTTTTCTTTATCTTGTAAGGTAAACAAGATATTGCAAGTACTGGTTGTTGATGCACTACTACAAAACAGTAAATAGATAACGCGTAACCAACGTTGTGGTTTCTGTCAGCAAAACGTTGTGGTTAAGGGTGTCATCTATTTGACACCCTTTATACAACGTTTTAAAACGTTGTAGTTAGGCATATTATACAACGTTTTTAAAGAAAAAACGTTGTAGATTTGTTTTCCATAAATTAGTAGATTCTCGAAAACGTTGTAGTTTAATATCATAGACAACGTTTAGCCGAATTTATACAACGTTTATAATGTGTCATCTATTTAGACAAATCTATATAACGTTTTTAAACCATAGAAAGACGACGTGTTTAAAATATTGTAGATTAACATGCAAATGTTGAACAACGTTGTAGCTGTGCTGCATACACAACATTTTTAAAAAGAAAAAAAAGTTGTGGTTCGCTTATATTACCAGTGCACCTGCAATCTGCTAATGCCATGCTATATAGCTAACAAAAGGTCTAAATTCTCATTTAAATTTAAAGCCAAAATGTATCAACAATACATCCCAATAATACCATTCGTTTATAATTTCAATTTACATCCACCAAAAATATATTGAATTGTAAATTTGATTACATGCAGCCATAAAATAAACCAAACTATCCATAAAATGTCGCTACTACAAAAGCATGTGCAAAAAAGCCTAGGTTCTCCCAAAATACGTACATTCATCTAACCCTGTACATATCCATCGTAAACTCGAGGCTCTACATGTAGCTGCTCACATACGTTGCCCACTCATCCCGTACTTCGTCAATTTGTTCTTGTGTATACGTTAATCCATTTGCCTTATCCCACTAAAATAAAATAACAACAAATTTTGTATTTAACAAGCTGTACTACTGTATAAATATGATCAACATGCTGTATTTCATGATCATATGATCAACAAGCTGTATTTCAAAATATCAACAAGCTGTATTACTGTATAAATATGAACAAGCTGTATTTCAAAATATCAACAAGCTGTGTTTCAAAATATCAACAAGCTGTATTTCAAAATATTTGTCATATGATCAACAAGTTGTACTACTGTATAAATATGATCAACAAGCTGTTTCTCAAACTTATTGTACATGACCAACCAAATACCATCTATAACCAAATTTATATATCCAAAAAAATGACCAATAAAGCTGACAAAAAATAACTAACCTTGGCTACAAAGTCCAAACTACCATCCTCAACTATCTCCTTCATAAAACACATCACAAAATACCCGCACTCCATGTGTGTTGGTTGTACAGGAGTTCCCTAAACACAATTAGTAATTATGTCATGATAAATCAATAAAAATAACAAATGTCCATAAGTAAACATCTTATGCTAATATATATATATATATGTGTGTGTGTGTGTGTGTGTGTGTGTGTGTGTGTATATATACATATATAATCTAACATACCACCAAGATTCTCCATTGTGGTGATTTTCGTATTTGATTATTGTTTTGCCCATTAGCAGCTTTAATGGCACTTCATGAGCTAGAGGGTGACACATATAACATCATGCACATCCATCTAGAGACACGATTTATTAGAAGAAATCACATTTTAAAACTTTCCAATTGAAGTACATTAAAAACAAAGTAATTTGGAATAACATACGTGTTCACAACTTGTTTCCACTCCTCATCGATTCTACGGTACTTGAGGGAATCCATGAAGTACACAGTATTATTGTTCAGATTGACAATGGTCAACACCCAATGACATCTATACAAAAATCAGCCCCAAAAACATTTGTATAGTTAAACCAACAAGTTTTTTTAGAATGAGGAGTTTTAATAAAAAAAAGGTAAAGAAGTTTACCATTATAGATCGAACTAAATATAATAAGTACTAACCCGGAGTTGTAAGGTATAAGGAAATACGTGCCAGGATGTGCTCTTGAAAACTGAGATGCTATGTAACGTGTTTTTTGAGAAATACTTCCACAACCTTTAGCCCCAACCCGAGCAGGGTCCACAAAAGTAATCATCGTTAATATATTTGTCTTCTTCAACACATCATACAAGTACCTAATAATTGAAAACCGTTAAATCAATTTTCTTTCACAGTACCAAATAGAAATATTTATTTAATTATACCTCATGTACATCACTATGCAAGTGCCTGATATTTTTGACATGGCACCAAATTGTAGAATGTCTTCATACAAAATATGGGTTGGACGAGCAAACCCAAAAACTTCCTCGTCGATCACAATTTTTATGGTGTTTCCCTTAATCTGGAGCGTATTTTTGGCAGAACCACACAACACCTTTAATGAGCTTGGCATGGGGCGCAGGTTATTCGATTCAGAACTTGTCTTATCGAACGCTAAGCATTTTTCATGTTTCTATATACAAACATAAGCATATATATTAATGAAATCAAAAATATGTAATACTATTTGTTATCTTAATGAAATCATTAATGAAATCAATGGCATATACCTTTAATGGTGGCATCTTTTTGTTAGCATTGTCTTTGTTCTCACCATTGTCAACATCCTCCTTCTCATCAATCAAAATATCCATTTTTTTCACAGTGGAACAACTAGCTTTGTCTGAAAAATGTCCACCGTTAAGGGTAGGGGGAGTCAAGTAGTGACCGTATTGTTTCACCAGGGGCTGTACACTTTCTATCCAGTTTTGCCTCTATTTGCATAATCTTCTGCACCCAAAAATCTCGCTCGTCCGCTACAAGTTTTGCTGCCACAACTTGCCCCTTAGCTCGCTCTTCTTCAAGAAGTTTTTGGACAGTTTGTTTGATACTCTGGCTCATAGACTCGGTTTGGCGTCTTGGTCTGTGAAAGTAGGAACTTGGAGTCACATAACCTCCCACACCTCTAACTCGTCCAGCACGCTCTGAAGTCCCCAATGCCATTGTGAGAATATCATGGCTGCCGATTTCAGTCAACGAACCTTCATCAACCTTTTTCTTCAATTCATCCTAATGCAGTAACAAATAATTCACATTAACCATAAATAAAATTACTGCCACAAAGAAAGAATTCAACTGACTTATATTGAGTTTCTTATTATTTCCTTTGCTTTCTCAGCTGTCTTCTCATCTGGAATATTCCCATGCTTATCTTCGCGGCCTTTCCTCCACAATGTTGCTCGATCTATGTCACCTTCCGCCATTTTTTCCAGCTGTTTCATATAAACATGCATGGACAAATAATTATCTTACAAAATTTAACATGCATGGACAAATAAAAACTATTACAAAATTTTTACTAACCAGTTCATCCTCCAATCCAGCATATCCTTTGCGTGACAAGCGATGATTATACTGATATTGTGCACATATTGATTGTTGTTTCTTATGTAATGCCTGCAAAATATGAAGGGAAAAGTGGTTATGTAATTTGAGAAGTAATGATTTATTTGCAGTTAAATGATGATTTATTTGCAGTTAAATGGAGGAAAAGGTACCCTAAACTCTTCAATAAACCTATGGGATACAAAGGATCTCCAAGCATCAGGTTCAATGAAAGGATACTCTTCAGGGGGTCACATAAGACTTCTGATTCATTTTCGAAAGGATAAACATAGGTATTGGTCAGTCTAGACTTGAACTCTCACCATTTACATGCTGCTGATCTTAAAACCATGTTCCGGCTTGTTTAGGACCCGAGATCAACAAAGTTAACATCATGAACTTTCTTTTCATACATAACCAAGGCGGAAGATTATAAATAATCATTATAACAGGCCAACAACTATATCTACTACTAAAAGAACCATGAGGATTGATCCCATTAGCTGAAAGAGCAAGTCTAAGGCTTCTAGGGTCTTTACCAAACTCCGGCCACTTATCATCCACTAGCTTCCAAGATGGTGAATCTGATGGATGACGCATATAACCGTCACTCATTTTATTATTAGCATGCCAAGTCAAACTCTCAGCTGTCCTGCTAGATTTAAACATACGTTTAAACCTCGGGATAGGAGGAAAGTACCACAACACCTTCGCAGGCACCCCTTCTCTTACATGCTCATTCTTATCCATCTTCCACCTTGAGAGAGAACATTTTGGGAAATTAGTTACCTGGTCAAATTCCTTTCTATACAAGATGCAGTGATTAGGGCAAGCATGTATTTTCTCATAATCCATTCCTAAGGCATGTAAAGTCTTCTTTGCCTCGTATAAGGAGCAAGGTAATTGGTTACCTTCTGGAAGAAGTTCAGTCAGAAAAATCAAGTGCTCTGTGAAACCAACATCGCTCAACCCATGCTTTGATTTTAAATTGTAGAGTCTAACAAGTGCACCTAACTTACTAAATTTACAACCAGGGTACATGGGTTCATCTCCATCCCCAATCTCATTAAGAAACTCACACAGATCATTTGAGAAATCCCCAAAACCATTATCTTCCATATCAACTGTTTCAGAGACATAGCCTTGTTCAGTAGTGCCTACAAAAGGTTCATCTGCATCTGACATATTAGGTTCTCCATGCCATATCCAAGTTTGATAACTAGTATCAACACCATTAAAATACAAGTGATCCCGTATAATTTTGGCACCAAATTTTAAAATGTTTCCACATTTTATGCAAGGGCAATGAATAAGATTCACATTTCTCGCGTTGTCTACCGCAAACCTCAAGAATTCATCAACGCCTAGTTCATACTCTCGTGACCTTCTATCAGCACATATCCATGACTTATCCATCTTAAAAAAAAACAAAACATGTCATCTAGAGTCCAACGCTAAATATAAAACACTAAATATTGATGAAGAAAAATATATATTATCCACATGTCATCTAGAGAAGAATAGAGATAGCGTAAGATGTCTAAAAATTGATAAGCATAATTATCCACGGAACTTGTTTTTTAGGGTTGGAGCCCCATTAGTTTGTGGTCTCCAGATTTAGACATAGTCTTCATAATTTCTAAGTAAAGCCACTAGTCCCTACCTTATAACATTATGCATAGTAATAAGTGAATTGCTTATGTATTTGCCAATTTCGGACAATGTTGGATGGTATAAAATAGCCTATGAGGTTAATTATATGAATAGATGGCATCAATATGTTTAGATGTTAGATAACTACTGCTGCTGTGCTGCATGTTGTCCAGTCTAAGACTAGAAAACAAAGGGGAAAAGAAGGTATCACAATAATAGCACTTAAAATTTCTTAATCGTAAAATGTTTGCAATCTAGTCACTTGCACATGCACATTTGTCACCAAGGAAACATCTGGTCAGTTTAGTAGCAAGTGTGGTAGAACAGATATCTTGGACGTTGTCTAGACATGTGGTGCTTACATCTAATGATTCGTTTGTTTTGTTGAGTTCTGATTTAATGAATGAACTCTAATGCTTTTGACAGTTAGTGATTCGTGTATATAGTTTATTTGTTATTAATTTCAACTCATTTGATCCATCTTGTTACCAGGTAACTTTTATAGGATACGCAGTGCATTTGCATTTGGGGCCAAAAAGTTGGCAAGATTACTCGACTGCCCCAAAGAAAACCTAATTTTGGAACTAAACCAGTTTTTTATGAATACATGGGACAGACATGGCAGTGGTGTTTGGCCTGATGCACTAGCTGCTGATTCCTGTCTTTTGAGGTCGTCAACCCAAGGTAATCTACCTGGTTCTGACAATCCCAAGGATAGTTCAAGTACCAAACATTTGCATGATAATTCCTCTAGCCGGGAGACTAGGGTTGAGGGAACTCGTTTTGTAGATGTCAAAGTTTAGTTTTTGCTTGTTAGTTTGTTTTTTTTTTGTTTTTTTTAATATATATTTTTCTTCATCAATATTGCTCTGGAACTAGCTAGAGAGAATAACTCATGAACGAGAGAGGCAAAGGTCTCACAGATATCTAAAATTGAACAAATAGGTCTCCTTCATATAGTAACCCAAATTAGCTCCAAATATCGTTAAATTTCTAATTAAAACCTAAATTTTAGGGAAAATTAACAAGGGAGAAATTAAAACCTAATTTTTAGTGGAGGCTAGAGACACAGAAACGACCACTGCTGCCACCGTAGCCACCACTATGCTACCACTATGAAAGCAGAAAAACCATTATAACAAAACAAATTGAGCACCTCAAACACGTTTATTTACACAAAGACTGTAAATGAGTTGAAAATAAACACATGCAAGAACAAATCCAAAGAGATGAAGAACTTACGATGAAAACCTAGCCCCAACACAGCTTATCTTCAAACACCCAATTAAATCTCTTCAGATTTCAGCCTCAGATAGAACGTACACCCAATCAGAACACAACCAAAGAGCAGATAGAGAGAAGGAAAACTGGAGAGAGAAGGAAAAACGAAGAGAATGGCCGAAAGCAAGAAAGGATCTTGAAGAGAGGGAACGAAAGTGGAGAGAAAAAGAACCCTAACTCACGACGGCAGAGAGAGAGAGAACGAAACTGAGAGAAGGAGGATATGTGACATCCCAGATTTTCGGGAACTGTTATAATAAGAATTTAATAAACAAAATTCTTAATATGAGATGTATTGGGTAGCTTATTAATTCGAACTGATGTATATTATTGAATAAAATAGATTTTTTATTAATAATATTATTTATTAAGCGTTTAAAGGTTATGTTATAACTTTGATTATGCGTATGCGATGAGTAGTAAGTGTGAAAGGTCGTATAAGTGAATACGATAATTTCGAGGAATATTGTTGAATCGTTATTTGACGTGGGCGTTATGTAAGCCCAAATGCTATTTATTGGATTAAATAAATAGTGATGGATATTATTATTGAATAATTTATTTGGTGTAAAGGTGTTAACCAAGTATAGGCGGGATATATACATTGATGTACGTGATTATGGAAAATTAATCGGGAAGAGTAACGATTTCAAATCCTGAATACCCTTGTAATTCGGGTTTCTTAATATTATGGAATGGATTAAATATTATTTTTATGTGATGTGTTTTAAGGTTATATATAACCTGGATGATGTGAAACTATGAATTTTATGTGTTGTGTCTCCTAGGAGTGAATAAATTGATTTCGCGAAAAATCGCAAAAATCACTATTCACTGAGCACGTTTCTCGAGTCACTATTCACGCCCGAATATTTTTGCGTCTTTTTCGATTCTTATTAATTTCGTTAAGGCGTGTATGTGAAGAAATAATTTTTTCAAGCGTCGAAAATTTTATTTGAACCCATACGTGATTTAATTAGTATCCGAAAGGTTTAATATGGTTGGCCCAAATAAATGGCCCAACCCAGGATCCATTAGTTTACCCATGACACAAACCATATTGCATGACCCCATGTGGAGAATTATTAGAGAAAGGAATTTGCAAATTGGTTATTGAAGAGGGACTATTCGGGTAGAGAGAGAGAGAGAGAACAAGTGGGTGGGAGTATTTATATTTGTATTTGCAAAAGGAATGGAATGACCGAGCAAAGTATTAGAATAAGGAGACCATGAAACATTTTAAGCCAATGAGGATTAAGGAAAGGAGAGAGAATGAGACATGCTCAGACAATATAACCTTGGAGACCCAAATGCTTGCAAGCCTTCCAAACATTTCTCTCAAAAACCAAATTAAGAAGCTCGGCTAACCAAGCCCACTTCCCTCTCCCAAACTTATCATCCGATGCATCTCTTCCTTTCCTTCCAACTTCAAACTTCAGTACACAAATGAGTAGAGAAAAAGTTGCGAAGGAGAGAAACCAACAAGAAGAATAAGTGCTCAGTGATAGCAATAGCAGAGAAAGAAAGAAAAGAAGAAATGGGTGCTCGGTAGAACCTCAGAGGAAGAAGGGAAGGGTGCGGGAGCACCCAAGGAAGAAGAGAAGGAAGCTTTGCCGAGCTTTAGAGGGGTTCTAGCATTCAAGAGGAAGAGAAACAAGGAGTAAGTCCTATAAACCTTCAACTTTCAATTTTTCTCTTAAAGTTTTGATATCTTGCTAGATATTATTGTTGTTTGAGCTGTGTGGGTTGAGAAACACCCTGAGAATGTTATTCAGTTGGTCAATAAACAATTAATACTATAAAAGTGTAAGAATGAAAGAAATTTGATCCTATGCATAAAGGAGAAAGAAAATGGACAAAATGAATATTTTTGGACATTTGGACTGTTATGGACTGATTAGAGGACCTTTGTGGTTATGTACCATGTCTGAAATTTCTATTGGTTAGTAATGTGTTATAGTTCCATGGGTTATGAAAATATCCTAGTTGGAATGAATCAAAAAGGTGTTAAAACGAATTTGTGGTGAACGATTTAGTAAAACATGTCAAGAACATGAAAACTATGTGGACAGTGTCCGTAAAAACAATTCTGGTATTATTGTGTTGGATGAAAAATTCTTAATTTTTTTGTAGTTGTACCACACTGAGTTAGGAAGCCATAGGCTTTGGAATGAACGCATTTCGACCTCGGATGAGAGAGTTATGGCGATTTTAAGAAGAAGTGTCCAAACTGTCAAAACAGGAAAAATCAGTTCGGGAGGGGAGATTCGGGGCACAGTTTTGGCTGGTTAGAGATGCTAAAAAAATTGTGGGCTTTATATATGTTGTAGCTTACATTACAAGCTTTCCATAGCCTCTGAAACGAACTAATTTCGAGTTCGGACGACCGAGTTATGAAGGTGCGAAGTAAGCGCGTCAAAACTGTCCAATCTGGAAAACCAGATTCGGACCAGCCTATTGTTAGACTTTTCTGGACTTGTGTATTCCAAATTTGAAAATGATTAAAGCATAAAAGTTATAGCCCCGGAAGTTAGCGACGCGTGGGCGCAAGAATCGCTCAAAAAGCTTTTGAAACGAATTAGTTATGATTGTTTTAGCGAAGTAGGGTCAAACTGACCAGTTTTTTTGTAGTAATCTGAAGTTATTTGTAATAAGTGAAAATCTGTTTTAATTGAAGAAGGGGCTGGAATCATGACCTATGTGAGATTAAAGTAGACTTGATAAGCTTTAATTTGACGTAAGAGTGAACGAAAACGAATGAGTAACGAAGAAGTTATGATTAAACGAATAATAGTGTTCGTTAAGGATTGAAATAGTTTACACGAGTTTATAATTCTTTTTAAAACGAAAATTTGAGGATTTATATATTGGGTCATATGATGATTATAAGTTGGATGATGATGAGAGTCGTGTCGTCTTCGAACGCCGCGAAGCCGAGAGAATATTTTTGAGATTTGGCTGCATTATTAAATGCGAGCTATATAGAATGAGAAATAGAGTAGTGTAAACTAATATATATGTGAAGCCTTTATTGTGGCTAATTGGTATTTTATTGTTAATAAATTATGTAGGATATTTGAAGGACGAATTGTCGTAATTTAGCAAGGAGCGCTTAAGGCAAGTTCTTTCAGTACTTTGTTAATTTGTTTAAATGTATTAAATATTCAGATGTTTATGTGAACTGCTTGTGAGCATGATTATGTGTGCACGTTGTGCAGTTATGTGAGTATATTGTTCTATGTGGAACTTGTATTATTGTGAATATACAATATGAGGTACATGATGTATGCCATGAGATATATGATGCATGTGTAGATGCATTGCATGAGATTTATAATGCATGAGTAAGATGCATAGCATGAGAATTTTGAGACATGAAGAAGATAAATAACATGAGAATTATGATGCATGAATGAAATGTAAATTTATATGTTACGTGAAGCATGAAAGTGGATAACTGTTAGTTCCTGCTGAGCCGTCGTGCTCATACTTGCAAAAATAAAACTTTTGCAGATTTTAGACGAGACAAATTATCTTGGTATCGTGATGCTAAGGACTAGAGACGCATGGATACAAAAAGGTTGCTAAATATTTTTCTTTATTGAACTTATTTAGTTGTGATGATGGTACATGATGTATGTGAATTCGACTATTCTATATTGAATTAGAAATAGAAATTTTCAAATTTCGAATCAAGAAGTGACTATATAAATTACCTTGTACGGTAAAGTAGTACGAATTACATTGTTGTATAAGGACATTATATAACAAATAAACGATTATTGAATAACTCTGCAATTATTTAGGGAACGATTAAATTCAGAAGCTGAACTTTGTGTTTATAGATGAAATTTTGTAAGGATCATGGTATTTACTCAACCTTGATCATAAGAGTAGAAGTTTAATGGTTACGGAACCTGGAATTGAGAAAGTTTGTAATAATAAGTTTAAATTTTCCGCAATTTTTATTGATTATATCATTTATTGATGATGTAAGCTTAGAGAGTAAATGTTTATTAACGACTGAAGTCGGGCGCCGAGGTCGTCCCGATTTTCGGGTCGTTACAGTTGGTATCAAAGCTATAGGTTATAAACCTTAGGTAAAAGTACCTTAGGCTATAACCTGAGAGTATAAAGACGAATTGATAAAGAATAAACTCATATAGAGTTTATACAATAAGAATAAATTTAGAAGATCCATAAAGAAATGGATTATGTCATAAACAAGAAGATTCAAAGAAGAATCTTGAAGAATTATAGAAAGATGAGAATCAGGAGTTACCTGACTCCAATAATAGAGATGACGAGTGTTGATAAATAGACGAGGTCTATAAGACGAAAGCGTTAATAAATATCATATTTGATTGATGAGAAGAGTAAAGAAGATCGTATGATAAAACGGTCGTGAGGTAAGGAAAATCGTGATGTAAACGATTATGATATGAGATCACGACGTGATCGGATTAAATCGCAGAATGACAAATGATATGTTGAATGATTGAAATGTTATAGCTTGACGCTATAAAAGAGAAAGTACTATGAAATAGTACGAGGAAGACTCGAAAAGAGTTAGAGATGATTAAAATACGGATTAAAGAAAATTTGTAATTGAGCAAAGAGAGAACAACGATTTTATGGGATTTCAAGTGAGGACTCGTGTGATAGCTGAGTTGTACATGCCTTTGTATGGGCAGGGGTTTTGTGCTTGGTTTAACAACTACTCAGTTTATCACATTGATAATCGTTGAAATATTAGTATCGCGTATCGATGTATGTATGATGAGAAGGTGATTCTTTTCTCATATCTATATTTGATAGTAAAGAATAGTAAGGATATATGCGAGTTCTGAAACTCATACTTATGGTAAGTTTGTGACTCATAATCATATGGTATGTTTTGAGCCCCTAAGCATATGGACAGTCCTTGATTTGTTCTTAGACTACGTATTGCTAGGACAAGCTCCTAAACTCATATTGTTGTGGCAAGTTCCTGAACTCATAGGGTATAGAATGGTTCTAGATTGAGAACTGAGAATTTTTAGATGTGGTGAGCATTAGTGATATTAGAAGTAGATAAGAGTATTAAATAGGTGGAGTAATGGAGGAAATTAAAGATGATGAGGAGACATGGATATTCCAAATCTTCTAGCTATACTAGATTTCGAAATTTATTGACTTCGTGCTAATATTCGCACTTTTAGGTTTTCAAAAAATATATGGGGCCAAATTATTGGGCCAATGATTTTTAAAAGTGTTATTATTCATATGTTTATGCTAATTGTTTCGGCTAAAACAAGAATGATTTGAAAATATCAAAATATACTTTTGCAATCATTCGCATCATGGAATATGGTGTAGAAATGGTAAACGATGGAGTTATCAATGCAGATTAACCTAGCGTTGGATGTGATCATATGATCGTCAGCCCGCTATGGTATGAAGTAGTATGACAAAGTCATAAAATGACGAAATCCTCAACGTACCATTTAGAGGTGCGGTATCATGACGTCATAAAACGATTTTTAATTGTTTTCGTTAAGATATGAAAAAGTAGGCCAACTGAGTTGGCTAAAATATTCGATTGATGTCCGAATTCTTGATGAACGTCTAAGCCATTTGATTCGGCTAGACGAATGTTGAAATATGTTTATGGAAGTCGAGGATTCTTTGAGAATTGTTTTCCAAACCAAATTGTTTTGGTACGGACTCGTACGATGAAACTGAGATGAACAACCCTAATATTGGGAAAATTCTGGTCGGTAATACTGATTGACCCCTCGTGGGTGATAAATAAACACAAATAGTCATTTCAGAAGAAGAATGAATTCTGGTCAGTAATACCGATTGACCCCTCGTGGGTGATAAACAGACGTATATAGTCGTTTCAGAATAATGATGTGCGATAGGCTGATCACCTATTGTCACAAATATTTTCAGTCCTTGTGATTGACAAGTATTCAGATGATTTTCGAACGTTGTTCAAGGTCTTGCTGACCTTTCAGTAAGTCGTTTCAAAATATGAAACTAAGGGAAATTCTTTTTATTCCCTACTTGTTTAAGTTACTTCACAATTATTGAGCAATTGTTGAAGATTCCTATTATTCGGGAAATTGAATGTGAAAAGGGGTAATTTTCCCTAGAAAGAAGTAGTCGCGGAATGCGACAATTCCAAATGAATTATTGGAAGAGGAAAGAGTAAAGGTTTGTTAAAAATTTGTATGAATGAATGATATGAGCAAATGATGAGAATTACGGGATTAATATTTCCCAGAAGAAGAGGGTGAAATTCCAAGAAGAAGTGAAATCCTTATAGAGGATGTCGAGTAGGATGAGTATAGATGATTAAGTTGGAATTTTGGGATGGAATTCTTAGAATAAGGTTTGAATGTTATATCCCAAAATATTTATGATATTAGTAAACGATGATATTGATTTACTATGACGATGATGGCCTACGGTGATCCGTAGAAGATGATGTTGATGGGTTAAAGAAAGAAAGAATAATACTCAAAATATAATCGAGTCTAGATGAAAGTCACGAGATTGAACGTATAAGACTTAATCAAGGAAATGAATAAGATAGGTGAAAACCTATATCTAAGCAATTTGACGAGATGAGTTAAGCTGATAAGATTTCAGAAAGAGTTAGATGTAAACCGGATAAGACGGTGCGATGTTCGTGATTCCGAGGACGGAATCCTTATAAGAGGGGAAGAATGTGACATCCCAGATTTTCGGGAACTGTTATAATAAGAATTTAATAAACAAAATTCTTAATATGAGATGTATTGGGTAGCTTATTAATTCGAACTGATGTATATTATTGAATAAAATAGATTTTTTATTAATAATATTATTTATTAAGCGTTTAAAGGTTATGTTATAACTTTGATTATGCGTATGCGATGAGTAGTAAGTGTGAAAGGTCGTATAAGTGAATACGATAATTTCGAGGAATATTGTTGAATCGTTATTTGACGTGGGCGTTATGTAAGCCCAAATGCTATTTATTGGATTAAATAAATAGTGATGGATATTATTATTGAATAATTTATTTGGTGTAAAGGTGTTAACCAAGTATAGGCGGGATATATACATTGATGTACGTGATTATGGAAAATTAATCGGGAAGAGTAACGATTTCAAATCCTGAATACCCTTGTAATTCGGGTTTCTTAATATTATGGAATGGATTAAATATTATTTTTATGTGATGTGTTTTAAGGTTATATATAACCTGGATGATGTGAAACTATGAATTTTATGTGTTGTGTCTCCTAGGAGTGAATAAATTGATTTCGCGAAAAATCGCAAAAATCACTATTCACTGAGCACGTTTCTCGAGGCACTATTCACGCCCGAATATTTTTGCGTCTTTTTCGATTCTTATTAATTTCGTTAAGGCGTGTATGTGAAGAAATAATTTTTTCAAGCGTCGAAAATTTTATTTGAACCCATACGTGATTTAATTAGTATCCGAAATGTTTAATATGGCTGGCCCAAATAAATGGCCCAACCCAGGATCCATTAGTTTACCCATGACACAAACCATATTGCATGACCCCATGTGGAGAATTATTAGAGAAAGGAATTTGCAAATTGGTTATTGAAGAGGGACTATTCGGGTAGAGAGAGAGAGAGAACAAGTGGGTGGGAGTATTTATATTTGTATTTGCAAAAGGAATGGAATGACCGAGCAAAGTATTAGAATAAGGAGACCATGAAACATTTTAAGCCAATGAGGATTAAGGAAAGGAGAGAGAATGAGACATGCTCAGACAATATAACCTTGGAGACCCAAATGCTTGCAAGCCTTCCAAACATTTCTCTCAAAAACCAAATTAAGAAGCTCGGCTAACTAAGCCCACTTCCCTCTCCCAAACTTATCATCCGATGCATCTCTTCCTTTCCTTCCAACTTCAAACTTCAGTACACAAATGAGTAGAGAAAAAGTTGCGAAGGAGAGAAACCAACAAGAAGAATAAGTGCTCAGTGATAGCAATAGCAGAGAAAGAGAGAAAAGAAGAAATGGGTGCTCGGTAGAACCTCAGAGGAAGAAGGGAAGGGTGCGGGAGCACCCAAGGAAGAAGAGAAGGAAGCTTTGCCGAGCTTTAGAGGGGTTCTAGCATTCAAGAGGAAGAGAAACAAGGAGTAAGTCCTATAAACCTTCAACTTTCAATTTTTCTCTTAAAGTTTTGATATCTTGCTAGATATTATTGTTGTTTGAGCTGTGTGGGTTGAGAAACACCCTGAGAATGTTATTCAGTTGGTCAATAAACAATTAATACTATAAAAGTGTAAGAATGAAAGAAATTTGATCCTATGCATAAAGGAGAAAGAAAATGGACAAAATGAATATTTTTGGACATTTGGACTGTTATGGACTGATTAGAGGACCTTTGTGGTTATGTACCATGTCTGAAATTTCTATTGGTTAGTAATGTGTTATAGTTCCATGGGTTATGAAAATATCCTAGTTGGAATGAATCAAAAAGGTGTTAAAACGAATTTGTGGTGAACGATTTAGTAAAACATGTCAAGAACATGAAAACTATGTGGACAGTGTCCGTAAAACCAATTCTGGTATTGTTGTGTTGGATGAAAAATTCTTAATTTTTTTGTAGTTGTACCACACTGAGTCAGGAAGCCATAGGCTTTAGAATGAACGCATTTCGACCTCGGATGAGAGAGTTATGGCGATTTTAAGAAGAAGTGTCCAAACTGTCAAAACAGGAAAAATCAGTTCGGGAGGGGAGATTCGGGGCACAGTTTTGGCTGGTTAGAGATGCTAAAAAAATTGTGGGCTTTATATATGTTGTAGCTTACGTTACAAGCTTTCCATAGCCTCTGAAACGAACTAATTTCGAGTTCGGACGACCGAGTTATGAAGGTGCGAAGTAAGCGCGTCAAAACTGTCCAATCTGGAAAACCAGATTCGGACCAGCCTATTGTTAGACTTTTCTGGACTTGTGTATTCCAAATTTGAAAATGATTAAAGCATAAAAGTTATAGCCCCGGAAGTTAGCGACGCGTGGGCGCAAGAATCGCTCAAAAAGTTTTTGAAACGAATTAGTTATGACTGTTTTAGCAAAGTAGGGTCAAACTGACCAATTTTTTTGTAGTAATCTGAAGTTATTTGTAATAAGTGAAAATCTGTTTTAATTGAAGAAGGGGCTGGAATCATGACCTATGTGAGATTAAAGTAGACTTGATAAGCTTTAATTTGACGTAAGAGTGAACGAAAACGAATGAGTAACGAAGAAGTTATGATTAAACGAATAATAGTGTTCGTTAAGGATTGAAATAGTTTACGCGAGTTTATAATTCTTTTTAAACGAAAATTTGAGGATTTATATATTGGGTCATATGATGATTATAAGTTGGATGATGATGAGAGTCGTGTCGTCTTCGAACGCCGCGAAGCCGAGAGAATATTTTTGAGATTTGGCTGCATTATTAAATGCGAGCTATATAGAATGAGAAATAGAGTAGTGTAAACTAATATATATGTGAAGCCTTTATTGTGGCTAATTGGTATTTTATTGTTAATAAATTATGTAGGATATTTGAAGGACGAATTGTCGTAATTTAGCAAGGAGCGCTTAAGGCAAGTTCTTTCAGTACTTTGTTAATTTGTTTAAATGTATTAAATCTTCAGATGTTTATGTGAACTGCTTGTGAGCATGATTATGTGTGCACGTTGTGCAGTTATGTGAGTATATTGTTCTATGTGGAACTTGTATTATTGTGAATATACAATATGAGGTACATGATGTATGCCATGAGATATATGATGCATGTGTAGATGCATTGCATGAGATTTATAATGCATGAGTAAGATGCATAGCATGAGAATTTTGAGACATGAAGAAGATAAATAACATGAGAATTATGATGCATGAATGAAATGTAAATTTATATGTTACGTGAAGCATGAAAGTGGATAACTGTTAGTTCCTGCTGAGCCGTCGTGCTCATACTTGCAAAAATAAAACTTTTGCAGATTTTAGACGAGACAAATTATCTTGGTATCGTGATGCTAAGGACTAGAGACGCATGGATACAAAAAGGTTGCTAAATATTTTTCTTTATTGAACTTATTTAGCTGTGATGATGGTACATGATGTATTTGAATTCGACTATTCTATATTGAATTAGAATTAGAAATTTTCAAATTTCGAATCAAGAAGTGACTATATAAATTACCTTGTACGGTAAAGTAGTACGAATTACATTGTTGTATAAGGACATTATATAACAAATAAACGATTATTGAATAACTCTGCAATTATTTAGGGAACGATTAAATTCAGAAGCTGAACTTTGTGTTTATAGATGAAATTTTGTAAGGATCATGGTATTTACTCAACCTTGATCATAAGAGTAGAAGTTTAATGGTTACGGAACCTGGAATTGAGAAAGTTTGTAATAATAAGTTTAAATTTTCCGCAATTTTTATTGATTATATCATTTATTGATGATGTAAGCTTAGAGAGTAAATGTTTATTAACGACTGAAGTCGGGCGCCGAGGTCGTCCCGATTTTCGGGTCGTTACAGGATATGTCTTTTAATTTTAAGTCATCAATTGAGCTCCGTGTTTTTTAGATAGATAACATTTTTTAAAAAAAACGTTATCTATCTAAAACCAAAAAAATGACCTTTTAAATACATAACGTTTTCTCATATATATATATATATATATATATATATATATATATATATATACAACGTTTTGTTAAAAAAACATTGTGTAAAAAAATACCATAACATTTTTTATAAAAACGTTGTGGTTTTACTGTTGTCTATTTACTACTTTGTACTAGTGATGGGGCCTCATAATGTTATGAATCAGGCATTAGGATTTAATAAGCTTAACAAAAAAAATCAAGAAACATGGCCTAGTGCTTGTAAGTGTGAACTCACATCACACAATAAATGGCAAGTATTTGAAACATCTACAAATGAAGGTAACCTCTAAATTATTAATTTATTAGATGGACACATTTCCTCATTAAAGAAAGTTTAACATGATCACAAAATTCTTTGCATGTACACTGAATTAAACAACAGATATTAGTATGGAAAAGACAAATAACTGAATTAAATTTATAGGCTCTTTGTTGTATGTGTTTGTCTATGGAGATACAAAGCCAAATATGGAAAAGGTCGCTATAATGGTATGACCATTATATTAGTAGAATACCAATCACAGAAAGAAAGAAAAACTGGCAAACTGCCAATATATAAACAAAATCATCCCAAATTCTAATAAAAAAATGGAATATAACCAACAAGTAGCAAAACAAACCCTTGATAAGTAAGGTTCGAATAGGACTATTCAATGAGGGGTCCATCCGAAAATTTCAATATATGCAACCTAAACAGTTGAACAGGTAAATAAGATAAAATCAAATGTTTGTGCCTGCACAACAAGTAGAAAAAAAAGAGACTCGACGACATCTCAATTCATGGAAGTTTTGGTAATCATGAGTTCTCAGGTTCTCAACCCAATCACTACATTAAAATGTAATTATTTATCTAAGGTTCTGTTCACTAAAAGTCCATCATCTACTACCTGGAGAACAGTACACTGAGGTGGGTATCAAAATTGTTTGCATGAGACCACATACATTTGGTTTTAATTAATGTTCAAGATGAACCAGGGCAGACTATTCTGCACAGAGTCTATTAATGACCTAAAAGCGAACTGGATTCTGAAGCAATAATCATGAAGATTTTCATTAATTGAAAAAATGAAGATTTAAAGAGAAGCCATGATAAAGAGCCACAACTCCACCAAGAGACACTGCCTTGTTACAAGTAAGATGAAACTAAAAACTTCACCGATTACCGATCCTTTAAACTAGTCATTTTCAAGTATCTAGGTCACCTTGGGACTGATAGCGTCAATAAGTAGTGCTGTTGTGGAAGTATTACCATTCCCAAGAAATATTCCAATTGCAAGATTTTTTTATGCGTTTAAATTCCCAACATTTACAAAAGTGAATCCCAAATTATCAATCACAAGGATCTTAAGTATTTCAGATACGTGGCATGCTATATAATTAAATGAAAATATCTCATTGTTTAAATGAGACAAAAGTGATATACAACAAAGTGATATACTTTAAGTAATGTCACACAAAAATCAAATACATTTTCTGTATTCAATTCTTTCAACCATTTATCCTTTTGCTGATTCTCATAGAAATTAAATAAATAATATTAAGGATCAAGTTCGATACCTCTCAACAAGTCCTTCATCCCTGATCACCTCTAATGATGCAATGGCAACAACACTTGCCAAAGGATTTCCTCCAAAGGTGCTGAAAAATAATAGAATTTACAGCATTGTTAGTTCCTTTTCTCTTCAAGAAACTAGAACTAAACAGATATTTCATATCCATAATATGTCTCTAACAGTAGCCATATTCTCTATATATGATTGTCATATACAAATTTGAGCCATTAGAGCCAAACCACCAAAACTGGGACCAATCATCATCCTCTTTGGCTATTATGTACATAAACTAGTAGAGAGATTCCAAATCCATAATGGAATACGAAAACCAAATCCTTGATGGGAAAGAATTCGAGTCACATCACGACATATCTCAAATTCATTCTGCGTATTATATTGCAGCATACTACACTTGGAACTATATGTCTCGGACACTACCCAACTATGATTATAATAAGATTTACTATTTCTCACTCTGTATAGAACAAGATAATAAATCAAGAATAAGTGTCATAAATTTGAGGTAGTGGTAATTGAAAACCTTTCATGCTCTCCTGGCTTTATGCAAAGCATAAATTCTTTGTCTGCTAGAACTGCACTTATAGGTATCACTCCATCACCCAATGCTTTTCCCAGTATCTGATTCAAGAAACCATATAATGAGTTATCTCAGGGTTAGGTGTATTTTCTTACTAATAAGATAATGGAGTGGATTTACCGAATCAGCAAAAAACTGAACATAGAAACTCAAATTTAAGTCAAATACTTACATTAGGTATACGATACAGTTCTGATGACAACCAGAGAATAAAGATGTATACCAATTACCAAATCAAATAGTATACTCCTACTATACACTTTTCAATATTGATTTGATGTCATATACATAAATTCAGCATTTTTAACTACAAACTAATATAGCAAAATGAAATTCAACATTAATATAGAAAATCTAGAGAAAACCTAAATACAGATTTGAGATAGTACTGTAACTATACGGAAAACCCCTTAATGCCCAGTGCAAAATGAAAATGTGTAGAAATTCACAAATAACAAGTTGAAAACCATAAAATGAACATTACTTAATTCTATCAATATTGTTCGGTTAACTCCTAGCTTATACATTCTACAAGAGTATAATTATTATTCTCCATCTCTGTCGTTTAATTAATAATTGTTTATAAAGAAATATCATGGTGATGGTTTGTATAAAATTTTAAAATATGATTTTATCGTGCTTTCGCTTTATTTATGTAATTTGATTGCATGTTCGCGTTATATACAAACCTAATAGTGGTATCAAGAGCCAAACTTTATGCGAATTATTAATTGTTTTGATTTCGTATATGTATGAGTATGTGTTTGGAACAATTTATTGGGCATAACATGTTGTATAAAATCATGAGTTTTGAAAACAATTGCAGAAAATCGAGTTTTAGATGATCAGAAACTGATCAAATTCGCGACTGCGGAAAAATTCTGGAACAGTTCCTAGAAACCGGCGCTGCTTCTGCTCTTTGAACCGGTACCGCATCGCCGTATCCTTTGCCTGGATACGATACGGCGCCGCAGCGCTCCTTTTATAACTAAAAGCGGTGTCGCAACGCCACCCTGCAGACTGCGATTTTTGATAATTTTTTTTGCAATTTCTTAAAAATTAAAATAAAGAGTTATTTTACATGGTTTTATAATTAAAATAAAGAGTTATTTATACGTGAAATTAGATTTCATGTAACTTTAAATTGCCCATGAAATGATATCAATGCATATATAGAATGGTTTTATTACTCATGAGATGAATGTTATTTATTGATGCATGTGATGTGCATTTGAACTGTTCAATTTGAACTTTATACTGTGCAATGAAAAGCACGATGATATGTGATTTACTTGTTATATGTTTACATGTATAACTGTCATATATGGAAATATTGTGAAGCATGCATGATACATGATTTATGTGTTATTTGTAACTGTTAAACTTGTGGGCAACGTAGTTGCTCACCCACGCCAAAAATAATTTTTTTTTACAGCTAGCGTGGAAGGACCTGGCTGGTCAGAAGAAGATGTTTGAAGGAAAAATGTTTAAAAGAAGAATTAAAAATCTATGTCGCGACATTGCATTACTTATGATTAATTATTTTTGTTTCCAATATAAGCAAGCCTAGACAACGAAATGAGGGAATATAACTAAGACGAAAAACTTTATTCACTGAAAGGGAAAGAAAATTGAAATATCTAAATATTCCTCTACTCAATTAAATTAAAAATCAACTAAAGATTCTTCATGCTTATGTGATATGTCACTAAGATAAGCTCCAAAGGTTCATCAAGAAACCTTACATTACTAAAGAAGCTCCTCATGCAATTGCTTAAACTCTTTAACTACCTGGCCAAAAGGAATCGTGTTTTCGATAAATGTCGATACCCTTTCTCCAACAATTCCCCTGTTACAAAAAGCACAGAAAGAGAGAAAAGTAGCAACAATAAGAAATATCAATAAAATTAGATGCAAAGGCTAGTGAAACGACAACATATAAAATTATAAGTTCGCGTAGTAAATTATACAGCTTAACACTATAAAATCCAAGAGAAGACTATGAATATAAATGTGGAATTAGACAGAAAAGAAGCAAAACATCAGTATAAACAAGAACATACACAATCTCCTATAATTTGTTTAAACAGCTAAACAACTGAACTAGGGAAGAATTCTTTGAATAGTTAACGCTGTCAGTAATTCAGAAGAATTAATGAAATTAATTTACCTATATATGATTTGTGGAATCGAAAGTAAAATTTTTACCTTATACGTTGTGTCAGAGACCGTAAATTTCAACACTTAATATATTGATGATGACAATATATTTCTTAAAGATCCCTACACGTTATACGTTGTGTCAGGAATCGTAATTGCAACACTTCTACATACACTGATGATGACAATATACTTCTTGAAGATCCCTGCAACAAACAACTCCATCCTATTTTGTAAGACGATGCATTGAAAGATGTTGGAACTTGTGGCTCATAACTGAGAAGTTCACGGAAAAGGCCGAGTGCGGAGCTTCGTGACTGTAGGTACGGCGCGGGGCGCGCCATTGCATAGCATCAGAGTGGCGCGGGGCGCGCTAAGGCTTTTGAGAAGTTCTGCAAGGGTAGCGCGGGGCGCGCCGTGACAAAGCTTGAAACGACGCGGGGCGCGCCACAGGCGGGTTTCAGGCTCTGGAGGACTAGCGTGGGGCGCGCCAGTGGAAGCCAAGGAACAGCGCAGGGCGCGCCGTTCGGCGAACTCAGTTTTTCTATTTGATTTCAGATAGGACATTATGGGTATTTGAGACATAATGTGAAGTAGGGTTGGAATATGATTAGTAGCTATAAATACTATCTATTGTAAAGCTCTATATAACCTAATCAGGAGAATTAATAAACAACTAGCCGCCCGTGGACGTACCCAGGTTTTGGGGAACCACATAAATCTCTGTGTTATTTCTATACTGTCGTGTGCGTGTGTGATCCTCGATTGCTAACAAATTGGTATCAAAGCTTGGAGTTGGATTGAACACGCGAAGAACGATGAATCCCATGCTCCTCAGTCTCCGGCTGCTTGAACACCTCAGGCTGCTCCATGAATATAACTTCCTCCAAATCCCCATGGAGAAAAGCTGTCTTCACATCAAGCTGCTCCAACTCTAGATCATAGCTAGCCACCAATGCCAATATAATCCTGATTGAAGTATGTCTCACTACCGGAGAAAACACCTCATCATAGTCAATTCCCTTCCTCTGTGAATATCCCTTTGCAACCAATCGAGCCTTGAATCTTTCCCTTTCCTTTTCTGATACAGCTTCTTTCTTTTTGTATACCCACTTGCACCCCACTAGTTTCTTTCCCTCAGGCAATTCTGTCAATTCTCAAGTCTCATTTTTCCTCAATGACTCCATCTCCTCTACCATGGCCTCCATCCATCTATCCTGTTCAGAACTATCAATGGCCTCCTGAAAAGTAGATGGATCCCCACTAGTGGTAGATAGAGCATATGCAACCATATCATCAAACCTGTACCTCTCTGGTGGTTTGATAGTGCGTCTGGGTCTCCTTGCGGCTATGCTTTCCTCCTGCTGCTGAATATTTTGTTCCACTAGCGGTGGATTGCTAGTGCCACAACTTTCCAGCTCAATCTGTACTTCCTGCTGCTGGCACTAGTACAAAGTAGTAATAGACAACACTTAAACCACAACGTTTTTATAAAAAACGTTATAGTATATTTTTACACAACGTTTTTTTTAACAAAACGTTGTAGATATATATGAAAAAACGTTATGTATTTAAAAAGGTATTTTTTGGTTTTAACTAGATAACGTTTTTTAAAAAAAATGTTATCTATCTAAAAAACACGGAGCTCAAGTGAACACTTAAAATTAAAAAACATACTCTTTTTCTCTCAGTTTCGTTCTTTTGCTCTCTGCCATCGTCAGTTTTTTCTCTCCGTGCTCGTCACTTTCGTTCTCTCTCTTCAGTTTCCTTTCTCTCTTTCGGTTTTTCTCTTCATTTTTCCTTCTCTCCCCAGTTTTCCTTCTCTCTATCTGCTCTTTGGTTCCTTCATCTTAAATCCAACATAGATATATATAGCCTTCAACGAAACCAAAACCCTAGCAGAGCTTTGGGTTAGTTTCAGACGAACACCGAAGGCAAACTTGCTCGGTCAGATCTAATTTCTGCAACTCTAATTCGAAAATGGCGACCCAGATGAGCAAGAAGCGAAAGGTAAGTGATATCGGAATCTCACTATATACACACATATACGAGTATAGCTGTATAGGTGATTTCATTTCTTGAGTTATGTTATTGCAGTTTGTCGCTGATGGAGTGTTCTTCGCTGAACTGAACGAGGTATTGACTAGAGAATTAGCTGAGGATGGATACTCTGGTGTTGAGGTCAGAGTTACTCTCATGCGCACTGAAATCATCATTCGTGCTACTCATACCCAGAATGTTCGTGGTAAATTTATCTTACTTACTGAAATTCTTTAATCAATTGATCTGTGTGTGATTTATTGACTTGGATTTAATTGAAATTTGTAGGTGAAAAGGGGAGGAGAATTAGGGAGCTGACTTCTGTTGTACAGAAAAGATTCAAGTTCCCAGAGAACAGTATAATATTATAGTTGTCTTAACAGCTTCTTGTTTATTGATCTGCTACTTATTTTTCTCATTATTACCATTTAAATTTTTGTTTTTATTTTGGTTGATGTTAGAAGTGTGGTTCTGTTGAGTGATGGCCTCTGCTAGCAAAGTGGGATACGAACCTTCACTTTAACACCATAAAGAACGTTTTTTGTGTTGATTTTGCAGTTTTTAGTGAATGCCTCTTTGACCCATTTGCTGTGTGGCTTTGAACTCCCCGGAAAACTCAAGGTAAGCAAAACCCAGGTTTTGTTTAGCTTGTATTATGCATTTATGCTGCATTTAATTTCTTTAAGCTTTTGTGTGCTTATTTGTGTAATTCCCGGTTCTTTTTTTTTTTTGGTGGGTGGTCCAGGGGTTTAAGCTCTCTAAAAAAGTTTCTGTTCAGGGGTTAATGGCCTCTAAGTTTTTTTCAGCACAAGCTGCTAAGTTTCTTAGTTTTTAAACCTAAATTAAGCATTATTCAATTGGATTTGTCAAATTTATGATTTTTATACATTTTTTTGTGGGTTTAAGTTTTAGATGTGATCCAGTTCTCTAAGAAGGTTTATGTGCAGGGGTTTATGGTTTCTAACTTTGCGTTCAGCAAAAGCTTTTAAATTTCCAATTTTTTTTATATTTAAGCTCTCTTTTAAAAAGAGCTTCTATTTTAATAAGTTCTTATTACACAGTTTTATCAAACACTACCTTAGTCACAGTAGTGCAAAGTCGTACTTCTAATTAAGCTTCCAAAATGTGACTACGCATGTTATGATTCTGTAGCTTACAACCCACCTTGTAGCCTAGTGGGACTTGATGAGCTCCCAAAGTATGAGATGGGGGAATCCTGCCAGCTACGTCTTATTAGGAATTAGAAATTAGATTTTTTTTGTGCGATTTTCATTATAGTGACCCCAAAAATAGGAAAGTAGAAAACCCTTAAAGCTTTAGTGGGTTCTAATTTTTTTCTTTTTGTCAAGATCTGGCTTGAGTTGAAGGTTTTGTGCCAAAGCATAAAGCAGATCATCATATTGAAAAGTGGATGTCTTTGTTATGGGGCTCCTAGAAGCAAGTTCAGTTGGTATATGTAATACCCATGTTACAGAGTCCCACATCGCCCGAATACTAAAGTTTCTCTCCTTTCCTTACCTATATATATAATACTAATATTTTATTTTTATTATTATTATTATTAAACAATAAGGATTTTCTTATTTTAAGAAAAGACTTTTTGTAAGAGGGACTTTTTAGTAAGTACCTTCTTAGTTAAAAATTTTCAGTATCGAGGGCGTAGGCAGACTGCGAACCTCATAATTTCGGGTACGTTTTTTTTTTCCTTTTGTATTTATTCAATTTAATTTTCTGTATTATTAGTTTATAACTTTAATTAGTATATTATAGTTAGTTTGTTAGTTAATATTGTGATATTATTTTGGCTAGATATTATGTATCTCTTTAATATTATAGAGGGTTCAATATATGCATAAATCAGTTAAATACTAATATTGTAGTATTTAATAAAATGTATTATTTTTGTGAATAGATTATATTGAGAGAGTCTAACGAATTGCATCTGTAATTGTGGGTATTGCATTACGTACTCCAGGTACGGATTCCGTACTCCTTCAGCGATAGTCTTCTGAAATTTAATTAATTCGTTTTGTTCCGCGTTTTGAATTTCGTTATTATTTCACATGATTATTTCTTGTGAAATTCATATAATTCTTTTATTTTTGAGTTGATACATATGACTCGTATTTGTATTCTTTGAGTTGGAATACCATGTCTAGTATTTATTTTTGTAGAAACGTACATGCTAATATATTTTGGGAGATTTTGTGTCAATTCGTTTCGATTTAGCATGTGCGTATTAGAACCCTTTTGTTGGTATTATGTCGCTTATATTGTGACATGATATTTTTATTAGATGATATCGTAGGGTGTACCTTGAGCTAACCACCTGTGGGGGTACCACAGGCATGTCGTCTTGGCACGAGAGACATGACACTTCCGTCCGTGGCAGTGTGATTAGTCCACGGCGTCTCTGTTTTGTGCTCCGATGGGAGTTGGCCATTTGGTGATTTGTTGTGAGAGGCGTATGGGTCGGCCCTAGTTTTCTGTTCTGTTCTGCGGATTGCTGATGTTGTGCCAAACACACTTTCCGATTTTGCATGCATTTGGATCTGCAGTCCAATGTGTGATTTGTCTATATGACATTATTTGACTTGTCCATGTGGCAAACTATATTTCTGAGCTCGGTATGAAATAACCTCAGCCATTCGATTCAGCCTATTATGTTATTCAGTTCAGTTCAGCTATGTTAATCAGTTCAGTTCTGTTATTGTGATATTTGTTATTCAGTTCAGTTCAGTTCAGCTATGTTATTCAGTTCAGTTCAGTTCAGCTATGTTATTCAGTTCAGTTCAGTTCAGTTATGTTATTGTGATATTTGTTATTCAGTTCAGTTCAGCTATGTTATTCAGATATTTGTTGTTCAGTTCAGCTATGTTATTCAGTTCAGTTCAGTTATGCATTGTGATATTTGTTATTCAGTTCAGTTATGTTATTGTGATATTTGTTATTGAGTTCAGTTCAATTCAGCTATGTTATTGAGTTCAGTTCAGTTCAACTATTTAAGTTCAGTTCAGTTCGACCATGTTATTAAGTTCAGTTCAGTTCAGCTATATTATTCAGTTCAGTTCAGTTCAGCTATGTTATTGAGTTTAGTTGAGTTTGATTTCGTTATTCAGTTCAGCTATGTTATTGAGTTTAGTTCAGCTTGATTTTGTTATTCATTTGGATTCTCATTTTTGTACTTTATATTCGTACTGGGCAATTGGCTCATGCTGTGTTTTTCTTCCGGCAGGTATTCAAGGGGATCATGGGCAAGTGTGAAGAGATGTTCCTTTTAGTTTGATATTCTGCTTAGAGTTTGTTCGTGCGTGACCTCCCTTTCCTATTTCGGGAAGGGGGTGTTACAGAGTTGGTATCAGAGCTTAGGTTTCTTTCTTGTAGAAAACTTATTTAGGTTTGACCTGTGAGTTATGGGTAGACTTTTGGGTTAGGTTTTTATTCTGTTTGATACTCTAGTCAGTTGTCACATCCTTTTGATAATTGATTTTGTTTATTTTTTTAATTCCGAGGACGGAATTCCTTTTAAGGGGGAAGTAATGTAATACCCATGTTACAGAGTCCCACATCGCCCGAATACTAAAGTTTCTCTCCTTTCCTTACCTATATATATAATACTAATATTTTATTTTTATTATTATTATTATTAAACAATAAGGATTTTCTTATTTTAAGAAAAGACTTTTTGTAAGCGGGACTTTTTAGTAAGTACCTCCTTAGTTAAAAAATTTCAGTATCGAGGGCGTAGGCAGACTGCGAACCTCATAATTTCGGGTACGTTTTTTTTTTCCTTTTGTATTTATTCAATTTAATTTTCTTTATTATTAGTTTATAACTTTAATTAGTATATTATAGTTAGTTTGTTAGTTAATATTGTGATATTATTTTGGCTAGATATTATGTATCTCTTTAATATTATAGAGGGTTCAATATATGCATAAATCAGTTAAATACTAATATTGTAGTATTTAATAAAATGTATTATTTTTGTGAATAGATTATATTGAGAGAGTCTAACCAATTGCATCTGTAATTGTGGGTATTGCATTACGTACTCCAGGTACGGATTCCGTACTCCTTCAGCGATAGTCTTCTGAAATTTAATTAATTCGTTTTGTTCCGCGTTTTGCATTTCGTTATTATTTCACATGATTATTTCTTGTGAAATTCATATAATTCTTTTATTTTTGAGTTGATACATATGACTCGTATTTGTATTCTTTGAGTTGGAATACCATGTCTAGTATTTATTTTTGTAGAAACGTACATGCTAATATATTTTGGGAGATTTTGTGTCAATTCGTTTCGATTTAGCATGTGCGTATTAGAACCCTTTTGTTGGTATTATGTCGCTTATATTGTGACATGATATTTTTATTAGATGATATCGTAGGGTGTACCTTGAGCTAACCACCTGTGGGGGTACCACAGGCATGTCGTCTTGGCACGAGAGACATGACACTTCCGTGGCAGTGTGATTAGTCCACGGCGTCTCTGTTTTGTGCTCCGATGGGAGTTGGCCATTTGGTGATTTGTTGTGTGAGAGGCGTATGGGTCGGCCCTAGTTTTCTGTTCTGTTCTGCGGATTGCTGATGTTGTGCCAAACACACTTTCCGATTTTGCATGCATTTGGATCTGCAGTCCAATGTGTGATTTGTCTATATGACATTATTTGACTTGTCCATGTGGCAAACTATATTTCTGAGCTCGGTATGAAATAACCTCAGCCATTCGATTCAGCCTATTATGTTATTCAGTTCAGTTCAGCTATGTTAATCAGTTCAGTTCTGTTATTGTGATATTTGTTATTCAGTTCAGTTCAGTTCAGCTATGTTATTCAGTTCAGTTCAGTTCAGCTATGTTATTCAGTTCAGTTCAGTTCAGTTATGTTATTGTGATATTTGTTATTCAGTTCAGTTCAGCTATGTTATTCAGATATTTGTTGTTCAGTTCAGCTATGTTATTCAGTTCAGTTCAGTTATGCATTGTGATATTTGTTATTCAGTTCAGTTATGTTATTGTGATATTTGTTATTGAGTTCAGTTCAATTCAGCTATGTTATTGAGTTCAGTTCAGTTCAACTATTTAAGTTCAGTTCAGTTCGACCATGTTATTAAGTTCAGTTCAGTTCAGCTATATTATTCAGTTCAGTTCAGTTCAGCTATGTTATTGAGTTTAGTTGAGTTTGATTTCGTTATTCAGTTCAGCTATGTTATTGAGTTTAGTTCAGCTTGATTTTGTTATTCATTTGGATTCTCATTTTTGTACTTTATATTCGTACTGGGCAATTGGCTCATGCTGTGTTTTTCTTCCGGCAGGTATTCAAGGGGATCATGGGCAAGTGTGAAGAGATGTTCCTTTTAGTTTGATATTCTGCTTAGAGTTTGTTCGTGCGTGACCTCCCTTTCCTATTTCGGGAAGGGGGTGTTACAGAGTTGGTATCAGAGCTTAGGTTTCTTTCTTGTAGAAAACTTATTTAGGTTTGACCTGTGAGTTATGGGTAGACTTTTGGGTTAGGTTTTTATTCTGTTTGATACTCTAGTCAGTTGTCACATCCTTTTGATAATTGATTTTGTTTATTTTTTTAATTCCGAGGACGGAATTCCTTTTAAGGGGGAAGTAATGTAATACCCATGTTACAGAGTCCCACATCGCCCGAATACTAAAGTTTCTCTCCTTTCCTTACCTATATATATAATACTAATATTTTATTTTTATTATTATTATTATTAAACAATAAGGATTTTCTTATTTTAAGAAAAGACTTTTTGTAAGCGGGACTTTTTAGTAAGTACCTCCTTAGTTAAAAATTTTCAGTATCGAGGGCGTAGGCAGACTGCGAACCTCATAATTTCGGGTACGTTTTTTTTTTTCCTTTTGTATTTATTCAATTTAATTTTCTTTATTATTAGTTTATAACTTTAATTAGTATATTATAGTTAGTTTGTTAGTTAATATTGTGATATTATTTTGGCTAGATATTATGTATCTCTTTAATATTATAGAGGGTTCAATATATGCATAAATCAGTTAAATACTAATATTGTAGTATTTAATAAAATGTATTATTTTTGTGAATAGATTATATTGAGAGAGTCTAACCAATTGCATCTGTAATTGTGGGTATTGCATTACGTACTCCAGGTACGGATTCCGTACTCCTTCAGCGATAGTCTTCTGAAATTTAATTAATTCGTTTTGTTCCGCGTTTTGCATTTCGTTATTATTTCACATGATTATTTCTTGTGAAATTCATATAATTCTTTTATTTTTGAGTTGATACATATGACTCGTATTTGTATTCTTTGAGTTGGAATACCATGTCTAGTATTTATTTTTGTAGAAACGTACATGCTAATATATTTTGGGAGATTTTGTGTCAATTCGTTTCGATTTAGCATGTGCGTATTAGAACCCTTTTGTTGGTATTATGTCGCTTATATTGTGACATGATATTTTTATTAGATGATATCGTAGGGTGTACCTTGAGCTAACCACCTGTGGGGGTACCACAGGCATGTCGTCTTGGCACGAGAGACATGACACTTCCGTGGCAGTGTGATTAGTCCACGGCGTCTCTGTTTTGTGCTCCGATGGGAGTTGGCCATTTGGTGATTTGTTGTGAGAGGCGTATGGGTCGGCCCTAGTTTTCTGTTCTGTTCTGCGGATTGCTGATGTTGTGCCAAACACACTTTCCGATTTTGCATGCATTTGGATCTGCAGTCCAATGTGTGATTTGTCTATATGACATTATTTGACTTGTCCATGTGGCAAAACTATATTTCTGAGCTCGGTATGAAATAACCTCAGCCATTCGATTCAGCCTATTATGTTATTCAGTTCAGTTCAGCTATGTTAATCAGTTCAGTTCTGTTATTGTGATATTTGTTATTCAGTTCAGTTCAGTTCAGCTATGTTATTCAGTTCAGTTCAGTTCAGCTATGTTATTCAGTTCAGTTCAGTTCAGTTATGTTATTGTGATATTTGTTATTCAGTTCAGTTCAGCTATGTTATTCAGATATTTGTTGTTCAGTTCAGCTATGTTATTCAGTTCAGTTCAGTTATGCATTGTGATATTTGTTATTCAGTTCAGTTATGTTATTGTGATATTTGTTATTGAGTTCAGTTCAATTCAGCTATGTTATTGAGTTCAGTTCAGTTCAACTATTTAAGTTCAGTTCAGTTCGACCATGTTATTAAGTTCAGTTCAGTTCAGCTATATTATTCAGTTCAGTTCAGTTCAGCTATGTTATTGAGTTTAGTTGAGTTTGATTTCGTTATTCAGTTCAGCTATGTTATTGAGTTTAGTTCAGCTTGATTTTGTTATTCATTTGGATTCTCATTTTTGTACTTTATATTCGTACTGGGCAATTGGCTCATGCTGTGTTTTTCTTCCGGCAGGTATTCAAGGGGATCATGGGCAAGTGTGAAGAGATGTTCCTTTTAGTTTGATATTCTGCTTAGAGTTTGTTCGTGCGTGACCTCCCTTTCCTATTTCGGGAAGGGGGTGTTACAGAGTTGGTATCAGAGCTTAGGTTTCTTTCTTGTAGAAAACTTATTTAGGTTTGACCTGTGAGTTATGGGTAGACTTTTGGGTTAGGTTTTTTATTCTGTTTGATACTCTAGTCAGTTGTCACATCCTTTTGATAATTGATTTTGTTTATTTTTTTAATTCCGAGGACGGAATTCCTTTTAAGGGGGAAGTAATGTAATACCCATGTTACAGAGTCCCACATCGCCCGAATACTAAAGTTTCTCTCCTTTCCTTACCTATATATATAATACTAATATTTTATTTTTATTATTATTATTATTAAACAATAAGGATTTTCTTATTTTAAGAAAAGACTTTTTGTAAGCGGGACTTTTTAGTAAGTACCTCCTTAGTTAAAAAATTTCAGTATCGAGGGCGTAGGCAGACTGCGAACCTCATAATTTCGGGTACGTTTTTTTTTTCCTTTTATATTTATTCAATTTAATTTTCTTTATTATTAGTTTATAACTTTAATTAGTATATTATAGTTAGTTTGTTAGTTAATATTGTGATATTATTTTGGCTAGATATTATGTATCTCTTTAATATTATAGAGGGTTCAATATATGCATAAATCAGTTAAATACTAATATTGTAGTATTTAATAAAATGTATTATTTTTGTGAATAGATTATATTGAGAGAGTCTAACCAATTGCATCTGTAATTGTGGGTATTGCATTACGTACTCCAGGTACGGATTCCGTACTCCTTCAGCGATAGTCTTCTGAAATTTAATTAATTCGTTTTGTTCCGCGTTTTGCATTTCGTTATTATTTCACATGATTATTTCTTGTGAAATTCATATAATTCTTTTATTTTTGAGTTGATACATATGACTCGTATTTGTATCCTTTGAGTTGGAATACCATGTCTAGTATTTATTTTTGTAGAAACGTACATGCTAATATATTTTGGGAGATTTTGTGTCAATTCGTTTCGATTTAGCATGTGCGTATTAGAACCCTTTTGTTGGTATTATGTCGCTTATATTGTGACATGATATTTTTATTAGATGATATCGTAGGGTGTACCTTGAGCTAACCACCTGTGGGGGTACCACAGGCATGTCGTCTTGGCACGAGAGACATGACACTTCCGTGGCAGTGTGATTAGTCCACGGCGTCTCTGTTTTGTGCTCCGATGGGAGTTGGCCATTTGGTGATTTGTTGTGAGAGGCGTATGGGTCGGCCCTAGTTTTCTGTTCTGTTCTGCGGATTGCTGATGTTGTGCCAAACACACTTTCCGATTTTGCATGCATTTGGATCTGCAGTCCAATGTGTGATTTGTCTATATGACATTATTTGACTTGTCCATGTGGCAAACTATATTTCTGAGCTCGGTATGAAATAACCTCAGCCATTCGATTCAGCCTATTATGTTATTCAGTTCAGTTCAGCTATGTTAATCAGTTCAGTTCTGTTATTGTGATATTTGTTATTCAGTTCAGTTCAGTTCAGCTATGTTATTCAGTTCAGTTCAGTTCAGCTATGTTATTCAGTTCAGTTCAGTTCAGTTATGTTATTGTGATATTTGTTATTCAGTTCAGTTCAGCTATGTTATTCAGATATTTGTTGTTCAGTTCAGCTATGTTATTCAGTTCAGTTCAGTTATGCATTGTGATATTTGTTATTCAGTTCAGTTATGTTATTGTGATATTTGTTATTGAGTTCAGTTCAATTCAGCTATGTTATTGAGTTCAGTTCAGTTCAACTATTTAAGTTCAGTTCAGTTCGACCATGTTATTAAGTTCAGTTCAGTTCAGCTATATTATTCAGTTCAGTTCAGCTATGTTATTGAGTTTAGTTGAGTTTGATTTCGTTATTCAGTTCAGCTATGTTATTGAGTTTAGTTCAGCTTGATTTTGTTATTCATTTGGATTCTCATTTTTGTACTTTATATTCGTACTGGGCAATTGGCTTAAGCGTGTCAAATAGATGACACCCTTAACCGCGACATTTTTCTGATAGAAACCACAACGTTGTTTACGCGTCTCTGACCCAGCCTCTGGTTTCTGAACTTCCTGATGTGCCTTAACCATGGAAGCTTCATCAAAAACCACATCCCTACTGATCACTACTTTCTTCGATTTCGAATCCCAAATCTTGTACCCTTTCACTCCTTTCTTATACCCAAGAAAGATACACTGTTTGGACTTTGCATCAAGCTTTGACCTCTCATCACCGGGAACATGAACATAGGCTGGACAACCGAATATTCTCATACCTGAATAATCTATATCTTTCCCTGTCCATACCTCCTGTGCTACCTTACTATTCAGAGCAGTACTCGGCGACCTGTTTATAATGTAAACTTCCATACTCACTGCTTCTGCCTAGAAATCCTCCGAAAACCCTGCATTCAACCTAATGCACCGTGCCCTCTCTGCTATAGTTCTGTTCATTCTCTCTGCCACCCCATTCTGCTGTGGTGTCTTTTTAACAGTCCAGTGTCGTTGAATCCCATGTTCCTCACAAAACTTCACAAATGGCTCATACTTGTACTCTGTCCCATTATCTGATTTAAGGCATTTAATTCGACTCCCTGTTTGGTTTTCCACTTCAGCTTTCCATACCTTGAATTTCTCAAAAACCTCGGACTTGTGTCGCATGAAGTACACCCAAACCTTTCTCGAAAAATCATCGATAAACATTACGAAATACAGTGATCCCGCTTTTGAAGCTACTCTCACTGGCCCCCAAACATCAGAATGCACATAGTCAAGTATTCCCTTCGTTTTGTTCACCGCACGCTTAAAACTCACCTTACAATGTTTTCCCAGAACACAGAACTTGCAAAAATCAAGCTTGCACGATTTTATCCCTTTCAACAGATTTCTTCTATGTAATTCCAGCATCCCACGTTCCCCCATATGCCCTAACCGCATATGCCATAACGAAGTATCATCAATATCAACAGCTGTAGTGGCAGCAGCTCCACCTACAACTGTACTCCCTATCAACCGATAGATGTTTCCATTAACCTTAGAACCTTTCATAATCACCAGCGCACCCTTTGTCACTCTCATGGCTCCACCACCTGTTTTGTACTCACAACCATTAGAGTCCAGAGTTCCTAGTGAAATTAGATTCTTTCTCAAACCTGGAATATGCCTAACCTCAGCCAGAGTTCTCACAACACCATCAAACATCTTCACCTTCACTGTGCCTATTCCAATGATATTGCACGAAAGCATCATTACCCATTAGAACTGTACCACAATTTACAGACTTGTATGTGTCGAACCACTCTCTGTTAGGTGACATATGGAAAGAACATGCCGAATCCAAAATCCATGAATCTGCCACGTCTGTGTTTGTTGAAACTGACAACATATCCCCATCCTCCGATGATTCTTCCACAACGTTTGCAGTTTTCGCTGGTTCTGTTTTCTTCCCTGTTCTCTCATCCTTATTCCTATTCGGACAGTCTTTCTTGAAGTGTCCTGTCTCGTGACAACTATAACACTTCAACCCCTTTGACTTGGGAGTCCTGCCCCTTGACTTCGATTTCCCATGCTTTCCTGATTTTCCTCTTTCCGTTTTTCTGCCACGTTGCTCTCCACCTTTTACCACCAGCCCTTCACCCGAAACTCCCTCGGTCTGAAGCCTTCGCTGGTTAAACATTAGTAGAGCAGAGGTGACTTCCTCCAATTTCAGAGTCGCTTTTCCCCCACAGAAGAGTTGTAACAAGATTCTCCATGGAGCCCGGTAAAGAGCACAACAACATCAGCGCCTGGTCTTCTTCTTCGAATTTCACCTCAATCCTTAGCAGATTGCTAATTATCTGATTGAACGTATGAATATGTTGAATAAGATCTGAACCCTCGATCATCTTTAATCCAAACAACTTTTGCTTCAGAAACAGCTTATTTGTCATTGTAGGGAAAATTGCACTGTCCACGCCCCTCATCAATTCATCAGACTGGCCTAATAAGCATGTTGGACCACCTCCTTCCCTAAAAGGTTAACCTATTAGGTTGAGGTTCCAACATACTTATTAACCCATCTACACTCTTGAATTTATCCATTGTGAGATTCATGTGAATATCCCAACAATCTCCACCTTTCACTTGAATACCCATCACAAGTATCATATTAGAGTATTCACCATTAGCACACCTTCTTTGAGTCTTTCAAGAGCCTCCACTCGATCAACTCTAAATTCCAGAGTCATCCCCCTGAGCCCGCTCCACCTTGCCCCCTTGTGAACCCCTCACCCTGAGCAAGTTTTTTTTTTTCAGAGCTATCCCCAGAGCCTGCTCTCCCTTGCTCCTTGTGAACCTCCTAACCCTGAGCAATTTTTTTTTAGAGTCATCCTCGAGCCTGTTCCACCTGACTCAAACCATTATGCTTCACCTGATTCAACTCTATTTCCACCTGACACTTGGGCCCATCGAACCATGAGCTCTGATACCAATTGTAGGGAAAATTGCATTATCCACGCCCCACATCAATTCATTAGACTGGCCCAATAAGCATGTTGGACTACCTCCTTACCTAAAAGGTTAACCTATTAGGTTGAGGTTTCAACATACTTATTAACCCATCTACACTCTTGAATTTATCCAATGTAGGATTCATGTAAATATCCCAACAAAAGGTTACAAGGTTGATATTATTACAGCACTACTTCCAGATGCTTAAATGACGATTAAAAATAAATAAATAGAAAGCATAAATCCCTCCATGGTTCATCAAGAGTTGAGCCATATTGGAAATAAAATAAAGTTATTCTATAAAATTGCAATGCATAAAATACTGTGATCTAACTCAGATTTGGGAAATATTTTCTTTTACACATTTAAAAATAAGGAAAATTCTCTTTCAGCCACCCTATGCCCTCATGGCCACTTAATAAGCAGCAGTACACGATAAATTACAAATTACAATTAATGGTTCATAAATAACGAAAACTAATTTGTTAACTCTGCAACAACAGGGTGGAGCCATGCAAGGGGATAAAAGTTGTCGAATGGTTGAATCTCAGACGAAATTATGCGTTGGGTATGCATCCTCATATCCGTTATAGTCGTAATACAACCTTTCTCCCTTGGCAATAGCACGAATAGTGACCAAAATGACCCGGGATTCACCATTTATGTTGTACCTCACGCATTTGAGGTTCTGTTTCTTCCTACCCTCCCTGCATATCAACATTAAATTTGTTTCAACAGCACTAGTGAAATATTCTTAATTTTTGGACAATATCTTGACATGAATAACTGAATTCTGTAATATTTTTGTCAATGGAGCTCGAGCTTTATCGAATATATAATTGAAAGATATAAGGCGAAGAAAGGAGGAACAGATTGTAATCAAGAATTTGAAAACAACAAAGAGTTCACAGGCTTACGGTATATGATTGTTAATGCCATTGATAAAGCGAGCAATGTTTCCACGTTTATCAGGGCAAATAACAAGACTTTCAGATGGATCTGTTGCTAAAAGGAGTGTCATCAAGCTGTCACAATCGTCATTAGCCCGATTCTTAATGTAGTCCACATCTCCTATATACTCTCCAATGAATGTCATAGGTTTTATCGGGTCATCAGCTTCAACTGTATACCTGCAAAAAAAAATAATAATAAATAAATAATATAATATATATATATATATATATATATATATATATATATATATATATATATATTCAATATGCATTCCCTACTGCAGTATTAATAGTGGTTTGACAAAAATGTTATATACCCTTCGCACGAATCAAAAACTACTATAAGGGGAGGACATTCGCCCTTTCTGTACATGTTTCTACATTTGTCCAAGGTTTCTGTATCCTTTTTGGACAGAACCTAACAGATAAACAAAGAGGGTAAGCAATATGGAATCGTGAAGATAAGAAATATCTGTCCATACACTAAATCAAATCATAAGATCTTAAATAGGGAACTCAATTGAAATTGAGATGTTTCAAATCCATACCTACATGCCACCACATTCAAACTTAGCTTGGTTGGCAGATTTAGGGGCCATGCCATGTGTGTAAGTGAGCTCGTCACTAAATACTAGCTTTAGTGATGTTAGGGCTGAAGCCAGAGAGCCCATTAGCTTGGAGTATATGGCAACAAAATTCTTGCTTTTTTTTGTACGACTAGTAAACCAGCACGTTTTCGTCGCTTTCCAGCCACTAGAATTTAGTCAAGAAGGGGAAAAAGGATAGTGAGAAATCAAGGTTTTGACCTATGTTGCACGCAAATATTGATTACATAAATGACAGATAATTTCCAAAGAGCGGTCTCTAATTAGAAACTTCATGTCATTTCTATATATGATGACTGCCCCTGCTTAACAGGAACTGGTTTTAAAGAATAGATAAAATGAAGAGGATCAAAAATGTTTATAGATGAGAAAGTACACATTACTTATTGATCTTAAACTATGTCCAGAGCAACCGAGAGAGAGTAGGAGAATTAACCATCTAACAAGCAGGTAGCACTAGATTGGAAAATTTTTAATAGTAGTATCGAAAGTTAACTAGATACGAGGATGAAAACAATAAACATATGGCATTGGCTTATATAAGAAAAGTAAAGTAGCCAATACTTCATTATCAATGCACACAAAGGCTTCAGATTAATAACAAAGCACCAATAAGGAATAAAACTAAAGAACAAGAACAATAACAAGGAAATATATGGCTTCATAAAGCGCGAGAAAACGTGAGAGAATAAAGCTATGACGTCTTTTAACTGGGAAATTGAGTGTTCTATATGAGAAAAATATCACCATTTTACCACTCAAACACGGCACAGAAACTTGAGAGCTAAACTTCTAGCATGCGTCCATTATATCATTAGTTGTTCAAAGAAGAGGAAATATGTAACATATAAGATAGCCATGAAGGTTTAAGAGTGCCCACAAAGTATCAAAAAATTCATAGAAAAGGGCCTAACAGAGCACAAAGGAGCAGAAAATGAAGACAGATTTCCAAAAGACATCTTAGCCACGAACAAGAAAAGCACATTTGAGACTGTCAAATCATCTAGTGGTAAGAGCTCGACTAACAATTGTGAGCTTTCAGGTTCAAACATGAAGGCAACCACTTTCCGCACAATGTTAAAAGTAACTTTTACCAGCTCCACTCTCCTAACAGCCTTGATCGATGAGAACAAAGGGTAATGACTTTTTAACTTCTAAATAGTCCCTAAAAAGGAGGTGCCAGTTCCTTTGACCGAATATTTTACAAGTTATTGATCAAAGTCTTGACTCTTTGATTAGAAGTGGTTCGGGAATTATTTCAGACAATAAAGACATGAAAGAGGAAATACAAACTTCAGAGGCAATGACAGGAGCCAATGCATATGACTTTAGAAGTGGGAGTGTTTATTTCGACATTGAATGGCTATTAAATCATGTTCAGTTAAATTATGTAAAGTAGCCCGGCTACCTACATACTTAACTAGATTGTAAAGACAAAGTAAGTACCCAAGTGAGGAGGTAAAGCTCTTCGTTAAATGTACTGAAGAACAAAACCATTCATAAAACTTATATTAACTATTTTTGTACTTTACTTGGTGAACAAACAGCTGGAGTAAGGGGGAGAGTTTAGCAAAGAGAAACACCAAGGACATGATAAAGACATCAGAAAGCCTAATGGCTCCATGTGTACTGAAATGACTCTCCTTTTTGGCGGCGTTCTGAATTAAATATTTTTTATTGTTCTTCAAGATTAATATAAAGAGAGGTGTATTCTTATTTGTAAAAGGTTTGTGGGTCGTTTTTTGGATCCGTTTGCTCTTAGAACCAACTTATACTCTTCCCTTCTAACATCAACCAAACTCCATATTAAATTCCTACTATGTTTAATGCGTCATTATTTATTATAACTTCTAATTCATATCAAGAATTTTAACCTGCCCTAGCCACCAAGACATGTACGTTGTAATTCCCCAGGCTATAGAAGAGCATCATTCTTCTTGCCTTTCTCGGGCTTATAAAACATGTTCCCCAGGTTATAGAAACCCCAGTCCCCAAATAATAAAACTATAAATAGAGAAGGATTAGTTGTGTATTTGGAGGTGCCAATAGCATCCAAACTCACACTTAATATAATCCCTAGTTTAAGATTTCACCAACCATTTGGAGATGTCAATACAACTCGCATTTTTTTATCATACAAACATAAATAAATAAAAAATATTAACTATAACAAAATATACACACTTTAAAAATTTAGATATACACCAATTTTGTAAAATAATAACATACATAATAAAAGGGAATTAATATTTTTACAATGGGAATTGATATTTTTGCAAAACTCATGAATAGTAAGTGAGCCCCAATTTCAGGAGACATCATGGAAATAACATTTTTTCCTTGTAAAAATAGTAATTTTCTAAAATAATAACAATAACAATGTTGATCATGATCATTATTACATAAGAATAACAAATTACCTTGGGGTGATATACATTTCACCAAAACATGGTTACATTTCTGGATCCGAAAGAAATCCAGAATCTTAGTTTGCGTAAACCCTGAAAAAACAACATACATTCTTTAATTCCCCATTTCATACACAGCTCAAGAATTCTTAATTTAAAAATAAAATCAAATCAAAATAATCGCGCGATAAAATAACAAATAAATATAAAAAATCGTACGTTTGAGGGGACTCTCATTGAAGCAGTTCCGGCAATACCAAGAGCCAATAGGTACCCGAACCACAACTGGCCGGTTACAAATCATGTGAAATCCCTTATCACATCTGTCACAAAGGAGCATCTCCTCATCTAGCTCGCCCGACCCGCATTGCTCGCACGCCATTTGGTCGTAGTAGTCGGCGCCGACTTCGATCACCGCGTACTTGGCGACCTTCATGATATCCACGATAGACCTGAACTTTTTCGACTGTGGAAAGGACGTCAAATAGCAGCGGTGGGGCGCCTCCGTACGGCGGAGGGCGGGGAGCGGCGGCGGCGGCGTTCGGAAATGCGGCGAGCTGGAAGGCGCCATCGGTGGGGACCGTACGGGGATTTTGTGAATTGTACGAGACTGATTTGGAATAATCTAAGTTTGATAGTGACAATTTTTACAATATTTTTTTATAATATTATTCCTTTTGTTACAGAGAGATTTTGTAAGAAAGGAAAATGGAGGAGTGAGAGAGAGAGGGGAGGGGGTGCGGGTAAATATAGGTGGTGACATGTGATGGATTATGCTAATGTGCACATAGGATGCACACGGAATGGTAATGTGGGCACCTTTAGAAATAATTTGAAAGACCAAAATGGGCTTAAGAGTGATGAGGAAAGGATTTTCGAATTAATACTATTTATTAGTTTTTTAGTAATTTGATAATTAAGGAGACAAATTTGAAATGGGTTTTGGTAATTTGATTATGAGGTTTTACACTATTTAGTCGTTAAAATTTGAGTGACTAAAATGGGCCTATGAAAGATGAGTAATGGATTTTAGGGTTAATATTGTTTTATGGGTTTTTAGTAATTTGGAAATAAAGAGATAAAATTGAAATGGACTTTAGTAATTTAAAGTTTGAGACAAAATTGATATGGATTTTAGTAATTTAAGGTTTTAAACTATTTAGCCGTTTGAAATTTGAAAGAGTAATTAATGGGCTTAATTAGGTGTGATGAGTAAAATGAGAGTATATTAAATACTTTATGGTATTTTAGTAATTGTTTGTTGTTTGTTGTTATATATGATAATAAATTTTGGCGATGGATAATTATTACCTTGACATTATCGATTATCTTAATTTATGTCGATATTAAATAGGTGTAGGCAAGGAAATTGTACCTTACTCGGATTAGGATTTCGTGTGAGCTGAGGAGTAGAGAAATTCACGAAGATACAAAAATAATTGAAGAGTTGAAGAAGAGAGAAGAATATGTAGACAATTACTCTAGCAATACGTGGCAAAACTCTATTTGTTGGGGCAAGGTTGATTCATAGATTAAACTGATAAAATAATTTGCATTTTGTTTTTGGGGTCATCCATATAGTAATTAATATCTGATTTTTTAGCTTATTGCCGGCATGGTAATATATATATATATATATCACATTATTAGTTCTCGACTAGCATAATAATTCAAATTAACTAAAAGCATTAAAATTAATTAAATTTTTACTAATTTATATTTTAAAATTAAGAATTAAATATCATGTCACTTTTAATTCAAATTTTAAAATAAAAGGATTCCTCACGTTTTCTGTTCTTGTTCCTAAACTAGTATTAAAGAGCTAAAGTCAAATATAACAATCTAGTAGTTATTATTATTATTATTATTATTATTATTATTATTATTAGCAGCAGCAGCAGCAGCAGCGAGTATTGGACATAAAAGTAGCACGTGGTGATTGATGTGGCCAAATTAAAATGTCTAAGAAAGTAAGAATACTAAACTACCCCTAAAATATTATGTTAGTCTATTTTCTAAACTAAAAAAATAAAATAAAAGTAAAATTTAATTGTTTGCGATGTCGGATCTTAACTTGCTGGAATCATACTACATCTGACTTTTTAGTTGAAGGAAATGATGTTAGCCTGCTTACAGATAAGACTAAAACTGATTGTGTTGTATTTTATAAAATTATTTCCAATAGAACAATCTTTTACAAAAAAAATAATTTAAAATTTTCTTTTGGGGTTAGTATAAATACTCATTCCGTTGCAAAAGTAGATATACAATTTGACTTTTAAAATTAAACAACGGTACATTAAATTTTAAAATTGATATGACTCATAAAAATTTAAAATAAAATAAAATTTATGATTAGTTTTTGTTATATACTATATAATTATAATAATTGTATCAACTAAAATTAAATAAATTCACATTAATCTGAAGTTTAATATGTCGTTTGACCTTAAAATTTAAATTGTATTTTTAATTTTGGAACGGAGGGAGTATATTATTATGAGATTTAATATTTTTCACATATAAAAGTGATACTTCGAGAAGTTTCTCCTTACATTAATAGTGAGGTCCACCCTTATGTAAGAGAGTAACTTGTGAAAGTAATACTTGTGAGTATTTATTGTATAACCATTATTATATTATAAAAGTAATACCACTTTTATGATTTAAATCAAAAAAATTAATCATAGACACAAACAAATATTTGTCTTTATAAAATTTGGTTGACCCTATTTAACTATATGAAACTAGTATTTTATGTTTATTTATATTTTGTTTACTTTTAGATACATCCTTTTATTGATAAAATAGGTTTTACTTGAGAACATATTTTTGAATACAGAGAAAGTATAAGATAGTTGACTATTTTTGTTTTTGAGACCTCCAATCTCTTTTTCATAACATTTATATTGTTTTAAAATTAGAGATATATTTGAAATTTTAAATTTTAAAATAACATAATTTTATAAAATGATAGAATTGCATTTTCAAGTTTATTTTATTTTGTGTATTGCATCTTATACTTCAAAACGTGATACTTTGCATTATACATTTTTAGCGAACCGACAAATAACACTCTCCGGTTCAAAATTCGTTGCTAAAAGTGACGAGGTTAGTGTTTAAAAGTGATAGATTTTGCACTTTTAGTGACGAGGTTAGTGTTTAAAAGTGACGGATTTTGCACTTTTAGTGACGGATTTTGAGTCGAAGTATATTATGTGTTGGTTCGCTAAAAGTGCGGATGCAAAGTATTACGTTTTGAAGTATAGAATGCAATATACAAAATGAGATAAATTTAAGGGATGTAAAGTACATTTAACTCTATAAATTATCATTTTATAAATGTATATCTAATTTTAGAACGCGTGTATAATTTATCCAAGATAAGATATGTGGGAGGTGGTGAATATAGAGGGAAGTATGTGTATATCACACACTCTATGTGTAAATGTTACAATAAAGAAGAAATAAGATCTCATAATAAAAAAAATAAAGTTCGACAATAGGAAAAAGAACCAATATATATATATATATATATATATATATATAAATGTGTGTGTGCAAAAATTAAATTTACAAACTAATAACTACATGGTGTTAATCATAACTACTCCCTCCGACCTCTAAATAATGGTTTAAGGTATAATTTTTGTTGTTCTTAAAAGGATGACAATAAATATGTAAAGTAAATTATAAATATGTTATTTAGTAGAGTCCAAATATAAAGAAAAGAAAGACTCATCACTTTATGTAATTTTCTAGAGCCATAAGAATAAAGTTGTAATTTTTTTTCTTTCTTCTATTTTAGTTTTATTAATTTGCGTGAAAATATACTTAGGACATTATTTGAAGGAGGAAAGGAATATTACAATAGGACATTTTTTTTAACATGAGAAAAAAAACAATAGAACATCATCAAAAAGTTTTTTTTTTAACTTCTTGAGTAACCAAAGGATAAGATCTGTACAAAAATTGGCATGATCTGGTTAGGGTAAAGTTAGAGTTAATTTCATAGTAGCAAGTTTTATAATTTATTATTGTATTGGGTTTAAAAAAAATTACATTAATAAGTTTTATAACTTTTTATTGTAATGATTAATATAATATTTTTTATACCTAATACAATGAAAAGTTATATAAATTTATCAGAGTGAAATTGATGCTAATTCTACCTTAACCGAATAGATATACACAAGGGTCATGGCTTCCCTGTACATGCAATGAACTTTAACCGGGAAAATGGTGTACTTCTATCAGGAAAAAAAATGTACTTTAACGGATAATTCTCAATGTAAGTGTTCGAATCTAAAAAAAAGGTGCCTAAAATTAAGTGTTATGTATTATGTAATTTATAAAGTCATTTTAATATTACATTTCAATTTTTTTTCATTTCCTTTTTATGTTTCAAGTTCCAAAGAGAGATTTTATTTTGAAACCAAACAATTTTACGTATTGTGAAAATATCTTGAAATAAGTTTACGAATTATAAAAAGCAATTCAGGTGTTGTTCGTGTTTGATGATGTTACGTATTTTCTATAATTAACATAAAAAATAGAGGATTACGATGCGATAAGATGAAACATTTTTACAGAAAAAGTACTAGAAATGTTTTTTCCACAAAAATCACATAGTGTTGGTAGATAATTTTTAAAATCACTTTATAAGATGTTTGAGTAAAATTTGATTTTTAAATATGATACTTTCAAACACCAAATCTATTTTCTTTTAATGGTGCTTTTATACCTAAAATTTTTAATGGTAAAAGTATTTTTGTTTTGGGACTAAATTTATTATGTTATGATGCCAAATAATTTTAATATTTAAAGAGTATTGCTAAATTCTACATATGATGAAAAATTTATATTGTGTCGATACCAAATAACGATATATGTGAATACATAAGACATAATTGAATAAAAAAGAAAACCCATACATTATTATTTTATTTTATCTCATATACTTTTACATTACTCGCTATTCAAATTCGTTATGAATTAGTCATGGCATAAATAATTTCTCTTATTACTTGAAAGTGTTTTTGTCTATCACATTGCCAAACTAGTACTTAAAACCTAAAAATTATTTCAAATTTGTCTCTCTAAGAATTAAATTACTAAAATCCTGTCAAAGATTTTGTAGCTTAAAATCATTTACTCATTCATTTACAAGCCCATTTTAATATAAATTCTAAACAAGAAATAATTATTTTAAAAAAATAATATTTAGCTTTTGTAAGGGATAAAACAATGCAATTTTAGTTTATTTTTCTTTTTACAATAGACCAAAAATATAAAAATCTTGAGTGTAAAATCAATTTCCATGATTTATGTGACAACCCAAAAATTTAAGAGAATTATAAATAATCTTGAATGATTAAATAAATGTTTAAAGAATAAAACCTAGATTGGAAGTAGAGGAATGATTAAATGTTTTTAGTAAAACCTATATGGTTTGATATTTGAAAGAATGTAAAGAGAATGTGAACGATAGAAAGGTTGAAGAATAAGATTACTAATGGATAAATTCAGCAAACCATATTCAAGCCAAATATATGAAAATCAAGATTTAGCTATGTTATGTGAAATTTTATTGCATAAGTAAATATTAGCTATGCAATATGAGATTTTGGAATATAATAAATATATTAGTATATATATTTATTATATGTACATGAACGGTAGAAACAATTTCTAAAAAGAAATAAGATGAGTAAAATTTAAAATAACTTATTATATAAAGTTATTGGTGGCATTAAATATACTTAAGGTATAACTGTCATTTTATTGAAGAAATCATATATTATATGATTGAGTGTAATGTATGCATATTTTTAACGTAGTGAATATATTATTATATTTATTACAGTTAAATTGTTGAAAACAATTTATAGAAGGGAAAAGAAAATAATTAGTTTTAAGTATGCGAGAATTATTGTATACTCTAAATAAATGTTATTAAAATAAATTCTAGCATTGAATTATTTTAATAAAGAGAGAATATTTTTTTTGTTGAATAGATTTCCATTTATATGGAAAATAAAATGGAATGCATATAATTATTACGCGAGGAAATGAAATTGTTATGAACAACTTGTATAAGGATTTGTATGGGGTGGTTTAAGGTATATATAATATTTATATATACTTTACCCAAGGATAATGGAATAAATTCTTATATGAATTATTTTAAGGAATAAAGAATAATATATTTATTTAATATATTAAGAAAGTCAATAAATTTTTAATTGAATTTACGTTAATGAGGTAAGGATATTATATTTATTATAATATCTTGGGTATGTAAATAATTGTATTTGTATAAGAAGATTATGTCTAGCATATTTATTTTGTAAATATGTAATTCATGTACGATATGTTATGTTCTATATAATTTATATATCAAAGATGGGTTATATAAATTATATTTTTCCATATGGGTAAAATATTTTAAAGAGTATGAATTGGTAACTTAAGAGTTAAAATTTAGTTACTAATTATTGGGTGATTTTAAATTATCCAATGTAATTATTATGTTATTTAAGAAGCAAATAAATTATATTAAAAATGGGCTAGTTAATTTACTAGCCTAAGTGTTAATTTTATTAAAAGTCCAAGCAAGGAGGGGCCTTATGCTCATTTAGCAAGTAGATTAGTGGATAAGAAAAAAAAAATCAAGATGGGTTAGAAATGAAGGAGTAGTCGGTTAAGGGAGAGAGGAAATAGAGCACATGGTTCAATTAATATTTCCCTTCCACCTTGCAAGGCTAGGACACCAACTCACCTACTATGAAAGAAAAATCCCTAGCTTAAGATATGGAAGATTTTTTTTTTGAGAGAAAAGATAAGAGATAAGGATAAAAAGAAAAGAGAGAAGTAAGAGATAAGAGAGAGAAACTAAAAGAAATAGAAGAGAGGGAGAGAGAAAGAAAGAAGCTCACGGTCAAGGAGGAAGAAAGAGAAAGGAGAGAGAAATGGTAGCTATGGAAGATGAAGAACAAGGAAGAAGAAAGAAAGGCAACAAAGGAAGGTAAAAAGGAAAAATATAAGTGTTAGTTAAAAGCTTTATGTAGTTTTATTACTCATATGTTAGATCTATAAATTAATTTTATGATCTTGTTAGATAAAACCTTATGAAAATGTTGGATCTTAGATTATATGGTGTAATATGTTAATATATGTGACATTATGTTGGAAAATTTTGGGGAAAAAGAAAGCTAATGAGTTTTCTTAGTTTTTCGGAAAATGTTTAGTTAATAGTTAATGATCCATGTGATTTATTTTGGAGATCCAAGCTTGATATTTATAATATTGTTGTTGGGTGTGCTAGATATATAAGTATTAAGCAAAAGCACTTTTGTTTGACTCAAAAATGTTGAGAGATGAGAAAGTTATGGGATTTGTTCTAAAACAACTCTTAGATGGAAAAAAAATTAACAATAAGGCTGCTGTCCCAAAAAAGAAATTTCGAAATTTGCTATAGTACTCTAAAAATTTTGGGCTTTTGGTATGTTATAGTACACTGTATAAGCTTTCTATAGACTCCGGAACGGACCAATTCCGACTTCGGAGCAAAGAGTTATGTCATTTTAAAGTAACCGAATTAAAACTGTCCAAACAGTGCGAACAGTTCCCTTCCACGAATTTCTGGGCCTGATCTGTTCGGAATTTGGAAAAATGTTAGTAGGCAAAAATTGTAGCCCCGGAAATTATAATTAGCTTCGCGTGGGCTCAAGAATCGCCTAAAAAAGTTTTAAAACGAAAAAGTTATGACTATTTTAGCGAGAGAGGGTAAAACTGCGAAAAAGATGAAAGCCGTTATGAAACTGCCCACATAATAATGCAGCATGCAGGGAGTTTTGGCCTAAAGCAGACAGGTTAAAGCTGTCTGGATTGGGTGATGATTACTCGCAGTGGATTTTGTTAGTAAACAGACGGGTTATACTGTCTGGATATTAACTAAAGAAGAACTTGGCCTGAAGCAGACAGTCTTAACTGTCCGGATAGATAATCAAAATGAAATTTGTTCTAAAGCAGACAGTCTTAACTGTCTGGATTAGAACTGTAACATAGAATCTAAAACGTTTGGACATGTTGTTTAATTTATAAAATGCGAACGACCTAAAATGAAAAGTATTGTAATGTAAACCAAAGTGTGTTGGTTTCCAATAGCCGAGTAGTTGGCCAACGTTAAGCTACGTTGTCCCGAACTATATAAGGCAAGCGTAATAGATTTTAATTAAAGAATGATTTAAGATGTCTTAAGTTATGAGACATGAGCATCACGAGACTTTAGAATTAAAGTCTAATCTATAAACGAAGCTAAAAGAGAAATACACCGGGGTATATATAGTTAAGTACATTATGTCGGGATATAAAACCCGAACATCGTGAATTATAAAATAAGCTAGGATAAACTAATATAACAAGTATTTAAATTAAGGTAATAATATAGTAAATTGTGTTTTACTATAAAAGCCATGTATTAGTTGTTTAAACTCCGAATTTGCGAGCAAAGTTAAAAGATATTTATGAAATAGAATATAAATGGTTTAAGCTTCAAGATGTAAAATATTTACATCTTAAAATGTGTGAGACCCTTATTATTTATTAATAAAGTTTCTAAAGGAACCAAGATTGGTTTTGAATGAAGTATAAATAATATTAGTTTTTATTAACTAATATTTATTAATAAAGAATATAAATGTATGTTTTGCGACATCTTTAATTATCTAAATGTGTGTGCATGTAAATACAATTGTGTAGGATTTGTGGAGAAAAGTTAAGTAAATTATAGCGGTAATCTCCAATCAAGGCAAGTCTCTAATCTTAAACTCCTTACGATATTGCAAGTTTCCTAAACTTACTCAGATATTTATTCTGTGCAAGTTCCCTAACTCATACTCGAGTTATTATCTTTCAAGCATGTTAGTGGATAATTATTGTTGATTATTCCACCTCCTTAAATTATTAATTCGCACTTAGTGCATATTACATATGTTCATCAGGTATGAAAGGCTGATCACCTTCATTACCTTAAGGTTTAGTTAAATTGGTCCATGGTCATTATTGACACCTTGTATTATTGAATTCAGTCATTCGATCATTGAAGTTTTGATTCATGCTCTTTCACAATTATTATATTGTTAAGAAATTCTAAAGCTTATTCTTTCCTTCAATCATGATATATCTTCTTTGTATTTAAACTTGCTGAGCAAAGTAGTTGCTCACCCTTGCTATATCATGATAACAAATTTCAGATTAAGACGAATGTTCGAGGAAGGATAGAGGCAGATGTAAAGGACCAGATTAGGTTGATATGCACGTTAACTATTAAGTTATTTGGAAGTAAGTTACTTATGTAAACCTTATGAACGTTATTAAAGGAATGTATCAAGATAAAGGTTGTAGACCTTCAGAAATGTTATAGAATACTCTGAAATAAATAATTTATGTTTATATTTTCCGCATTAGTTATAGAATTGGTATGAAGAGGATGTATCGTGACGTACCAGATCTGAGGTTCAAGGTACCTGGATTTGGGGGCGCCACAGGTTGGTATCAGAGCTATAGGTTATAAACCTTAGGTAGGGGTACCTTAGGCTATAACCGCAGCGATAAGGATAAGGAATAAGCTCAAGTAGAGTTTAAGTACTAAGAGATAAATTTTAAAAAATTCATTATTATGTAATGGAAAAGATAAATAAAATTCAAAGAAGAATCTTGAAAAGTTATAAAGATAAGAATCTGGAGTTACCTACCTCCAGTAGTAAAGATGAAAAGCTTAAATAAAATCATAATATATGATTAAAGTGAAAGATAAGAAGATCGTAAAACAAAACGATCATGAGATAGAAAAGAATCGTAATATAATACGATTATAAGAAAGATCACAACGTGATCTGATGAGGTCATACAAGGACAGATGATCAATCGATTGATTAAAAATTTTATAGAAGAATTATTGTATGAAAGGTGTACTATAAAATTGTACTATGTAAACTCATGAAAGAGTAATTAATATTGAGATACGGATTAAATGAAATTCGTATTGAGTAAAGGGTAAGTTAGAATTATGTGGGATTTCAATTGAGGACTCATGTTAGTGGCTGAGTTGTACGATTCCTGGTATGGGACGGGAATTTGTGCTTGGTTTGAAAACCACTAAGCTTTCTATGTCAATATAGTAGTTGAGTTGAACAAATCCTGGTATGGGATGAGATTTGTCCATGGTTTAACAACCGCTCAGCTTCCTATATTGATTAGTGGTCGAGTTGGTTCGACAACCACTTAGCTTCCTATATTGATAATCATTGAAATATTGGTGTCGCGCTATCGATATGTATATGGTGAGAAGGTGATTCTTTTCTCATATTTATATTCGATAGTTAGAGAATATTAAGATTAGGTACGAGTTCTTAAAAATCATACTTTTGGTAAGTTCGTGACTCATAATCATATGGTACATTTTTGAACCCCTCAGCGAATGGACGTCTTTGGTCTGACTAGGATAAGTTCCTAAACTCATATGATTGTGGTAAGTTCCTGAACTCATAACGTGTGGTATGTTTAATGAACTATATTGGGGTATAGAAAAGTTGTGCATGCAGAATTGAGGATTTTTAGTATAGTAAGCTTTAAAGATGATAGAAATAGATAGAATTATTAAGCAATGGATCATTGGAGAAATTGAAGTTGATGGTGGAAGCATAGGTATTCCAAATCTTCTAGCTATGCTAGACTTCGAAATTTTTGACATCAAGCTAAATTCGCACTGATGTGCCTTTAAAAAAATAAAATAAAATTTTCGTTATCCTTAAAACAAGGTGACAAGGGTGTGTAGATGGACTTCGAGCCATTATCACATCCTTACCTGTTTTGGCATGAAAACACCAAAAATAATTTTTCAATGGTTTTAAACTGTTTAAAGAAGAGTCTACGCTATTTGTTTTGGCTAGACAAATATTTCGATTGATGTTCGAATTATTGGTATACGTCTAAGCTATTTGATTCAGCTAGACGAATGCTTATAAAAATTCAAGCGTTCTTTGCGAAGTTATGTCAAACCAAATTATTTTAGTGCGGAATCTTGTGTTAAGTCTGAGGTGAACAACCCTAAAAAGGGGATTTCTCGGATTGGTTAATGTGGTTCAATCCAGAAAAAGAAAAGTAAAGGTTGGTTAACGTGGTTCAACCTATGAAAGTTATTGTGCACAATGCAATAGTATGACAGGCTGATCACCTGGCGTACAATTTTTTATCCACAAAAACTGGTAGAAATACTTGAGAACTCAGGACAAGTTCATAGTCTTTATGACCCTTCTGACCGATATGAAAAGTTTTCTTGAATTAACTCTTCAAATTATTTATACTGCTTCACAGTTATTGAACAATTGTGAAGACTCCTGAATGATTGGAAAATGTAAACTCCTAGAGAGTAGCTATTGTAGAATGTGATGATGGAAAAGATCCTCATAGAAGGAGATAGCATGTACTCATCAAATTGAGAATGCAATCAGATATGACTAGATAAAGTTTAAATTGAAAACCTAGTTGTGATGAACATAGTTTTAGTGTAATAGTGATTCCGGGGACGGAATCCTTATAAGAGGGGAAGAATGTGACAACCCAAAAATTTAAGAGAATTATAAATAATCTTGAATGATTAAATAAAGGTTTAAAGAATAAAACCTAGATTGGAAGTAGAGGAATGATTAAAAGTTTTTAGTAAAACCTATATGGTTTGATATTTGAAAGAATGTAAAGAGAATGTGAACGATAGAAAGGTTGAAGAATAAGATTACTAATGGATAAATTCAGCAAACCATATTCAAGCCAAATATATGAAAATCAAGATTTAGCTATGTTATGTGAAATTTTATTGCATAAGTAAATATTAGCTATGCAATATGAGATTTTGGAATATAATAAATATATTAGTATATATATTTATTATATGTACATGAACGGTAGAAACAATTTCTAAAAAGAAATAAGATGAGTAAAATTAAAATAACTTATTATATAAAGTTATTGGTGGCATTAAATATACTTAAGGTATAACTGTCATTTTATTGAAGAAATCATATATTATATGATTGAGTGTAATGTATGCATATTTTTAACGTAGTGAATATATTATTATATTTATTACAGTTAAATTGTTGAAAACAATTTATAGAAGGGAAAAGAAAATAATTAGTTTTAAGTATGCGAGAATTATTGTATACTCTAAATAAATGTTATTAAAATAAATTCTAGCATTGAATTATTTTAATAAAGAGAGAATATTTTTTTTATTGAATAGATTTCCATTTATATGGAAAATAAAATGGAATGCATATAATTATTACGTGAGGAAATGAAATTGTTATGAACAACTTGTATAAGGATTTGTATGGGGTGGTTTAAGGTATATATAATATTTATATATACTTTACCCAAGGATAATGGAATAAATTCTTATATGAATTATTTTAAGGAATAAAGAATAATATATTTATTTAATATATTAAGAAAGTCAATAAATTTTTAATTGAATTTACGTTAATGAGGTAAGGATATTATATTTATTATAATATCTTGGGTATGTAAATAATTGTATTTGTATAAGAAGATTATGTCTAGCATATTTATTTTGTAAATATGTAATTCATGTACGATATGTTATGTTCTATATAATTTATATATCAAAGATGGGTTATATAAATTATATTTTTCCATATGGGTAAAATATTTTAAAGAGTATGAATTGGTAACTTAAGAGTTAAAATTTAGTTACTAATTATTGGGTGATTTTAAATTATCCAATGTAACTATTATGTTATTTAAGAAGCAAATAAATTATATTAAAAATGGGCTAGTTAATTTACTAGCCTAAGTGTTAATTTTATTAAAAGTCCAAGCAAGGAGGGGCCTTATGCTCATTTAGCAAGTAGATTAGTGGATAAGAAAAAAAAATCAAGATGGGTTAGAAATGAAGGAGTAGTCGGTTAAGGGAGAGAGGAAATAGAGCACATGGTTCAATTAATATTTCTCTTCCACCTTGCAAGGCTAGGACACCAACTCACCTACTATGAAAGAAAAATCCCTAGCTTAAGATATGGAAGATTTTTTTTTTGAGAGAAAAGATAAGAGATAAGGATAAAAAGAAAAGAGAGAAGTAAGAGATAAGAGAGAGAAACTAAAAGAAATAGAAGAGAGGGAGAGAGAAAGAAAGAAGCTCACGGTCAAGGAGGAAGAAAGAGAAAGGAGAGAGAAATGGTAGCCATGGAAGATGAAGAACAAGGAAGAAGAAAGAAAGGCAACAAAGGAAGGTAAAAAGGAAAAATATAAGTGTTAGTTAAAAGCTTTATGTAGTTTTATTACTCATATGTTAGATATATAAATTTTATGATCTTGTTAGATAAAACCTTATGAAAATGTTGGATCTTAGATTATATGGTGTAATATGTTAATATATGTGATATTATGTTGGAAAATTTTGGGGAAAAAGAAAGCTAATGAGTTTTCTTAGTTTTTCGGAAAATGTTTAGTTAATAGTTAATGATCCATGTGATTTATTTTGGAGATTCAAGCTTGATATTTATAATATTGTTGTTGGGTGTGCTAGATATATAAGTATTAAGAAAAAGCCTTTTTGTTTGACTCAAAAATGTTGAGAGATGAGAAAGTTATGGGATTTGTTCTAAAACAACTCTTAGATGGAAAAAAATAAACAATAAGGCTGCTGTCCCAAAAAAGAAATTTCGAAATTTGCTATAGTACTCTAAAAATTCTGGACTTTTGGTATGTTATAGTACACTGTATAAGCTTTCTATAGACTCTAGAAAGGACCAATTCTGACTTCGGAGCAAAGAGTTATGTCATTTTAAAGTAACCGAATCAAAACTTTCCAAACAGTGCGAACAGTTCCCTTCCACGAATTTCTGGGCCTGATCTGTTCGGAATTTGGAAAAATATCAGTAGGCAAAAATTGTAGCCCCGGAAATTATAATTAGCTTCGCGTGGGCTCAAGAATCGCCTAAAAAAGTTTTAAAACGAAAACGTTATGACTATTTTAGCGAGAGAGGGTAAACTGCGAAAAAGATGAAAACCGTTATAAAACTGCCCAGATAATAATGCAGCATGCAGGGAGTTTTGCCCTAAAGCAGACGGGTTAAAGCTATCTGAATTGGGTGATGATTACTCGCAGTGGATTTTGTTAGTAAACAGACGGGTTATACTATCTGGATATTAACTATAGAAGAACTTGGCCTGAAGCAGACAATCTTAACTGTCCGGATAGATAATCAAAATGAAATTTGTTCTAAAGCAGACATTCTTAACTGTCTGGATTAGAACTGTAACATAGAATCTAAAAAGTTTGGATATGTTGTTTAATTTATAAAATGCGAACGACCTAAAATGAATAGTATTGTAATGTAAACCAAAGTGTGTTGGTTTCCAATAGCCGAGTAGTTGGCCAACGTTAAGCTACGTTGTCCCGAACTATATAAGGCAAGCGTAATAGATTTTAATTAAAAAATGATTTAAGATGTCTTAAGTTATGAGACATGAGCATCACGAGACTTTAGAATTAAAGTCTAATATATAAACGAAGCTAAAAGAGAAATACACCGGGGTGTATATAGTTAAGTACATTATGTCGGGATATAAAACCCGAACATATCAACCTAGGCACCCTAAGGTTCAGTCACCCTAGGGTTCGGTCACCCTAGGGGTTGGTGTTGGCTTGTTTGTATATATGACAAATCAATACACATACACAAGTGCACGTGGTTAATAAGTAATATACAATAAGTAAAGTATCGATCCCACAGAGAATACTAATTGTATTTTAATCTAACATACACCAATTTTATAACTATCTCGATCTACGTAAACAAATGAGCAAATTGTGATTTATCTAAAGTACTGAATATCTGTGACAACCCAAAAATTTATAAGATTTATTAATAAAATCTTGAATGATTAAATAAAGGTTTAAGGAATAAAACCTAGATTGGAAGTAGAGGAATGATTAAAACTTTTTAGAAAAACCTATATGGTTTGATATTTGAAAGAATGTAAAGATAATGTGAACGATAGAAAGGTTGAAGAATAAGATTACTAATGGAGAAATTCAGCAAACCGAATTGATGAATGCACCAAACCATATTCAAGCCAAATATATGAAAATCAAGATTTAGTTATGTTATGTGAAATTTTATTGCATAAGTAAATATTAGCTATGCAATATGAGATTTTGGAATATAATAAATATATTAGAATATATATTTATTATATATAAGTGAACGGTAGAAACAATTTCTAAAAGGTAATAAGATGAGAAAAATTAAAATAACTTATTGTATAAAATTATTGGTGGCATTAAATATACTTAAGGTATAACTGTCATTTTATTGAAGAAATCATATATTATATGATTAAGTGTAATGTATGCATATTTTTAATGTAGTGAATATATTATTATATTTACTATAGTTAAATTGTGGAAAACAATTTATAAAGGGGAAAAGAAAATAATTCGAATTTCCCAAAAAAATATTAAAATAAGAATTGAGTAAATAAATTTGTAATTTATTATACGTGATAAATATACATATGTATATTTATTGCGGTGAATAAATTGTTATGAAACAATTTATATTACGAAGTGAAATAATTAGTTTAAGTATACAAAAATATTGTATACTTTAAATAAATGATACTAAAATAAATTCTAGCATTGAATTATTTTAATAAAGAGAGAATATTTATTTTAATTGTAATATTTTTTTATTGAATAAATTTTCATTTATATGGAAAATAAAATAAAATGCATATATTTATTACGCGAGGAAATGAAATTGTTATGAACAACTTGCATAAGCATTTGTATGGGGTGGTTTATGTATATATAATATTTATATATACTTTACCCAAGGATATTGGAATAAATTCTTATATGAATTATTTTCAGAAATAAAGGATAATATATTCATTTAATATATTAAGAAAGTCAATAAATTTTTAATCGAATTTACATTAATGAGGTAAGGATATTATATTTATTATAATATCTTGGGTATGTATATAAGTGTATTTGCATAAGAAGATTATGTCTAGCATATTTATGTTGTAAATATGTAATTCATGTATGATATGTTATGTTCTATATAATTTATATATCAAAGATGGGTTATATAAATTATATTTTTTTTTCATATGGGTAAAACATTTTAAAGAGGATGAATTAGTAACTTAAGAGTTAAAATTTAGTTACTAATTATTGGGTGATTTTAAATTATCCAATGCAACTATTATGTTATTTAAGAAGCAAATAAATTAAATTAAAAATGTGCTAGTTAATTTACTAGCCTAAGTGTTAATTTTATTAAAAGACCAAGCATAGATTTAATAAAAGTCCAAGAGTATATTTTATTAAGACCCAAAAAAAAAAAGAAATCCAAGAGTAGGATTATTGAGACCAAGCACAATTTAATTGAGGCCCAACTTATTTGTTAATGGAAGTCATGTGCTAATTTAATTAGAAGCCCAAAGAATGGCCTAAACCGAGTCTAAACCCAAAGCCCAAACTGAATTCCAACCATGATCCAATTTGTAAGTCAAAATTGGTCAAATGGGTGAGTGAAAGAAGAATAAAAAAAATCAGCATTAAGGAAATAAAGGAAGCTACGGATAAGGATAAGAAAAGGGAAGAAAAAGAGGAAAGGAATAAAGAGAAAAGGGAAAGGAAAGAAAAGAAGGAAATGGAAATACTCCCCCACTATGTCGGCAGCCACATGATGGGAGAGAGAGAGAGAGAGAAAGAGAGGAGGCACGACAAAAGAAGAAGAGGAAGAAGGAAGAGCTAGCTTGGAGCAAGCCTTAAGCAAGATTAAGAAGAAGCAATAAAAGGTAAGAACATAAACAATAAAACTTTTCATCCCTTTGAGTGTTTTTTTGAGTTAATTAGTTGTTGGTGGTTGTTGTTAATGGAAGATCATGGTGGATCTTGAAGTTATAAGGTGGTTATTGAAGGAGTAAACCTTGTAAATCACCATAAAGATGCATGTCAAGTGAACCAAATGAAAGAGAATGAACCCAAGTATAAAGGATGGAATCCTAATTAGTGGACTGTTAATGGACTAAATTGGGGCTTTTTGTTGTGATGTTCCAAATCTAAAAATTTTGGTTCTAGGGTGTTATGTTATACTCTTATGAGTTATGAATATCACCCAATTGGAATGGAGGAAAGAGCTTAAGTAACGAAGTCATGGCGATTTTTTTTTATAAAACTAGTTAAAAGTTGGAAATCAGTTGATACATTGACTTTAGAGTTAGTTTTTCAAGTAGTTAAAGCTCCTGAAAATTGGTTATTTTCTGGGAGTTTTGTAGTATGTAGAACAAGGAGGAGGTGGGCTCAAGAACGAACTTATTTCGATAAGAAATGAGCAAGTTACGAAGTCGCAAAGTATGTACCACAAAAACGAAACTGCCCAGATAATAATGCAGCATGCAGGGAGTTTTGTCCTAAAGCAGACGGGTTAAAGCTGTCTGGATTGGGTGATGATTACTCGCAGTAGATTTTGTTAGTAAGCAGACAGGTCTTACCTGTCTGGATATTAACTAAAGAAGAACTTGGCCTAAAGCAGACAGTATTAACTGTCCGGATAGATAATCAAAATGAAATTTGTTCTAAAATAGACAGTCTTAACTGTCTGGATTAGACCTGTAACATATAATCTAAAAAGTTTGGACACGTTATTTAATTTATAAAATGCGAATGACCTAAAATGAATAGTATTGTAATGTAAAACAAAGTGTGTTCGTTTCCAAAAGCCGAGTAGTTGGCCAACGTTAAGCTACGTTGTCCCGAACTATATAAGACAAGCGTAATAGATTTTAATTAAAGAATGATTTAAGATGTCTTAAGTTATGAGACATGAGCATCACGAGACTTTAGAATTAAAGTCTAATCTATAAACGAAGCTAAAAGAGAAATATACCGGGGGTATATAGTTAAGTACATTATGTCGAGATATAAAACCCGAACATCGTGAATTATAAAATAAGCTAGGATAAACTAATATAGCAATTATTTAAATTAAAGTAATAATATAGTAAATTGTATTTTACTATAAAAGCCATGTATTGGTTGTTTAAACTCCGAATTTGCGAGCAAAGTTAAAAGATATTTCTGAAATAGAATATAAATGGTTTAAGCTTCAAGATGTAAAATATTTACATCTTAAAATGTGTGAGACCCTTATTATTTATTAATAAAGTTTCTAAAGGAACCAAGATTGGTTTTGAATGAAGTATAAATAATATTAGTTTTTATTAACTAATATTTATTCATAAAGAATATACATGCATGTTTTGCAACATATTTAATTATCTAAATGTGTGTGCATGTATATACAATTGTGTAGGATTTGTGGAAAGAAGTTAAGTTAAATTTTAGCGGTAATCTCTAATCAAGGCAAGTTTCCTAAACTTACTCAGATATTTATTCTGTGCAAGTTCCCTAACTCAAACTCGAGTTATTATCTTTCAAGCATGTTAGTGGATAATTATTGTTGATTATTCTACATCTATGATTATTGATTCGCACTTAGTGCATGTTGCATATGTTCATCAGGTATGAAAGACTGATCGCCTTCATTACCATAAGGTTCAGTTAAATTGGTCTATGGTCTTTATTGATACCGTGTATTATTGAATTCAGTCATTCAATCATTGAAGTTTTGATTCATGCTCTTTCACAATTATTATATTGATAAGAAATTCTAAAGCTTATTCTTTCCTTCAATCATGATATATCTTCTTTGTATTTAAACTTGCTGAGCAAAGTAGTTGCTTACCCTTACTATATCATGATAACAAATTTCAGATTAACACGAATGTTCGAGAAAAGACAGAGGCAGATGCAAAGGACAAGATTAGGTTGATATGCACGTTAACTATTAAGTTATTTGAACGTAAGTTACTTATGTAAACCTTATGTACGTTATTAAAGTAATGTATCAAGATAAAGGTTGTAGACCTTGGGAAATATTGTAGAATACTCTGAAATAAACAATTTATGTTTATATTTTCCGCATTAGTTATAGAATTGGTATGAAGATGATGTATCGTGATGTACCAGATCCGAGGTTCAAGGGACCCAGATTTGGGGGCGCCACAATATCAAAAGACAACTAACTAACAAGTAATTTAATCAGATAAAGAAGATATGAGATTATAATTTCACTCAATGCGTCACTCAGCTGTTACACTCCCTGTTAAGCCCAATTGATTATTTCGGATTGTTAGTCGAAAACACGAAAGTAAAATATGGCCATCTCTCGATGTACCATACCCATATCACATTAAATCCACAATCGATAGAATGAATGTGAACATCCAAATTAATTAACTCATTATATCTCTATGTGACTTAAAACTAAAAAGGATTTAAGTACAAGTTCTCAAATGACTACGAGCGGTGCTTCGATATATCTTTATCCTTAGCACGAATTATGGACTCTAACACCATGTAGAATCATAGACACAAGCCAATATGGTCAGACCTTACTCACAATTCATTTCTCAATTTCATATGAGTTATCCCGATAATTAGTGATCAAGCAATTAGGCAATTTAAACAAACCATAATGGACAATCCATACACAATCAATCCAATCTCAACAAAGAAGCATAACAATCTGAATGAAGCACTAAGATCCATTATAATCCCAAAATAGAAATTAGTTCATATTAGAATCAAAATCCATCATCCACATGTGTTCATACATTAAAGTCAAAAATGAAAAGAAAGAGAAGCTAAGGAATGGAAGATGCAAATCTGGTATCTCTTCTTCAAATCTGAATCTTCAATGTTGATCCAATGCTTCAATGCTCCCAAATCCAGCCCTAATCTAAGCTAATCCAATAAAAACTAAGAGAGATTCAAAGTATATAGAGAAGAATATCCACCAGGCTTTCTCTCTGTGTTTTTTTATATATATCCCCCTCTAAAAGTAATAAAAAAGGTCCTAATATATTTACCCTAGCTCGCAATGATCCCCTCTTCAAGTAAGAATTCGATTGGTCCATTAAGTGAAAAGTCAGACTTTTTGGCTTCAACGGCTGGCGCAGCTGTGCCAAAGTTGTGCTCATTCTGGGCGCAGCTGCGCTGGTTCCCTCTGTATTCTAGGCGCAGCTTCAGTACTTTGCACTCCTTTGATCATTTTGCTTCCATTTGAACCATGTTTTAAGTCCTTTGCTCCCACACACCAGATTCCATACATATCATGCCTATTTGTCCTTCTTTTGACAACGATGCTACCAAGCGAGTTCGTAAACATAAATCCTACAAAATAGAAAGAAATGCATGAATAACTACTATGAAACATCAAAGTTAAGCAACACTTATAGCAAGTTAGTATCCAATAAGTAAGTATAAAACCTACTTATCAAATACTCCCAAACTTAAACAGTTGCTTGCCCTCAAGTAACAAAATAAGAAGAAATGCAAAAGCTGAGTAAAATGTAGTCTAATCTAAATGCCTACGAATTCACATCAATCAGTACGAAATCTAAATGAATTGCTTCAGAAGAATCACAATGATCATTTAAACATAGCATCCAACCAAGAAATAGTCAATAAATCATATCATTCTGCAAATCTAAATCTGTTATAACTGATATATAGTGTGTTGTGTGCTTAGCAACCATCAAACTTGCTATGATACAAATATTTCACATAATATGCTTCTTAGAAGGAAAGTTATAGTTCTAACTAAAGAAAGGCATCAAATAGGGCAAGTTGTAGCTGAGACTTCACATTAACTAAGTTAGGGGTCAACTTGGAGTTTATTAGCTTTTCATTCAATCACGACGACACTATTTTCTCATTCCCGTGTTTGCACCCGGCTGTGCAATGCCTAGCCCTCTTAGACTTTTCAATGATACCCATGTAGCAATCTTTCGGCCAACGGCTCCCAAACCGAATGGTTTTAGGGCACTGGGTGTAGAGACATCCCCTAGGGCGTACTTACTCGAGTATCAAATGCCACAGAACTAGACTAACTAAGCATTTATTTATTTTTTTAGAGTATCCATGCTTTACTACTCCAAAGTTTTCCCTTAAACTCAAGTCTTAGTGTTGTCTTTGCTTACACTACCCATTCTTTGAATTTCTATCATTTAAACTTCAATTTCCCACCAGAAGACGATTATGTGAATATTTAGATTAAGCAAATCATAACAGCTACTTAAGAGTGCTATCCGGTTATATCAGTTTCAATCAGATTAGGATTCACATTACAATACGACATTATAACCAAGTCTAAGTTATCCACATTGTTAAATAATCAAGCAAATCCAATTTCATCATAGGCCAATATGGATTTCAAACGAACAAGATGTTAGGATTCATGCAATATGATCTAAATAAACATAATGCAACAAGATAAACACATATTTCATATTATTTATTTATTTTTATTTTTATTATTTATTTATATTTTTATTATTTTGTTTTTATTATTATTATTTTTTTAATTAAACTAAACAATCATGCAATTAAACTAAAATGAAATTGTATGAACTTAATGAATTAAACTAAAATGCAACTAAACTACTATGAACCCAATACCCCCAAACTTATGAATACAATATCCTCATTGGAGATAAGGGTTAAGGGAAGTCCCCTAAGTGGCAGAGCCGTCTCCACCCGCTGCATCCTACTCATGTGGTGTGTCTAGTGGTGGATACGGAATGGTGGAGCCGTAGGCAGGAAACTGGATATGGACTCTCTGCTGGCTAAAAGCTTGAGACAGGGCCTAAGAGAAATTGTGACACCCCCAAATCCAAGTCCCTTGAACCTTAGATTCGGTGCTCACGATACATCATAAACATCACATCCATCTACCCATTCCTTATGAATTACATCATTCATTCTATTAACTTAATACAAAATATATAATCATCCCAGGTCTTACTAACCTTAACATTGCATACCTAATAATACAAACAGTTTAAGTCAAAATACAACATAATATTCATTACATAAGTGACACTATTCGATCGCCTGTGCTTTGCCTTTATCCTTCTTAGAAACTTCGGCTACCTCGACTCTAGCTGAAAAGTTTTATTTTAAGCAAGGGTGAGCAACTAATTTGCTCAGCAAGTTAAAGCGTACAATAAAGGATATATCATGAACAGAAGAGCTTAACTTTCCGAAACTTCAACAATGTTTTCAAATATTATGAAGTAGCTGAACAATAAATTATTTCAAGTAACAAGAATTTTCTTGAATTTCATGTTGAATAATACATCAAGAATAAAAGAGTTAAAATTATTTTAAAGATTCAATAATATTCAATTTATCATGAAGGATTAGCAATACTGCAATAATAGTCAATAGAGTGGGATTATACCCAGATTTCATGCTGAGTGATCACAATGGATCGTGAACTGCTAGAGGAATCATCAGTTAATAGAACTGAATTACCTCAAGAGTATAAGTTAATCATATAGACTAAATATACTCTTCTGCAAGTACGTGAAGGGATCAACTTCATTGTACCCGTGATTATGCATAATACTCAAACATAGCGCGCGGGTCGGGTTTCCGACAATAAAATTTTCTCCTGATTTATTTTTCAGGGTTGTTCATCTCAGTCTTACATCATGAGTCCATACCACAACAATATGGTTTGGATTGCTTTCAAAGAAATACTACGATTTCAACACATAACATCAATATTGGTCTAGCCGAAATCAATGGCATAAATCTTTCAATAACAAATCAGTTCATAATTAATAGAACGTTTCATGAGATATCAATTTAATATTTAGTCTAGCCGAAACAACTAGCTGAGACATAGCTCATAAATAGTTTATAAATATAGAACTCTAATTATTTCACAGTTCAAATAATAGAACAGGAAATCAATTGCACAAAGTGCGAATGTCAATAATTATTATAGATGTGGAATAATCAACAATAATTATCCACTAACATGCTTGAAAAGTAATAACTCAAGTTTGAGTTAGGAAACTTGCAATAATGTAAAGAGTTTAAGATTAGAGACTTGCTCAATATAAATTTGAGTAAGGTTAGGGAACTTGCCTTGTCCGTCGATTACTGTTACGCAATCTAATTGATTCTCTTATAAAAGACCTATTATTTATAAGATTGACCCTTCAATTAGCATGACATATTATAACTCATTTAGTCACATAAATCAAATATTAGATACTACAATAAATCATTAGTAATATTATCATCCTTTGATAATATTCTATCACATAATCATCATCTTAAACTCCCTTTTAATATCAATTAATATTTCATCACTTTTTAACATTATTAGTCACATAATAATATTTTATTCCCTTTTCAATATTATTAACTACTTAATAATATTTTATTCATTCACAAGTATTATTAATCATTTAATAACATCTTACTCATCTCATAATATTATTAATCATTTAATAATATTTTTAATAACTCTTTAGTAATATCTTAATCATTTACAAATATTATTAACCATTTAATAATAGTTTAATCATTTACTAATATTATTAATCCTTAACTAATATTATTAATCATTTAATAATATTTTAATCCTTAACGAATATTATTAACCATTTAATAATATTTTAATCCTTAACTAATATTATTAATCATTTAATAATATTTTAATCACTTATTAATATTATTAATCATTTAATAATATTTTAATTACTTATAAACAATTTAATCTAATTGTTTATCCCTTACTATTGAATTTATTTAACAAACAAAATATACCATAAACATAATATTTTATTAAAAATCACCAAAATATCCTTACATAATCTGATCATATCATATTAAGGGTCTTTATGCAATAAAATCACATTTTCACCATTTTTAACATTACATTACTTATTGTATCCATTTATTCATAACTCAATCATTCATATTAAAAATACCAAAACAACTCAAAAATAATTGCTCTTCAGGATAATATCAGAATATGATATCCTCATGAACATATAATTTTTCTGAAATTTTCCAATTTAATTTACTATTTTTAAATGGTCTGAAACAGTCCAAAATTGTTACAATTATCATAAATTATCCTTTTATTCAAAAATTATAAAATTTATACGGTAGTCTTCTGTTATCAAAATCTAGCTCCTGTAAAAATTGTACATTTTATTGAGTTGTATTTTAGGAGTTATTACAGTTTACTTTTAAAAATATAATTTCTTATAAAAGCCATAACTCTCATTCTATACATCAACAAATTGTCATCTTTAGATAAGACCTAGTTAACTTGATATACTACAATACCACAAAATATTAGAATTTTTAGAGCAACCAAAGTGGCCGATACAGCCCTTTTCCAGAACTGGCCTGAACAGTTTTATTTTCCCTTTTTCCTTTAGCTGGACTGTTTTCACCAAAATAGTTGTCATTTCTTGCACAGTTAATATATTTGAGTTCTACCGCTTGGATTTATTAGCTAACTTACATATCTAACATCTCTCTTTGACGGATCATAAAAAGAAGGTGTAGATTTTAAATGGTAACTATTTAAAGTAGAAAAAAAAGTTAAGGTTTTCTCAAACATAAAACTAGTTTTCTTTTCTTTCTTTAATCAAACTTTTCAACACCCAAAATTATAAGATCTATTGTGTTCTAAAGTTTAAAATCATAAACTCATGATTTTGTCAACAACAATCAAAATAAATTACATTAACTAATTTAGGGTTTGATGATTTTTTTTTATACCTTGCTCTTATTGCAACTTTCTTTCTTCCAAAGTAATTTATGAAGCTAGAAGGCATGAGAAAAATCTCTTCCCCTTCCTCTTATGGCTGCCCGAACCTTCTTCTTTTATTTCTCTAAGTATTTTGCTTTATTTAACTTTTGAAGAGAGAGAGAAAGAAACTTTGTTTGTTAATGTATGGTGGGTTTTTATAAAACTATAAAATGTATACTTACAACATATACATATGTGCAATATCTCCCAACATATCTTGCCTTCTCTCTCTCCAATATCTCTTCCATTACTTGCAATCTTGGCAAAAATAAGTGGCCAAATAAATTGGTGACACCTAAGTGGAGTTGGTGACCAACTAAAAAGAAAAAAAATAAGACACATGTCTTATTACTCCTTCCTTGCCACACGGGTACTCCTCCTCCAAATTGGTCAAATTTTGATTTTTGTTTTATTGCTATACTTGCTAAATTAAATGATCTAGAAGACCCACACCAATTGGGCCAAGTTTGGGCTATCCAATAATTCATTTGTGCTCCCTAATTAATTTAAATTGCTTGGGCCATGCAAATTAAAATGATCCAACACATAAATTTTACATTACCCTATATATTTAATTAGGGTTTCTATTTCACTCATTTTGGGAATTTAAATAATTACTAACATAGATTTAATTTTATAACCCAATTAGGCTTGCTATAAATAGGGTATAAAATAAATAATTAAATTGAGATAATAAAATTAATCTCTTAAGTTAGTATATATTTTAAATACTAAAATCCTTCAATACTATAACCCTTAGGTTATTAAATTCTCATTCCTATTATATATATATATATATGTATATATATATATATATTAGGTTATAAAGCTTTCTTTTTAATTCTATTTATATAATAAATAAATAAATAAATATACATATTTAAACTATATATATTTATTTAGTCTCATACATATTCCACATAAGTCATAATATATTTATCATCATTGATAAATATTTAATACATTCATGTATCCACATATCCATTCAATGTAAGTTACAAAGTGTTCAATACACTAATAAATAATTTAATATACTTATTTTCTTGGCTTTTCTTTTTGTTCCATTAATTTATTAACTTAATGAGCCCTAGTTGGCTTAATAAGTTATTACACATTCATATAATCACTTTATATTACTAATACTAATTAATCATTTAAAGATTATAAATCTTTTTATTTACCATTCAAGGTTAACATTTAAGCTATGCTAATTTTTAGCATAAGCTAATCTTACTTTCCTTCCATCAATTTAATTAGTTACTCATCTTTGCCTCATTTACATTTCGTAGTCAACTTAAAATAAATAAATTGACTAACTTGCTTAATTCATATCACATATGCTCAAAGTAATAATAATAATAATAAATAAATAAATAAAAATTATTCGCAAAAATATACATATATAATCATATAAAATTCTCGGTCTTTACAGAAATTGATCGTGAAATCCTAAAAGCCATAGTGCATCGCATCCATCTATCTCTGTAGGCGGCACATCTCACGGTCCTGCCGAACATAGTAATCTGAAGGTGTCCCAACTAACTTTGGGACAGGGGTGTCCTCTTCATCTTCTTCTTCCTCACTCTCTTCATCATCCTCAGGCAAAATAAATTCCAAGCCTCGCTGATGAGATTCTCCTCCACTCCATATAGTATATTTCTTTATGGTAACGCTATCTATATCTCGCATTGGCAACTGAAGAGTCGCTTCACCCCAATCCACATTCGTCGCATAGCAAATACGAGTGACAATGAAGGCATGTGGAATCCTACCAGATGTACTGGCTCTCATAAACTTGAGCATTGATTGATGAATGAGATGACCGACATCAATACTCTACCCCTGAAGAATTCGGTACAAAACCACAGCTCTGTCGGTAGTAACATCTTGATGATGGCTGGTGAGGAGCATGCTGGCGCAGATAAATGCGTACCAGACCTTAGCATACCTATTCAAAACAGTTTATGGAAAGTGAATTTTCTTGTTAGTTCCTACTTTTGTATTCCATTTAGTCTCAGGCTTGCACATGTCCCTCATCAACTTGTCTAAGTCGGTCTCAAATCGCTGGGATTCCACCCAGTTTGTGGCCTTTGGAGTTGGTGTTGGCAATTTAAACAGTCACTACTAAAAAATTGGCCTATAGCGACGGTCGCCGACCGTCGCCATAGAGGCCATCGCTAAATCCTATAACGATGGTCTTTTGGCCTATAGCGACGGTCGGCGACTATCTCTATAGGCCATGCCAAAACCATGTATTTGCTTTTTACCAACGGTCATTAAAAGCTATTGCTACGGTCTTGACCGTCGCTATAGACATCTATAGCGACACTCGGCGACCGTCGCTATTGCCTTTTTTTATTTCAAAAAAATAATAATTAATAATGAACATTTATTCAACCAACACAAATATAATAAAACATAAAAAATATTATATACATTATTTAAAATCATTCTCGTTACAATATAATAGTTGGATAATTTATCTCCTAAAATATAATGATCATTATTATACCAAACTACTAAACTAATAACTTTTACAAGTGGGAATTCAAACAGATGGGTAAACAGATAAGAAAATTTTAATTTGCCTATCCGTTATAATCCAAATGATGCTTCATTGTATCCATCCATGATTTGCCAGAGTTAGCCAATTCTCATGATTATGTGAATGCCACTGTCAACATCCACAATCTCACTAATCTCACCAACCTTTAAAGCATATGTTGCTTCTTCAAAGGGTTTTTGCATCTGCCCACAATCAAATGGACCTGCAAGGCGAAGAAAATTTAGAAGACTAGATCTGCACCAATGACCAACCTATAATAAAAACTTTGCATGGTCAAAATTAAAATAATATTCCTAACTATATTCAATGTAATGTACAAGTATAACTGTGAAGATATTATCAGACACAATAGCTCGTTGAATACTGCTTAATCTCAATTTGAGATTAAAAAAAATGTTTTCTTTATCTTGTATGGTAAACAAGATATTGCAAGTATTGGTTGTTGATGGGGCCTCATAATGTTATGAATCAGGCATTAGGATTTAATAAGCTTAACCAAAAAAATAAAGAAACATGGCCTAGTGCTTGTAAGTGTGAACTCACATCACACAATAAATGGCAAGTATTTGAAACAACTGCAAATGAAGGTAACCTCTAAATTATTAATTTATTAGATGAAGGACACATTTTCTCATTAAAGAAAGTTTAACATGATCACAAAATTCTTTGCATGTACACTGAATTAAACAACAGATATTAGTATGGAAAAGACAAATAACTTAATTAAATTTATAGGCTCTTTGTTGTATGTGTTTGTCTATGGAGATACAAAGACAAATATGGAAAAGGTCGCTATAATGGTATGACCATTATATTAGTAGAATACCAATCACAGAAAGAAAAAAAAACTGGCAACACTACAAAAAAATGGGGCTTCAGCAACAACCGATTTTCATTGCTAAAGGTGTCAAATTTCGTTGTAAAAGGGTGTTCGCAACGACTTTACTGTCGTTGCGTCTTTCGTTGCGCAATGATCGTTGCTAATTGTTCCGCAACGAACGTATTTTTTTCGTTGCCAAAAGTAATACATTTTGCAACGAAATTTGGCTTTCGTACAGAGACATCGATCTTTTAGCAACAAAATGTATTGTTGCAGAATAATTAACATTTCGTTGCTAAAAACCACATTTTGTTGCAAAAGCCGGCTAATTGGCAACGAAATGAACTCTTTTTTTTGCAACGCCATGCATTTTCGTTGCAATTGACAACATTTTGCAACGACATTTTTCATTGCAGTAAATTATGAAAATTGTTGCCTAAGCTTGCTTTCGTTGCGGAATGTAAACTTTTTAGCAACGATTTTCGTTGCTGATTATATTATTTGACGACATTATGCTGAACTAGCAACAAAAATGTTTGTTGCTGGTTATTTTTCAATAGCAATGAAAGTCGTCGATTAGCAACGACCATTATATGTTGTCGTTTCTTTATATGTGCAACGAAAGTTGATATGATTTACAACGATAAAAAATGTTACCTTTTATTTTTGTATTAGCAACAATATCCTCTCCGTTGTTATTAGGTTAATTTTTTGTTGCCAAATATTATATTTTTAATGCCATTAGCAACGAAAATTTGTTGCTAAATGTATAAAAAATTGTTGCTATATTAAAACTTGTTCAATGCTTTGGTAACGAATTATATTGTTGCCAAATCAAAATTTGACATTCTTTTTGTGTACCTGGCTGGCTCAATGTCCCCATTGCAAATAATGGCAAAAATACAAAAACTAAAATATTATTAACTTAATAAAATCATCCACTACATAATCATTCATTATCTTTACAATTAACTATCTAAAGGTACCACAGTTCTTCAATCAAAGTATATATCTACATATATAGAGAGAGTACACTTCATAATTTCGTCCCTTGTCTTCCGTAAACGTAGCACAAAAATTTGATATCCAGTATTGTAAGGCAGGTCGTAGAAGCAATCTTCCTGCACATATTTAAAAATAATAGCAAGTCAGAAAAATGAAGCAAATAGGTCACCAGAGGCACTTAATGCCAAAATCAAAGACAATAGAGTTGCTATGTGGCACTAATGTACACCGTATTGCTCATAAGTAGAATATCTTTTGCTACAAATCCAAATAGAAAAAGAACCTTCAGTGCGACTATATGATTGCTCTGTTACAAGAAAAAATTGGAATCTTAATCGGCCATTTCATGAATTAATTTCAGTAAGCATAGTGGTAAACATATTTTCTGTTACAAGACTTGTAGATTATTATTATATGTTGAGCTCAAGTCAGAATTCAGTCACATTCAACAACCACAAACATCACACAATCTTAAATACCATCACACAATCTTAAATAACAATGTTTAGATTTCTATATAGAAAGGACAACAATTATGGAAAAGTTGAGGCTATTAGTCAATGTGGAAAATATTTTCTTGACACGACAAATTTCCATACAGTATATGCCCCAAAGATGCTAGCTATAATCGCAGACATCATAGATTTAATTACACATGAATTCGTATTGATTGCTATTATATTATTTATAATCCATGAACAAGTCTATTAACCTAATTAGAAATTAATGAATAATAGACTTTTAGGACAAGATCTAGAAACAAACCAATACCAGCTTTATTGTTCACCTGAACTGTTTAAACTTTTACGCTACCGTGTGACAATATCAGGGTATCCTGCACCTCAACTTATTGATTTCTGGAGGAACATTATCATACCTGAGCAAAAAGTAACTTGCATTAAGAATTCAAAGTGAATACTCTGACAACAATCTGACCAAATAGAACAATACTTCATGAATTCGTAATTTTACATTTAAGGCTATACAACATAAGCAGGCTCTTCAAGTTTGCACGTATGTTGATTAAATGTTCATAATGTAGCAAAATGATTCAGGCTTTTACCAGAACTTTGTCGTCGTAGCTGGAAAAAGCTTTAGCCAGATCCTGAATACTGCTCACTATTGCATGATGAACTTCTTTCCCTCCAGTAAGACAAAACCTGCATGTTCAAACATATAGTATCTCATACTACCGTATGCTCAAACTAGAGAACTTATTTCCACAAATTCCAAGTCAAGCTGCAGGCAAGAATGCAAAATACAAAAGTAAGCATGCTTACCCAAACAATGCTACAAAAACTTTTAGGGTAATCTCTTTGTCTGGTCTGTGTAGGGACAGTGAGCTGCACTTTGCGTAGTAATTTATTTGTTTTTGGTTGGGTGGATACTTGCATCCCACCCCCTTCATATAGCTTCTCTCTTCTATCTATTTTCTCTATCTAAAATAATTTTATGATATAAAAATTACTAATGTACTACCCCGTCCTCCAACGAATAGCTCAAGTACAAATTTTTACACAAATCAGGAATGTCAAATTTTAATTAATATTACAAGAATAATCAAAACCCGTATCCTATGTTTTTTACCTGCATGTTCCTAGCAAAATTCAGTTTGGCGATTACACTGCAGTTCTTCGCCAACGTCTACATAGCATCCAGTAGAACTTGAAGATGTGTTTTCTATGGAGAAATGTGCATAGCTTGTTGATTGAATACCAGGCGAACATAAAATACAGAGATCTCTAATACAGACCCAAAATTATGAACCATATTTTTAAGTAGCCTTGCAAAATTTTAAAGCAAATCAGGAATGTGGTTGCTAATGCTATTAAGTGACTTTCTCAAGATCAACTAGTCATAAGTGATCTTTATGATGAAGTGATGAAGACAGAAGGTTTTGATGAATTTTTTCTTGCAACTGTTTTTGACCATTTGGTGGATAATGAAAAGCAAGCCAAGGCATTTATGGTCAAAAATCAAAACCTTCGCAGGATTTGGATAATGAACTTCATGGTTGAAAAACACATCTATACTTGAGATGTTTTTGGGGATAGATTTTTGGGAAGAAACTTATATTAGTATATTATAAATGATGACTAATGTTGATGGAACTTACTTTTGAATAGAACTTAAATGACTTTTTCTGCAGAAATATTTGGTTATTTTTGTTAAGTGATATGTAAGAAACTAATGGCTTTTGTAGCCTGTCTAATGGTGAACTAGGGATTGTGGTTATGTAAAATATTATTGTTTCTGTCTTAGACTTTTGCTAATGATGAAAATTATGATATGATTTTCAATTATAGTGCTTAATGCTTGCTTAATAATTAATAGTTGATACTAACCGAAAATAGGTACCAATTCCATGATTCTGCTTGCCTTCCCTGTTTTTGCTTACTCTAAAATCTATTCTATAAATATTCACAATTTATATCAACATTTATCATGTTATAACAAGCATGCATACACCAATTTCCTCCTGTATAGAAGTCTGGACAAAAAAGGGTTAAATCCATGAGCATTGTCACGGTTATAATTCTTCTAGCTTTTTCTCCACTGTGCATCTCTCGCAAGAACAAATAGTGGCTACTTATACCCTCTTATACCCTCAAATATTTATGCATATACACAAAATTATAAGGGATATCTAAGAATATTTGAAACTTTATTTTTTCTATCAAACAATGTAAAGTATATAAACTTTAAATTCCAATATTGATATTATTCTTTAACTTATAGGACGATGTGGAAGCAGAGATGAGAAGGCTTAAGCTGGAGCTAAAGCAAACAATTGACATGTACAGTACAGCCTGTAAAGAAGCACTTTCAGCAAATTTTAAAGTAATGTGGTTCATCATAATTTTTTACCTGTACAAAATTTTAGATGTGTTTTTCAACCATAAAGTTCATTATCCAAATCATAAAGTTCATTATCCAAATCCTGACATTCAAAATTTTAGATGTGGATAAATTCCAAAAATCTATCCACAAAAACATCTCAATTATAGATGTGTTTTTCAACCATGAAGTTCATTATCCAAATTTTAGATGTGGATAAATTCTTACTTAATATTAAGGATATATTTAAATATTTAAAATTATCCTAAAAAGTCTGTTTTAGAAATGAAATTTGGAATGGAGGGAGAATATTGTATTTAATTTATTTATTCATTCTAATGTTTTTTTAATTAATATATTCTTTTATAAATAAAAAACTATTTATAAAAAATTATTTTGCCTACACTAAAACCAAATCCTCGATCCGTCTTTGCTTGGCAGTGCATGTGAACCTTCTCAGCATATATAACTAGAAAGCCATGGGTAAATATACAAGTACTACCTAACAGCCTCAAAAAACTAGGTAGGGGTAAGAGTATCAATATTACCTAATTGCCTAAAAAAATGTGCTGTATTTTTTTATCACCATAAGGTACACTCAAAATCTCAAAATACTAGAAACCAATAGGATTCATGAGACTAGGAAATTATAATTATTATAGTTCATGCTTCCTCCTAAGTAGAACAACGTATATCCTCATCATAAACCTCCACTACCTAAGAGTTGCAGGCCAGCTGTCAGCCAACTTTGGGGATTCGTGCACACCACACAGATAGTCCACCAAGTCAAACCAAATATTAGTACTCCATGAAAATGTGCTTTACTGCAATCTTCCATCCTTTTCTTGTAGGGAATAATCTTGCCTCATATTTCTTTCCTTTTTATTTCTATTATCTATTGTCGTAACTGTTCATAATATAATTTTCATATGGTCAAATCAGTGCTATGCGGCATGTGAATTGTTCTGAACTCATTATACTAGATGTTAGAAAAATGGCAGGGCAGGAATAAGGTTGATGGGATACAGTTACAAATAGTTTCTTTTAAGAAAAAATGGCACTCATACATAAGTTGGAACCCATAAAGTTGAGATTCAATAAGAAAAGGAAGCATTACATGTAAAAAAAAAAGTTACGAAACATATATTAACAAGTTATATGACACCAAAAATTTTCATTTCATAGACGATGGTACATTAATCAACATCATATCCCATCTATCATTTTTGCAAACAAACATAGCATGACGAAAATGTATAACTCAATCACTAACCCGTGAACCCACTCAATTTATCCAAACTAAATGGGAAGCCAATTCACAAGTCAAGAAAAATAGAATCAATTACCCACTAGTTCACTATATTATCTTAATACTATAAACCCGCCCCGAGGAGTCCAAAACATACCCCAAATTACACAAACCATCAATGGGACAGAATTAGAAAAAAAGTTCTACATTAAGGTTCTCTAAATCACTTAATCATCCAATTTAATTTTCATTTTCCTTAAACCTTATCACATTAACTTATTAAAAGGAACAAACAATCCATTTCAAGATCATTTGTGGTTCTACAGTAAACAATGCAACAAACTCGCACTTAATCCACTCCAAGATAACAACTTTACCCAATAAAGCCTCAATTAGGGCACCAATTAACAGTCAACTTACCAAATAATCAGTAAAACAGTATCAATCGCACGAAAAAACAGCTAAATTGATAAAATCGCACGAAAAAAAATAGCTAAATTGATAAAACAAATCAAATCAAAAAAGTAAACTGACCTCGAGGAACCGAATTTCCTGCTCAAGCCGCTTCAATTCAGCCAAAATCCGGTGCTTCCCTTTCGTATCAGCGGCAACCGCCAACGATTGCATCTGCTCCGAATCCGCGGATTCCATTTCTTAGTGTCTGATATAAAAATTGAATCCCACTTTTTTAAACCCTAAGAAATTCCCAGCCTCCACCGCTATATTCACCGACTCGGAGGTGGAGGCTCCGCCGTCGAGGCGTGCGCATTCACACTCGGCAGGGCGGTACTCTTAGGCGGCGTTGCTGGCCAAGGAGGCGGCGACAGTAGAGAACTTGGGTGGAGATGGTGCAGATCTAGATCTAGATGGAAGGGTTTGTTTGGTGCAGATCTAGATGGAACTCGTCATATCTGTTTTTTTTTGTTTTTTTTGGTGTTTGGCAGATGAGTATGGAGAGTTGGGACACGTCATATCTCCTTGCACATCAACCCAACAACTATCCCCTATAATTTATCATACAAACCCATTTTTTCTCAGTATCCTAATAACATTTAAATTGTATTTTATTATTAATTATATTAAATTATATATATATATATATATATATATATATTCTAATTATATATATATATATATAAATAAGTTTTCATCATTGTTCAGAAGTAGATAAGGATAATCAATGTAATAAAGTCATTTAAAGTGAAGGGTCAAAATTATTTATTATTCATCATTCGTAGAAGGTATGTATATATCTATATTATAAAGTCGACCACTTTTTAGACGGTTATTTTTAGTGTTAATAATTAATTTGTGTAACTCTGTCATACAAAAAAGTGCTCAATAACTCCATCAATAATATTGATATTACTTATCCAAATACTTAAATTATATCATTCAGTTATTCGTAAACGTATGATTTGTACCTCTATATATTTCTAAAAATATTTATGTATATATGTATACCAAATATAGTTTATAATTTTAAACTTTAGTTAATGTAATTAAAATGATTAACATGTACCTTTAATAGAATATATACTTAAAATTTTAAAAATTATTTTATATTAATTTAATATCTATCTTTAAAATTAGAAATATTTTTGTGAAAATATATCATTGATGCTCTAAGATTTACTTCAAGCAAAGTAATGAAGAATTTTTCCCTAATAAAATAATTGTCACTAATTACATATTGTGAATAAAATTTATTTCATAAATAAAAATTTTCTTTATTAGTCCCTCACAAAAAAGGCTTATTTGGGAAGGAAACAATTCACTCACAAAATTTCTTTCGCAAGAGCCCCAATTTCTTGTAGTGAGCACACATGCATATACTTAAATAAATAGTAAAACAAACAAGTAGAATTCAATTATGACTCAAACAAACATATAAACTTTTGAACAATTTTTAATGAAGTATGTTATTAGTAATATAATTTTACGAACAAAAACTAAAAAATATTAATAACATTTTATCGGTCCATAAAATTAAAACAAAAGATTATAACAACTTTCATTAAATTGATTACTAATTTATTAAAGAAAAATCGAACGCAATCAGTACATAACAAAATTTGGCTGAGAAAATGCAAATAGTCTGAAATGACTTATTATTTTGGCAGTGTACTTGCAAAAATAAAAATAAAAATTAGTGTCTATCATAATTTGTTTCTTCTTTATTTGTTGTTGGGATAATACACTTTTTGGTCACTGTACTAGGGTCCGATTTTCATTGTGGTTACCGAAACTTTTTTTGTTACAATCGAATAATTGTACTCTCAAAAATTATAAAATGGTCATTATTTTTAATTTCCGTCCGAAAAAACGGACGGAATGCTGACTGTGAATATTTTTGCTGACGTGGAGCTAGGCTTGCCATGCTTAAAAATTATTTTTAAAAAAATATTGCTCATGAGTGTTGACCTCTAGACCTCTATATATTCCAACAAAAGCCACTTAACCAACTACCTATCATGCTAAAATTTATGTAACACTAATATTTAAACCACCTAGCATCGTTTCTATGCATGTGAAAATGAGATAATACACTTTTTGGCCATTGTACTAGGAATTGTAATAATAATAATAATTGTAATAATTATTATTGTATTAATAATAATAAATTTTAAATACTTAAAATGATAATAATAATAATTAAAATAATAATAATAATTAAAATATTCAGATTATGATTAATATAAAAATTCAGATTATTTTCTTCATATTAGTTTTTGAAAGTTTGCTTTTTCGGTTTGTTGTTCTTAATTTGTTTTGATTTTATAAATTCTTTTTAATTCAGTGAAAATACAAAATTTTAATTATTCTATCAGAAGTGCAAAGGGAGGGATTGAGATGAGGGTGATCTCATCTAAAAATCTCTTCATACTCGTTAGTTTTGTTGATGGAATCGAAAGTTTAGACCTCCAGTCTCCAGAGCACCTGGGAGTATGTATACATGGTACTTGCTTCTTCCAACACCAATGCCCTACAGTAACATTATGCAACTTGAAAACCTTTAAAGTTAAGAAGTTACTTAAAGAGTAGGTGCACTTGCTAAGAAAATTTCTTATTATAACACGTCCCTCTTGATCTGGGCATCCCCTACACAACAGGGAAAAAAAATCACAATTGTGAGATAATTTAAATCACAATTGCGAGATGATTTTGATTTCTTCTTCCGGTATGTTGATGAATGTTCTTAGAAACAAAATAAACTAGCCAATAATGAGTTTCACTGTTTGTCATGTTGAGTTCCCTTTCTTGACATTTTGTATCGATCTGGGGAATGCCCCTAAGTATATGTATCTCTTTTCTCTTATATACATTTAAATTTAGCAAAAAATAAATTAAATAATATGGAACAACTTATAAGTACAATTTATACAGCTTATATGTACAATTTATATTAGTAAATTTTAATTGATTTTTATGATCAATTATGAATGATGATGTATTTGATATGTCTCCCATTTATGATATGTATTTTTACAACTTTAAATGGTTGTGATTTGTTAGTAATTGGTCAATATTTTTTTATTTTTACTTTTTATAAATAAATTGAATAAATTGTTTATTAGGTGATTGACATTGGAATTCGGATATTTGAATAATTTGTTTATTCGAATAAAAAATAGAAACGAATATTTTCCGCATTTGGACATAATTTTTAAATACTAAATACGAATATTTTTTGACAATTCTCCGAATACCGAATATGGTCTTACAAAAACATGCTTATTGGGATTATCTTAATTTAAGGCAACATTTTAATAGTCGTTGCAAAAAGTTGTATAAAATATGCAACGAAAATAAAAAGTGTTGCCAATGAATGTGGTCCATATTATGCAACGAAATATAGCAACAAAAAAACTTTTGTTGCCCACGATGAGGAGAAATCAAGTGGTTAGAAATTTTGCAACGAATTTCTAACGAATTTTGTTTCCAAATTTTCCAACGACTTATGAATTTCATTGTAAAAAGTGAAAGCCTGACACAATCTACAACGAAGGACAAGTTTCGTTGCTAAACATACACTTTTAGCAACGACTTATAAAGTCGTTGCCTGAAAAATCGTTGCTAAAGCCCCATTTTTAGCAACAAAAAAAACTTTCGTTGCCCACGATGACGGGAAATCAAGTGGTCGAAAATTTTGCAACGAATTTCTAACGAAAATTTTTCCCGCCAATGAATTAGCAACGAAATTTTGCAACGACTAATGAATTTCATTGCAAAAAGTGAAAGCCTGTCACAATCTGCAACGAAGGACAAATTTCGTTGCTAAACATATACTTTTAGCAACGACTTATAAAGTCGTTGCCCGAAAAATCGTTGCTCAAGGCCCATTTTTTTGTAGTGCAAACTGCCAATATATAAACAAAATCATCCCAAATTCTAATAAAAAACGGAATATAACCAACAAGTAGCAAAACAAACCCTTGATAAGTAAGGTTAGAATAGGACTATTCAATGAGGGGTCCATCCGAAAATTTCAAAATATGCAACCAAAATAGTTGAACAGGTAAATAAGATAAAATCAAATGTTTGTGCCTGCACAACAAGTAGAAAAAAAAGAGACTCGAGACATCTCAATTCATGGAAGTTCTGGTAATCATGAGTTCTCAGGTTCTCAACCCAATCACTATATTAAAATGTAATTTTTTATCTAAGGTTCTGTTCACTAAAAGTCCATCATCTACTACCTAGAGAACAGTACACTGAGGTGGGTATCAAAATTGTTTGCATGAGACCACATACATTTGGTTTTAATTAATGTTCAAGATGAACCAGGGCAGACTATTCTGCACAGAGTCTATTAATGACCTAAAAGCGAACTGGATTCTGAAGCAATAATCATGAAGATTTTCATTAATTGAAAAAATGAAGATTTAAAGAGAAGCCATGATAAAGAGCCACAGCTCCACCAAGAGACACTGCCTTGTTACAAGTAAGATGAAACTGAAAACTTCACCGATTACCGATCCTTTAAACTAGTCATTTTCAAGTATCTAGGTCACCTTGGGACTAATAGCGTCAATAAGTAGTGCTGCTGTGGAATTATTACCATTCCCAAGAAATATTCCAATTGCAAGATTTTTTTATGCGTTTAAATTCCCAACATTTACAAAAGTGAGTCCCAAATTATCAATGTGACACCCCCAAATTCAGGTACCAATACCTCGAATTTAGTGCTCACGATAAAATGCATCCATACACCTCTAAACAACATAAATTAGCTAATGCGAAATAAAATAAACATATGTTGTTCATTACAAAAGGTTCACTACGGTCCCAAGGTCTACAACCTTAAATAAATACATCGCAGAATACATTAATAATACAAAACTATTCCACGATTACACAACGGGATAGTATATATAACTATTCCTTAAGCTTTCCTTTGCCTTTGTCCGCTTTGGAACTCCCCGGCTTAACTGCAATAGTTCATGATATAGCAAGGGTGAGCAACTACTTTGCTCAGCAAGTTTAAAAGCAAGAATGAAGATATAACATGAATGAATAAGAATAATAGCTGCATAGATCAACAATTTATGAACATTGATGAAATAGCTGAAATGACATAATCAAGGTTCAAATTAAACAATGAATAATGATTATTTACTGCTGAGTGGTCCAACCGACCATGAACTTTTGGCCAAAGAGTCGATCATTCGACTAACTCTTTTAAAACCTGGCCCCGTCAGTTGTACTCGAGGGGATCAGCCTCTCGTACACCATGTATATGCATAACATTTAACTCTGACTGCATCGAATAACCGACACATTATAATCCCCTACATAAGGGTTGCTCTCTCAGTCCAAGAATCCGCACCAACAATCGGTTTGGATAGCTTTTAAAATAATAATCTGTATATGTCTAACCGAAGCAAATGGCGTAGACTATCTCCTTAAACAGTTCATGAATGAAGAACTTAAACGTTTAACAATCCAACAATAGATAATGAATTCAAATGCATAAGCTGCGAATATCAATAATTATCTTGGAGGTAGAGTAATTGACAATAATTAGTCCACTAATATGATTCAAAAGTAATAACTCAATCTGAGTCATGAAATTTGCAACAATATACAACCTGTATAAAATATGAAACCTGCTCAAAATATAATTCGAGTAAGGTTAAGGAAAACTTGCCCAACACAAGGGTTAGACAAGCGTTAGGAAACTTGCATAACATACACCTGTTTGCACGAAATAAAAAGAATAGTGCATAAGGTTTAGAAACTTGCCCAACACAAGGGTTAGACAAGGGATAGGAAACTTTCCTGAAGCGCTGCTACAATAATACAACACACGCTCTTTAATATCCTACACAATTAAGTACATATTTACAAAACAATTAGTCACACACCAAATAATGGTTCAAAACGGACGTTGCATCATTAAAACACACTGATTGCCACTACGACTACCCAATCGGGGGTCTCGCTCCGCCGGTGAGCTGGCGGGGGTCGGGGGGCAGCGCCCCCTGGAAACCAAGCCTAAATTGCAATTAGATTATACAATTTCCGCCTTAAGACAATACTAATTTGGTTGACATTTAATAAATAATTAAGCATTTAGGGCTTAACAAAATATGCTTAGTTAACATGTCTAATCATTTAATACAAGGAAAGATATAAGTGTTGGACCCGTTTGAAAAGGATTCATTAGGTCCGGCTCGACTTGACCCGGTCTGACTAACCCAACCTGGCCCAAACACGGAGCTCGCGCTGCAGCGCCAAGCTCAAGCACTGGACCTCACGCTGCGGCGTGAGTCCCGTGTCTTCCCCATGACCGGGCTTCACGCTGCGGCGTGAGCCTTAAAGCTTGGGCCTCACGCTGCGGCGCGAGTCCCGGTTTTTCCCCACTTGCCCCTCGCTACAGCGTGAGTTGCAGGGCATATGGGTGGCGCTGCGGCGCCATTCTGCAGTAGCCGGATTCTGGGTTTATTTCCAGAACGCGACTCCGACCTCCGGCCACTCCAACCTCCATATCTCCTTCAATACACAAGCAAAATGGTCCATTCCGGACTCTATGGACTCCTAACTCATGGGGCTACAACATATCAAAAATGCAGAGCTACCCATTAACATTAACATGGTCAAATCTTAGGCCAAAGTGTAAAGTTCATACTCTGTTCTTCGAGTTCTTTACAAGTTTTACAAAAATCATTACTACGAACTCGTTTTAACTCGTTTTTCCTCCATTCCAACTGGGTTAGCTTCATAACCCATGGAACTACAACACCATAGCAACCACTAAAATTAACAGACACGAAAACATAGCTCTACAGTCCTCTAAAATAGTCCGAATGTCCAAAGTCCATGTTTTGTCCATTGTTCTTGCTCCATTAAGCCAAGGTAAGGATTTCTTGTGTTTTTGTTCCGCTTTGATGTTATTAATGGCTTACATAACCTCTTAACAACATTTACAATCAATCACAACAAACAAAAACACCAAGAATCGCCAAAAATCCGACCCACAAGCTTAAGAGCTTAAAACTAAGAAAACTTGAAAAACTTGGCAAGGAATCAAATGGAAAGGATTTGGTTGATTGTTTACCTCTGTAAATCCTTCCTAGATGTTAAGAAGCTCGGCTAGGCTTTGTCTTGGGGGTTCTCCTTGCTTGGTTCCTCCACCCGTGCCTTCTTCTTCTTCCTCCTTTCTCTTCCGGCGAGTTCCTTCTTTTTTTTCCGGCGACTTCTTTCTCTTCCTTCTTTGCAGCTCTCTCTCTCTCTTTCTCTCTCTCATTATCAGCTGATGGGAATGGGAGGAGTGTGGAGTGCAAGAGAGGATGAATGATTGAATGGAATGGGAGAGTGGAGGAGTGAATTAAGGAGAAAATGGGTTTGGTGCTCAAGGTTGGCCAAAATTCAAACTTGCCGGCAACTCCCCTTCTCTCTCCTCATTTTCTAGCAATTTAATTGGTGGAAAATGGTTTGGTGGTTTCCACTTGAAATAACAAGCCAAAATAAATACCCGAAAATACCAAAAATATATCCGAAAACTCCCACTTTTGTACCAAAACTGGTAAATAACTTTACCCAAAATTAAAATGGGTACTCCCATAATTATTGGGATGTATAAAAATAATTATTATGGGATTTGTCCATTTATTCGGAACACCCATATAACACATTTCGGATACGGATAAAATCACGTATCAGCTTGAATAAAATTTCCGACACTTGGAAAAATTATTCATACGCATACACGTATTTATGAAATTTATTAACATCAAAAAAGACACAAAAATTTTATGGCGTGAATAGTGCCTCGGGAAACGTGCCCCGTGAATAGTGATTTAGCGACGCTACGCGAAATCAATTATTCACTTAAACAAAACTATAACACATAAAATTCATACATTCACATGATCTAGATTGTCACACAACCTTTAAGCACGTAACACAAATATAATATTAATAAATTATAAAATATTTATTAATATTCAAAAATTCGAATTACAAGGAAATTTCAGAATTCCCGGTCGTTACAATCAATCACAAGGATCTTAAGTATTTCAGATACGTGGCATGCTATATAATTAAATGAAAATATCTCATTGTTTAAATGAGACAAAAGTGATATACAACAAAGTGATATACTTTAAGTAATGTCACACAAAAATCAAATACATTTTCTGTATTCAATTCTTTCAACCATTTATCCTTTTGCTGATTCTCATAGAAATTAAATAAATATTATTAGGGATCAAGTTCGATACCTCTCAACAAGTCCTTCATCCCTGATCACCTCTAATGATGCAATGGCAACAACACTTGCCAAAGGATTTCCTCCAAAGGTGCTGAAAAATAATAGAATTTACAGCATTGTTAGTTCCTTTTCTCTTCAAGAAACTAGAACTAAACAGATATTTTATATCCATAATATGTCTCTAACAGTAGCCATATTCTCTATATATGCTTGTCATATACAAATTTTAGCCATTAGAGCCAAACCACCAAAACTGGGACCAATCATCATCCTCTTTGGCTATTATGTACATAACCTAGTAGAGAGATTCCAAATCCATAATGGAATACGAAAACCAAATCCTCAAATCCTTGATGGGAAAGGATTCAAGTCATATCACGACATATCTCAAATTCATTCTGCGTATTATATTGCAGCATACTACACTTGGAACTATATGTCTCGGACACTACCCCACTATGATTATAATAAGATTTACTATTTCTCACTCTGTATAGAACAAGATAATAAATCAAGAATAAGTGTCATAAATTTGAGGTAGTGGTAATTGAAAACCTTTCATTCTCTCCTGGCTTTATGCAAAACATAACATCTTTGTCTGCTAGAAATGCACTTACAGGTATCACTCCATTACCCAATGCTTTTCCCAGTATCTGATTCAAGAAACCATATAATGAGTTATCTCAGGGTTAGATGTATTTGCTTACTAATAAGATAATGGAGTGGATTTACTGAATCAGCAAAAAACTGAACATAGAAACGCAAATTTAAGTCAAATACATACATTAGGTATACGATACCGTTCTGATGACAACCAGAGAATAAAGATGTATACCAATTACCAAATCAAATAGTATACCCCTACTATACACTTTTCAATATTGATTTGATGTCATATACATAAATTCAGCATTTTTAACTACAAACTAATATAGCAAAATGAAATTTAACATTAATATAGAAATTCTAGAGAAAACCTAAATACAGATTTGAGATACTGTAACTATACGGAAAACCCCTTAATGCCTAGTGCAAAATGAAAATGTGTAGAAATTCACAAATAACAAGTTAAAAACCATAAAATCAACATTACTTAATTATATCAATATTGTTCGGTTAACTCCTAGCTCATATATTCAGAAACCCATATAAATTCAACCAAAATATGAAGAAATCCCCAAATGCAACAATAAAGGAAGACCATTTAACCATATTTTTATATAAACCCCAGTACACCAATTCAAATAAGTATCAAACTTAAACCGAAAGTACTACCAATAATACATAAGCAAAACATAGATCCTAATATTAAAACATACCCAAAAAAATAACAAACTCCAACAGATAGATATAAGACAGTAAACAAAAGGGGGTTTCATCTTATCTCGAATCAATCCTGGGATTTCAATTTCTCGACCCGTTTGTTCAATAGATCGATTCGAACAACGAGGGAGGTGACCGAGTACAACATCCAAGACGAGAGCGGCGGAGATAAGAAGGGCGTTGCGCTGGCTATTCGTGATGAATTTCTGGTGGCGAAGATGCTTGGAAGGGGAACAAGATAGGCTCAGATATGACTCTCGCTTTAGGGTATTTGTGCAGTTTTAAACTGTACTCGATTGTTTGCTTGTAGACTTAAAGAGATGATTTGGGTGGAGAGGTAAAAGATTTTGTGCGAAAAATGGGAAGGAGGGAATATCAGATTGGGGAAAAATTAAGGAGGGAATGAAATTAAAATATAATAAATTCCTTAAAATTAAGGAGGGAGATATAGCGGCGGTCGACTCTGACCGTCGCTATAGGGCCTAATTTCCCTTCTATAACGACGGTCAGGAGTCGACCGTCGCTATAGGTCTTATTTTCACTTCTATAGCGACGGTTCCGCCTCGACCGTCGCTATAGCTCGTCGCTATAGGTCATTTTTCTAGTAGTGAGTTCATTGATTGCTTGCTTGGTGTAGAAGACTTGTTTGCCCCGTACATAAGATATCCCATTCTGAGTCTTTCGGGTATTTGCATAGAATTCCCTGATAATCTCCATTGGAGCTGACAATGGTGTGTATACAAATAATATCCACCCATGCTGTCGAATCTGCTCCTTAATCTTCCCATCTCCCTGACTCGGCTTAAGGCCCTCCTCTTGTACGGACGATTTTCCTACGAGAACATCCCAGTAGTAGTGCTGACCTGTATCTAGATAGCCTTTAAATTCCTACTTGTTCTGACTTTGCACATTATCACCAACTTGATTATACTTGAAAGAGATCAAAAATGAACTATGATAACTATTTAACTCTATCAATTATGCACTAGTAAAATCTATGCAATCTATCAAAAATAAACTAAATCATCAAAGTGCCAAGAATTAAACATAAGGGGAGAAAGATTTAGACATTGAATAAGAATTAAACAAGGGGGAGAAGAGTGTGACTGGGGTGCCTCCCATCAAGCGCTTGGTTTATAGTCGTCTAGCTTGACTATCCCTTAAGTCATCATTGATTGGCAAGGACAATTAAGGACTTTTGGTGATCGAACTTGCCTCCCCAATAATGCTTCAATCATTATCCGTTAACCTTGAATGGCTGCTCATAATCCTTGCCCACTATTTCAACGACGCCATAAAGGTATACAGTCTTTACCATGAAGGGCCCAACCATTGGGACTTGAGTTTACCCAGAAAAGTCTAAGTCTGGAGCTGAATAGAAGGACTGCTTGGCCCGATTCAAACTTCCTTTCGATGATCTTCTAGTCATACCACCTTTTTACTTTTTCTTTGTACAATTTTGAATTCTCATATGCCTGCAGATGGAATTTATCAAGTTCATTAAGCTATAGAAGCCTCTTTTCACCTACTATTAAGAGATCCAAATTTAACTTCCTGATGGCCCAATATGCCTTATGCTCAAACTCCATAGGAAGGTGACAAGCCTTGCCATATATCAATTAATAGGGTGACATGCCGGTGGGTGTCTTGTAAGCGGTCCTATATGCCCAAAATGCAACATCAAGCTTCATGGACCAATCCTTCCTAGATGGATTTATAATCTTTTCTAAAATTCTCTTCACTTCCCTATTTGGGAGCTGTCGTTTTACACTCCAAAATTAATACCTTACTAACACTCTACTAGCACAAAACTTAGTATAATGACAAGCAAGGATCGATCCCACAGAGAAGTGAATTAATCTTTTACTTATTCTAACATTCCTATTATTTCTATTAATGAGGGGTTTTTGATTCACTAAACTAACAAAAGTAATTAAGAATGATCAATGAATAAAAAGCTTCAGTTCTTCAGTTCAGTATCACCTTATCACAATTATGGGAAAATCAAGTTTAACAATATTTATCCTTCAATGAGACTAATAACCCTAGATAACCGCAATCGCTAATTATCCGCAATTCTCCTTATGTGTAAATCTAATGTGACAATCGCCTCAAGAGACTCTAACTATCATATAACCTAGAACTATCAGTCTAGATTTAATATAACAGCAGCATAAAGAATGAGAGAATTAGGTTATTCCAAGCAACAATTGCACAATCAGGAATTATTTAACTTGCCTTCTAATAATCTTAATAATATCCAAAAGCTTGTCCACAATCAGATACTATCAATTGCTACCTATGATCAGACATAATATCGTTTACTTAATACTATATCTTAATCTAGCAGATGGTATCAATCAAATTAATTCAATTGTCCAAATCAAATCAAAAGATTAGATAACATATAATCAATTAAAAACAGATTATCAGAATAAATCTCATGCAAGAAGGAATAAATAAATAAAACCTGATTAAACCATTAATTATGAAAAAGATTCAACATCCCTTAGAACTGAAAGTAAGAGTTTAGCCTGACATGCCTTCAATCTCCTCCTATTAGAGTTACAATTGTAGTTGCCAAGATCCCTCTCTAGAAAAATAGAATAATAAGATATATATAAGTCCTCAAGTTCCTACTTAGAGTTTCCTTCTTACTATCTGATCATAATGAATAGAATCCTCTTCCGAATCAACTTCCTTTTCCTCCTTCAGCTGGCCTTTAGTACTCAAGAACGCGAACTAGCGCCGCTGGCGCTTGTCCCAAGCGCTGCTAGCGCTACTATGCAGTGTGCTCAAGTTGTGCCTAGCGCTGCTGGCGCTTGGTTTGTGAAGGGGTTGAGCGCTTTTTTGTTGGCGCTGATTGTAGCGCTGCTGGCGCTACTTTTGTGTTGGGCGCTAATAGCGCTGGTGTGCAGTGTCTGGTGGTGGTGTGTGTAGCGCTGTGCTAGCGCTGGCCCTAGCGCTGCTGGCGCTAGCCCTAGTCCTCGAATTTACAAAAATGCCACCATGTGTATTTTAAGCTCCAATTTTCCATCTTTTTCCACTTTTGACCTTGAATTCTCCTGAAATCAATAAATAACCTAATAAGTGCATATACACAATAAAACACGCAATAAACTAGATATAAAGGAATAAAAATAAATGAATAATATGCACTTATCACTATTAGACACTTCTGCCTGGCCACTTGTCTGTGGGTGATAAGCTGTAGCAATTTCGTGATTCACCCCATACTTGGCTAATAAAGTTGTGAAGTATTTATTGCAGAAGTGGCTTCCTTCATCACTGATTATTGCCCTCACTACTAGAAAACCAAGCATGCGTGATGGATCCTGGTGATGATTTTTAAAACAATCACAATAAACAATATTTCGTGATGGATTATTTGAGTCATCACAAAAAATAGTATATATATGATGGCTCTAGTGATGGTTAATTTTGCCATCGTGGATATATATATGTGACAGCTATTTCAATCACCAAATATTGTCCAAAAATAATTTTTAGTTTTTGTGATGACATGCAACCATCACCTATATATTTCTCCTTAACGCGATTTCATTTGAGCCATCACAAAGAAAAAAGTTCAAGAAATATTTGGTGACGGCCAAGACCATTACGAAAAGAAAATCACATGTGATGGACCTTTATGATGACATTTAAAGCAATCTCAAAAAATGGTATTATATAATGGACTTTTTCAACAATCACAAAATAATAATATAGATGACGGCTCCTTGTAATGACTATTTAGCCATCACTATAAACTATTTGTGACGGTCAAAACAATCACTAAAAAACAAGCATATATGACCAACAAATATATTAGGTGATGGAATTTACTAGCAATCACAAAATAGTATATATGATGGCTTTTACTGATGTTTAGTTGTGTCATCACTATAGAATATTTGTGACAATCATTACAATCACTGAATTTTTTGAGTAAATTATTTTTTGGTTTTTGAATGGAGGCGAGTACAATTGATAAAAATTTTAACGAACTCGGGAATATATTTCTTTTGCCATTTATCGAAGGAGGTCTTTTTCAATTTATTTTTCTTGATTGTGTTTGAACCATCACTACAAGAAATTATGGTTGTAGTGAAGGAAATTTTGTAAAAGAATTCATTCTTTCACATGAGGAGTTTTCTAGGAAATTTTGTAAAGGAATTCATTCTTTCACATGTAGTGATAATATAGTTATTCGCGAAAGAAACATCCTTCACAATTTAAATTTTTTTTCTTTTGCAAAATTGAGGTGGTAGAAGGATATTTGGCGCCAATTTATGATACAAATTTGGGAGGGAAAAAACTATTAATCAATGAATTATTACTCACTATATATTATTATTCAGAGATTTTTTGCGAGAGATAAAATTGGTCATTATTTTGTTCTAAATAATTTTTTTTTAGAATTAATTGTGGTGAATATAAATTGTAATATAAATACATTTAATTTTTTACAGTAACAAATTTATTTGTAATAATACTTTTTAAGTAACTTACAATATCGACTATTTCTTTAATCAAAGTAAATAAATTTACAATAATATAAACTTTTAAAATTTTAACCATAAATTTTTTTTTTAAAAAAAGGATAAAGCTCTTCTGTGGAATAGACCACAAATGCTAAAAAAAATTACTCATCTATTCTGCAGAAAGAGTTAACTCAAATTGTAATGTAATTAATTATTTTAAATAGAATTTTATTCTTAATAATAATTTTTAAATAATTTATAATATTAAATATTTTATTAATTAAAATATTAAGTTAAAATAATTTAAATTTTAAAATATTGTAAATTGACAATAAAAAAATTATATTAATTAAGACTCTTTTTGTGGAACAGATCATAAATATGTTAAATTATTACTTTTCTGTTCTAGAAAAGAGTTATATTTCAGTGTGTTATTAACTAATTTATGACATCCTAAAATCTAAATTTAAATTTAAATCTACTTAAATTTTTGAAATAATAATTTTATTTAAAATATTATTTTTTAAAGAGTTTACAATATTAGTTGTTTTTATAAGTTAAAATCAAACTCTTTTTTTGAAACAGAGTTCCTAATTTAATTAGGAGTTGTATACTTAATTGGTCTGGAAAAGGAATTAGACGTGGAACAGAGACCAATTTAGGTTTCTCCTCTCCAACTTGAGCCAGAATTCATATACGGATGTTTCGATCAGAGAGGTGTATGCACAGATGTTTAAAAGTTAAAACACTACATAGGCAAACCAAATCGTGTCTCACTCTTTGCCTGCCCTAACCCAAAACCCCAAATCGCGTCTCTGCCTCCGCTCTACTGACTACTGGTACGTCAATTGTTTTGGTTTTTTGTTCTTCATTCCACGAATTAAGGCTAGGGTTTGAACATGTCTATGGGCAATTTTAAAATAGACATGAATTGTACTAAAATAAGAATCTATGGCTCATGAATTGCCGAATTGGATTAAGACGAAAACCTCAATTGAAAATATTTAATAGATTGTAATTAACCTTTTTAGTCTTCTTATATCATAATAATCATCAGTTTGTGGCGGATTTCATGTTTATAGAGGTCAATTCATGTTTATGGTTTTGAGTATTTTGAAATGAAGTGTTTGCTGTTGTTTACTGCTTCACTCTTTTAAATTACTCTTCCTCTATGTGAGAAGATACTATTTAGAAATTTGGCTTGCATGTATAATTATGATCAATAACTGATTTCCTAGCCAATTTATAAAGCAATTATTTATAGGGTGAAGTAAAATTTAACTCCTCTATTGGTTTTATGCTTTTAATTAGTATTATTTTTCTTTACACTATGCTTTGTTGCGTCAGTTACCATGACCTCAATGATAATCAAGGTTCTAAAGTTCTGAAAACTTTTGTTTCTTTTCGAAAATAAGGATGCTTTATAATTTTAGAGTATAATTGTAAACTTTTTTCCATGTATTTAGGGTTCCTAGGATAAAAATCCTATTGATTTATTTTACTGAAGATATAACTCCTTTATTAACATGATTATGCTTAATTATTTTCTTCTTTTTTTCTTCTGTACTTTTTGCAATAGTTATCATGACCCTATCAAGAGCAGGGCTACTAAAGTTTTCTTACTTTTGTTTCACTTAGGGAATAAACGTACTCATGTAATTCCAGGATATACTTATATTTTTTTTCTTGCATGTACCAGGAGTTTTGATGATGGATTCCCAAACCTATTCATAAACAATGCACATGAAATCCAAGGGGAGCATGTTGCCTTTCTAGCATCTTTCAGTTCCCAGGGGTCATCTTTGAACAGTTGTATGTCATATTTGCACTTCCCAGGCTATTTGATGCTTCTTTCACATTGGTATTACCTTTTTTGCAACTGGTTCCTTTAAGAGAATGGAAGAAGAGGGGGATGTCGCAACTGCATTTACCATGGCAAGAATATTATCAAATATTCCTATATCAAGGGGTGGCCTAACTAGTTTGGTCATACATGACATACATGCTTTGCAGGTTGGTCTTATTGCATTTCTGCATAAATTTCTTTTTTCAGTGTAAGTTGTTAGTCTCTCAATACTTAAAATATGATCTCTATATATACATGTATATTAATATTATTGTGATTCAATTTTAATCAATTTGTAGAAACATTCTCTCACGTAACTGATGCATCACGCGATTTTGCATATTGTAGGTTTTCATGACCATCATGGTATGTATATACATTTAGAGAGATATTGTATAATATAGCTCGGTGGAAAACAATGTTTTTGCTTCCTTCACCATAGTTTATTAGATACATGTCAATTTTAAATTGAGTTTTTTGGTAGGGTGTTGAGGCAAATCAAAACATAGACAGATGTTTTTTGTGTTGTAGTTTATTAGATACAGTTTATTTAGGCAGATGTTATGCGTACATTTTTTTAGGAAGACTTTCTATTAGAAAAGAACAAAAATATTTTGGGAGTTGTAAACTATTTTTTGAAAAAGATTGTGCCCCAGCCAAACACCAAATTGTGTGGTAAACATTTATGTGAAACAAACAGAGCATGCGGACAATCATACATGTTTATCCTCTTATTTGCTGATTAAAATAACAATTGGCATCACCGTATCTGCATATATGCTATTTTAACAAAAATTTGAAAGTTTTTTGAAGTACATATTGCTTCTACTTTTAAAGCTTATTTCTCTGCTTCTTTTTCCTTTCTAAAAGGCAGCGCCGCAGCGGTGATAAAATGATGTTCTGGCAAACTTTCTATATTTTGTTGTGCATTGAGCCACTGTTTCTCTATCATGCTAATTTCCTTAACTCTTCGTTCTTCTTTCACTTATCTTAGATACTTTAGCTATTTTATGGTGTGTTGTTGCTTTCATGTCCAAGTCTATCTGCATGAGCATATGTTATATGTACATGAAATTGGAACTTTAAGCTGAGACAAATATATATATGCTTCTAGGGACATAAAACCAGATAATTTGATACTAGACATAAATGGCCATTTGAAGCTCTTAGATTTTGTCTTGTGTAAGCCCTTGGATAACAAATTCTCATCCATTTTGTTTGAAGATGAAGATTTTATAACTCAGGATTCTATACTTGATAGTAAAGGGCATCCTACATGGTTAATGCCAAAGGAAAAATTACAACAATGGAAACGTAACCGCCGTGCTCTGGTATATTGATTACCCATTTTTAAATACTTCTTTGGGTTTTCCTTAGTAGTTTCCTCTTCGTTTAGTAATGTGTACAAATATGCTCTGCAGGCATATTCTACTGTTGGAACTCTTGATTATATGGCACCTGAAGTGCTGCTTAAGAAAGGCTACGGAATGGAGTGTGACTGGTGGTCATTGGGGGCAATCATGTATGAGATGCTTGTAGGCTATCCTCCCTTTTGTTCCAAAGATCCAAGGATCACATGTTGCAATGTATTTTGATACTTGTAGATCTTTAGCCTCTTTGGTTGAAAATATGAAAATATCTTTTTAAGAATGGGACAAGAAGGGGCTGTCTTTAGGAAACATGTAATACACAACTGACTATTCATAGACTGACTTTGTTTTCACATATAACTAATTATTTGCTCTTGAAAAGTGAATAGTATTCCTGGTGCATATTTTTTTTTACACCAGCCAAATATTATTTCAGTTTTTCAGAATATCCCTATTTACAAGATATTATCATATTTTATTTCTGTATCAGATAATAAACCGGAGAACATGCTTAAAATTCCCCGATGAACCAAAGATATTAGATGAGGCTAAGGATTTGATATGTCATTTGTTATATGACGTCGACATAAGGTTGGGGACCAGAGGAGTGGAAGAAATAAAGGTAATAAACTACGAAACAAATGACTCTGTACTCATATGACTTATCAGATATAACATATTTTTGAACTGATAGAAATCAAGATGATAATGCCATACTCATTTTTAATAAAGTGAATGGTAAAATTTTCTAAATGCTAAATTGTTGCTTTTGCAAGCAACATGCCAACATGTGATTTGCGTTCAATTTGGCAATTTATAGTACTGATTTAACTTGTATATGTATCTTAAGGCACATCCATGGTTTACTTGTGTTAATTGGGAGATGACAAAGGATTAGTTATGCCACCTAAAGTTGCATCAGTCCAAGTCATTGTGATTCCAGTGCCTTACAAAGATGCGGACACAAAGGCCATTTTAGATGTGGACCCAGATGATTTGTTTGCTTCATCAAATACATCAGTTGATATTCCAATGAATAACTCAGCCACACATGTTGAGATTGACGACGCAGATGATGACGACTCTGACGAGGACTCCATGCAGAATTTGGGATGATCTAGATTTCCTTTAATTATCAATTTATTAGTTTAGGAGTTCTTTGATAGATGTTGGGTTAGTTAATTGTTTGATGAACCTATGACATGTAGCTACCTATTTAAGTAGTTGGTGATGAATTGATTTTTAATAAAATGGATCAGGTTTCTTCATTTTAATAATTTTGTATGATTTTACGTTTCAAATTTATTAAAATTTATGGCATTTACAGATTTGAAATATAAAATTGGCAATTAAATATATTTTAATATAAGAATTTTGTGATGGCTTTACTATCACTAAAAAGTATAAATTGCTTACAAATATAGGGACAATTGTGATTACTTTAGCCATCACAAATGCCTTAACATTTGGTTATTGTTTTGGCCATCATAAAATCCTTACCAATTATGTGATGGTCATGACCATCACAAAAGAACTTGATTGCTTCGGCCATCACAAATAATTGGTGATTGTTTTGGCCATCATAAAAACCTTACCAATTCTGTGATGGTCGTGACCATCATGAAAAGATGTGGTTGCTTCAGCCATCACAAACGAATTGAATGTTTCAGTGATTGCCAAAACCATCACGTAAAATCTTTCATGATGGGCGTATACAAGACGACCATCGTGATGCTTAAAGCCATCACGTAAACTTTTCATGATGGTTTTTCTACTTTTTGTGATGGATTTTGGCCATCACAAATGACCATTTTTTAGTAGTGCCTTGGAGTGCCGAATCGAGTTAAGATATTTTTTTGAAGGAATTTTAAGACGACCTTGGCATCGTTGGTTGGTAAAGCATTGGCCTCCACCCATTTTGAGACATAGTCAACTACTAATAGAATGTAGAGGTTGCTGAAAGAAGATGGAAATGGCCCCATAAAGTTTATCCCCCATACATCAAAGACTTCCACTTCCAAAATTAAGTTTAGAGGCATCTCATTGCGTTTGGAAATGTTGTTTACTCTTTGACAAACTGATGGACATCTGTAAATAATGTAGGCCAATAGAACCCTACTTAAAGCACTTTAGCTACAATCCTCGCAGTCCCATAGTGACCTCCATATAACGAAGAATGACATGCATGGAAAATACTAGTTGTTTCACTATATGGGATGCATCTACGAATCATATGATCTTCACACTACCTAAACAAGAATGGCTCATCCTACATGTATCTCTTCACTTCATGCAAAAACTTCTTCTTTTGTTGACGAGTCAAGTCTGGTGGGAGTACATTGCTTACTAGATAATTGACGAAGTCAGTAAACTAAGGAATTTCTGAAGTCACTGTAAACAACGTTTCATCGGGGAAGTACTCATTGATCTCTACCTTGTCCCTCTTATCTTGCTCTGGACTAGTTAATCTGGAAAGATGGTTAGCCACTTGATTTTCTGTTCCTTTCTTGTCTCAAATTTCCGAATCAAACTCCTGGAGAAGAAGAATCCATCTGATTAATCTAGGCATTGCATTTTTCTTGGATATCAGGTATCTAATAGCAGCATGATCCATGTAAACCACTACTCTTGTCCAATGAGATAGGACCTGAACTTGTCAAAAGCATATATAACTGCTAATAGCTCATTCTCAGTGGTAGTGTAGTTTAACTGAGTATCTGATAGAGTCTTGCTGGCATAATAAATGACATGAAAAATCTTTTCCTTGCACTGACCCAACACAGCCCCTACTGCATAGTCACTAGCATCGCACATCAACTTGAATGGTAACGACCAATCCGGTGCTATAATCACTGGTGCTGATGTTAGCTTCTTTTTTAGTAGGTTAAAGGCTGCCAAGCAATCCTCATCAAATCTGAACGTGGCATCCTTTTCTAATAAATTGCACAAAGGTTTTGTAATCTTGGAGAAATCCTTAATGAATCTTCGGTATAACCCCGTATGTCCCAAAAAACTACGAACCGCCTTTACTGATGTAGGCGGTGGTAAATTCTCAATAGTTTCCAATTTGGCTTTAACAACTTCCAATCCCTTTGCTGAAACTTTGTGCCCTAGTATAATTCCCTCTAGAACCATGAAATGATACTTTTCCCAATTTAGCACAAGGTTGGTTTCCACACAACGCCTTAGCACCATGATTAGATTCTCAAAACAACAATCAAAAGAGTTTCCAAACACAGAAAAGTTATCCATGAAGACTTCAACATTTTTCTCAACCATGTTTGAGAAAATAGCCATCATGCATCTTTGATGAAAGTAGTATGCACACAAGCCAATCAAATTTGATATGATGTATCATATACTTTGTAATCTTATTCATTTATTAATAAAAGCATTAAAGGCATTTTTACTTATCTACATGATGATGTTATTTAATATGTGATAAACCCATAGTTTTAAGCAATACTTTTAGAACATGATGATGATCATGCTAATGAGATCTAAATTCTTAGAAAGCTTAAAACTAAAATCGTTCCTAATCGTTGAATTACTAAAAAGGGGATTAGTGAATCCGGATAAATTAGTGCATACGTTCCTTGCTCTTAGGAAGATGATGATTGATCTCATAATCATTTGTGTGGAGACACTAAAGCAAGTATGTAGGTGCTTATTAGAGAACAAGTTCACTGAATATGGCTAGATGAAGGAATACCTAATGGAGTTTTACTCGCCTGTCAATAGGAATTCCTCCAGTGATAGTGGTACAAGTGATCCTTGGACTTGAGATCATCATAGTATCTTGTGTATGATGAGTTATACTTTGAAATGTCCTTTAAGACCTTTACGGTATATCAAATGATATGATTGGGTATAATAAGTTATACATGGAGATAGGTGAATAATCAACAAAGAATCTACCACATCTAGTAAAAGATAAGAATGTCCTATGTGATTCGATAAATGACAACTCAGTAGTCCTTGGCCAAGGCAGAATGAAATTAGAAAGGAGTTCTAATTTGCATTATTTAGAGTTGTGCATTTGGGAATCGAAATACATATAATTAAATAAAATAAGACTTGACAGTAATTCCATGTCTTATATTTAATTGGGGCATTGTATGGTAGAATGATTGAGTTGTACTGTGACGCCCCCAAATCCGGGTACCTCAAACCCGAATCCGGTGCTACACGGTACATCCCATTCCATACAACATAATATACATGAATGTAATTACTATATTATTACAACACGTCTTACTCTCAATCCCAGGTTCTATTACCATAACATCAATCCAAATACATAATAAGTCTTAGTATTACAACATTTCTAATACAAATAAACTATGACGCCATCTAGACGTTCATCTTGCCCTTTCCCTTGTCCTTACCGGAACCTTCGGCCCGCTCGGACTTAGCTGCAATGTTTAATATAAAGCAAGAATGAGCATTCAATTGCCCAGCAAGTATAACAGTTGAATAACAACAATATCATCAATCATATCATTTCTCTTCGACAACTGAACAATAGTTGTGAAATAATCTGAATAAACAAGAATAATACTTTGCTTTCGTTTTAAAAATATATTTTTGAAACGACATTGAGTGGTCATAAGACCTTGAACTTTCTTTTGCTTTCTTGAAAAGGTACACAGCATTATAACTGCAAACCGTCTTACTTACGAGCACTTCTAGGTGATCAGCCTATTGTACTCTATGTTGATCAACACTCTAGCTGGAAACGTCTATATGCGTTTGTTTAGGCGCTCGATGCCTTGTCAGAATAACTGACTAAAAACTGCCCCTAATATTAGGGTTGTTCATCTCATTCATGTCTCGGAATCCTAACCAAAGCAATTCAGTTGGATAGCTCTACTTAATCATCAATAACATCTCAAAGATTTATTATCAAATCAATAAAACATTTCAATATCTGTCTAGCCGAAACAAATGGCATCGACGTTCTCTATAACAGTTCATATATATGTGAACTTTGAAAGCTTCAACAATTTATGTCATAACATAGCTCGAATACTTGTGCAAATACTGAAAGATTTACATAAGTAAGGAATTCACACAACCATATATATATTGCGTAAATCGAAACTTCAAACATCGCATGAGAGTCAAGAGAATATAATCAAATGAATCAAATAAACTTGCACAATATACGTCTATTGTATAAGATACGAAACTTGCATTCAATACTGAAAATGAATGAAGTTAGAGAACTTGCCCAACACAAATGTTAGACAAGGGTTTAGGAAACTTGCCTTAAGCGCTTGCTACTAGTTGACGTTAATCGTCCTTCAAATATGTCCTACGCATTTAAACATATATTCACATACCAATTAGTCACACAATAGACACCAAACATTGGCTTACATTAATCAAGACATTATAATCATTACGAACATTGATTGCCACTACGCTTACCCAAAATGCAACTATGCTAATCAAGACATTTAAAATGCAACTATGCTATTCATTTCATTTAAGCAAATCTCACGTGACTTAGTCATTTCATGCTTGGGGTCATTCAACTATTACACTAACATATCATACATATGTTTTGGGGTATTTATAACATGTTGGGTCTATGTAAACATGCATCGCATCAATAACACAAAGCAGCAGAACAGTTCACCTCTGCAGACCGGTGCAGCTGCGCAGGTCTTGTACTTGGGAGTGGCGCAGCTGCGCCACTCGGCATCCAGGACTTTCAGGTCTGGCACCCAGCGCAGCTGCGCAGGTGCTATGCTTGGGAGTGGCGCAGCTGCGCCACTCTGCATCCAGGGACTTTCAAGTTCTGCTACTGCAGAACCCAAAAATCCAAACTCTTGATTCTGTCCCTTTTGCTTCTTAGCCATTATACAACAAGTCTATATGACTTAAAGCATGCTTTTACAACTAAGCTATGCATCATAACATCATTTAATCAATTAACCATTCCTAATTCTCATGTTCCTTAGAGAAATCATTCTCTTGGACATTAAACCAAATAGTTGGTGGGCTTGGCTTTAGAGTTCATAACTCATAGCCTATCATTACATGGTTACCATTGACTCCACATATGAAATCAATTCCCATAGCTTCTGGACATATACAAACAGTACACAACCAATGCACATAACCAAACCAAGATGATTACAACTTCATTATTAACAAAATATGAATAACAGTCCACTAATGTCCATTTCTGTCCATTTCTTGATTCCTTATGCAAAGGTTTGATTCTCATTCATTGTTCCACTTTTACACATTATTAACAAGCTTTATACAGAGCTAACAACATATACACACGTTCATGAACAACCAAGCAATTTCAGCAACATTACTCCAACAAGCAATCATAGCAAAACTAGAAACTTGGAAAGAAAGTGGAAATGAGCTAAGCTCTATATTGCATACCTCTTGAGCTACTTCTAAGGATGCTAAATGGACTCAAAAACCAGCTGCTACCACCACAATTCCTCTTCTTCCTCAAATCACTCCGAACACACTCTTCTCACTATTTTCTCTCAGGTTTCAGTTATCTTACCAAGCAACAAGTGAAAGGAATGGAGGCTAAGCAATGGGAGAGTATATATAGAAGAAGTGATCAGAGCTTCATGGATGGGTTGTGGGCTGAGCATGCCAGACATGGCAGCTCCCAATGCTCGGGTAGGAGAGCTTCGGCTCCTCCAAGGTGTGGTCAGCCATTGGGCTCTCCCCCTCCCTTCTCCCGAGTTGTTCTTCCTCTACCAAATGCAACGTTGTTTCTCCCCAAAAGCTCCACGTTCTTCCTCCTCTTCTCCTCTCTTGATCACTCTTCTCCCGTACTCTTCTCCTCCAATTCTCAGCTGATGGTTATAACCCATTTCCCTTCATGGGTCATGGGTTTGGGTCGTGGATGGTGGGTTTGGTTCATGGATTAGGTCCATGGGTTTTGGGCTTCACTTAATAACCTTTTGGGCTTCTCTTGGACTCCAAATTTAATACCAATTGGGCTTCTAATAAAAATCAATTGGGCTAAAATAAAATCCCACACTTGGATTATTAACCCCTCTTATTAACGCTTTGGCGAAATTATGAAAAGTCATAAAATCGAAAAAGACGTCTTTGGTGTAAATAGCGCTTTAGTGCTATTTCTCTAATGATTTAATCATCTCCAATAAAAATAATAACAATAAAAATTATCACCTACACATCATATGTAGTAATAAAATATTCAAACACATAACACGAAATAATATTAATAAAAGTTCAATTTATTCAATAAAATTCATAGGCTCGCGTTACAAAGCTACCCGCGATCCGCGATCGTTACATGTACGGTAACTATTCACTGAAAGGTTCTTTTGTGATTAATATTGAAATCTATATTATCTGGAAAGTCGTTGATCACTAAAGGGCTTACCCTTATTGTAGAATAAATGTTATTTATTTAAATGAATTAAATAATTTAAGTTTTTTATTTAAATAAGATTAGAATTGTTCTAATTGATTTATTCACAACCGGTTTAATATGGAAAACCTAAAGGGTCACACCGCAAAAGAAAAATATTTATTTAAGAAGTAAATGACATAATTGTAATGATAAGTTAAGTGTATTTAATTTAGTCTATGGAGATAGAATAAATTAAATATCTTAATATTATTATTTAATATTTTAGAAATATTAAATATAAATTAATAAGAAAAGTCTTATTATTATTAGTATTATTTAATTCCTAATAGGGATTGAGAATTAATTAATAGAAATACTCTCTCATTAATTCCTAATTGGATTAGGAGTATAATTAATTAAAGGAGTTTAATTAGAATAGAAACTTTAATCCTAAATAGTTTAGCAAAAGGGTTTTCTTACATCTATAAATAAGAGGAGTCTTATAATAGATTAGGGTTACACATTCTTGCATTACAATTGTGAAGAGTACTTACAATTTTTATAGAGATAGAAACTAGGGTTTTACCAACACCCATCTTCTTGAACAAGTATTATTCCTTAGTGGATCACCTCTAGAGGCCAAACACTTGGGTGGATAATGTTGATCAAAGGAAGGAATTTAATCGGTGGAATTCAAGGAGAACGCGAAGGAATTGGAGGTGAACTTGTACCCGAGGAAGCTAGAATTCTACAAGGGTATAATTCTTATTCTCCATCTCTTTCGTTTAATTAATAATTGTTTATAAAGAAAGATCATGGTGATGGTTTGTATAAAATTTTAAAATCTGATTTTATCGTGTTTTTGCTTTATTTATGTAATTTGATTGCATATTCGCGTTATATACAAACCTAACAGTGGTATCAAGAGCCAAATTTTATGCGAATTATTAATTGTTTTGATTCCATATATGTATTGATATGTGTTTGGAATAATTTATTGGGCATAACATGTTGTATAAAATCATGAGTTTTGAAAACAATTGCAGAAAATCGAGTTTAAGATAAAAAACTGATCAAATTTGCGACTACAGAAAACTTCAGGAAGAGTTCCTGGAAACCGATGCCGCTTCTGCTCTTTGAACCGGCACCGCAGCACCGTATCCTTTGCCTGGATATGATACGGCGCCGCAGCGCTCCTTTTTATAACTAAAAGCGGCGTCGCAGCGCCACCCTGCAGAATGCGATTTTTGATAATTGTTTTTGCAATCTCTCAAAAATTAAAATAAAGAGTTATTTTACTTGGTTTTATAATTAAAATAAAGAGTTATTTATACATGAAATTAAATTTCATGTAGCTTTAAATTGCCCATTAAATGATATCAATCCATATATGGAATGGTTTTATTATTCATGAGATGAATGTTATTTATTGATGCATATGGAGATATATATGATAATAAATAGGATTGATTATGGACTATTGACCAATGTGTGATTGGATTTATTTTAGATGATGCTTGAATGAATGAGTTTTTTATAAATGGGGTATGCGTACCTCGTCTTCTCTAATTTTTCTTAATGTAAATTCTATCTCTCTCCTATGTACTTCCCCTTGACTGTTGATGAAGGTTTCTATTTATTGTAAATAATTTATGTAGTAGGATTAGTTAAAATTATTTTGAAGAATTGGAGACAAAGGAGCAAGGACTGCTTGAAGACCCGTTTGTAATAGAGCCCGGGTTTAAATGTAATAGTTATATTTAAATTTAATTCTTGCACCCTAGGTTTGACCTTTTGGTTCACTTGGTGGCTCTAGTGAACCAAACTAGAATAAAAGTCTATAATCAATCTGGGTAGAATATAGTATTAATATGTGCATGCTTACTATATATAAATAAGTATATATATATATATATATATATATATATATATATATATATATATATATATATATATATATATGTCGACGCCGGGTTTCTCGTCTTTCTTATCTTTTCCAATTTTAGCCTCTTGATTAAATGATTTTTTTGGAAAAGGTCGGCATTAATGTCGACGGGATTTTGGAAGATTGCTTTTATGATGAGCCAATTAACCAGAGTCGCCAGTTGGTATATTTGAAATGGATGTACCAACTCATCCGAGTTTTCGTTTTTTATAAATCGCTAGCTCATATGTGACTCCGAATTAATTGGTCTGCGAATCGAGATTGATAGAGTTCGGGGGCTTGCTTAAGCGAGGGGAAGGTGTTAGGCACCCCCCGACTTCCGTGAAGCACGGTTACCGCAACCTTGATGTTTTCCTATCCTTTAATTCATGAAATGTGTATGTGTGCGTGTGTGTGTGTGTGCCTAATGAATGTTGTGGTGAGTTTGTGTGAAAGAATCATTTGGATTTTTAGGGAAAGTCGTGCTTTAATTTGAGAACGCTTCGAGCGTCTTTTCGGCATACACGAGAAAGCTTTATTCTTTATGAGAAAGGTTTGATTTAATTTTATCAAAACTATGAGATTTTCATTAGGTGTCATTTTGGCAAAAACAAGAGTTTTCTAAACCTTCGTCAAAATAGGAATCGAGATCTATACGTTGCTTTCGTAACTCAAATGATGGGAAACTTCTAGAATCTCTTTAACCCTATGCACAAAGATTTAATAAAACATTTCTTATTTTATAAAACCATTTTTGTGATGCTTGAAAACGATTTTTCTTTAGCTTTCTCGTTAAATAGGAATCGACGTTCATTAGCATTCCCAAATTTTAACCTCGTGATGCTAATAGCCTAGTTTGATTGATTTTATGAAAATCTTATCATTTAGCTTTGAAATCAATTTCGTGTCATAAATCAAATCAAGCATAAACACGCGTCGGAGCTATTTATGGGCATGTAAGCCATCCAAATAACCCCAAACGCCTACAATCACAAGTTTCACTATTTCGGGGCCTTAAAACACGATTCTCGCCTTGGCGTCGTTTTAAGGCCCGGCGATTACATACTTACAATGAAAGGTACATCGAATTTATTACATATATCAAAGATGTCCATCATCGGATTTGGACCACGGGGTCGCGTTCCTAGGCTCACATCCACAATTTATACATACTCACAACATGGATATTTACAAGAATTAAACAAGCTAAAAATCACCAAACGGATATCATCGGGTCATTAGGAAGAATTTTGTTCCATTGGAACCCTCACTAATAATCCTCAATCCTTGGATTCACGACAATATACGAGAACAACTACATTTAATATAATTTGGATGAAAAAAGCTTAACAAAAATGGTAAAACAAAATGCTAAAACAAAGGATTTTTCACCTTGCCAATAATCCCCACAATATGTATGAATTTGTGTATTGAATAGAGTAGAAAATATGAGATGTAATCTCACAAAATGGGTACAATTGCTCACTATTTCTCACTCTTTTCTCTCTTGATTTCTCTTATTTTCTTGCTGTTTTCTCCTTCTTTTTCTCTCTTTTTCCGCCGCTGCTGCTGCTCTCTCTGGATGAAATGAAGAAACTGAGCTGAAATAGGCTGCATTAGGGCAGCCGCAGATTGATCTGCGGCCTGGCCGCAGATTGATCTGCGGCTGGCTGGCCCACCGCCCATCGCACCCAGCCGTCTCACGCACTACCATTATTTTAATCTTTTGGCCGCAGATTGATCCGCGGCTAGGTGGGCTGATTTTCTCGTTTTCTGAACCGCACCTCGTTTCTCGTGTCGTGACGTCGGTTTTCGCCGACAGGCTTGTATTTTGCAGTCCGGGAATCACTAGGAGACGTGCCACATCATTCAGGCATGCTCATTTCGGACGGCCTTGCTGTCACGTCGATTTTGATTTGTAAATCGTTGCGGTGACGTCGAGTGTTCGTTCCGGTGCCCATCCTTTGCTCTCGCAGGCCGACCCAATGGACGAATTTGCCCTCCTATCATGGTCAGTATAGGAAGTGCAAAATTTGGGTGTCTACAGCTGCCCCTCTTTATCATGTTTATGAAATGTTAAATGAAATGAACATGATAAAGAAATAGACACCCGATGCATGAATGACAGTGCACAACTTATGATGTAACGCAAGATGTAAGGTATGCAACACATTTGCAAGGGTGTCAATGCATCAATCCCTGATCTGTCGCTCGTCTCGTAATCGCCGGGTCTCGTATCCGGTCGATTGTCCTGTGAGTGCCGGGTCTCTTATCCGGTCACCCCTCTCGTAATCACCTTATTCCATCCCATTGTCATCAAAGGAAGTTATTCTCCTGACTAACTTTGAAGGGCATCCTTGGAGTTCGTCCTCGCACATCGTTCTTGGCAACCATTGCTTTTGACTTTGATAGGCTAGGACCTTGACACCTAACCTGCATGGATCACGTACAGAATTATCACTTATTCAATGCATGTGACACAACATTTAAAATGAAAAATGGCCCCTGTACAGTCTTTTGATACGATTCTACAGGTGTCACCGTTTGTCGGAGCCGGTTTTCGTCGCCGGACATCCATCTTGTAATCGCCGGTTATCGTCGCCGGTCAATTGTCTCGTCGGGGCCGGGTATCGTCGTCGGTCACCCATCTCGTAATCACCGGTTATCGTTGCCGGTCGATCGTCTCGTCGGGGCCGGGTTTCGTCGCCGGTCACCCATCTCGTAACCCCCGGTTATCGTCGCCGGTTGGTTATCTTGTCGGAGCCGGTTTTCGTCGCCGGACATCCATCTCGTAATCACCGGTTATCGTCGCCGGTCGATTGTCTTGTTGGGGCCGGGTATCGTCGCCGGTCACCCATCTCGTAACCCCCGGTTATCGTCGCCGGTTGGTTATCTTGTCGGAGCCGGTTTTCGTCGCCGGACATCCATCTCGTAATCGCCGGTTATCGTCGCCGGTCGATTGTCTGGATCTCAGCCCTTCCCAGGGTTTGTTGTTTTTTGTCTTTTTTCTTTTGTGGATATCAGCCCTTCCCAGGGGTGCTCACCATCTTTGTTGTGGTTCGCGTGGATCTCAGCCCTTCCCAGGGTTTGTTGTTTTTTGTCTTTTTTCTTTTTGTGGATATCAGCCCTTCCCAGGGGTGCTCACCATCTTTGTTGTGGTTCGCGTGGATCTCAGCCCTTCCCAGGGTTTGTTGTTTTTTGTCTTTTTCTTTTTGTGGATATCAAGCCCTTCCTAGGGGTGCTCACCATCTTTTGTTGTGGTTTCGCGTGGATCTCAGCCCTTCCCAGGGTTTGTTGTTTTTTGTCTTTTTTGTTTTTGTGGATATCAGCCCTTCCCAGTGTTGCTCACCATCTTGTTGTGGTTCGCGTGGATCTCAGCCCTTCCCAGGGTTTGTTGTTTTTTGTCTTTTTTTCTTTTTGTGGATATCAGCCCTTCCCAGGGGTGCTCACCATCTTGTTGTGGTTCGCGTGGATCTCAGCCCTTCCCAGGGTTTGTTGTTTTTTGTCTTTTTTTCTTTTTGTGGATATCAGCCCTTCCCAGGGGTGCTCACCATCTTGTTGTGGTTCGCGTGGATCTCAGCCCTTCCCAGGGTTTGTTGTTTTTTGTCTTTTTTTCTTTTTGTGGATATCAGCCCTTCCCAGGGGTGCTCACCATCTTGTTGTGGTTCGCGTGGATCTCAGCCCTTCCCAGGGTTTGTTGTTTTTTGTCTTTTTTTTTTGTGGATATCAGCCCTTCCCAGGGGTGCTCACCATCTTGTTGTGGTTCGCGTGGATCTCAGCCCTTCCCAGGGTTTGTTGTTTTTTGTCTTTTTTTTCTTTTTGTGGATATCAGCCCTTCCCAGGGGTGCTCACCATCTTGTTGTGGTTCGCGTGGATCTCAGCCCTTCCCAGGGTTTGTTGTTTTTTGTCTTTTTTCTTTTTTGTGGATGGGATTGTTGATCGGCTTTTGTCCTGGATCTCCCACCAATATCGTCCATGTACCACGCCGCAAAAGCCATCACAGTCTGATCATTTGTGAGGTTGAAAGCGACGTGCTCGTACTTTCCCCTGAAGATTTTCATTTTGATCATCCCTGCATGCATGAGAAAGATGTTATGCATGATCTGGCAGATATGTTATGGACAGATGCATGTGCACAACATATGTTTAGATAGAAATGACCCCTGTTCAGTCAAATGATACGATTCGACCGTCGTCATTGTTTGCCAACATTTGATTGGATCACACCTCGTCGTGAAGTGTTGTTTCTAGACTTCAACATTGGTGTGGTACTCTGCCTGTTCTTGGTCGTCTTCATTTCATCGAGTTGAGGCAGTCTGTTTCGCTCTTTGTGATGATCGACAGCTATGTTGGGCTCCTCGGCCTTTTGATCATTTCTGCTGGCCGATATGTTGTTGTCCCGCATTATATCATCCTTTTATATGCTCATGCACGTGGATCATTTGGATGTCGAGGCAGTGATAGTCGGGATTGGGGAAAGGCCGAATGACGAGGAGTTCCGTGCAGCCTCAGCTTCCTTCCATTTCACGATTCTTAACTGCCCCTGCCTTGGTGCGTGTCGCTACCAAGAATTTCTATCGAAAACTCGCGATGTTGACCGTGCTGAGTTATCCACAGCTCCGCAAGATCCTGCATATCAGATGACTAACAAACGCCAAAACTTGAAGGCTCGGGCCGTTAGTGTTAGTTCAACACAAAGATATGATAATCTCGACAAAAATGCAGTTAAAGCACATGAAATTGAATATCTATTGATCGCACAATCTAGCAAGTTGTGAACCGTGAATGTACTAGATTGGAAGTTATTTTTCGATCCTTCGTGAGTTGATGATTTTCTATTTAACGAGTTATGAAATCGTAAGAAAACCTTCACGCATTCATGGTCATTGTATGTGAGTACGGTCGAATTCAAAAGAACTACCTCCCCTCGTCAAAGGTATTCTGTCTCCATTCTCGACAACGTTCTTAGCAGGATTGACGTCATATGACAAATGCACTGTGCGATGCAGCATTCAGTAGGGGTTTCTCTTTCATGACTTCTTGTTTAAGGCCGAGAGTTTTTTCGTATTATCTTTTCTCTTTATTAGCCCACTTCACTTGTCTCGTTTTCTTAGGCTATCCAAAGTTACCCATTTAACGAGTTTTGGACCAATGACTCCCAAACCAGACGGTTTTGGGGCATTAGGTGTACAGACACCCCTTCGGGTTTATTTACTCGAGTAACAAAGGCCACGGTTCGAGACGAGCTGGTGGTCTGCCCCACTCATTCTTTGCTTGACCTTTCGCAAGATTCGTTTTCTTAGGCTTGAGTTACCCATGTAGCGAGTGTTAGGCCGGTGACTCCCAAACCAGATGGCTTTAGGGCACCAGATGCAGAGACACCCCTTAGGCTTAATTACTCGAGTAGCCCCTGCCACGATTCGAATCTGCTCGGGCCTCCTCTACTGTAATGCTCGTTTTCTTAGGCTCTGAGTTACCCATGTAACGAGTGTTGGGCCAGCGACTCCCAAACCAGACGGCTTTAGGGCACCAGGTGTATAGACACCCCTCGGGCTTAATTACTCGAATAACCCAGGCCACGATTCGAGACATCAGCTTGATGATCATTTATCGTCTGACTTCTTGATTTTAGCTTGATAATTATTGACTGTCTGACCACGTGTTAATTGCCATCAACGTCGTCATAGTTTTATACCCCACAACTGAAAGTTTGTGCAATGCAAAGTGAAGACTGTCACATGAGGTCGATTCTGTCGCAAACGTTGCTTTGAATTAAGGCCTTGTACCTGATCAAAAGGTTGAATAGCCTTCTTCGTCTAATCATACTCACGATCGTGCTCCACGGTTGTTTGTCAGAATTAATCCGATTCCCATCAAGTCAAATAGAATCCCCTTTCACGCGGGTCATTGTCTCCCGGGAAAACTATGCTTGACAAATGTGAGATGATCGTACCGTTGAAGATTGAAATGACATAAGGTAGCATTTGATGATGCTAGTGCATGTTGAGGGGATTGTTGCATGGGTGCTAATTTGCACGTCATCATTTCCTGGGTAGTTGACAAATGCCCCAGTGTTAAGTTGCCTTTCTTGTGATCTCCCTCGTACTGATTGCATCGGCATCTCGCTGGGCTGACAAAAGATCCGGTCCCTTGACTTGTTGAAAGGTTTGGGGGATTTTTGATTTTTTTGATTTTTTTTTTTTTCGTGACGGCTCCCTTTAATTTAGAGCGAAATTCCCCATAGCTTCGTCTTGGCAGGGCGCGATCCTTTTGAGGACTAAATCGTTTTATTTTGAATTTCTGGGATCCTACCCTCTTGTCGTATGCCCGGGAGATGCATAAGGGGCTGCCCCTGCAAATGTGCGAACTGAGGTTCGACAGGCAAACAGGGTGAGCGACAATAAATCTGGCCATCCCCGATGATTGGCGGACATTCTTCCCATGATCGTCTTTGTGTTTTATTCGCAGCCTCCACTGCCCCATTCATTTTGGGCCGGTAAATGACTGAATCAAAATGTTTGATCTTGAATTTGTCATATATCTCCTCCTTGAGGGCATCGTTCAGATTTCTATAGTCGATGCGGCCCCTCACTTCTCCTCCAAGCTGTGGTACTGGGATTCTGTCGGAAAGCCATTCAGGGTAAATAGACACCGTGATGATTCCTGCCTTAAACCGCTTGACAATCTCGTCCTTTATTTTCATCCTCCACTCAGGCTTCAACGTTCTCAACTTTTGCTTAATTGGTCGGAACCCTCCTTGATGGGCGGTTGATGTCCTATAACGTCTGTGGACAATCCACTCACGTCGCCACGGGACCAAGCGAACATATCTCCATACAGGCTCAACAACTCAGCTATTTTTTTCTTTTTCTTTTTTTTTGTGTGTTCGAATTTGCCCCTACTCCGGGTTCTTTGTGATCGTTAGGGGTTCTGATGTTTGATGGCGATGGTTTGGTCTAAACTGGGTTTGGGTTTACCCCCGACCCATCCTTTTATCTCACCAGGCGTATTGTCGGTATCTGTCTCGTCCTGCTCAATCTCCATTAGATCGAAATCTAGCTCTATACCAAAATTGTGATTTTGGCCTATCGTTTGTCAGGCTAGAATGCCTCAAATCGGGGACCTGACATAAAACAAAAATGCTTGTCATATATATAAAACATTTCAGCACATGATCTTTTTTTGGATAACATGACAAAATGACTTGAGCGTGCAGGGATTTAAAATAAAACTCAGAATTTTAAAACCCATTGATCTTCTACTGGCCGGGATTCACTGCCATACTCCTGGATTTACCCCTTCCTGGATATCACCTGCTGCACGGTCCAACTGGCCACGGTGAGGTCAAGCAATGGAGCTCATTAGGAGGTGCATGGATCGTATTGGCATGAATCTGGCATTGATGGCATTTCTTGACATGAGTATCGCAGTCAGTTTTCATGGTCAGCCAGTAGTGACCCGTTCACATGATTTTCTTTGCAAAAAAATATTCTGCTCACATGGGCTCCGCACACATCGCCATGTACTTCGTTCATTAATCAGTGGGCCTCTTCGGCTTCCAGATATCTCAGCAGTCCCGTAGATAGGTCCCATTTATGCAAATTGTCTCCGCTTAGGAAGAATTTCACTGCCCATCTTTGGATTCTCTTTCCTCGGTCAGATCTGCATTTTCGGGAGAGGAGCCGTCTCGAAGGAACTCTTTACTGTTTTGATACCAAGCCCATTTATGAGGGGCGTCACTACGGGAGATCCCTCCGATCTGATCCTCGCAGGCCGGACAAGTCTGTACCACAATTTCCCCCTTAAAGCTCATCTTGTACCGTGATGCGTGAATCAGGGAAGCCAGTGTATTTCATGGCTACCGGCTTCTGCCATTTGGATGGATGGAGTATGGATTTTACGGCCTCTTAGTTGGGTCTTAGGGGCAGTCTCGCAAAACAAACAAGGGCCGTAGTTTAGTATTGTGCCAGTTACACGTTGGCGGATGCATGTCAACACTGATGCATGATTATTATTATTTCTTTTTCTTTTTCTTCTTTTTCTTTTTCTTTTCCCCCCCCTTTTTTTTGTGGTCGAATATGCCCCTATTCCGGGTTCTTTGTGATCGTTATGCCATACATTCACGGTTCTCTCAATCTTATCCTGCAAAACAAGGTCAGTGTTTGATGACAGGATAGTATTTAGAAGTTTTAGAAAACCTTGGTACGTGGTATGGATGGCCTTCCTGCAAAACCAATGTCAGTATTCTCTTTACATGTGCAGGTGATATAATCACATGATACAGGACATATTTATTATGATGATGATGGTATGACAGTTGTATGCCATTTACATGACATTTATTTATTTGACTGAACGATAAAAGGGCATGAAGAAGCTTCCCTTCCGTTAGGTTTATCAGAGGCTGACCTACCCTAGGGTTACTCTCGCGGGCTTTTCGGCATGAAGGTCCCCAAATCTTCGCAATCTACTCGTCTGAGTCCTTTCGATTGGAGCGGATTTGGGTGGTGCGTTTCCTGAGCCATCTCCGGGGAGCAGCCCCTTCGAGTCCAGTAATAAGCAACCGACAGGTTCGCCTCAGGAGGAGGTACTCTCTCAACATACATTCACATTCATCGTCCTCACCGCATGCAAATGATTTCTTTAAAGTAAAGTCATTCCATTCATTCAATCAATCATTCATTGGAAAAAAGCACACATTCACACAGCAATAAGTAAAACAAGTCAAAATATCGCACATACATATACATTTATGAATTTTAAAGGATAAGATAGCATCAAGATTTGAAAGCGGCTTAAGCCCTCTAACGTCCCCAGCAGAGTCGCCAGCTGTCGACGCCGGGTTTCTCGTCTTTCTTATCTTTTCCAATTTTAGCCTCTTGATTAAATGATTTTTTTGGAAAAGGTCGGCATTAATGTCGACGGGGTTTTGGAAGATTGCTTTTATGATGAGCCAATTAACCAGAGTCGCCAGTTGGTATATTTGAAATGGATGTACCAACTCATCCGAGTTTTCGTTTTTTATAAATCGCTGGCTCATATGTGGCTCCGAATTAATTGGTCTGCGAATCGAGATTGATAGAGTTCGGGGGCTTGCTTAAGCGAGGGGAAGGTGTTAGGCACCCCCCGACTTCCGTGAAGCACGGTTACCGCAACCTTGATGTTTTCCTATCCTTTAATTCATGAAATTTGTATGTGTGCGTGTGTGTGTGTGTGCCTAATGAATGTTGTGGTGAGTTTGTGTGAAAGAATCATTTGGATTTTTAGGGAAAGTCGTGCTTTAATTTGAGAACGCTTCGAGCGTCTTTTCGGCATACACGAGAAAGCTTTATTCTTTATGAGAAAGGTTTGATTTAATTTTATCAAAACTATGAGATTTTCATTAGGTGTCGTTTTGGCAAAAACAAGAGTTTTCTAAACCTTCGTCAAAATAGGAATCGAGATCTATACGTTGCTTTCGTAACTCAAATGATGGGCAACTTCTAGAATCTCTTTAACCCTATGCACAAAGATTTAATAAAACATTTCTTATTTTATAAAACCATTTTTGTGATGCTTGAAAACGATTTTTCTTTAGCTTTTTCGTTAAATAGGAATCGAAGTTCATTAGCATTCCCAAATTTTAACCTCGTGATGCTAATAGCCTAGTTTGATTGATTTTATGAAAATCTTATCATTTAGCTTTGAAATCAATTTCGTGTCATAAATCAAATCAAGCATAAACACGCGTCGGAGCTATTTATGGGCATGTAAGCCATCCAAATAACCCCAAACGCCTACAATCACAAGTTTCACTATTTCGGGGCCTTAAACACGATTCTCGCCTTGGCGTCGTTTTAAGGCCCGACGATTACATACTTACAATGAAAGGTACATCGAATTTATTACATATATCAAAGATGTCCATCATCGAATTTGGACCACGGGGTCGCGTTCCTAGGCTCACATCCACAATTTATACATACTCACAACATGGATATTTACAAGAATTAAACAAGCTAAAAATCACCAAACGGATATCATCGGGTCATTAGGAAGAATTTTGTTCCATTGGAACCCTCACTAATAATCCTCAATCCTTGGATTCACGACAATATACGAGAACAACTACATTTAATATAATTTGGATGACAAAAGCTTAACAAAAATGGTAAAACAAAATGCTAAAACAAAGGATTTTTCACCTTGCCAATAATCCCCACAATATGTATGAATTTGTGTATTGAATAGAGTAGAAAATATGAGATGTAATCTCACAAAATGGGTACAATTGCTCACTATTTCTCACTCTTTTCTCTCTTGATTTCTCTTATTTTCTTGCTGTTTTCTCCTTCTTTTTCTCTCTTTTTCCGCCGCTGCTGCTGCTCTCTCTGGATGAAATAAAGAAACTGAGCTGAAATAGGCTGCATTAGGGCAGCCGCAGATTGATCTGCGGCCTGGCCGCAAATTGATCTGCGGCTGGCTGGCCCACCGCCCATCGCACCCAGCCGTCTCACGCACTACTATTATTTTAATCTTTTGGCCGCAGATTGATCCGCGGCTAGGTGGGCTGATTTTCTCGTTTTTCGAACCGTACCTCGTTTCTCGTGTCGTGACGTCGGTTTTCTCCGACAGGCTTATATTTTGCAGTCCGGGAATCACTAGGAGACGTGCCACATCATTCGGGCATGCTCATTTCGGACGGCCTTGCTGTCACGTCGATTTTGATTTGTAAATCGTTGCGGTGACGTCGAGTGTTCGTTCCGGTGCCCATCCTTTGCTCTCGCAGGCCGACCCAATGGACGAATTTGCCCTCCTATCATGGTCAGTATAGGAAGTGCAAAATTTGGGTGTTTACAATATATATATTATCTAACATGCTTCGCATGTTAAATAATATGACACGTATTATATATATATATATATATATATATATATATATATATATATATGTGCATGCATGCTAAACAAGATGAGACAAATAATAACAAACCCCTCAAAGAAATCATATTAAGTCCTAAGCGTTCAAAGATATTTGGAATATCGGTCGCCTTCTAGCATGGTAAAACGATAGAGTACTAAATATTTAATATGAGTTTGTTGTGCACACACAAGGCGAGTATTAAATATTTAAGATGTTGTTTCATCACATTTGATGCTTATTGAGGAATTGAACATTACTGCTTTGTTATGCACACACAAGGGCAGTCTTTTTCTCTTCACATATATGGAAGTGCTAGGTTGGACTTAACTTAGATTATTTTAGTTCGGATGTGCACACACTTGACCATTATAATCTAAGAGGCAAAATACAAGGAGTTACATAGTGATGTAATTGACAATAGTTGTCTACCTATTTATTTATATATAGTTTGTTATGCACACACAAGCCTATATACATTTGAAATGGGATCCTTATTCTCACTAGAAAATCTTTAATTAGATTTGCCGAACTATATATTGAGGGTAATATAGTTTGATGAAAATAGTAGAGATACCAATTTAAATAAAGACCAAATTTATTTTGGTAATTAATAAAATGAATTTATGCTAAAAGTTGTCTATTTCACATGCAGAATTTAAAAATGTCAAACTCACTATCACTACGTAGCATACTTGATGCTAACAAACTGATCGAACCGAATTACACGAACTGATTAAGGAATCTGAGAATTGTTCTCATAGCTGAAAAAATTTCTTATGTCTTTAATTCACCCGTCCCTGCAAATGTTGCAGAAACAGTCTCAAAGGAAGAGATTGCTACTTTCAGAAAGTGACAAGATGATGCAATCTTGGCTCAATGCATCATGCTCGCATCCATGAGTACTAACGAGTTTCAGCGTCAGCATGAAACTATGGATGCTCCTACTATATTGCTTCACCTCAAGGAGTTGTATGGTGAGCAAATTAGGACTACTAGATATCAGATATCTAAGGAGCTCTTCCGATCTCGAATGACCGAAGGCACTACTGTTGAGACTCATATCCTAAAGATGATCAATTTAATTGAACAACTTGGACAACTGGGGTTCGTAATGGATGGGGAGTTAAATCAAGATTTGATCTTGCAGTCACTCCTAGACACCTTCTCACAATTTGTTGTGAATTTTCACATGAATAAGTTGGACGTCAGCTTGTCTGAGTTACTTAACATGTTGAAAACTGCTGAAGGTCACTTCTCATCCAACAAGAATCAAGTCTTACTAGTGGATGATTCTTCCAAGAAAAGGAAGAGGCCCAAGGTATCTTCTGAAAAGAAGAAAAAGAAGAAGGCTAAGGGCAAGGCAAAAGGAAAGGATAATAAAAAAGCTGATCCAGATAACAAAAGAATTTGCTACTATTGTAATAAGCCAGGTCACTAGAAGAGGAACTGCAAGGATTATCTTGCGGATCAAAAGCAGATGAAGCTTGGAGAAGCTTCGACTTCCGATCTAGGTTTATTCCAGATTAAAATTAATTTTTCTGAAAGTCAAAATTCTACTTGGGTATTGGATACTTGCTGTGGTTCTCACTTTATGTAATAATATGTAAGGACTAACCAGAAGTAGAAAGCTGAACAAGGAAGAAGTCATCCTACGAGTGGGAAATGGAGCACAGGTTACTGCATTAGCTGTAGGAACTTATTGTTTAGCACTGCCTACGGGCAAATCCATTAGTTTAACTAATTGTTATTATATTCCAACACTTATTAGAAACATTATTTCAATTTTTTTATTGAATATAGATGGTTTTGATATTATAATAAAGAACAACAGTTGTTTTATTTATAATAAAAATATTTTATATGGCGCTGGCAATTTACTGAATGGACTTTACATACTTGACTTGCTTGAAAATATACTTCAAATTGAACAAACTAAGAAAAGAAAGAGAGATGATGTTAATTATACCTTTATGTGGCACTTTAGACTCGGTCATATCAATGAAACAAGATTAACTAAGTTGCATAAAGATGGGCTTTTAGAGCAATCTGATTACGAATCATATCCAACTTGTGAATCTTGTCTCATGGGTAAGATGACTAAATCTCCTTTTAGTGAAAAAGGAGAAAAAGTTACAGAGTTGTTAACATTAGTACACACAGACGTGTGTGGACCTATGATAACGAATACACGAGGATGATTCTTATTTTATTACTTTCACTGATGATCATTCTAGATTTGGATATGTGTATTTCATTAAATACAAATCTGCATCGTTTGAAAAGTTCAAAGAATTCAGAAGTGAAGTAGAGAAGCAAACTAGTAAGAGTATTAAGATTCTTCGATCGGATCGAGGAGGCGAATACTTAACTAATGAGTTTCTCAATTGTCTCAAAGAAAATGGTATAATCTCACAATGGACTCCACCAGGGATGCACCAGTTAAATGGTGTATCTGAAAAGAGAAATCGAACATTGTTGGACATGGTTCGTTCCATGATGATAGAAACGACTGCATACCTACTTAACAAGGTACCTACCAAATCTATCCCAAAGACTCCATATGAATTATGGACAGGGAGGAAACCTAGTCTTAAGCATGTTAAGACTTGGGGTTGTCCAACTTATATCAAAAGGTTTGAACATGATAAGCTAAAGATAACATCCGACAAGTGTAGATTTGTGGGATATCCTAAAGAAAGTTTAGGATATTATTTCTATCATCCTACTGATCAAAAGGTGTTTGTTACGAAACAAGCTGCCTTCTTCGAAAAAGAGTTTATCCTTGAAGGGGTCAGTGGGAGTAAGATATATCTTGAAGAAGTTCAAGAACCACAAAATACTACAGATCAAAGTCAAGTACCTGACCAAGTGGAAGAACCTAATGTACCACAACTAATTCGTAAATTTGGAAGAGTACCGAAGATACCTGATAGATATGGATTCATCATAGATGATGATGATGGGGTACGCATCATAGGTAATGATGATCCATTGACTTACGAAGAGGCTATGAGTAGTAAAGATGTGACGCCCCCAAATTCGGTTTCCCTAACCTCGGGTTTGGTGCTCACGATCCATCATACATATCACATCTAACTACCCATTCATATATGAATTATATCATTCATTACATTACCTTAATAAAAACATACATTAAAACATAATTATATCATCGTCATCCCAGGTTAACTAACCTTAACATTACATGTTTATTAATACAAAAGACTTAAGCAAAATTATAATATAATAATCATCAAACAACTTGATACTACTCGGTCGCCTTCGCTTTGCCTTTGTCCTTAATAGAACCCTCTGCTACCTCGGTTTTAGCTGAAATACTTTATTTAAGTAAGGGTGAACAACGAGTTTGCTCAGCAAGTTAAGCATTCAATAAAGGATATATATATCATGAACATAAGAGTTTAACTTTTATAGAACTTCGACAATAATCAAAAGATTTCGAAGTAGCTGAATAATAAATCATTTTTAATAACAAGAATTTTCTTAAATTCCATACTGAATAACATGTCAAGGATGAAAGAGTAAAAATTATTTCAAAGATTCAATAATATTCAATTGATTAAGAAGAATTATTAATACTACAACAATATTCAACAAAGTATGATATTCCAAGATTTCATGCTAAGTGATCACAAATGGATCAAGAACTGCTAGAGGAATCATCAGTTAATAAAATTGAATTACCTCAAGAATATAAGTTAGTTATAAAAATCAATTATACTCTTCTGCGAGTACATGAAGTGATCAGCTCCACAGTACTCTATATTATGCATAATACTCAAAAATAGCGCAAGGGGTCGGATGTCCGACAATACAGTTCCTCTTTTTATAAGGGTTGTTCATCTCAGTCTTACATCATGAGTCCGTGCCATAACAATATGGTTTGGATTGAATTCAAAGAAATACTATGAATTTAACATATAATATCAATGTTGATCTAGCCGAAATAAATGGCATAAATCTTCCAATAATAAATCCACTCATAATGAATAGAACGTTTCATGATTTAACAAATATTAGTCTCGCCAAAACAAATAGCTGAGACACAGCTCATAAACAGTTCATGAATAAAAGAACTTTAAATTATTTCACAGTTCAAGTAATAGATCAGGAAATCAAATGCACTATGTGCGAATAACAATAATCATTATGGATGTGGATAACCAATAATAATTATTCACTAATCATGCTTTGAAATTGATAACTAAAGTTGAGTTAGGAAACTTGCCTGTCTGACGAGCTACAACTATCTAGCTTTAATTAATACTCTTTGAATGACCTAACATTGATAATGTTGGTCTACCAATTAGTACAACATATAATTGTATATCTATACACTTACTTATTCTATTTATCTAGCAAATAAATCAATCACAAGGCACACATAATATAATATACTATCTTTAATCCTATAAGACATTTAATTTATCTTAGGTCAAAGATTTAATTAATTAATATTATTTTCCTTAAGTGATAATCACTTATTAGACCTTTAAATAATTTATTATAATTGTTTAATTAATGTGTTAATTAAATTCATTTTATTTAATTAACACTATTTGCATTTAATTACTATTTAGTGTTAGTTAAATAGTAACTAATTAAATACCTTTAGTTCTTATAAAGAATAACTAATTATATCTACTTATTATTTTACTAACTTTATCTTCTTTTAATTACTATTTAATATTAGTTAAATAGTAACTAATTAATCACCTTTAGTTATTATAAATAATAACTAATTACATCTACTTATTATTTAAAGTTAATTAAATAATAAGTAATCAAATTATAAACCTTATTTGTCTTTAATTACTCTTTACTATTAAAGAATAGTTAATTAACATTTAAGCTTATTTATTATTTAATATTAATTAAATAATAAATAATTAATCAATTATTTATCCTTGAAAACTAAATAATTTATTTTATAAATCCTTAATTATTCATTCAAAAAAAATAATTAATTAGCATTTTACACTTACTTATTATTTAATATTAAATAAAACAATAAATAATTATTTTATTAATTTAATTAAGTAATTACATCTTTATTACATAATATCACTTAATCACTTTTTAATCATTATTTAATATCAATTAAATAAGAATTATTCACTTATTTCACTTTAATATAATTTCTATTATTTCTACAATTTTTGTCCATTTTTCAGATTTGGGGTCCTTAACGGAAATGCTTGTAAAACGAAATTTACAACTCGGATTGCAATTCCGTCGGAGGCCTTGGATTCGTATTTTCCTGAACTACAATTTTCATTTATCAAACACCAAATTTAGAACAGTTTAGGTCTCGGAATTTAGACCGGAAATGGACTGATCATATATTTTCTTCCACAGTGGGGTGTTTTGATCAAAAATCCATAACTCCTTCGTTTTAATTCGCTTTCATACGATTCCAACTAGGTTTTGTTCCTCACTTACACATATATTCCCAGAAAATTTAAGATCACAAAAATAATTTGTGAATTTCAAAATGTGAAATTTATTCTAACAAGCTACGTTTTGTTCGTCGGTAAAAATGTTTTGAAGCATTTTGCTAAACTTTTCTATATAACCACATACCAATACACTTTTAAACCACATGACATCCTATATAAACATGTCCATCATGATTCTAAGCACAAAGAGCTGAAAGATAACATTTCTACCATGAAACCAAAGTAAAGCTAAGAACTAGGGTTTCCAAGGGTTTTCTAAACTAGAAAAATTATTTTTCTTTACCTCTTGCTTTTGATGGCCCTCTTCCTTTGCTTTCCAAAGTAGAATATGAAATTATGGGACATTAAATAACCCTCTCTTCTCCCTCCTTGTGGCTGCCGAGCCCCTTCTCTCTCCCTCTTTTTGATTTTCTTTCTTTTGTTAGCAAACTAGAGATGAAAGTAAAGTTTATTTTATTTTATTTTTTTTTCAACTTCTTATCTTCTCTCTCTCTTCAATTGCTTTCAAATCTTGCACACAATAATCTCCCAACTCCTTCTCTCTCTTATCTCTTCAATTGCTTGCAAATCCATACAAAATAAGTGGCCAATTAAAAGGATGACACCTAAGGGAGTTAGTAGGAGTTGGTGACCTAACTTTGGAAACAAAATAAAGCACATGCTCCTCCCCTTTTTCTTCCCTCTTGATCCGGGTACTCCCCTCCCCAATTTGTCCAATTTTTTTGTTTTATTTTAATTGCCAATTTGCTTAAAAAGATGACCAAAAACTCCCTTGGTACTTGACTAAAGATTGGGCCATCCATTTAATTCATTTGGGCTTTCCAATTTAATTGTTTGAGCCCTCTACTTTAATTCATTTGGGGTTTCTAATTAATTTGGTTGGGCCATGTAAAAAAAATAGCATGATCCAATATAACAATTTTTACATTACCCTACTTATTTAATTAGGATTTCTATTCCACTCATTTTAGAATTTAAATAATTACTTTCATAGATTTAATTATATAACCCAATTAGATTTTCTTTAATTAGGTTAATATAAATAATTAGTTGAGATATATAAAATAAATCTCTTAGGGTTTGTATACTAGTATAACATTTAAATACTAGCATTTCTCAATAACTATAACCCTTAGGTTATTTAATTTTCCTTTCCTAATATATAATATTAGGTTACAAGGCTTTATTTTTAATTCTCTTTATAGAATAAATAAATATATATACACATTTATAATATATATTTATTTAGTCTCATACATATTCCACATAAAAGTCATGATATATTTATCATCATTGATAAATATTTCATATATTCATTTATCCACATATACATTCAATGTAAGTCACAAAGTGTTCAATACACTAATAAATAATTTAATATACTTATTTCCTTTAATAAGTTATTACACATTCATATAATCACTTTATATTAGTAATACTAATTAATCTTTTAAAGATTATAAATCTTTTTATTTACCATTCAAGGTTAACATTCAAGTTATGTTAATTCTCAACATAACTTATCTTGCTTAATTCACATATTCACTTATATACTAAACAAAATTTATTCGTAAAAATATACATATATAATTATATAAAATTCTTGGTCCTTACAAAAGACTTAGAGAAATTGCTTAAAGCCATGAAATCTGAGATGGACTCCATATATGAAAACCAAGTATGGACTTTGGTTTCACCACCTGAGGGTATTAAGCCTATTGGGTGCAAATGGGTCCTTAAGAGAAAGACTGGAGCAGACGGTAAGGTAGAGACCTATAAAGCCCGACTAGTTACAAAAGGTTTCAAACAAAGACAAGGAGTTGACTATGATAAAACTTTCTCACCAGTAGTTATGCTCAAGTCCATTCGGATTTTGCTTGCAATTATAGCTTATTATGACTACGAAATCTGGCAAATGGACGTAAAACCGGCTTTCCTCAATGGAAAACTTGAGGAGAATATATATATGATACAACCAGAGGATTTTATTTTAACGGTTGGAACAAATCAAGTCTGTAAGCTACAACGATCTATTTATGGATTGAACCAAACTTCTCGAAGATGGAACATCCGTTTTGGTGAGATAATCAAAAAGTTTGATTTTATCAAAAATGAGGATGAACTTTGTGTGTACAAGAAGGTTAGTGGGAGCGCTGTTTCATTTCTAGTATTATATGTAGACGATATATTACTGATAGGGAATGATGTTCCTATGCTACAGTCGATCAAAATTTGGTTATCTAAACACTTCTCTATGAAGAACTTTGGTGAGGCATCCTATATTTTGGGGATAAAGATTTGCAGAGATAGATCTAAAAGGATACTTGGCTTGACCCACGGAAAGTACATTGACTCGATGCTAAAGAATTTTAGCATGGAAGATTCCAAGAGAGCTCTCATACCGATGAGCTATGTAATACATCTCTCCAAGAAACAGGCCCCAAAGACACCTGAGGAGAGAGACCATATGAGTAAGATTCGTTATACTTTAGCAATAGGATCTATCATGTATGGTATGATATGTACTAAACCAGATGTCACTCATGCACTTAGTGTAACAAACAGATATCAGTCGAGTCCAGGAGAAGAGCACTAGAAGGTACTGAAAAACATCCTAAAGTACTTAAGAAGAAGTAAGGATGCATTTCTTGTCTACGGTGGGTCTGAATTGAAACTATAGGGCTATACAGACTCAAGTTTTCAAACGGATCAAGATGATAGTAAATCTGTTTCAGGGTATGTATTTACCTTAAACGGTGGCGTAGTGAGTTGAAAAAGTTCTAAGCAGCAAATAGTTGATGATTCAGTGACAGAGGCAGAGTACATAACTGTAAGTGAAGTTACAAAGGAAGTTGTTTGGATGAAGAAATTCATAACTGAACTTAGAATGGTTCCTAGCATTAGAGGAGTCGTACCTTTATTCTGTGACAATATTGGAGATGTTGCACAGGCTAAGGAACCCAAGTCTCATCAGAAATCCAAACATGTGTTGCGGCGGTTTCATTTGATTAGAGAGATCATTGAAAGAGGAGACGTCACCATGGAGCATATGGACTCTCAAGACAACATTACAGATCCATTTACTAAAGCTTTAACCCAATAACAGTTTGATCGTCACTAAGAGAAGATGTGTATTAGATATCATGGCGATTGACTTTAGTGTAAGTGGGAGATTAAAAGTAGTATGCACACAAGCCAATCAAATTTGATATGACGTAACATATACTTTGTAATCTTATTCATTTATTAATAAAAGTATTAAAAGCATTTTTACTTATCTACATGATGCTGTTATTTAATATGTGATAAACTTATAGTTTTAAGCAAAACTTTTAGAATCATGATGATGATCATATTAATGAGATCTAAATTCTTAGAAAGCATAAAACTAAAATCGTTCCTAATCGTTGGATTACTAAAAAGGGGATTAGTGAATCCGGATAGATTAGTACATACGTTTCTTGCTCTTAGGAAGAGGATGATTGATCTCATAATCATTTGTGTGAAGACACTAAAGCAAGTATGTAGGTGTTTATTAGAGAATAAGTTCACTGAATGTGGCTCGCTGAAGGAATATCTAATGGAGTTTTACTCGCCTATCAATAGGAATTCTTCTAGTGATAATAGTACAAGTGATCCTTGGACTTGAGATCGTTATAGTATCTTATGTATGATGAGTTATACTTTGACATGTCCCTTAAGACCTTTAGGGTATATCAAAGGATATGATTGAGTATAATAAGTTGTACATGGAGATAGGTGAATGATCAACAAAGAATCTATCACATCTAGTAAAAGATGAGAATGTCCTATGTGATTCGATAAATGACAACTAAATAGTCCTTGGTAAAGGTAGACTGAAATTAGAAAGAAATTTCTAATTTGCATTATTTAGAGTTGTGCATTTGGGAATCGAAATACATATAATTAAATAAAATAAGACTTAACAATAATTCCATGTCTTATATTTAATTGGGGCATTGTATGGTAGAAGGATTGAATTAAACGGTAACTATGCACTGAAAGGTTCTTTTGTGATTAATGTTGAAATCTATATTATCTGGAAAGTTGTTGATCGCTAAGGGGGCTTACTCTTATTGTAGAATAAATGTTATCTGTTTAAATAAATTAAATAGTTTGATTTATTTATTTAAATAAGATTAGAATTGTTCTAATTGATTTATTCATAACTGGTTTAATATGGAGAACCTAAAGGGTCACATCGCAAAAGAAAAATATTTATTTAAGAAGTAAATGACATAATTGTAATAATAAGTTAAGTATATTTAATTTAGTCTATGGAGATAGATTAAATTAAATAGCTTAATATTTATTATTTAATATTTTAGAAATATTAAATATAAATTAATAATAGGATTCTCATTATTATTATTACTATTACTATTATTTAATTCCTAATAGGGATTGAGAATTAATTAATAGAAGTACTATCTCATGAATTTCTAATTGGATTAAGAGTATAATTAATTAAAAGAGTTTAATTAGAATAGAAATCCTAATCCTAAATAGTTTAGGGAAAGAGTTTTCCTAGATCTATAAATAAGAGGAGTCTTATCATAGATTAGGGTTACACACTCCTGCATTTGAATTGTGGAGAGTACTTGTAATTTCTATAGAGATAGAAACTAGGGTTTTACCAACAACTATCTTCTTGAACAAGTATTATTCCTTGGTGGATCACCTCTAGATGCCAAACACTTGGGTGGCTAACATTGATCAAAGGAAAGAATTTAATCGGTGGAATTCAAGGAGAACGCGAAGGAATTGGAGGTGAACTTGTACCTGAAGAAGCTAGAATTCTACAAGGGTATAATTCTTATTCTCCATCTCTTTCGTTTAATTAATAATTGTTTATAAAGAAAGATCATGGTGATGGTTTGTATAAAATTTTAAAATATGATTTTATCGCGCTTTCGCTTTATTTATGTAATTTGATTGCATGTTCGCGTTATAAACAAACCTAACATTTGAAACGTAGCAGGAGCATTACAAATCCCAAAGGACATCCGTCTGAACGCAAAGGTACCATAGGGACAATTAAATGTTATTTTCTTTTGGTCTTCTGTAGTGATGACAATTTGGTTGTACCCTGAGTATCCATCTAGCAAACAGTAGTACTCGTGCCCCGCAAGTCTGTCCAACATCTGGTCAATGAATGGCAACGGAAAATGATCCTTTCTAGTTGCTTTATTGAGCTTTCTGTTGTCCATACACACTCTCCAACCAGTCACTGTCCGTGTCGGTATCAATTCGTTGTTCTCATTTTTTACCACTATTATCCCCCCTTTCTTGGGCACGCATTGCACAGGGCTCACCCATGAACTGTCTGAGATAGGGTATATGATCCCAGTGTCTAGCCATTTCAATATCTCTTTCTTTACTACTTCTTTCATAATAGGATTGAGTCTTCTTTGTTATTCCACTGTAGGTTTGCTGTCATCCACCATAAAGATTTTGTGCATGCAGAATGAGGGACTATTTCCTTTGATGTCGGCAATTGTCCATCTAATAGCATTCTTATACTCCTGTAGAATTCTAATCAGCTTACTTTCCTAGAATGGGGTTAGTGCAGATGCAATAATAACAGGTAGAGTATCTGATTCGCCTAAGTATGCATACCTGAGATGAGAAGGTAGTGGTTTGAGCTCAAGTTTAGGAGGTACCTCTAGGGATGAGCTCAAACGATCTGAGGACTTATCTGAATTTTCTAATGACTCAAACGGTACCTTGAACTTGTTCATCCTTGGTAGTGCATCTAACAATCGGAGATATTCAATCAATTCTGGCTCATCCATGTCAATGTCCCCCATCAGTGTAGTCTCCAACGGATCCTTATTCATAACCCTCAGAAACTCATCATCCACAGCCCATTCTACTACATTCACTCGGAACCACTCTTCTTCATCTGAAGGGAATTTCATAGCCTTGAATACATTAAATATAACTTCTTGGTCCTGGACCCGCATAGTCAATTCTCCTTTTTGAACATTTATGAGAGTCCTCCTAGTAGCTAGAAATGGCCTCCCAAGTATAATGGGAATATCCTTATCTTCTTCGTAGTCTAGAATGATGAAATCTGCTGGGAAAATGAACTTATCTACCTTCACAAGAATGTCCTCCATAATCCCTCTCGGATAGGTAACAGACTGATCTACAAGCTGAAGAGATATGTTTGTTGGTTTTGGTACAGGAAGTCTCAAGTGAGTGTATACCGATAAAGGCATGAGATTAATGCTTGCACCTATATCACACAAACACTTGTTGAATGACAAGATACCAATAGTGCACGGTATGGTAAAACTGCCAGGATCCTTTAATTTGGGAGGTAACTTTCATTGCAATACTGCACTGCACTATTCAGTCAAAGCTACTGTCTCAAAATCTTCTAACTTCTTCTTTCTTGACAGAATTCCCTTCATAAATTTGGCATAGCTTGGCATCTGTTCTAAAGCCTTTGCAAATGGTATGTTAATTTGTAGCTTCTTAAATACCTCGAGGAACCTGGAGAATTGTTTGTCTAATTTCTGCTTTTGAAGTCTTTGAGGATAAGGAACTGGTGGATATACTCGTGGTGTAGGAACATTAATTTTCTCTGATGTTTCTCTCTTCTCCGGCTCAAGTTCTACATTACCATCCTTGTCCTTAGAATTTTCCTCACTTTCTAAAACTGGAGAAGGGCGCAGCTGCGCTGGCTCCTTTTGTATTTAAGGCGCAGCTGCGCCTTCTGGCAGGATTTGTTTTTCGCTTCTGAGGGTAACAACTTGGCATTGCTCTTTCCCTTCTCTCCTTGAGTTAGCTTCTGTGTTACTGGGAAGAGATCCTTGTGGTCTATTTGTCAACATGCTAGCAATTTGGCCCACTTGATTCTCTAGATTTTGGTAGCAGCCGCTTGACTCTTTAGTATAACATCATTGTTGGCCATGTACTTCATCATGAGCTCTTCCAAGTCTGGCTTTCTTTCAGTTTGTGGAGATGATGCTGTATGTTATTATTGGTTTTGGAATCCCAGGGTATAATGTGGTCATGGAGCTTGTTGATGGTTTTGGTTGTTGCTCTATGAAAAATTGGGGTGGTTTCTAGCCCCAGGATTGTAATTATTTTGGTATAGATTTGGTGGTCTTTGGTAGCTACTTACAAACTGCACTGCTTTAGTATTGATGGCACATTGCTCTGTAGGATGTGTTCTTGCACATAGTTCACACACAGACTACTTGCTAGAGTTTTGCCTCTGCCATAGCATCAAGTTTCTTTGATATTGCTGCCAACTGAGCTGATAGTGCTGTGACTGCATCTACCTCAAATACCCCGACTGCCTTTTGCTGATTTAGTCTAGAAGTTGGCCATTAGTAATTGTTCACGGACATGGTCTCTAGAAACTCATATGCATCTTCATAATTCTTGGCGGTCTTTGCGGGAGGGAAGAATTGTGCCAAAAATTTCTGTGCCGAGTCTTGCCAAGTAGTAATGGACCCCAGTGGTAATGAGTGAAGCCAACCCTTTGCTTTATCTCTCAATGTGAATGGAAAAAGTCTAAGTCTCACTGCATCATCTGATACCCCGCTAAACTTGAGTGTATCACAAATCTCTATAAAGCTCATCAAGTGCTCATTCGGGTCATCTTAGCCATTCCCTCAAATTGGACCGAATTCTAAATCATTTGAATTATCCTCAGTTTGATTTCAAAGGAATTAGCTGCTATGGCTGGCCTCGTGATACTTGATTGCAGTTCATTTATACTTGGCATAGCATAATCTCTCAATGCTTTTGCTCTTCTGCTGCCATGATTACTGGTGTTTCAATTTCCTCTTGAATGTCTGTGATCCCCTTACTCAATCGTTGATCTCTTCTATCAATGTTATCCTTGCAAGGCAACAAATCAGGCTTCTTAGATCGAGTTTACATATACTAGTTAAGAGTACCTGAAACAAAGAAAAAATATGAAAAGAAATAATATAAGAAAGAGTTGTTTAACTCAGACCAATCTAATTTAAATTGATGATGAAAGTAATAAAAGCAATTTATATTCCTCGGCAACGGCGCCAAAAACTTGTTGGCTTGTTTATATATATGACAAATCAATACACACATGCAAGTGCACGAGGTTAACAAGTAATATAGAATAAGTAAAATATCGATCCCACGGAGAATACTAATTGTATTTTAATCTAACATACACCAATTTTATAACTATCTCAGTGTACTTAAACAGATGAGCAAATTGTGATTTATCTAAAAGTACTGAATATCAAAAGATAACTAACTAACAAGTAATTTAATCAGATAAGGAAGATATGAGATTATAATTTCACTCAATGCGTCACTCAATTGTTACACTCCCTGTTAAGCCCAAATGATTATTTCGGATTGCTAGTCGAAAACACGAAAGTAAAGTATGGCCATCTCTCGATGTACCATACCCATGTCACATTAAATCCACAATCGATAGAATGAATGTGAACATCCAAATTAATTAACTTAATATATCTCTATGTGACTTAAAGCTAAAAAGGATTTAAGTATAAGTTCTCAAATGACTACGAGCGGTGCTTTGGTATATCTCTATCCTTAGCACGAATTATGGACTCTAACACCATGTAGAATCATAAACGCAAGCCAATATGGTCAGACCTTACTCACAATTCATTTCTCAATTTCATATGAGTTATCCCGATAATTAGTGATCAAGCAGTTAGGCAATTTAAACAAACTATAATGGATAATCCATACACAATCAACCAAATCTCAACAAGGAAGCATAACAATCTGAATTAAGCACTAAGATCCATTATAATCCCAATATAGAAATTAGTTCATAGTAGAATCAAAATTCATCATCCACATGTGTTCATACATTGAAGTCAAAAATGAAAAGAAAGAGAAGCTAAGGAATGGAAGATGCAAGTCTGGTATCTCTTCTTCAAATTTGAATCTTCAATGTTAATCCAATGCTTCAATGCTCCCAAATCCAGCCCTAATATAAGCTAATCCAATAAAAACTAAGAGACATTCAAAGTATATAGAGAAGAATATCCACCAGGCTCTCTCTCTATGTGTTTTTTTATATATACCCCCTCTAAAAGAAATAAAAAATGTCCTAATATATTTACCCTAGCTCGTAATGACCCCCTCTTTAAGTAAGAATTCGATTGGTCCATTAAGTGAAAAGTCAGACTTTTTGGCTTCAACGATTGGCACAGCTGCGCCAAAGTTGTGCTTATTCTGGGCGCAGTTGCGCACCAGGGTGAACTGAGTTGCTCTTTAGCGCAGCTATGCTGGTTCCCTTTGTATTCTAGGCACAGCTGCGCCGGCTTGCAGTCTTGCAGTTCTGCTGTTGTCTGCTGTAACTTCAGCTCCTTGCACTCCTTGACACCAACCTCACTTATATGTAAGTGGTAATCTTAGTACAATCGACGATTGATGCAGTAGAAGACGCTACACATAACTATGAATTGTTGTATGATAACTCAAATTGAATCTCAAAGAAAAACTAAGAAAATAACTTAGGAATTCTTCAAAGAACCAAAAGTAGAGAATAATCTCATAAGTCTGATAAAATCTGAATATAATTGAATTGTTCTTGAATAGTAGCCAAGAAACCCTAGAATGCATAAAAGGTAATAACAATTGATTTAGAATCTAACTCTAATCCAAAAGTATCCTAATTATAATAGAAATCTAAAAAGAAATTGAAAACAGCTAAATAATAAGGAAATCCCGCGTCTAAATCTGCTAAAAATGCATAAACAAAATTTCCCTACGGTGCGACCGCGCTAGAAATGAACTGGCTTTGGGCGTGACCATGCTCAAAGTCCAGCGAGAACATTTTTATGTTTGCACAACAGCGCGACCGCATAGGTTTTGTATTGCATCATGGCGCGGTCGCGCTGGTTCTCTAGCGAAGCTTCTGCATACAGGTGCGGCAGCGCCAAAATTAGCCTGTGAAGCGGCGCAGCCGGGCTGGTCTGGCTGCGATGAATCTCGACCCTTTGACTTAGCATGCATGTCTTAACTTGATCCACTTGACTTGATATCTTCACTTGGACCATATTAATGAACTTGGACTCTACGTTCAAAGTTTTTAAGCCCGCACCATTGTCATTCCAAACTTCTTGAATAATACCATGTAATCCCTCATTGAAACGCTTAGCTCTAGATCTCATTATTGGTCCGATTGCAACCCGCACCGGATCCGCTCTATAACCTCCATTCCCGTCCAAGCTAGGCATATCCCCATCATTCCTCTCCTCTTGAGAAGGATTTGTCCTAAAATTATCACCTACATCAAACAGACTAAGGTCAGAAACATTAATTGATGCATTAACATTATACTAACCTGGTAAATCCAGTTTGTAGGCATTGTCATTCATGCGCTCGAGAACTTAAATTGGTCCATCCTCTCTTGGAAGTAATTTTGATCGTCTTTGAGTTGGAAACCTCTCCTTCCGCATATATAAGGGTCTAAGAATGGGTTTCCTTAAATCCTCCATGACAAGAAAAGCTTCTTGCAGGTTCAAGAATCATGAAAAAATGATGAAAATTGAGTATGAAAGGCTAAGGCAAACAAAGAGGATCGAAAGAGGCACGAACCTGGGGTTTGGCCCCCTAGGACTCGACCAACCTAGGGTTCGACCCCCTAGGGTTAGGTCCTTCCTCTTAAGCTTAGGCCCCTGGGCATAGCCTCCCCAAATTTGTGTCGAGCTCCTTTAAAGTTTTCAATAATGAGATTGAACGACATGATGTTCAGATAAAGAAAAAAGAACGAAAAGACATGGATTGAACAACAAAGACCTTGAAATACGAGACCTAAGAGAGACCTCCATAAGTCCCGAGGCAAAAGGCTTATGGAGGTAACTCATTTTGGAAAATGGTTGAAAGATTGGATTGGCGACTAGAAGGACAGGACGATTTGGGCATTACTCGGATAACTAAGGGTATTTCTAAAATTTTTCTTAAGGTCACATGCCAGGCACATGACCCAGACATCTGCCAGGAACATGATCTCTTTTCAGGAAACTCTATAAATACTCTCCCCAATCTAGTAGAAGGGACTTTGGATTCTCACTACACCTGAGACACCCGAGAAGACTATTTCTCTCTAAGAATTCTACAACGTGTTGCTAGAGTAATTACCTACATGTTCTTCTCCCTTCTTCAACTCTTCAATCATTTTCGTATTCTTCGTAGATTTCTCTTCTCCTCAGCTCCCACAAAACCCTAATCCGGGTAAGGTACGATTTCCTTGCCTACATTTCTTTGGCGACTCTGCTGGGGAGGTGTAGAATTCGTGAACGGTATACCCATAACTCAAAGTGGGAGAATTACGGGTAGAGTTTCTCTGACCACAAGTATTACCTCACCGGATCTAGCTTTGAGGCAATCAAATCAAGCTTTTCAAGGTGCAAATTTGGATATAAATAAACCCATTATAGAAAATGCTTTAGAAGGAAGTTCAACTTCACCACCAAAAGTTGATCAACGACCAACCAACACCATGTAAGTAAGCATAGGTGTGCAAGGTGAGGAAGCAGCGGGAGACCAACTAACAATGAATGCTGTGTAGAGGGAGATGCTGAAGGCATTGAAGGAGGGGCGTGAAGGGCAAGGAATGATGATATCAATGATGTTTGAGATGCAAAAGCAACATAAGGAAATGGGGAGTTTCCGTCAATAATTGATGCAAATCCCAAATTTTAAAGTTATATTTCCAAGAAGTTCGCAAACAGTGCGGACGAGAGTAGATAATAGCAATAAAGACAATCAGACAGTGCCTCTAACAATAGAAGGCTAACAAATTCCAATCATCTATTTAGAACCCAAAACAGTGGTGACATGCTATAACCTAAAACAGAGACGAGCCAACCTTAACCAACAATCATTCCAGCCACACTCACAGCGTTTTCACAAGTACAGATTCCAATCATTCCAAGCCACACTCAACGACCCAGTCAATAAGCATAACCCCTATAAGTTTTACACGATGCAAGTGTACACCAACCAATCTCTCTACCACACACACCGGTGATGTATCAATACATCATGCCACCTCAGAGGCTTCATACGTCAAGTCAGTATGAAACCAAAGATGACTTGATTGATATGATCAACCAACTTCGTAGTTAGATAACTAGGCCCATAGAATTGGACATTACCCTTCCTTACTCGGCACATATCCGAATACAAACTTACCCACCAGGATATGTTGAGCACCCTCCATATTTTCTGAAGTATAATGGAGAGAAGGGGAGCGCAAGGTAACACAAAGCCAGGTTCGTGGAATCGATGTCCTCATGGTTGAGCTATGACAAATTGAGCAACATCTTACTTAGAGAATTTAATAAAACATTGACAAATAGTGTCTTTAGTTGGTACTACAACTTAGAAAAGGGGTCAGTCTAAGATTGGGATGATTTGAAGTTATAGATTATTAAGAAGTTTTTCTAAGTTCAGAAGCAAGTGACCATTATGAAATTGATGAGATTCAAACAAAAGCCAAGTGAGGAGTTATCAGATTATGTGGATAGATTTAGAGCTAAGGCATAAAAATGTGTATAGTCGATTGAAGAGAAGAATTTAGTGAGCATATGCAATAACGGTGCTCTGGATGCCTTCAAGCCCCATCGTATTACCAAAGCCTATGATTCTTTTTCAACACTTTCATCGTTTGCACAGGACTTGGGAGGAATTGTGTCATTACCCGCGAGCCATGCGACTATTATGTGGAAGGGCAAAAGGTCAGCTACTGTGGCTTTAGCAGATTCTCAACAAAAACTACAGGGGGCAAGAGGGAAATGAAAGGAATAAAGGAAAGTTGGGAGAAAAGTATTCGGGATTGCCAGTCTCGGAGGCCATTACTTGTAGCGAGAAAGCATTTAAAGACTTGTATGAGCAGTGGGTAAAACATGGAGGGGTGAAGCCTCAAAGACCCAAATTTGCGGTGACCGAAGAGCTGAAGAGAAGACTGGACTTCTGCATATATCATCAATATGCAGGACACTCCACCATGGACTGTTATAGTTTGAGAAGGATCTACCACGAGAAACTAATAGCAGGTAAGATCGAGTTAGAAAAGAGAAATAGTGTGTTGGATAAACCAGTGCCTAACCGTAAAGGAAAAAAAACGGGCAACACTATCACCCATAGTGAAGCACCGGAGGGAAGAGACGTAGAGATGGTAGAGAATGAAAAAGTGACTGAGGAGATGGAAGATGTTCCTGATCCTGACTTACAAATGGAGTAAAATTTAGAAGGTGTTTTGATCGGATAGGATTGTCAAAAGAAGCAAGAAGAAAGGCGACCAAGGCAATCATTAAAGCTGCCGAAGCACAGGAGACTTGTATGACAATAGGAAAAGGGTTAGTGAAGATAATGGAGGAGAAGGAGAATAAGAATTCTTTCTCCAAAGCTGATCAGGAAGTGAAGTATCCGTATAATAGACCGTTGTATGTGACAGTGATAATTAATGGCATGGAGGCATGAAAGGCATTCATTGACAATAGCGCATCTATAAATATCATGTCCTATAACGTGTTCAAATAGTTGGGTCTGCCATAGAAGAAAATTGTTAAGGACAGAACGAGCATAACCAAAGCACGAGAACCCTTGGATATATAAGGGTGGATATGCAGCTGGGAAGGATTTGGGGACCTGTGGTGTTCTATGTAGAAGATATTGATGCATCATACCATGTGTTGCTAGGGAGAGCATGGCAGAATAACTATAAAGTGGTACCGTCAATCTTCCATTAATGTATAAAGGCGATCTGGAAAGGAAAGGAAGTTAAAGTACCTAACAAGGAACCCATTTGCGCCAGAAAAGACACACATCATTAACGCGGCTTTCTTTGATGATGTCGTCGATGAAGGAGAAAATAATATCCCTGTGCCTAATCCCATGAAGCTAGCGAGTTGAGAGGAGATGTAGGAAGATAAGTTCATACCTACAAGGAAGGAAGAAAAGAACCCCGAAACAAGGTGAATGTTCTAAAAACAAGAAACTAGTGGGGGTGGATCTAGCGAAAGAAGCGAAACAACAAGGAATGTAAGCAGTAGACCCTGACGATGCTAGGAACATAATCAATGCCAAGCGGACAACCCAATCAAAGACTGACAAAGGAAACAAAAGAAAGGAAGATCAGAAGATAAAGTGAGAGAGGGTTGTTAGACCCGATAAAAAGATAGTATTTCGCTTATGACGATGCGAGGGGAAGGAACTCGAGGGTACACTCCAACCTGAAGGCTCAGGAGGTGTCCCCAACTCCAGCAGTAGTGAGGAGGAAGAGATTGTACAACAGAAAATGTCGGCTCCAAAATGCTTTGAGGATCAGCCAAAACCTCAAAAGAATGAATTGGAGGAAGTCAATTTATCAACAAAGGAAGGTACGATAAGACCGACTTACATCAATAAGGAGTTGAATGCTAGCCAAAAGGAAGAATTAGTAAAGCTGCTGCGACAGTATGGGGATGTGTTTGCTAGGAAGTATAGTGAGATGCCCGAGATTGATAAAGAGTTGGTGGAGCATAGGCTGAACATAAATACGAGAGCTAAACCAGTGAAGCAAGCACCTCACACCTATTCACCGGAGGTGGAAACAGAAATAAAGGAAGAGATAAAGAAATTACTGGAAGTAGGATCCATTAAGCCAATTCAACATCCAGTTTGGTTATCCAGCATTGTACCAATAAAGAAATCCAATGGATAGTAATAAATATGTGTGTATTTCAGAGACTTGAACAAGGCATGCTCGAAGGACATGTACTCGCTACCCAACATAAATACTTTGGTGGATGCAACGGCTAATCATGAGATGATGTCATTCATGGATGGGTTTATGGGATAAAATCAAATAAAAGTGTCCTTAGGAGATGTAAAAATGACGGCTTTCCGTACCCCATTTGAGAATTTCTACTATATAGTAATGTCATTTGAGTTGAAGAATGCGGGAGCAACCTACCAACAGACAATGCACACAATCTTCTATGACATGATCCATAACACGGTGGAGGATTATATAGATGACATAGTGGTGAATTCTAAAAAGGAGGTACCCCACGTGGAGGATCTAAAGAAGGTGTTCGAGCGGTGTCGAAAGTATAAGCTAAAGATGAATCCGAAAAAGTGCGCCTTTGGCATGACAGCCAAAAAGGTTTTGGGCTTCTTGGTGTAGAACAGAAGTTTGGAGGTAGATCCGGGTAAGGCAAAGGCTATCACAGAGATTCCCCCACCAAAGGCATAGAAAAAGTTGAAGAGATTTCTAGGAAAGTTTTCCTACTTAAGGAGATTCATGTCAACGCTGACAGAGGTCATGAAACCTTTCGAGAAGTTATTAAAGGGAAAGGCACAATGGGATTGGGGGCAAGAACAATAACAAGCTGGGAGCTTGTCGTTCTACTTTCCAAAATTAATACCTTACTAACATTCTACTAGCACAAAATTCAGTATAATGGCAAGCAAGGATCGATCCCATAGAGAAGTGAATTAATCTTTTATCTACTCTATTATTCTAATTTGTGAGGGGGTTTTGAGTTTGATTAACTACGCTAACAAAAGTAATTAAGAATAATCAATGAATAAAAAACTTCAGTTCTTCAGTTCAGTTTCACCTTATCACAACTATGGAAAAGTCAGATTTAACAATATTTATCATTCGATGAGATTAATAACCCTAGTTAACCGTAATTGCAAATTATCCGAAATTCTCCTTATGTGTAAATCTAATGTGATAATTGCCTCAAGAGACCCTAACTATCATATAACCTACAACTATCAATCTAGATTTAATATAACAGCAGCATGAAGAATTAGAGAATTACGTTATTCCAACCAACAATTACACAATCAGGAATTATTTAACTTGCCTTCTAATAATCTTAATAATACCCAAAAGCTTGTCCACAATCAAATACTATTAATTACTACTTATGATCAGATACAATATTTTTTGCTTAATACTATACCTTAATCTAGCAGATGATATCAATCAAATTAATTCAATTGGCCAAATCAAATCAACAGATTCAATAACTTATAATTAGTTACAACATATTATAGATTAAATCTCACGCAAGAAGGAATAAATAAATAAAACCTGATTAAACCATTAATTATGATAAAGGTTCAACATCTCTTAGAACTGAAAATAAAAGTTTAGTTTGACATACTTTCAATCTCCTCCAATTAGGGTTACAATTGTAGTTGTCAAGATTCTCTCATATCTAACTAAAAATATCTGTTTATAGTCCAAAGATAATATCCTAAGTCTCTAAGAATTAAGAATCCAATCTGAAGTAGAAATCTTCAAAAATTCCAAAAAATTAAAACTGGTCAAAATCGTCCTTTCTCGCCAGGGCAAGGAATTTGTTCTTCAGTTTCTCACCGGGGCGAGAAACTCCAGAGAGGTGTAGGCCGGGGCGAAGCGCTGGGGCGAAAACGAGCAGAGGCTTCCTCGAATTTTCGTCGGGGCGAGAATCTCAAATTTTCCATTTTTCGTCTTTTTTCCACTTTTAACACTGATTTTTCATCTTTTCCACTTTTGACTCTGATTTCCTGAAATCAATAGACAACCTAATAAGTGCATATACACAATAAAACATGTAATAAACTAAATATATAGGAATGAAAATAAATGAGTATCATGCACTTATCAAATTCCCCCACACTTAGTCTTTACACGTCCTCGTGTAAACTAAAACAAAGGTTATATTGAAATCATTTGAATTCTATTCAAACAAACTTCCAAAGGTTCAAATTCAATTACCCTCCATATATGAACATTAACACCCATCAACAGAAATTTGACCAATACTGTAGCAATCAACTAACAACAATAATCCCATTATTCCCCACTGAACATCTCTAAATCAAATTGAAATCACATAAGCATCTCCTATGATTTACACAGACACTCAACTTAGTTCATATGGAATAATAACTGTGCACACTGACTCAAACCCAGAACATGTTTTTTTTTCTCTTCAACTTTTCATTTTTTTTCTTCATTCCGGTGAATGCATTTTATGCTCCATTTCACCCCTTTCATTCTTTTCTTAAGTGAGTGCATTTTATGCTCCATCTCACTTTTTTTCTCACCAACAAGTGCGTTGTACGCTCTATCTCGTTACATGTGTTTATGGACGAGTGCGTTTTACGCTCCATCTCAACCCACCACATGTTTTTCTTTTGAGACAATTTTTTTTTTCAGTTTTTTTTTTCAATTTCCAATTTTTTTCCACATGATCCTGCAAATAAGATAAGTAGTTAAACAGCTCTAAATCATGAAATCAACGCACAAAGTCAACCCCACAGATAACTCAATCAAGTAAATATATATGTCATACTCATGTACTCATGCAATACTAACTCAATCTAAATCAGTCAACTATAGGTCCTAACTCAATTATCATCATTTACCAATTAATTCAGCATTAAACAAATTCTATCAATGGCACCAATACTCATCTTAAAACCAAAAACCTTTGAAAACTTGACCGTTTAACAAGCAAAAATTTCAAGATTTTTTCAAAACAACTCATATTTTCAAACTTACAACTCAGATTTTCAAACTTAGAGCAAACCTACCCTATACTAACCTAAACCTAAATCCCTCCCCCACACTAAAACCTTACATTGTCCCCAATGTAAGACAATCATGAAAAGACGAGATAACTAAACAAAATGCAACTAAAAAATAAAAGGGATAGAAAAGCAAATCTGAAATCTTGGGTTGCCTTCCAACCAGCGCATTTGGTTAACGTCGTTAGCCCGACATCGATTCTCCTCAATCGCTCATAGCTCGGATCCACTAGGTCTATCAACTCCACATTCTCCATCAAAAATCCTTCACGGAATGGTTTCAGCCTATGTCCATTAACCTTGAATACTTTCCTTGTCTTTGGATTTTGTATATCTATAGCACCATGAGAAAACACATTAGTAATAACAAATGGACCTTCCCAACGAGAGCGCAACTTACCTGGAAATAACTTCAGCCTCGAATTAAATAGGAGAACTTGTTGCCCAACAATGAAATTATTGCTTAAAATCTGCTTGTTGTGGAAGACCTTTGTTTTGTTCTTGTAAACTCTAGAACTCTCATATGCTTCATTCCTCATCTCTTCTAGTTCTTATAGCTGAAATTTCCTATGCATCCTCGCTTCATCCAAACTCATATTACATTGCTTGATCGCCCAAAAAGCTCTGTGTTCCAACTCCATGGGTAAATGACATGGCTTCCTAAAAACCAATCTATACGGAGACATACCAATGAGGGTTTTGTATGCAGTTCTATACGCCTACAATGCATCTTCTAACCGAAGACTCTAATCTTTTCTGCTTGGCTTGACAACTTTCTCCAAAATAGATTTTACTTCTCGGTTGGATACTTCAGCCTGGCCATTGCTTTGTGGATGATAAGATGTAGAAATCTTATGCAAAACATTATATTTCCTGAAAAGTGCAGCTAGCATCCTGTTGAAAAAGCGAGTTCCTCTATCGCTGATAATAGATCTAGGAGTTCCAAATCTGACAAATATGTTAGTTTTAACAAAATCTGCAACAACTTTAGAATCATCAGTCCTGGTGGTTTTAGCTTCCACCCATTTAGAAATATAATCAATAGCCAAGAGAATGTAAACATTACCATGAGAAACAGGAAAAGGTCCCATGAAATTAACACCCCAAACATCAAAAATCTCAACAATTAAAATGGGAGTTTGTGGCATTTGATTTTTATGTGATATGTTACCTGTTCTTTGACAATTCTCGCATGATTTACAAAATAGATATGAGTCCTTAAAAATTATTGGCCAATAAAAGCCACTTTCTAAAACCTTATGAGCAGTCCGTTTGGGTCCAAAATGACCTCCACAAGCATAGGAATGACAAAAGGTTAGAATAAACATTGTTTTAATATTAGGCACACATCTACGGATTATCTGGTTAGCACAAAATTTTCACAGATATGGATTATCCTTATAATTAAACATAATGTCATCACTCCTAAGCTTATCCTTTTGGTTTTTAGAAAAGTCATTGGGAATATATGCACTTGCTAAATAATTGACAATGTTCACATACCAAGGCAATTCTTCTTGAATAGAAAAGAGATGCTCATCTGGAAAAGAATCATATAATGGTAATCCCTCCTCATCTCTCAGTAACCTTCTCAAATGATCTACTACCAAGTTATCTACTCCCTTCTTATCCTTGATTTCCAAGTCAAATTCCTGCAACATCAGAATCCATTTGATAATCCTGGGTTTAGAGTCCTTCTTAGTTAACAAATACCTGAGAGCTGCATGGTCAGAATAAACTATAACTTTAGTGCCAAGCAAATAAGATCGAAATTTATCTAAAGCAAAAATAACAGATAAAAGTTCTTTTTCTATTGTCCAGTAGTTAATCTGAGCTGCATTCAACGTTCTAAAGGCATAATAGATGGCATAGACAACTTGTCAACTCTTTGGCCCAAAACAGCTCCGACTACATAGGTGCTGGCATCGCACATTATTTCAAAGGGAAGACTGCAATTTGGCGGTTGAATCACAGGTGCGGAGGTCAAGAGGCTCTTTAACTTGTCAAATGCCTCCTTGCACGTTTCAACTCCACATCTTTTTGCAATAACTTACATAATGGCAGAGCTATTTTAGAGAAGTCCTTGATAAATCTCAGATAAAAACCTGCATGTCCAAGAAAAGAGCGAATCTCCCCCACACTGGTGGGGTAAGGCAAAGCAGACACAATATTTATCTTAGCTCTATCAACTTCTAAACCTTTAGCTGACACAACATGACCAAGCACTATATCCTGTTCTACCATAAAGTGACACTTTTCCCAATTAAGAATAAGGTTAGTTTCCAAGCATCTATCTAGCACACGAGTTAGATTATCCAAGCACAAATCCAAAGAATCACCATGTACTGTGAAATCATCCATAAGGACCTCGATGTAATTTTCTAAAAGATCAGAAAAAATGCTTACCGTGCATCGCTGGAAAGTACCGGGTGCATTGCAAAGTCCAAATGACATCCGCCGATATGCAAAGGTACCAAATGGACATGTGAATGTGGTCTTTTCCTGGTCTTCGGGTGCAATCACGATCTGATTATAGCCTGAAAAACCATCTAAAAAGCAATAATAAGTATGCCCCGCTAATCTTTCTAGCATTTGATCAATAAAAGGAAGAGGAAAGTGGTCTTTTCTAGTTACATCATTTAATTTCCTGCAGTCAATACACACTCTCCATCCTGTTTGTATCCGTGTGGGCACTAACTCATTACTGTCATTCGTGATGACAGTTATTCGAGACTTCTTCGGAACTACCTGTACTGGACTCACCCACTGGCTGTTAGAGATGGGGTAGATTGTACCTGCATCAAGTAATTTTATAACCTCTTTCTTGACTACCTCCATTATGGGTAGATTTAATCTTCATTGTGCTTCTCTTGTGGGCTTTACTCCATCATCCAAAAGAATCCTATGCATACATATCGCGAGGCTTATACCTTTGATATCTGCTATCGTCTAACCAAACATTGTAACATGGTCCCTTAGGACTCTTAACAATTTCTCTTCCTGCACTTTGGTTAGATTACTAGCAATAATCACAGGTAAAGTTTCATTGGTTCCTAAATATGCCTATTTCAAGTGAGCCGGTAAGGGTTTCAACTATAAGATTGGAGCTTGCTCCACAGATGGTAACAATTTTTTATGAGAAACAAGAAATTGAATTGACTGAACTGTATACTTATTTGTGAATTTTGGTAAAGAGTGTAATACAGCTACAACTTCCTTCAATTCCTGATTCTAGTCAAACTCTTCCTCTTTATCGATGTCCAAGTTGTTAGCGATAGCCATCTCCAAGTTTTCCCTATGTTCTTGTTCAAAAGATCCCTGTACTAAAGAATCAATGATGTCAATAGCAAAAACATGATTAACATCACTAGTGTACCTCATGGCATTATATATATTGAACTAAATTTTCTGTCCATCGAATTCCATGGTCAAAGTCCCATTGTGTACATCAATCATTGTCCTTTTCAAGAATGGCCTCCCTAACAAGATATGCGAGGGATTTGGAGATCTGTCATCTTCTATATCCACAATATAAAAATCTGCTGGAAAAATTAACTGATTCACCTATACCAAGATATCTTCAATTACCCCTTGAGGGTAAGTGTTAGTATGATCGGCAAGTTGAATGATAACACTAGTTTGTTTCAAAGGTCCTAGATTTAAAAAAGCAAATACAGATAATGGCATAACACTTATTGAAGCTTCTAGATCTAGCATGGTTTTCTCAAATCTGGTATTACCTATCTTACATGAGATTGTAAATATTGTTGGATCTTTACATTTAGGGGGCATTTTTCTTTAAAGCACTGCTGACACATTTTCCCCTACAATGATTTTTTCATCATCTTTTAATTTTCTTTTGTTAGTGCACAATTCTTTCAAAAACTTTGCATACCTGGGCACTTGTTTGATGGCATACAAAAGAGGAATATTTACCTCTACCTTATTGAAGGTTTCCAAAATTTCCTTTTCTTTTTCCTCCTTCTTTGAAGTCCTGAATGTTCTCGGTGGGAATGGCAACAGTGGAGTCTTAACTGGAGTAAATGGGGTAACAATTTCCCTCGATGTCTCAGTCTCCTCCTTAGCCTTTTCCTCTTCAATTTTCGTATTTGCTTTAGGTACTTCTAACTCTTTTCCACTCCATAGTGTAATCGCACTAGCATTCTCCCTTGGATTGACAACTGTTTGGGAGGGCAACTTTCTTGAACCTTGGGAATCTAACCTCCCCACTGTGGTGGCAAGTTGACCTATCTAATTTCTTAAGTCTTGAACAGAATTTTTCGCTTCATGCTGGAACTGCTGTGTCTGGCTCATGAATGCTTTGAACATATCTTCCAAAGATGTTCCAGAATTTGCAAGAGCTGTCTGTCTAGGTTGATATTAGGGTTGAGCTGGTTGAGAGGCTTGTGGGAACCCTTGTCTAACCGGATACACGCCTTGCGTTGGTGGCCTATTTCCTCCATAACTAAGGTTTGGGTGATCCATCCATCCTGGATTATAAGTATTTGAATATGGGTTATACTTCCGTTGAGGTTGTGCCTGATAGTTTTCCATCTAATAAGTATAAAATATGTTATGTTTTTATCTCTTAATGTCTAGTTTTTTATACTTATTTGGCACTTAATTGTACTCACTATTCTAATATTTTGATTTAGGTTGCAAATGGAGCTATTAAATGAAAAATGAGTTATTTCTGCACTTTTGGATTGTTTTGAAATCAGTCCGTCCACTTGAGGCTCCATTTTGTCCTTCGTCCAACTAATATCTCTCAAAGCTCAAAGAAGGAAAGTTGTAAATCTATTTCTTAGCTTTCTGGATCATCTTGAAATGCCTAAATCAGAGCTCGGGTGAGAAAGTTATTTTGTGCTTTTGTGAACCTTATTTCATTTTAGCACTTTTCTATCTTAATTTAAACTCGTATTGATTTTTAATTTCGCAAGGACTCTTGTTTTGTCTGGGACGATCTCAAGGTCTCGAATAAGAAATAAAGAAGTCGGGATGACGACTATAAACCAAGTGCTACTTGGGAGGCAACCCAAATTTCGCATCTCTTTCATCTAATTTTATTTCACTTGATTTTATTTTTGTTTAGTTTTATCTTTCGTGTTAGGTCATTCTACAATTCCAACGCCCCACGATTATTGACATATTTCCAGGGAAGTCCTTTGCATTTGATTTGTTAATTGTTTATATTAAGGACAATGTCAATTTTAAGTTTGGGGGTAGTATTTAGTATTTGTGTTTTTATTAGTATTTAGTATTTGTGTGTTTTTATAAAAAAAAGTGTTTTTATGTATAAAAAAATATATGAATTTTTTTTAAATAAAATAAAATTTTAGGGTTATTATTTTGTGTTTCTTGAGCATTGATTTGATTTAGAACTACGACCAATGATATAAGCCCAATTAAATAAAATGTAACTCATGAAAAATGGACAAATGTTGAGTAGTATGTGTGCTTAACTTTTTTGTTGGTTATTACATTGCTTGAATCCCTACCACATTTGAGCACTTATCTATTTGTAATGAACCAGTGATACACTTAGATAAGGCTTATATATGATCGAATGCTTGTGTGAGAGATCAATAAGCTCTAGAACTCGTTTAAACATCACTCATAGCAATGTACTCAAATTTGATTTGTTGGTCATGTGGTGAGTTGAGATGGAGCGTAAAATGCACTAACTCATAAACACATGCTTAGGGGAGATAGAGCATAAAACGCACTCACCTATATAAAATAAAAAAAAAAAAAAAATTGAAGGAAGTAATAAATCGCAAATCTTGCAGTTGGTTGAGATGAAGCGTAAGACGCACTCGCCCATAAGAGTGGACTTAGGATAAGATGGAGCATCAAATGCACTTACCTAGAGTCCATTGATCTCAAAATTTTTGAAATTTCCAATTTCTTTACATTTGCGGTGAGTGATGTACTAAGCATGTAGTTTTTTGAGTTTATTTTGATTTGTTTCATAAGGTAATGTGGTTGCATAAGTTCATCCGAGCTATTATTGATTTAGTGCAAATGGATACACACACACAAGGAAAAGATCTAAAGTGAGGTATGATTAACAAGCAAGTTAAAATCCTAGACGCTGCGAGATTTTGAAAGTTTTTCAAGAGTTATCGTTTTTGAATCTTTGAGGTCAATGTTGTAGTTCATTTTAATTTGTGGCTCAAGGTTGTCAAGTTTGTTAGTTTGATTAGTTAAATTTTTATTATAGTTTATTTTTGTTTTGCCCGAGGACGTGCAAAAGATAAGTGTGGGGGAATTTGATAAGTATAAAATATATTATGTTTTTATCTCTTAATGTCTAGTCTTTTATACTTATTTGGCACGTAATTGTACTCACTATTCTAATATTTTAATTTAGGTTGCAAATGGAGCTATTAAATAAAAAATGAGTTATTTCTGCACTTTTGGATTGTTTTAAAATCAGTCCACTTGAGGCTCCATTTTGTCCTTCGTCCAACCAATATCTCTCAAAGCTCAAAGAAGAAAAGTTGTAAATCTATTTCTTAGCTTTCCGGATCATATTGAAATGCCTAAATCAGAGCTCAGGTGAGAAAGTTATGACCATTTTACCAACGGATGTCGAAGCTGAAAATTTCAGATTGTTTGGATTTTGGACAGATTGACCTCTAGGATTCGTTTGCGATTTGAATTGTGTTAGAGTTTCCAAATCTGAATGTGGTCTTCTTGAAGTTTTTAGTGGACTTCTCAAGCTTTTCGGAATGGTATGGTGAGAAAAAATCCAAGTTCATTTGAGCCTCCAAACATTGCTTTTTTGATAGCTGGTCCGAATCCCGCATGGACTGGATTCCTGTTCGGACCAGTTGGAGTATTTGGGCCATAACTTGAGCTTCCCAACTCCGAATCAGGTGATTCAAAATCCCAAATTCATTAGAAAATCCAGTGCTACAACTTTTGTTCTTTGCCCAAGTCCAAAATCGATGGTTTGCTAATTCAAAATTGGCTTACAAGGTGCTGATCAGTTTAGTTATTAGATTTGGACTATTTGTGCATCACATGGGCACGTTTTTGGGTGCTTCTTCCTTGGTTGGCTGATGCACATGAGTATATTGGGTGTTTGATCTTGACTTATGATGATAGGTTAGCACACCATGAGTTCCTATAAATACCAAGTGAAGCTAGGCTTGTAATAAGCTAATTCACACACTAATTCACCACCAATTCATACACTAATTCCTTGTATCCATTCTCCACATTAGTTTGTTAGCATAGGAGTAGGGAGAGGAAGTAGACCTCTAGGGGGAGGCTACTCTCCTCTCCATTTTTATAGTTCAAGAGCAAGCAAGAGATCAACACTTATGGAAGCCTAGAATCGAAGCCAAAAGCTTGGAGATTGAAGATTGTGATGTGAAGTGACAGCCGGATATCAAAACATAGTTTTTCTTCTCTAAACTCTTCCTTCATTTTTGTATTCTATTATTGTTGAATATCTTGTAAATTATATTTTGCATATTTTCTATGAACTCTTCTCATTTCTTTTATTTAGTTTCAATGGGATGTTGAACTTTATTTACACTATTCATTCCTTCTTATATGAAGTTCATTCTTGATAATCCGTTTTAACTGTTGAATGTTATTTGGCTTAACTAATTTAGTTTTGCAGGATTAAATTGGTTAACTGATATCATCTGCTAAATCAAGGTACAATATTACGTGTAATTGATATTGTTCCTAATCATTAGTAGCAATTAGTGATACATGATTGTGGTCAAGCTTTTAAGTATTGCTATGATTATTGGAAGACAGGTTAAATAATCCGAGCTTGTGTGATTGTTGCTTAGAATAGTCTAATTCCTTAGATCTTAATGCTGCTGTTATATTAAATCTAGAGAGCTTGTTCTAGATTGTATAATGGTTAGAATCTTATGAAGAGCTTATTTCATTGAGTGATAATTAAGGGGGAGTTTCGGGTAGCAGAGCTTGTTGTTACCTAGGGCTATTAATTTCATTGAAAGATAAATATTGCTATGATAAGGTGATATTAATCGGAAGAACTAAAGTCTTTATTTTATTCTTATTTTGTTTCAGTTAATTAGTTAACTAAAATTCCAACCCCCCTCCCTTTGGTTTACAAATTATAAATTTAGACTAATCATTTTTCGAGTAACAAGCACCCAAAAATAAGACCTTACAGTAGAATTAAGATCTAAGGAATTAGATTATTCCAATCAACAATCACACAAGCTCAAATTATTTAACATGTCTTCCAATAATCATAGCAATACTCAAAAGCTTGACCACAATCATGTATCACTAATTGCTACCAATTATTAGGAACAATATCAATTACACGTAATATTGTCCCTTGATCTAGTAGATGATATCAGTTAACCAATTTAATCCAGCAGAAACTAAATTAGTTAAGTCAAATAACATTCAATAGTTAAAACGGATTATCAAGACTGAACTTCATATAAGAAGGAATGAATAGTGTAAATAAAGTTAAACATCCCATTGGAACTAAATAAAAGAAATGAGAAGATTTCATAGCAAATATGCAAAATATAATTTACAAGATATTCAACAATAATAGAATACAAAAATAAAGGAAGAGTTTAGCGAAGAAAAACTATGTTTTGATATCCGGCTGTCACTTCGGATCAGCATCTTCAATCTCCAAGCTTTCACCTTCAATTCTAGGCTTCCACAAGTGTTGATCTCTTGCTTGCTCTTGAACTATAAAAATAGAGAGGAGAGTAGCCTCCCCCTAGAGATCTACTTCCAAATAGATTAAATTTGCAGTTCTACCAAAATAATAACCACTGCAGAAAATAATGAGAAGAAATAACCAAGCACAAGACACCAAGATTTTTAACGTGGAAAACCCTCTATAACTAAGAGGTAAAAACCACGGGACAAACTCCAAATAATTCACTAAAATAATATGAGAGAATAAAAAGATATATTAATTTGAGTACAAACGCAAATTACTTCACCACAATAACTATGGGATGGAACCCAAATAAAATACCCTTTTATTTGAACTATCTTTCTCCCTCTATTTTTCTTAAACTTCAGCAAAAGCTTTTCCTCCCTTTTCTCACTTCTTCTCTCGGATGGTTTTCTTCTCACTTGTACACTTAAGATGCAGAATGAAGGATGAATTTATATCCTAAACAAACCTTCTCTCTCTTCCATATGTGCCGTGCTTTACTCCAATGTAACGCCCCCCCAAAATCGGGACCAACTTTATCCAAAATTAGGACTAATCTTAATCCCGACCTTGTGCGTTAATTACTATCTTAATTCAGCTTTACATCATACTATGATGAAATAATAGTTGAAAATGCGGATAATTAAAATTTTTCTATATCTTTCTATCTATTCCTTGAATCGCAACCTTTACGATTATATATCGAAGTAGATATGAGTATATACAACTCAATTCTACATTCGGATTCTTTATTATATAGTATTATCACTATATTGATTTGCTGATTTTCATGCATTCAAAACAAATATTCTTTATTTATTGAATATATCAAGGTTTACTTACCTATCAGTACACATGTCAAGAACCATCATCATGATTCAATGCAAATTTTTAAATAAAGAAAAGGTATTCCTTTGCACGCCTTCTAATCCATATCATCAGATAGCAAATAATATCGCATTGTATCCTTGACCTGCAAAAAGTTTATTTTTGCAAGATTGAGCTCGACAGCTCAGCAAATTTAACAGCTTTCATGCTTCACATAGCACATAATTTCATGCTCAATTCATATCTCATGATTATCATAATTCTAAACAATATAATTCATATGTTTAGCATATCCCATATCACATCAAGACTGAGTTCCAAAACTCAATCAATTTCAGTCATAAGTTTACTTTCACAATTCAACAAACATAAAGTATAATTTAGCATATTTGTGAAAATCTCATATAATATCAAGATCACATAACACAAAGGAGCTGAAAAACTTGCCTTGCGCGTTGATTACACTTAAGCTATCTGCGCTTCACGAATCCTACACCAATTTAAGTGTTCACATAGACTAAACATTAGTAATACAATCCATGCAACTTAGTTCACATTAACTTAATGAGATAAGTTAGTTTATAATAACTATATCTCGTTTATTAGTCAGTTAACACACCATCTATAACGTCCCAATACCTCACGAGCTTACTAAATCTTATAAAGTCTTTAGAATATTATTCTAGACTTTCCAACCAATTTTCACATTTTTCGGATTATACGACAATTTTCTGCAATTATTTCCATTTATAAAAACTATCATTTAATAGCTTCAAAATAGAAATAATAACTCCACATAATTTTATATCCTCAAAACACCATCAATATTAATCTTATATTATTATAAGATTTTACACAAAGTTTCATAATTTTTCACCATTCATAGAATTCTCTATAAATTTTCACTAATTTTTAAATTAACTTTAAATAGCTTAAACATTCAATAATTACTTCGGTTATTCAATAATTCTCCAAAACTTTCCAGTAATTCTAAAATACTATTATAGAATTTTTCATCAAGTTTATAATTTTCTACCATTCATAGAATTTTCTATGAATTTGTACTAATTTTTAAACTAACTTTAAATAGCTTAAAAATATAATAAACACTTTTGCTTTTCAATAATTCATCAAATATTTACAGAAATTCTAAAATGATGTTATAAGATTTCTGTAAATTTATTTTAGCTCAAATAATATTTTTGATAATTTTAATTATAATTTCCAAAGTGTTGAAACTTAAAACAAAATTGTAATAATTAGCTCTTTTATCCGAAAATTACGAATGTTATGCCCCTTTCACATGAAATCTAATTCTCTACAACTTTGTAGATCAAAGTTTTTCCAAATTCCATCGTTTAGACCTCCGAAATAGCAAATTACGGACTGGTGACATCATCACCGCGATGATGACGTCATCTCATCTTCAACCTCCAGCCAGCACCCTTTTTAGCAGTATTTCTAACTTTCCCAACTTGTATTTATATTACCTTCTTGACTTGATTCAACATAACTCATACATATAGAGATATTCAAAACTCATATATGTAATATTATCTTACAATTTTCAACAATTAATCCTTATAATTTAACAATATATTGTTATTGAAGCATTTATTCAAACACATAGTGTTCATAATTTTAGAAACTTGATTTCATAGCAATTTAGGCATGGCTAGCTCAGATTTCATCATTGAAATCCCTCCTTATATCTCCGCACATCAACTACTAAGCTCTTTCTTTCTAATTCAATATTTTCCATTCAATCAATGACAATATTTACGTATAAGTTTACTCAATTCTTAAAAACATAGCTAAGGTATATGAATTACCTCTTTTGTTGTTTGCTAACTCACTTAAATCCTTGCTCCAACTTGCAATTTGTTGAATTAAACTCTTCTTTTGGTCTGCACCGAGCTTAGATTCCCCTCCGTACTCAATTAATGATTTTAATTCTTAAGAAACTTGATGCTTTCTTTATAGAATTTGGATATATATATATATATATATATATATATATATATATGTATGTATATGTGTGTGTGTGTGTGTGTTTGTAATATATAAATATTAGAGAGGTTGGGTGCCAGTCTTGATATGGAACGAATGAAACATAAAAAGGAAGAGCTGAGAATGGATTTTTTTTTTATTTTACGCTTAAGCTTCATGCTCTCCTCATAATTCATCAGACACAATTTTAGCTTAGTGTCTCCCATAGGCCTTAAACAAATGACACCTCCAGCTTATATAAATGACTCATCAACAAGCATTAATTTTTGTTTTAATTCTCAGCAGATGCACTTAATATATATAACCCTTCATTGTATATTTTCATACCTTCATAATACATAATACGTTATATACATTATATTTCCAATACTAACATATAAATTACCTTACCTACATATATACGTATATACATAATACATATATACTTATTCCCATAAAAATTAAATTTAATTATACCATCTATATTGTATAATTAATTTAATTTCCTCTTTCTCTCCATAAATTGTTTTCAAACAATTTATTTATATATTAAATATATAATTTAATATATTCAATCATTTATTCAACTTTGAATTTAATTTACTAACTTGATAACAATATACATATTTTATATATTGGATCTCGTCTCATATTTTTAATTTACATCCATTTGACATAATATTATAAACTAGATCATCTCGTAAATATATTACATTTATATGTAATATACTTTTAAAAAAAAATAATAAGTTTAATTAACTCCCTCCGTACTTATCGCGTAAAACATTTAATGTATAATCATTTAATCTTTCCAATAAAAATGAAAGCTATACATTAAATAAAATAATTTATTTAATGCGATAATTTCACCATATTTCATAAATTATTTTAATTCACTAAAATTAATGTATACTTTAAGTTAGTATACATAAATTAATTACTACCTTCTTCGTCCCAAAAATGGAAATTATATATCAATTAATATAATTAATATACAATTTCTCTTTTCTTTATTTAAATAATTTAAATAATTAAATTATTCAAATACTCTATTATTTAATGTATACAATAAATTAGTATACACAAATAATTTCTTATTTCCCTTTCGTCTCACAAATTGTGTTCAACAATTTACATACATGTAATAAATATATAACAATAATATTACACCCACATTTCTTTTTCCATAAAATGGGGGTCATTAAATATATTTAATACCACCAATCTAAAATAATTTAATAATATATATTATTTTAATAACCATAATCTTACTCATCTCATTTCTTCTTAATAAATTGATTCTACAATTTATTTACATGAAATAATAAATATATAATAATAATATATTTATTACTCATAAAATCACATATTGCATAGCATTTATTCACTTATGCAATATAATATCACTTCACATATCACCAAATAAGAATTTTATTTAGTAAATTCTTATTTTAATATTTTTCTGAACATCCGGGTCATCACATTCTTCCCCTCTTTTAAGGATTTCGTCCCCGAAATCACAACACCGAACATTTCCTACTCAGTTTAAGTCTATTTTACCGCGTAGTTTTATCGTTGAATAACCTCAACTTATCGCTTAAGTTTTATATCACCCATTTCCTGTCTTTTCCTTAATCATTTATTATAGGTTTCATTTCGAAATTGTCATTAAACTCGATTATCTTTCGAGTATTATTCTTTCTGTAATCCATACACTTTCCTTCTATGATCATTGTATTCACAATCGTGATCTACTAAACTCATAAACATTCATTCGATTCATCGAATTCACGCATCGAGTTCTTTGACCAACTTTCTCTTCTAGAGATCTTTCCGAATTTATTGTACGTTTTGTACAACTTTTCTCTTCTTTCTTTATGTCATTCTTTCTCAAGAATATATCTAGACTCGTCGCATTTCACGACTACTTCTTTTCTAGGAAACATCATCCCTTCTATACTCAATTACCAGAATTGAAATTCTCCACAATTGATTTATAATTGTGAAGCAAGATGAATAACTTCAGAATTTCAAAAACAATCGCTTAAGGAAACTTTCTGTATCTTGCTAAGGATCATAAAAACCACAAACTTTCTTTTTCATGTTTTTGAAAAGGTTCTATCAAAAATTCATCTGTGAACCGTCTGGTCTTACGGGCACGTAGGTGATCAGCCTGTGTTATGCCCTGTGTTGATCTCTGCTATCTATGCCGCTATTTCGCGCAAACAGAATTTCCCAATTCAGGAATTTTCCGTGTTGATCAACACTATCTGAGTGGCCGCCGTTAGGCGCCAATTTGAACGATATACGTTCATCTGTGCCACCATCTGGTGCTCTGAAAACTTTCCCAATTAAGGGATTTTAAAAAAAATCTGGAGTCCAAACCAAAATGGTTTAGTTGGATAGCTCAAAAGCTTAATATAAGCGATATCTGAATCTGTGTCTAGCCGATTCAAATGGCATTTGACACTTCTATCTTTATCAAAACATTGAAAATCATTTTATGACGCATAGTACCACACTGTTTTACCAGTGCTTTGAGGATGCCGTCATTTTTATGACTTTATCATACTACATCATACCATAGTGGGCTGACGATCCTTAGATCACATCCAACACTAGGTTAAGCTGCATTGATGACTCCATCAATTATCATCTTCTTACCATGGCTTTAATGGTAAGTGACGATCTCATAAATACATTTTGAAGTTTTTTAAAACAAGTCTTGTCTAGCCAAAACAATTAGCTTAGATATACTCCATTAATTAATAACTTATTTAAATTATACAATTTATATTGTATAATCACATTTAATTTCCTCATTTCTTATTTTAAATTCACATCCATTTGGTATAATAAATATTATACCATTATATTTTACATGTTACATCTAATACATATATTACATATAATATATATTATATTACTTACAATATATATTACATATTACATATATTATAAAATTTAGAATAATGCAATAATTTCCACTTTATTAAAATAATTTGATATCATAAATTATTTTAATTTACTTATTACATACCCTTCCGTACGTATCGCGTAATAAATAACACACATTAAATATTACACCAAAAATCTTTTCCATAAAAATGAAAACCATGCATTAAATCAAAATAATTTATTTAATGAAATAATTTCTCTATATTAAAATAATTTAATTCCATAAATTATTTTAGATCTCTTTATTTAACGTAACGGACCAATTAAAATAATTAATATTCAATTAACTATTTTAATTTACTTATTTAATATATACAACAAATTTTGTATAATTAAATTTAATAATCTTCTTCTTTCCATAAATTGCCTTCAACAATTTATTTCTATTCATTAAATATATTACTTTAGTATATTTAACCATAATTTAAATATTATCTTAATTCACCAATTTAATTAAGTGAATTAGTTAACTTGCTCATGAAATTTAATTCATAGCGAATTCATTACAAGACTTCATAATCAAATTATATTATTTCATAATATAATTTAAATTTAATCTCCATATATAAATTACTTTCTTCACCACAAAATTTACATTATACTCCTATTAAAATAATTTAATATTATAAATTATTTTAATTTGCTCATTAACAGATACAAAAGTTTTGTATCTTTAAAGTTATTCGTCTCTTTGAATAAATTGATTCCCACAATTTATTTCAAACCAAAACAAATGTATAATAATATATTCAATTATTTTATTTTCTCTCTATAAATTGTTTTCTCACAATTTATTTAACTATAGCGAATATAATAATATACTCACTACATAAAAAAAACATGTATACATTTTACCCAATAAAATGGAGGTTATTAAATATATTTAATACCACCAATTTACTATATTAAAATAATTTAATATTATAAATTATTTTAATAATTTCCTTCATCATAAACTATACTCATCTCCTTTCTTCTTAATAAATGGATTCTACAATTTATTTACATGAAATAATAAATATATAATAATAATAGATTTTTGTTATTCACAAAAATCACATATTGCAAAGCACGTATTGACTTATGCAATATAATATCACATATCATAACACCAAATAAGAATTTTATTTATTAAATTCTTATTTTAATATTTTTCTGAAAATCCGGGTCATCACATCCAAAATAGCATGTATCATGTTTTAGTGCCAAAGAAACATGTACCATGTTTTGCTGCCAAATTTGACTTGTTAGTGGGACAAAAATTCTTAGTTTGCCTAATCTGACTTATCTCCTCATGGGTGAGGACCACAAGACAAACCCAATAATCTCCCCCTCTGAACCCATGAGATGAAGTATTCACCATGACTTCGTCACTTGGAGTCCACTCCTGTGTCAAACCCAACTCTTTGAAACCACAACATTTCGTTGTCAACTCAGTATTAGACAAAACAACACACTTCTGCAACTTGGACTGTCATAACACAACTCCCCCTACAAAAGTAAACAAATACCCCGAAGTAGACTTCTTCTCTTCGGAACCTGTTATGTCTGCTTCTGTATAACAATCTGAGACTGAATTTGCACACTAAACCACATCTCTTCACTTGGAGCTAATCCCAACGAAGCCTTGATTCAACTCAAGCTTCTTGGAATTTTCAGCTTTCTTCATGCCCGACTTTATCTCATCGGCATGGTTCATCTCGATGGGAGGATCCAACTCAAACTTGACAGATTTCTGTTTGCCAAATTCTTTCACAACCACTTTGTATCCTGGCTACGAGCTATCATTTTCCTTCTTCACTTTTGGTACCCATTTAAAGCGAAAAGTTTTCTTCTCGTGGTGCTCATGCAAGGCTTTTCTCCCGTCTCGCATGGCTTTGCACCACATCCTTTTAGACCTAGCTCCCCCATCTTCAACACCTTCCACACGTGTCTGCATCGTGTAAAGCGTGCCTACTTTCTTTCCTCTAGTCACCACTAGAGACCCTTTAGTGAGCTTCCATTGACCTTTACCAAAGGAACTGCTATAACCATTCTCATCAAGCTTACCAGTAGACATCAAACTAAGGCGGATACCAAGAACATGTCTGACTTCTCTAAGCATCAACTTGTAACCACTGTTAGTCTCTAAACAAATATCTCCAATGCCGATAACCTTGGATGCACTACCATTTCCCATCCGTACATAGCCAAAATCACCAACCTCTTATCTCTCTACATTTGGATAACTCTCTCCACCCTCTCCCGGATGGGATCCTACTCCCCTAGGATGATTCTTTGGTTTACAATAGGCAAGTATTTATAGGCAATGCTTTCCTCTCCATTAGCACACCAACATAGAAAGTTTGGTGTGTTAGCACACCGACTTAGAAAGTTTCCTGGAAAATTGGCCGTAACTCTCTAATCCGAGCTCTGATTTGGGCGTTTCAAGATGTTCCGAAAAGTTAAGAAATAGATTTACAACTTTCCTTCTTTGCGCATTGAGAGATACAAGCTGGATCAAGGACTAAATTGAGCTCCAAGGGGCTGCCATGTTAATGATAAATTCCATGCATTGATCCAAGTACCCTTTTATTTCTTTTTTCTATAAAATAAAGTAAAAAAACATAAAAGTGATACAAAAATGCATTTTATACCAATAAGATAAAAACACATAAAAAGTAATATAAATTACTCAAAAACACACAAATCATTAAGCTAAAAATACTCAATTTATAGGTATAAAATCGACTCATCACCATCGCATTAGCTTGTTGTGTGGTTTCATCTTCTTGTAATGTCGGACAAGAATTAGTACTGTGACCACACATTAAGCAAATCCCACAAACTTTTGCTGCTGGTGTATTTCCTGTAGCCATTTGTCTAACCATCACAGTCAAATTAAAAATTTGTTATTCAAGATTGCTCGTGGTCATCTCATTCACTCTTGCAAGTGCACGGTCATTCCTTGCCCCATACTGCTGAGAATTAGCAGCCATATTTGCAATTAGAGCCCTTGCAGCCTTCGGTGTTTTATCTACTAGTGCTCCTCCACTTGCAGCATCGATTATACTCCGATCCATTGGTGACAATCCCTCATAAAAGTACTGAATCAGGTGTTGATCGTCTATTTGATGGGGAGGACAATTGGAACACAATTTTTTAAATTGTTCCCAATACTCATATAGTGTCTCTCCGTTGAACTGTCAAATGTTGCATATCTCATTCCTGATGTTGGCAACTCTTGAAGCAGGAAAGTATTTCTCCAAGAGCAGCCTTTTTATGTCATTTCATGACTGTATTGACCCTGAAGGAAGATAGTACAGCCAGTCTTTTGCTAGATCCCCCAATGAGAATGGAAATGCCCTTAGCTTGATTTGATCCTCAGTTACTCCATATGGCTTCATGGTGGAGCAAACCACATGAAATTCCTTTAAGTGCTTCTACGGATCCTCACCTGTGAGACCACGAAAAGTAGACAAAAGATGAATTAGTCCCGATTTAAGTTCAAAAGCAGTAATTAAGGTAGGATATTTAATGCATAAGGGTTGTTGATTGAGATTGGGAGTGGCTAATTCTTTGAGTGTTCGATTATTATTTGGCACCTGTGACGCCCCCAAATCCTGGTCCCTACAATTGCTTACATATAAGAAATATATAATACTAATATATTTACTATACACCAAAAGCACATATTGCATAGTTCATATTCACTTATACAGTACAATCTCACTTTTCGAACTTTGGGTCTTGTATCTTAACCTTTACTTAATCATTCAAGATTTTATTAATAAATCTTATAAATTTTTGGGTTGTCACATTCACCCCATCTTCTAAGAATTTCGTCCTCGAAATTATAACGTAGTTATTTCTCTGCTCATTCTATTGATCAAAACTAGGTTTTCAACTTAACCTTTACACTTTCACCTTAAATGTCTTGCAAACAATCCTCTTTCCTCCTCTTAAGATTTCTCTTCTATTATCTCATTCTACAATAGCTACTCTCTAGGAGTTTACATTTTCCAATCATTCAGGAGTCTTCACAATTAGTCAATAACTGTGAAGCAGTATAAATAATGTGAAAAGTTAATTCAAGAAAACTTTTCAAATCGGTCTGAGGGGTCATAAAGACCCTGAACTTGTCCTGAGTTCTCAAGTATTTCTACCAGTTTCCGCGGACAAAAATTTGTACGCCAGGTGATCAGCCTGTCATACTATTGCGTTGTGCACAACGACTTTTCGGGGTTGAATCACGTTAAACAACCCTTACTGCTTTTCCTGGATTGAACCATGTTAATCAATCCGAGAAATCCCCTTTTTAGGGTTGTTCACCTCAGACTTAACATAAGATTCCGCACCAAAATAATTTGGTTTGGCATAACTTCTCAAAGAACACTTGAATTTTTATAAACATTTGTCTAGCTGAATCAAATAGCTTAGACGTATACCAATAATTCGAACATCAATCGAAATATTTGTCTAGATACTTTATTTGGCATTGCTTTTTCTTTAACTGGTTCAAAATTCTGAAAATCATTTTATGACGTCCTGATACCGTACTGTATATACAGCCCGTTTGAGGATTCCATCATTTTGTGACTTTGTCATACTACATCATACCATAATGGGCTGACGATCCTTAAATCACATCCAACACTATGTTAATCTGCATTGATGACTCCATCATCTGTCATTCTACACCAGGTTCCATGATGCATTGATGACTATTTAAAAATACATTTTGATATTTTAAATCATTTTTTTGTCTAGCCGAAACAAATAGCGTAGACTCTTCTTTAAACAGTTTAAAACCATTGAAAAATCATTTTTGGTGTTATCATGCCGTAACAGGTAACGATGTGTTAATGGTTCGAAGCCCACTTCTACACACTCGTCACTATGTGTGGAGGATAACAAAAATTCATTTTTTTAAAGGCACACTAGTGCGAATTTAGCTTGATGTCAAAAATTTCGAAATCTAGCATAGCTAGAAGATTTGGAATACCTATGCCTCCACCACCAACTTCAATTTCTCCAATGATCCATTGCTTAATAATCCTATCTATTTCTATCATCCTTAAAAGCTTACTATACTAAAAATCCTCAATTCTTCATGCACAACTTTTCTATTCCCTAATATAGTTCATCGAACATACCACACGTTATGAGTTCAGGAACTTACCATAATCATATGGGTTTAGGAACTTATCCTAGTCAGACCAAAATCGTCCATTCGCTGAGGGGTTCCACCATACGATTATGAGTCACGAACTTACCATAAGTATGAGTTTAAAGAACTCGCACCTAATCTTAATATTCTCTAACTATCAATTATAAATATGAGAAAAGAATCACCTTCTCGTCATATGTATAGTGATAGCGCGATACCAACATTGTAATGAATTATCAATATAGGAAGCTAAGTGGTTGTCAAACCAAGCACAAATTCCCCGCCCATACAAGGAATTATACAACTCAGCCACTAACATGAGTCCTCCATTGAAATCCCACATAATTCTAACTTTCCCTTTACTCAATACGAATTTCCTTTAATCCGTATCTCAACATTAATTACTCTTTCATGAGTTTACATAGTACAATTTCATAGTACAACTTTTACACAGCAATTTTGCTATAAAATTTTCAATCATTCGATTGATCATCTATCATTCCATGTCTTAATCAGATAATGTTGTGATCTTTTCTTATAATCGTGTTATATTACGATTCTTTTCTATCTTAGGATCGTTTTGTTTTACGATCTTCTTATCTTTCACTTTAATCATATATTATGATTTTATTTACGCTTTCCATCTTATAGACTTTGTCTATTTATTATCACTTTTTTATTTTATTACCAGAGTCAGGTAACTCCAGATTCTTATCTTTATAACTTTTCAAGATTATTCTTTGAATCTTATTTATCTTTTTCTTTACTTAATAATGAATTTCCAAAATTCATCTCTTAGCACTTAAACTCTATTTGAGTTTATTCCTTATCCTCCTCCCTACGGTTATAGCCTAAGGTAACCCTACCTAAGGTTTATAACCTACAGCTCTGATACCAACTTGTGACGCCCCCAAATCCGGGTCCCTACAATTGCTTACATATAATAAATATATAATACTAATATATTTACTATACACCAAAAGCACATATTGCATAGTTCATATTCACTTATACAGTATCATCTCACTTTTCGAACTTCGGGTCTTGTATCTTAACCTTTACTTAATCATTCAAGATTTTATTAACAAATCTTATAAATTTTTGGGTTGTCACAGCACCACCATCTCTTTTTCTTCCTTTAATTTAGTGGATGATGTATTTAACAGTAATTCAAGTGCTATGTTGAGTCCCGGTGATGGAACTTCGTTTGAATCTGCATTGATGCCTCGAGTTTTACGAGCTTCTTTCCTTAGCCTGCGTGCAGTTTTCTCAATTTTTGGATCAAAGTTCAAATCACCGGATTGAGAGGATCATGTCATAAACTACAATATATAAAAAAATGAAATAAAATAAAATGAATAATAAATAAAGATAAATAACACTTCCCCGGCAACGGCGCTAAAATTTAGGAGCTTGTCGTTCTACACTCCAAAATTAATACCTTACTAACACTCTACTAGCACAGAACTCAGTATAATGGCAAGCAATGATCGATCCCACAGAGAAGTGAATTAATCTTTTATCTACTCTATTATTCTAATTTATGAGGGGGTTTTGAGTTTGATTAACTACTCTAACAAAAGTAATTAAGAATAGTCGATGAATAAAAAGCTTCAGTTCTTCAGTTCAATTTCACCTTATCACAACTATGGAAAAGTCAGATTTAACAATATTTACCCTTTGATGAGATTAATAACCCTAGTTAACCGCAATCCCTAATTATCCGAAATTCTCCTTATGTGTAAATCTAATGTGACAATCGCCTCAAGAGACCCTAACTATCATATAACCTAGAACTATCAGTCTAGATTTAATATAATAGCAGCATGAAGAATTAGAGAATTAGATTATTCCAAGCAACAATTACACAATCAGGAATTATTTAACTTGCCTTCTAATAATCTTAATAATACCCAAAAGCTTGTCCATAATCAAATACTATTAATTGCTACTTATGATTAGATACAATATCGTTTGCTTAATATTATACCTTAATCTAGCAGATGATATCAATCAAATTAATTCAATTGGCCAAATCAAATCAACAGATTCAATAACTTGTAATCAGTTAAAACAGATTATCCTAATAAATCTCACGTAAGAAGGAATAAATAAATAAAACCTAATTAAACCATTAGTTATGATAAAGGTTCAATATCCCTTAGAACTGAAAATAAAAGTTTAGCCTGACATGCCTTCAATCTCCTCTAATTAGGGTTACAATTGTAGTTGTCAAGATTCTCTCATATCTAACTAAAAACATCTATTTATAGTCCTAAGATAATATCCTAAGTCTCTAAGAATTAAGAATCCAATCTTAAGTAGAAATCTTCAAAAATTCCAAAAAATCAAAGCTGGTCAAACTGGTCAAAGTTGTCCTTTCTCGCCAGAGCGATGAATTTGTTCTTCAGTTTCTCGCCGGGGCGAGAAACTCCAAAGTGGTCTGGATCGGGGCGAAGCGCTGGGGCGAAAACGGGCAGAGATTTCCTCGTTGGGGCGCGAATCTCAAATTTTCCATTTTTCATCTTTTTTCCACTTTTAACTCTGATTTTTCATCTTTTTCCACTTTTGACTCTGATTTTCCTGAAATCAATAAACAACCTAATAAGTGCATATACATAATAAAACATGTAATAATCTAAATATATAGGAATGAAAATAAATGAATATCATGCACATATCACAAGCCTTCGAGAAAGTAAAAGAAATATTAGCCTCGGTGAGAACGATGTTAGTACCACAAAAAGGGATTCTTTTACAATTGCATCACATCTACTATGAAGTTTGTAGGAGGAATGATCAAACAGGAGGTAGATGGGGAAGAAAAACCTATGTACTATAGCAGTTGAATCATTAAAGGACCAACGACCAGGTATTCGCAGTTGGAGAGATACTGCCTGGCTTTGGTATTTATCGCAAAGAAAATGCGACATTATTTTTTAACATATGAAGTGAAGCTTGCAGTGAGAACTGATCCAATCAGATACTTATTGATTAGGCCTGCGCTAGTGGGAAAGCCTACAAGGTGGATGATGATTATTTCCAAGTATAATATCAACGTCGAAAGTAATTAGATTTTAGGCTTTGGCGGACCTGCTCACTCAATTCCCAAATGGAAAATATTAACCTCCTTCTGAGGATCTTCTAGGGGAGAAGTGGAAACAATTAATGTGGTGGGCGAAGACTTGGAATGGTGGAACTTAGCTTTTGATGGGTCATCCGCAGATGGGAAAAGAGGAGCAGGTGTGGTGTTAACTCCCGAAAAAGGAAATGAGGTGGCCTTATCATATAAATTGGATTTCCCTTGCACAAATAATGAAGCAGAATACGAGGCGTTCATATTGGGATTACTGGCGGCGCTAGAATTAGGAGCCAAACATCTTAAAGTAATGGAAGATTCAAATTTGATAGTGCATCAAGTAAGAGGTCAATTCGCAGTAAATGAACCTATCTTGGCACCATACCGAACTGTGGCATAAAAGTTAATGGAAGCTTTCAGAAAGGTGGTGATCGAGTACGTGCCAAGAGGACAAAATAAACAACCTATGCATTAGATATAATAACATTCAGCGTGCATGTAGAAGGGGAAAACTTGGATATGAATGTGATCAAGAGAACGCTCCTAACCTCGGTGCTGAAATTATTCTCCACAGATATGACAGATGATTGGAGACAAGACATCTCTCATCAATTACAAATAAAGGAGGGGATAATATCACCAGTGGAGCTCTAAAAATACAACATCATTAAAGGAGTCTTATACCATAAGGAAGCGGATGGTGTATTGACGAGATGCTTAGGGAGGCGAGAAGCAAATAAATTTTTGTATCATGTGTATGACAAAAACTGCGGATTAGCAGATATTGGGTTATATCAGAGATTGCAACACCAAGGGTATTATTGGCCCGAAATAAAGAAAGAAACAGATACAGTTCAACGACAATGCCTTTTATGCCAAGAATACCCTAGGGAGGAGGAATGTGCATTCATTGACGAAATAACGGATTAACGAATCCCATATATGGAGTTTTTAGAAAGTGGTAGTCTCCTTGTCGAAAAGATGGACTCCATTACAATAAAGAGGAAAGCACTAAGATTTTACCTGCAAGATGGAAAGCTGTGTAGAAGATTGGTAATGGTGGTATCCCGAGCCTTTGTATTTGATGCTATCTTTCCCTCAAGGTCTTGAGTAGCAAACTCAACTTCTCAAAGCTTGGTCTTCAATTTTGCCATGGCATTCCCGAGAGTAAGTCATTCTCATGATGACGTGAAGTGACCTTTAAATGTAATTCAACAACACAATAACTAAAAGTAAGGAGATCCAGCGTAGCACAAAAAGGAGACATGTCGAGGCTAACGAGGAAAAGGTCATCAACCTCACAACTCAGCCTATCCAAGTCCTTTGCTCTCAAAGAATGGAAAGAAAGACTATGCATCTCAAGAACAAAGCTTGCGAGGCGATCTAGTGAGAAGAACTAAAAGGAGACCCCACAAACATGTAGTCGATCAAGAATCTGTGGGAACCGAATTAAGAGATGCTCAAGATTTTCCTGGCTTGAAGAAGAAACCTAGAAACCCCTCTAAGGAACAAGCTTTTCGATTGGTACACCCCCAAATCCGGGTCCCTAGAACCTCGGGTCTGATGCATTAAGGTACAACACATCCAATGCAATTCTTAACAATGTAAGTGTAATCTCTATTTATTACAATGCATCTCAATTTAATCCCAGGTTTTCTAACTTTTAACAAAACATCCTCTTAAAATATTTACAAATTAATATAACAACTATTCCATTAATAACATTACCTACTAAATAAATTAAATGCTTATATTCCTTAAGTATTCCTTTCCTTTGTTGTTATCAAAACCTCCACATTCCTTGGCTTTGTTGAAGGAAAAATATTTATGGCAAGGTTGAGTAACTAAGTTGCCCAACAAGTTTAACATTTATCATATAACATATAATTCACATTCTAATATGTTTCACATTTGTCATGATTCGCATTTTATACATACTTCGTATATCTCATGTTGTACATTTTATATGTGCTTTATATCTGGTACATGTTTTATAATACTCACGCTTCGCATTTATCAAATTATATAGTTCATATAGAATAATTAACTTAACTCATCAACTGAATATCAACAGTTATTATCACATTATTTCACATAATGCACATTAAAATAAATTCATAAGAATTTCACATAATATCAAAAATTGGCACATAACAAATACTGAAAAACTTGCCTCGGTCCTTTATAACTTTACGCTAATTCAAATGATCTGACTGATAATTCAATTCTCTTGAACAAATGACCAACTTTCTTTTTCTTTCCGTATGATCGGATGTCTTGACACTTTTTATGTGAATCTTTTATCAGTACCTCGTTGACTATTTTCTAGCACAATAAATCTTTCCTGCAATTTACCAAAATCATTATTCATGAAGGCCAAATATATTAATATCGCATTTCTTCATTTCTTATATCATTTTCGTGATTTACTCATTGCTTCATATATATATATATATATATATATATATATATATATATATATATATATATATATCCCTGAATTGTACAACTTTTATTTCTTGTTCATTTTTATCTACTATTCATATCGGAGTACTATTCACGACGGAGTACTATTCACGACGGAGTATTATCTTTTCTTATAAAAATTTGCCCAAATCATGAATATTAATCATATTAATATTTACATTAAATATTTATTTATTTATTTTACTTTTCTCCCTTCTTGTAATTAAACAATATGTACATAAATTAAAAAGAATAGTTAGAATCATACCCTCTAATTCTATTTTTCTATATTTTTTTCACTTTTCTTAATATGCTAATGCTCTGTTGTGGCTCTTTTTCTTTTCTCTTTCTCTCACGTCTTTCCTCCCACTCTTATTTCTGACTTCTATTTTTTTCCCTAACTCCCACATTACCCTTTTTATTTATTTCTTCCGACTCTCTCTTTCCTGACTTTGCTTTTTATTCTTTTGACAAGCAGTGTGGGTGTGTGTGTGTGTGTGTGTGTGTATATATATATATATATATATATATCAAATAGGCTAGCTAAACATTCACACATGTATATCTATACAATATATTATATCTTCACTAGCTTAATAATTTATAAAGAGAGAACTAGGTCATTACGTGTAGTTCTATAAATATTAAACCAACTTGGCTAGCTCACATGGAAAATAGGAAGGTATATATATAATACTTCCTAGCTAGCAATTGTCACAATATTCCGAGTTTAATAAAGGATGTGAGATAGAACCTATAAGAATGGGTTGAGGGAATGAATGAAATAGGTAATATAAAACCTATGTTAATGTGATACGTCGAATTATTCAACGTTAAAGATTTCGAAAAAAGATAGATGTAAACTGAGTAAGGAAGTTCGGTATTGTGATTTCGAGGACAGAATTTTTACAAGGAGGGGAGGATGTAATAGCCCCAATTTTTCTAGCAATATTATTGAGGTCAATAATTTTAAATCCGGTTGTTAAATTCTTTTGCATGATATTTTAAGCCATAAATGATTTGGGTGACTATGTGTGGTTACATAGTCCATGAGTATGCTTAAATATTAATAGACTAGCCTACTGAACCAGCCCGTCCGATTATTAAAGAGGCCCGGTCCTAAGTAATTGGGTACATGTGTAATAAACCCCTTGTAAACTTCTAAATTTGGGGTACCGAGTTTGTGTATGAGTGGCCCATTATGTGTAGTTGTTGGTGGTTTTCACAACCTATAAACTCGCGCAAGTATACGTGGTCTAACAAGTAGTATAGATAAAGTGGAGTGTCGAACCCACAAGGACAAAGTACGAAATATTCGCTCAAGTATTAAAATGTGTCTCTACGATCTTATCTAAACAATTGAATAAGAGTTGTGTGTTTTAAACTATAAGGTAAATGCAGCGAAATAGGGAAGCGAGTTATAACAAAGATAACAAACTAGGATTACAACTCCCCTAATGCCTGACCTAAGATTCCTAACTCTCCATTTAACTAACAAATCACAAGAATGGTCAACCGAGAACACAAGGTGCACATAAGCCTCCTCCGATGGTCAAATACATATCCCTTAGCTAGATAAATCACAATATTCCTATGATGAAAATAACTAGACTAAAGGTCATTAATATTAATCTCAATGGTTACACAAGGCAAATAGACATATTCCTATTCTATCATGCAGTTTATGCACTCAGTCCCTTGGGCAATGGTCAATTTTCCAATATCAATTAATACCTAAATCAATTCTTATCTCAAGTAATTGATAAATAAGCATGAAATACAACAATCCATTCAGAACATGATTCATTATATAAATATGAGAGAAATTCGTATTAAGTTAATCATTAGGTTACATTGCAATCCTAGAAATGTAATTAGTTCCTAACTATAGAACTAATTAACACAGTCATACTATTCAACATGATCAAAATTACACAAATGAATAAAGATTTGAAGTGAGAAAACTCCTTTTCGGAAGTGTTCTTGATTCAACTCCTCTCCTTTGTGTGGCTGCCTCCTTCCTTTCCTAAGTTGCAAGATTATCTCCTAAGTTTTTAGATAAGATGTCAATGAGCAGCAGCTAGGTCATTTAAGGAAGGGCAGGTGACTGGGCACCGGAGCTCGCGCTGCGGCATGGGCCTTGCGCCTTGCCTTGGCGCTGCGGCGTGAGCTCCGTGTCTTGGCCAAGATGGGCTCGTTGCAGCGCCAAACCATGAAGGAATGGTGCTGCTGCAGCGTGAGTGGCATATGAGCTGGCGTTACGGCGTGAGCTTCGTGCATTGCTGTGGTGCTGCGGCGCGGGCTCCGTGTCTTTGTCCAGCTAGGGGTCTTTTGACCCTTTTAGCCTCAATTGACCAAATCTCCCACCTGAAAATCATTAAAGCAGAAGATAATAAAAACAACATAATAATGTGCCAGAAGGTATGACAATCAAGCAATTTCTTAAGTGATAAGGAGTCCGATTCGTAGGTATAAATCTCGCTCATCAGTAGCCCACACCAATCCAAAGCTAGCAGGGTCTACTCGATCAGCCCAATAAGAAATTGGCCTTAATACACTGAGGGTTGTGATTACTGATGCAAGGTACTAAGTCACTATTTAAAATACGACCAGCCGCGCTAGGCCAATGGCCTACCATCCCCTATCTTGCGTGTAAGGGTTGAATCAACCGTTTACTATGGGCATTGGCCAATAGACTAGCACAGAAGTTAGGAATCTATTTTTTTATGGATACATATGTATATACATACACGTGATGGGACTACTCCCTAGCCAGGCCTATGACCTAGGGCTACTCTATGTTGCTTTAGTTTAAAGCAATCCCATGAGGGCAGAAATGAGTACTGGGAGTATGGGCTGGAGATGGGTTGGTAAAGCATTTTACCAACTCCCTTTCAACCAACGGGTAATCTTGTTCCCCACCAGTCCAAGAATCTGGGTAAAGACCAGTGCATGGGTAAACGTTTTTCGATAAATAAAACCCCTAACTCTCATTGCAGAGCTTGATAGATTGTTCAGCTCTATTATGGAGGGTTGAAGGAGATTATCAAGAGTGCTTTGAAAGCTCGGTAGTCAGAAAGGTTAAAGGGGAAGAAGGACTCTACAGTTGGGTAACTAGAGCAGAATAGAGAGGAAGAAACTTACTTAACTTCTTCGCTAGTAAGAGTAGAGCATCATAAGGTTACTTTCTTATTCTTCCTCAACTTGAGGGCACTATGTTGTGGAGAGAAGAAAGAAAGGTGGCTGTCGACTACTAGGAAGGGAGTCGGAGTCCAGGTGATCTAGCTTCACCATTCACTTCAGGAAGAAGGGAGGAAAAGTGCATTCACAACGAAGAGGTGAGACCCTTTTTAGTCTTCCTTGCCCAGTTAGATTTTCCTTCTGTTTGAGTCGATATAAGTTGATACAAGCATGATTAGTTGCAATGTTATAGTAATGTTAAACTCTGGAGTCGTAGAGTAGCAGTTGAGGGACTACTTATTATATATATGTGGGACTAGTTAGTGACTCAAACCAGAGTTATACTAATGGCCTTAACCATAATACATAGTTAGTAACACGAGGACCGAAGTCGTTCGGTGAGGTCCGCCACGTTATCCTGAACTCATGGACCTAAGCAACGGGGTTAGGTAACGGTAGTTAACCGACCCCAGACTGTGGAATAGTTTCTAAAGTGAGATCTAAAGTCAAACCTTTGTATGAGAGTAGTAGTCAGACCCAAACCTCTGGCTTCCCGAAGCCAGACTCAAGGCACCTCCGATCCCGAAGGGATCCCCGAACTACGAATGGTTCTGGCCTGGAGCCGAAGCTGAAACCCTATCGGCAGAGTATCGATAAGACCTCACACTGTCCCGAATCAGCTAATAGATGTCCCATTCGACATCCGTTGAGTAAGATGGCCGAACCCTTCGGCCTTTATAAAATGGATTCTACCGATGGTATTATATCCCTACCGATTGTAGAACTGTCCTAATAAACAGTTGAGTATTGGAGGGATCCATAGGACTTATGACCGAGTCCTAGTTAAACCAATGTAAGGAATGGACTATGTACGAAGGGATTATAATAGTCTAACTTGTTAAGAGAGTCAAAGATAAGTAATGGTAGAAATGCCGAAGCTGTTCCAATAAGGCTCGACGCCTTACTTCGAACCCATGAATCCAAATGAAGAGGATGCCGAAGCCATTCCGATGGCGTTCGTCACCCGACCCGAACTCAGAGTAGGTTCCTGAAGGGAACCCATAGTCGAACCCGAAGGTTCTGTTAGTTGCTAGGGGTTTGATCTAGTGTTGGACCCGAAATCGAGAATCCTTAATATCAATAATGCTCGGACCTGACTTTCGAAGTCACAACTCCAAAGCCGAAGTCCTGAGGTCATTGAGACCGAACCCAACTCCCGAAGCTTCAAAGTCAAACTTGAGTTCGTCGTATGACGTTCCCGAAGCCAAACTTCGAAATCCCGAAAAGGATACCCGATGTACGAAGGGTCCCCAATATACGACAGGTCCCGAAATGGAGCCGAACCCCTTGGCAATCGTAGAGTAAGATGAGCAGGTCTTGTAGGCCATCGTATAGTGAACTTGACAATCGGAGAGTCAACCTCTACCGATCGTAGAGCTTCATCAGACCATAGTAGAGTTTCGATAGTGATCGAAGAGTCACAGCAGAGCATTGTTAAGCTAAACCAACTAACCTTGGCATAGAGTCACCTAGTAAGTAATCATAGAGTCACCCCACTGATCGTAGAGTGACTCCATCGATGGTATTAAAGCCCTACTGATAGTAGAGCTGACATAACAGGCCGAAGGGTGTTTGATTGTCAGCAGAACAGACTGTACTAGTCTATTAAGCAAGTTTATTTAATTCATTACTTATGATTAGCTTAACTGATTAGAGGATTAATTATAATCACTGTAGGATACCTGCAGAGCTGAATCGTAAAATAAATCTGTAAGTAGCGCATCAGGCAAGTTCTTCAGTAACTTGCTCCTATGTGAAAATGTGTTTTAAACCATGTGCTTATGGTAGATAATGGATTATGTTGCTTTTGTTGAACTAGTTAGCTATATGATTGTTATTTGACTAAATACAAAGTATGAAAATTGTGAAGAATGTGTTAGCTATTCAACTTGAAGTTTGTAATATGTTGAGTGACAAGTATTATGCATATAGAGATGCGTATCCTGAGTTGTTTGAAGTATAAGTATGATACATATAGAGATGCATATCGTGGAATGCTTGAAGCATATGGAAATGCACTGACTAGAATTTTAATACATGATTAGATGTAACTTGTATGTTATGTGAAGTATGTAATGTGTAAACTGTTAGCTTTGTTAAGCCGTCGTGCTCACTCCAAATAAACAATTTTAGTTATGCACGAGATAATCGAGTCTTCCGGCAAGGACCGCGGAACGAGTAAAGCGTAATGCATATGACAGATTTTTGCGTATATTCTGGTACAACCCTTTTAGGAGTAATCCATATTGTAAATAGTGAACAATAGAATACCTGTAAATATCAAATTTGAACATTTGAATGTGTTAGATGTTGAGGATCCTATATCAGGGCAAAAACGTTGAGTTGTGAATACTTAGTTACTCATAACCGTGTAATAGAATGGGTCATAAGGTATATGATCTTATGGCGTAATAAGAAGTGTAAAGATTCTGATCCAGGAATAAAAGAAACTTCGTAAGGTTGGTTATTAAACAGAGTTATGGAGCTATTAGTTGGCAATTGATGTAAACCTTTTTAATTATTAAGGTATGTTTTGAGTTAAGGTTGTTGACCTGGGAAATTATTGTAGAATCATTTGTAATAAACACTGTATGATTATATTTTTTTGCGTTAATTTATAGAATGTGTATGAAGATGTAGTATCGTGACACACCAGGTCTGAGGTTCAAGGAACCCGAATTTGGGGGCGTTACAAGCTGACTCATATATGCATATATATATATATATATATATATATATATATATATATATATATATATATATAACTAGCTTCATACTCTCTACAACATTTGCCACTTGGTTCCATTAAATCTTTGCCACAATTCTCACACATGATTTAATTGAGATTCCTTTCCCAATTCTTATCTTACGCCAACTAGTTGCTAGTACATTCTAACAATTGATGTCTAATATCAATTAATTAATTAATTGCTAAAGTAGTGGTGGACTAGTAAATTATTTTTATACATTCATCATTACTTATATATTTATTTATACAAAATAATATTCATAAAAATTTTATTTTATTAGATAAATATTCATAAACCTAATTTTAGGTTATACAATTTTCTCGGGTATTACATTCACCCCTTCTTCTAATAATTTCGTACTCGAAATTATGGTATACTTATCTCTACTCATTTTATTCACCAGAACTAAGTTTTCAAATTAACTTTTATTTCATCATATTTGATTACATTCTCACTTTAATGGCTACTTTACTCTTTTCCTCTCTGAAGATTTCTCTTTAATCATCACATTCTACAACCACTTTTCTTTAATAAATTCACATCATCTAAGCATTCTATTTTTCAGAATAACAGAATATATTTTCAAGAATCTTCAACAATTATTCAATAATTGTGAAGCAGTATGAATGACAAAACAATAAAAGATTCCTTTTAAAAAAAAAACTTTTTATATTATGCTGAGAAGTCATAAAGACCATGAACTCTCCATAAGTGTTTAACAATCATTTAGACTGAAAAACTCTCGATAAATGTTTAATAGTTATATAGACTGAAAAACTCTCCATAAATGTTTAATAGTCATATAGACTGAAAAACTCTCCATAATTATTTAACAGTCATATAAACTAAAAAACTCTCCTCTGTATAAATATTCCCTTATAGGGTGTTCACCTCAGCTTTTCAATATTGAAATCCGCACCAAAATAATTTGGTTTGGCATAAATTCTCAAAGAATCTTTGAATTTGAAAAATATATTTTAACATTCGTCTAGCCGATTCAAATAGCTTAGACTTACATCAACAATTCGAGCATCAATCAAAATAGTTTAGCCAACTTAATTGGCATACTTTTTCATAGGTTAAGGAAAACTAAAAATTATTTTATGACATCATAATACCGCACTGTCTCGACAGTACGTTGAGAATTCCGTAATTTTATGACTTTGTCATGCTACATCATACCGTAGTGGTTTGACGATTCTATGATCACATCCAACATTAGGTTAGATTGCATTGATGACTCCATCGTATAAAATATATTTTGATATTTTTAAATCATTTTGTCTAGCCGAAACAATTAGCATAGACATATGAATATTATGACTATTAAAACTTATTGATTCAATAATTTGAATCATTATTTTTCAAAAAAACACAAAAGTGTAAATATCAGCACGATGTCAATAATTTCGAAATCTAGTATAGCTAGAAGATTTGGAATATCTATATTTTTTCATCAACTTCAAATTTTTTGCCATTCTATTATCCCTTAACAATTCTATTTGTTTACTAATGCTTGTTACACCAAGAACTTTCTTAACACGAACTTACCATAAACATGAGTTTTAAGAACTCGCACCTGACCTTAATATTCTCTATTTATCAAATATACATATGAGAAAAGATTCACTTTCTCACCATATATATAGCGAATAACGTGACACAAGATTTTAACAATTATCAACATAATAAACTAAGTGGTTGTTAAACCAAGTACAAATCCCCTGTTCATATAATGGTTTGTACAACTTAGTTACTAACATAAGTTTTCAATATAACAAATCTCTAACTTACATTTCGCTTAACATGAATTTTCTAAGTCCATACTTTATCACTTACAATTCTTTATGAGTACGTCTTTAAACATCTGCTATAGATCACTTTTCACGATTTGATAGCATTCTTTCTGCTTTTCAAAAAAAATCTTAAGATATTTTTATCATCTCTTTTCATCTAACTCCGAGTAATCTTTCTTTATTTATTTCAAAGCACATTTATTACACATACTTTTATTAATATACATCTCGTAGTACATAATACGTTGCATCTTATAACATTTACCTAACATATCCCTCTAATACCACACAAGTAGGGATTTACAAACACCTATCACATATCTTACACAAGTCGGGATTACATATATATATATATATATATATATATATATATATATTTGTCTATAAGTAGGCGTATTTATGTACGCCATCTATATCTTAACCTTCCAAACCACGCTCAACAGCTTCTTCGTGCTCCTCCTTTGTAATGATTATTACTTGTTCCCTACTGATGGTAGGTCCAACCTGATCCTCCTCCTCAAGGTAATTAGATATCATATCTTGAATGCGCCTAACCAGCTTGTTAAAGGTGTATTTCATCTTATCCATCTTTCTATTCTTTCTTCTTACTTCTTCTTCCAAATCCCGCTCATGATCCTGCGCTCTCAGCTTTTTTAAAATCTCGTCTTCCAAGTGGGCTTCTACAGCCTACTTGTCCAACCAGATTTCTTCTACATCCTCTTCTAATTTTCGTACCTTGTCTTGTAGCTCGGCATTACTGTTTATCAGTTCTGATAACAGGTTACTAGGATCCCTCGCCGTCTCCTCTTTGGGATTAGGAGTTACCATGGTTACAGGTTCTGCTGGTATCGGCTCCTCCTAAACTACTGGAATATCTATAAGTGCTTCATCTCCTGACATTTTATTTCTTTTTAAGTCTGTGACTTTCTCTCTTTTTATTTTTTCTCTTTAGCTTACTCTTTCTTTCTCTTACTTTTAACTCGGAGTATGAAGGCTTATTTATAGGGCACATCTCTGACTCGCAATTAGTTTCCTCTATTCTTTTCACCTTCCTTTGTCGGTCCCACAAAATTTCTCAGACTTATCCTCATTAACCTCAATTATTCAATTAATAGGGTTAAAACAAGGATTTACTAGATAAAACAATGGGACGTGATTCGTTTTTTGGAGAATCATTTTCAACAAAGTTACTAAAGTTTTTACTTCGTATATTTGGCTTAAAATTAGCTCATACATCACATGTGCCCCCTATTGGCCTATTTTGGCCTCTAGGGTTTATAATCTATGCCTTTGATCTCAAGATTATATCCTAAGGTACTCTTACCCTAGAACTATAATCTACTGCTCTGATACTAACCTGTAACGCCTCCAAATTAAGGTCCCTAGAACCTCGGGTTTGGTGCATTACGGTACAACACATCCAATACAATTCTTAACAACATAAGTGTAATCTCTATTTATTACAATGCATCTCAATTTAATTCCAGGTTTTTTAACCTTTGACAAAACATCCTCTTACAATATTTACAAATTAATACAACAACTATTCCATTAATAACATTACCTACTAAATAAATTAAATGCTTTTATTCCTTAAGCATTCCTTTCCTTTGTCATTATTGAAACCTCCAGATTCTTTGGCTTTGTTGAAAAAAATTTATTTATGGCAAGGTTGAGCAACTACGTTTGCCCAGTAAGTTTAACAGCTATCACATAACACATAATTCACATTCTAATGTGTTTCACATTTGTCATGATTCGCATTTTATACATACTTCATATTTCTCATGTTGTACATTTTATACATGTTTTATATCTGGTACATACTTTATAATACTCATGCTTCACATTTATCAAATTATATAGTTCATATAGAACAATTAACTTAACTTATCAACTGAATATCAACCATTATTATCACATTATTGCACATAATGCACATTAAAATAAATTCATAAGAATTTCACATAATATCAAAAATTGGCACATAACACATAATAACAATTACTGAAAAACTTGCCTTAGTCCTTTATAACTTTACGCTAATTCAAATGATCTTACTGATAATTCAATTCTCTTGAACAAATGTCAACCTTTCTTTTTTTTCCTGTATGATCGGATAATGTCTTGACACTTTTTATGTGAATCTTTATCAGTTTCTTGTTGACTATTTTCTAGCCCAATAAATCTTTCCTGTAATTTACCGAAATCATTATTCATGAAGGCCAAAAATATTAATATCGCATTTCTTCATTTCTTATATATATTATTGAATTGTACAACTTTTATTTCTTATTCATTTTATCTATTATTCATATCAAAATACTATTCACGACGGAGTACTATTCACGCCGAAGCACTATTCACGACGGAGTACTATCTTTTCTTGTCCAAATTTGCCCAAATCATGAATATTAATCATATTAATATTTACATTAAACATTTATTTATTTATTTTACTTTTCTCCCTTATTGTAATTAAACAATATGTACATGAATTAAAATGAATAGTTAGAATCATACCTTCTACTTCTATTTTTCTATATTTTTTCACTTTTCTTACTCTGCTAATGCTCCGTTGTGGCTCCTTTAATTTTCTCTCTCTCATGCCTTTCCTCCCACTCTTATTTCTGACTTCTATTTTTTTTCCTAAACTCCCACATGACCCTTTTTATTTATTTCTTCCGACCCTCTCTTTCTTGACTTTGCTTTTTATTCTTTTAACAAGTAGTGTGGGTATATATATATATATATATATATATATATATATGTGTGTGTGTGTGTGTGTGTGTGTGTATATATATTTAATAGGCTAACTGAACTTTCACACATGTATATCTATACAATATATTATATCTTCACTAGCTTAATAATTTATAAAGAGAGAACTAGCTCATTACATGTAGTTCTATAAATATTAAACCAACTTGGCTAGCTCACATGGAAAATAGGTAGGTATATATATAATACTTCCTAGCTAGCAATTGTTATGCATATCTATATATATTTTTTATAAACTAGCTAGGACACATTATGACTATATATATATATATGTATATATATATATATATAATATTTAATATCTTAACTAGCTTAAAGCTAGTAACCATGTGCAAGAATCTTCGGGTACATAACTACATATATATTCATATATGTAAACTAGAACACTTGATGTCCATATATATATATATATACATATATTATATCAACTAGCTAACTTACTCATATATGCCTATATATATTATATATAACTAGCTTCATATGTACTACAACATATGCCACTTGGTTCCATTAAATCTTTGCCACAATTCTCACACTTGATTTAATTGAGATTCCTTTCCTAATTCTTATCTTACGCCGACTAGTTACTAGTACATTCTAACAATTGATGTCTAATATCACTTAATTAACTAATCACTAAAGTAGTGGTGGACTAGCAAATTATTTTTATACATTCCTCAATACTTATATATTTATTTACACAAAATAATATTCATAAAAATTTTATTTTATTAGATAAATATTCATAAACCTAATTATATGTTATACAATTTTCTTGGGTATTACAGTTGGATTAAAAGAAGCTCTAGTAGGAGCCACTTTGGAAGCAATCATGGAATTCATTGGGATCATGGGCTTAGAAACTGTGTGTAGTTCCACGAGACCTTGACTGTTGTGTGGATAACCGAGGTCACTAAAAGGCGAGGTGGCAGAATCAAGATGAAGAGAGTCAAATAAGGTGAGCCCCTCAAGGGGTAAGGGTGTCACGCCCCGAAAATTCACCTGCTAGCTTCTTTTAGCTAGGTCAAACTTCGTGATGACTTGTACAACCTTTACATAATGCTATAGAAATCTTGACTTCTAATAATCAGAGTAAAGTGCGGAAAAGTGATAATATTATAATATCATTTGTTCATTGTTACAACATTCCCAGGTTACGTGTTCTTATTATACATAAGTCCTAAAAGACTTAAAAATAAATCTCTATTTCTCTATCCGACACTTGCAGTATTAGCAACCAGACAGTTCCCAGGAAAGAGGGGGCTTTCCGTTAAAACGGCGCACAATTAAATGACCTAACCCCTTTCCTCGTCAGAACTTTCTAGACATTGCCAATAATGTTAATCTATCATAGTTTAAAATGACTTCTACATCTTCAACTTTCTTTGTACCGCCAGAATCGTCTGGTAATTCTTCTTTAGCTGTAATTCTTTTAAGATAATTGCAAGAATGAGCATAAGAATGCCCAACAAGTCTAACATATATATATATATATATATATGAGAAGAGAATCACCTTTTCAAGATATATATATACAGAATAAGCTGATACAAGATTTCAATGATTATCAATATAGTGAACTGAGTGGTTCCCCACCCACGAATTAATGAATTAGTTCCCCGTCTCATCACCACTGCTACAATTGTATCAACAGTGTATATCGCTTCTACGATACCTCTACACTGCGACAAATGTTACCTCAGTGAGTTAGATCGGTTTCCTAACACATCTTAAACTCCTGCCCATACAAGAGAGTTGTTCAACTCAGATACTAACATGGTTTTCAATTGAAATTCAACAATCACTATCACGTTGCGCATAACAGATAACAAGCATGTTAATGCACAGGGTGCAAAAGAAACAATACTTGCATAACAATAAACTTTATAAATAAGACACGTTATTGCACGGAGTGCATTTCAACAAATAAGTAGACTTTCCTGAATATGGATAATATGTTAACGTTAATGTTTCATTCCCCGCTCAATCTTCTGAAGTGTAAGCTCTAGAACATTTATTCTCCAAGCTTTTCCTTTTCCTTGAATTATGCTAGGCTAATTAAGCATTTTAACGATTAAATCTTTTAAGTTTTATTTCGGGTATTATAACCGCTTATAAATAAGACTCCTTCTAATATACATGAAATAATTTCAGCATTATAACTGCATATAAAATGAATATTCATCAACTATATTTAAAATAAATTGAGCATTATAACTGCTTATAAAATGAATATTCGGCTATTATATTTGAAATAATTTCAGCATTATAACTGCTTATAAAATGAATATTCTTACTAAATACTTGAAGAAAATCGGACATAGTAACTGCTTATAAAAGTATATTTTCTAATATATAAGAGAAATAAATCGGACATTATAACTGCTTGAAAATAGGACTTTTGTACTATATACTTAAAATAATTTGGGCATTATAACTACTTGTAAATAGGACTTTTGTACTATATACTTAAAATAATTTGGGCATTATAACTACTTATAAAAGTATATTTTTACTAAATATATAAAGAAGAATGAAAATAATAACCACTAGAGTAATACCTCTTGTAGTTGCTAGCTTTACTTCCAATTGCGCAGCGCTTCGATGCTTAGAAAGTAATTTTTATCTCACAATATCTCTCAGAATATAAATATAGAGTGTTTTTGCTCTTGAACTGCTCTTGAAAAATAGTAAGGAATGAATGAACTGAGCTTGCTATTTATAGAAAAACCAAGTTTTGCTAATTGCACGTTAGGGGCTCGGCTTATTACACTTTGGTACCTAGGTTAATTATACTTTAGTACCTAGCAAATTCTTAGAATATTCTTCTAAGATCCTTAATGAAAATATCTTCCAAGCTCGACAATGCAGCTTGCAATTGAACCTATCTTCTAAGCTCCTCAATGAAAATATCTTCCAAGCTCGACAATGCAGCTTGCAATCTAAGCTCCTCAATGAAAATATCTTCTAAGCTCGACAATGCAGCTTGCAATTGAACCTATCTTCTAAGCTCCTTAATGAAAATATCTTCCAAGCTCGACAATGCAGCTTGCAATCTAAGCTCCTCAATGAAAATATCTTCTAAGCTCGACAGTGCAACTTGTTACTTTAATCACGACAAATCACTTTGTCATTCTTAAGCACGACAAAACAACTTGTCAAAAATAATTTGTTGGAATGCTTCTTGGTGAAATCGTGAAAAGCACGACAAATTATTTTGTCAATGTAAGCACGACTAAGCAGTTTGACCAAAAAATTTTATTTGACATAATTCATCGTTTACACTATATAATCACAAAACACCTGCTTCGAAATATCATTTCGATCTTTATTAAGCACAAAATACGAATCTCATTAGGGCTTAAGGTTTTAAACTTCTCGATACCTAATTTTAGGTTACTAAATTAACCTCTAACCATATACGATCGTATTTATAAGCCTCATAAATATTCGGGATATTACAAAGGGCATATCCTTCATCATATCAGCCTGAAAAGAGAAATGAAATGACATAATAAATTGTGAAGAAAGGAAGGAAAACTTAAAAGACAAATCTATATCAACTAAGGAGAATACTCACAAGGTACCCGACCGAAAAGATGTCGCGCGTGTGACCCTATAGAAAGTAGAACATTGGTTGCCCCACCCAAAAAACTAGCAACTGTATTTTCCCTGTCAGGTGAGATCTCGGCAGAATCCTTCTCGGGAGGATGGAAATCAACAATAGGTTCTAAAGAATTCTCCCTCAAGGGAGGAGGATTCGCTGTAATAATATCATCACCATGGGTGTCATCGGTACCCTCAAGATTGTCATGAGAAAATGTTGTATGTGGATGTGAAGATGGAGCTGTACTATCCACAGCAGGACCCGAGCCCACATCAGACAAGGAATCATCAATGTTAAGGAAGACACAATCATCATATGGAGAAGTAGGCTTGATAGCAAGCATGGTAGGTCGTTGAGGCTCACAAGTAGTGGAACCTGCCACCTCATTCGTAGTACTCCTAAGAAATCTAATGGGAACGTCGTCGTCATCATCATCATCGTCGTCATCTCCTTCATCATCAGCCTCAAAAATTTTAAAAATAAGGCAGTAATGACATGAGAAAACATAAAGGTGATCATGACAATATTAAAAGAGACAAATAAAAATAACATAAAGCTTACCACAAGTTTTTTGCGTCTCTTAACCGGAACCTCAGCTGCCAGTATACTAGAATCAACATCATCATATGGGCGCTTTGATAAGGACTTCAAGATAAGAATGGTCCCATTCATCGTCCGCTTGATGACATTATGGTCAGTTGGACCCATGACAAGACCTACAGGGGGAACCACCTCGGAAATAAGAATAATGGGTGCCTTTGCTCTAGAGCGAGTAACTCTCATCTCCTTGACAACATAAGATCCCTGGGGAGGAGCTCGAGGAGGTACCCGAGACGAAGTCCACGAGGGAAGACGTCTATAAATGGTAGAAATATGAACCAAAGAAGCATCTAGAGGATTCCGGAGGAGATTTTCTACTAAAGGAAGGCGAGAAAACTTGGCCATTGAGGCCTCTAACTCAAAAAATCTACTACTCATCGGTCAACTTTTTCAACGAGTGTTTAACTTAGGAGAACATAACAACTTGGTCCATTAGAGATGTTTAGGAGGAAAAATTGGCAACGAGCAGATGATAGTATTATCTTGCCACATTTTGAGATTCACAAGCTAGAGGTTGCACTCGCTAATAGCATAACGTCCCTCCCAATAAGCATCAGGAATGAAAAAGTGGAGAGGGTCATAGTGAGCAATCGGTAGTCTAGGATGCTCCCATACAAATGAGCTGGAAATAGGGAAAAAGTTATCAAGTGCCCTCTCATAATTCTTGTGGCAAGAATAGCCGAAAGGTTAGTGCTAATCGAAGTCGAACTGTCGAATCACTCTTTGAGGTGAGTAAAGGACGGTGTCGAACTCATTATCCTCAACAAAGTAGGGAAACTCAGCTACTCGATTAAAAAGGAACCAAGACCAAGAGAGTGATGACCCTTGCAAACCGTCGACGCTCGAGAAGGAACAGAATTCTTTCCTATAGAAATGAGGAAGAAGACCACCCTCTAGGACTATGGTGTAAGGACGAACAATAAAATATGAGAAATCGTCGATGTAGAGCCACAAGTCCGAAGAAGCCCTATGATCAATCCAACGAGAGGTACGAGTAACAACATTTGGTGATGTGAATGGTGGTGGAAGTTTCTTCTTCTTCTTGGAGAAGTACAATGAGGTAGAATGGCCTCGAAAGCATTTGAAAAAGAAGATATAAAGAAAAGAGCCTGAGATCAAGTAATTCACGTCGTACCTAAACAAATGGAGAAATATTGATAAGTGGAAGGAAAATGCATTATGAAACTATAATTATTACGAGAACGAATAAAGTTTGAAATGGATACCTTCCAACAGATTACTTTATAGCAAGGATAACTCCGTCCAAACGGTAATACAAAGTCCCCAAAAAGAGAAGAGCAAGGGGAAATGCAAACCACGAGCTAACAGAGCTACTAAGCTGAACATGTGGGGTGATGGACCATCTACTGGTGAGCTAGGGAAAATAAAGCGAGATAGTCACATGGTTAAGTAGGCAGCTAGTAGGAAAGGGCAATGTTCTCTACAAAGAGCGAGAACTGACTCGCTATAAATGAAACTATCCCAATAACCCAACTTATAATCTCAAAAGAAATAGCATACCTTGGAAAAACCATGATGTCTTTTGTCAATTGGGACTCGCGAATTCAGGAAGGAGCTTGTCACCATGAAGCCGCGAGGTATAGCTGCAGGCTTGGTTGAAAGCTTTTGATAAATATATCACACACTTCGCATCCCTAGAAAACAAACTAGACGGACCATATGAAAAGAGGCGACAACAGGAAGGCTACAAGATACAAATCAGAATAAGTGTATAGCTTAAAAGAGAAGTAAAATTCATAAAATATAGAATGAAAAAAGAAATTTACAGGTAGATGACATAAATGTCCTCTAGAGTATGGGTGAATTCCCTTCAAGTAGTAACAAAGGTGCAGGTAGGAGAACACCAATGAGAGAGTAGCAAAGTAAAGGCATCATGGTCCTACTGAATACGAAAGTCCCGACATAGTTGAATATAACGGAGAATACCATCATCTTCAAACATCCTTAAATGTCCGGAGTTTCCAAAGATCTTATCAATCTAATGTTGTTATCCTTGGAGGTGATTACAAGAGTCGGATAGGAAGCGGACCGAGCTAAAGGGATACTCCTATTTCTCGATACACATACGGGTAATACTATCAGAATGAGAGAAACTATCCCAACATTCGTAAGCCGCAGCTTATAGAAACAGACCTTCCTTGTCAAGTGGAGGAAAGTCGAACGATCGTAGTTCTTTACACGATCTTAGAAAACATCAAGGGGACCATAAAAATGAGCTTTTTCCCATTCCGCGAGGAAGAGGATTTCCTTGGCGGGTTTTGGGTCCATAAAAATCTCAACAAAATTAGCCTGCAACAATAGACACCTAATATGAGAACTCTATATGGAAAGAAAAGAAAAAGAAAGCATTTGAAATTAAGTGATTACCATGATAAAATGAGAAGTGGTAAATCCCGACTCCAAATAATGAGTTTATCTTAAGTATGATCGCTCTTTGAGAATATCTGGCAGAAAAGAGGTCTGAATCTCAAATGAGAAGACTTAGCCCGGAAAAGAGAGATCAATGACACTTAAAAAGACGAAAAAACAAATGAGCAAGAGATAAAAAAAACCTAGGGTTCGGCCACCCTAGGGTTCGACCCCTTAAGGTTTGGCCACCTAGGGTGGTCCCACCTTCGTACCTTGGCTCTCTCGTGGTTCGTTGTTTTATAGTTAAAACAGAAACCCGCTTTGTGTTCTCAAAAGTATAATCTTTCTTTGGAAATATCTGAGGGAAAAAACCAAGATATAATCAAGCTGACGAAACTTGGAAAAGAAAGATCAAAATTACCTAAAAGAAGAAAAAACAAGCAAGAAAGAATCTAAGCTTAAGAAGTCATCCCAATAAAATGAGTAGAAAATACTGAAAATATAGGAAGAGACCAAATCCCCCTAGGGCTCAGCCACCTATGGGGTTGTCCCCTCTTACCTTTTGACTCCCTCTAGTTTGTTGATTGATTGTCCGGAATGGATATTTCTTCGTTATGAAAAAAATGTAATCCTTCTTTGAGAATATTCGGAGAAAAAACCAAAATCCAATTAAATTGCCAAAATCCAATTAAGGTAAAGTGGCCCGAAAAAGAAAGATTGGAGTCGCTTGAAAAGAAGTAGAAGAAGCAATAAAAAGGAATCCAAACATAAGAAACCATACGAGTAAACAAGAGAAGGAGAAGGAGAATAAAAAAATTTGAGGAGGCCATGAAGCCCCCTAGGTTTTGGCCTCCTTAATGTTGGCCACCTATGGTTCGGTCACCTAGGGGAGAGGTCCTTCCTAACCTTTTATTCTCCCCAGCTTGTTGAATGCTCATTGATTTTTGATGTCTCTTCGTTAAAGAAAGAAAAAAAATTGAGGAAGAGAGAAATTTTAAGAGAAAACTAAAAGAACGAAAGAATATTAGTAGTATGGGATATATATATATATATATATATATATATATAGTGTACCAAGTATGCTTACAAGAGTTACATAAATAAATATTCAATTCCTAAAATTGGAAGGATTCGATTTAATTTCTAAGATAAGATTTGATTTGATAAGATCTTATTTTATTTGGTAATATCTAATTTTCCATATTTGATTTGATTCATCTTGATTTAGTTTCTAGAAAATTATGAAAACAAAGAGATTGAGCAAAATTTGAACGATTTGCTGGAGATTATACAAGGCATCCTAGGAGAGCCCCCTTAAGGCTTGATCCCTTAGGCTTGCAAGATTAAGATCTGGAGATTGTTCAAAAAATTAAAGCATGACTCAAAGACTTGAAATATTAAGCATGATCGTCACTCAAAAGGTGCGACTTACATGTAGGGGCCAAAATATGGGCGCAAGTACAAATTAGGGTTCACATGTGACCTAAAGAATTGAATGAGAGATGAAACAAGACGGAAATAAATGAACAAGATGAGTAATAAATGAACAAAAGGGGGAACACCTAGGGTTTCAGTCCCCTAGGGATCGACCCCCTTAGGGTTAGACCACCCTTAGGTGGTCCCACCTCGAGACAAATTTCAACAACGATTTTTCCGATTGAACTTGATTTGAACTACAGGAACAAAATAAGAAAGACGAACGGAGAAGGAACAAGAAAGTTGAGGTGCCCCAAGGTACCCTAGGATTTGGCCACCCTAGGGTTCGATCTCCTAGGGGACACACCGTTTTATACTCTCGAATGTCGTGTTGGACAAGCTTTGAGCGATGCAATGACAAAATAACGAATTCGAACTAAGGAAAGAAGCAAGGAGACTTGTAAGGGTCTAGGACTGGTTTTTCTTGAATCCTCCATGACAAGAGAAGCTTCTTGCAGGACCAAGAATTAAGAGAATATGATGAAAATTGAGCAAGAAAGGCTAAGACAAACTAAGAGGATCGAAGGAGGCCACCCTGGGGTTCAGCTCCTAGGGCATAGCCTCCCCAAATTCGTGATGAGCTCCTCTGAAGTTTCTGATGATGCGATTGAACGACATGATGTTTAAATAAAGAAAGAAGAACAGAAAGGCATGGATTGATCAACAAATACTTTGAAATACGAGACTTGAGAGATGCCTCCATAAGTCCCGAGACAGAAGGCTTATGAAGGCAACTCGTTTTGGAAAATAGTTAAAGGATTGGATTGACGACTAAAAGGATAGGACGATTTGCGCCTTACTCAGGTAACTAAGGGTATTTCTGGAATTTCTCCTAAGGTCACATGTCAGACACATGATCACTTTTCAGGAAACTCTATAAATACTCCCTCCATTTCAATAGAAGGGACTTTTGATTCTCTCTAGAGCCAAGACACCTAAGAAAGCTCTTTCTTCTTAAGAGTTCAGCCACGTGTTGCTAGAGTAATTGTCTACATGTTTTTCTCCCCTCTTCAACTCTTCAATCATTTTTGTACTCTTCGTGGATTTCTCTCCTCCTCAGCTCACATGAAACCTTAACCCGAGTAAGGCATAATTTTCTTGCCTACACCTATTTAATATCGGCATAAATTAAGATTATCGATAATGTCATGGTAATAATTATGTGTCGCTGAAAGTTCAAAGTGTCATTAAAATAAGAGTTAAAGTGTCACTAAACACATATTTATTTTGATAATATAATTAATGCTCTAACATTATCCATCGCCAAAATTTATTATCATATATAACAACAAACAATTACTAAAATAGCATAAAGTATTTAATATACTCTCATTTTACTCATCACACCTAATTAAGCCCATAACTCTTTCAAATTTCAAACGGCTAAATAGTTTAAAACCTTAAATTACTAAAATCCATTTTAATTTTGTCTCAAACTTTAAATTACTAAAATCCATTTCAAATTTTTCTCTTTATTTCCAAATTACTAAAAACCCATAAAACAATATTAACCCTAAAATCCATTACTCATATTTCATAGGCCCATTTTAGTCACTCAAATTTTAACGGCTAAATAGCGCAAAACCTCATAATCAAATTACCAAAACCCATTTCGGATTTGTCTCCATAATTATCAAATTACTAAAAAACCAATAAATAGTATTCATCCGAAAATCCTTTCCTCATCAAACTTAGATTATTTCCAATCAGCCTCGTTCAATTCAGAAAATCCCCATACGGTCCCCACCGATGGCTCCTTCCAGCTCGCCACATTTCCAAACGCCGCCGCCGCCGCAGCTCCCTGCCCTCCGTCATATGGAGGCGCCCCACCGCCGCTATCTGACGTCCTTTCCACCGTCGAAGAAGTTCAAGTCTATCGTGAATATCATGAAGGTCGCCAAGTACGCGGTGGTCGACGTCGGCGCCGACTACTACGACCAGGTGGCGTGCGAGCAATGCGGGTCGGGCGAGCTAGACGAGGAGATGCTCCTTTGTGACAGATGTAGTAAGGGATTTCACATGATTTGTAACTGGCCAATTGTGGTTCGAGTACCTATTAGCTCTTGGTATTGACAAAACTACTTCGATGAGAGTCCCCTCAAACGTACGATTTTTTATATTTATTTGTTATTTTATCAAGCGATTATTTTGATTTGATTTATTTTTAAATTAAGAATTTTTGAGCTGTGTGTATGAAATGGGGAATTAAAGAATGTATGTTGTTTTTTCAGGGTTTACGCAAACTAAGATTCTGGATTTCTTTCGGATCCAGAAATGTAACCATGTTTTGGTGAAATGTATATTACCCTAAGGTAATTTGTTATTCTTATATAATAATGATCATGATCAACACTGTTATTATTTTAGAGAATTACTATTTTCACAAGAAAAAAAATGTTATTTCCACGATGTCTCATGAAATTGGGACTCACTTACTATTCATGAGTTGCAAAAATATCAATTCTCATTGTAAAAATATTAATTCCCTTTTATTATGAATGTTATTATTTTACAAAATTGGTGTATATCTAATTTTTAAAGTGTTTATTTTTTTTTATAGTTAATATCTTTTATTTATTTATGTTTGTATGATAAAAAAATGCGAATGTATTTGACATCTCCAAATGGTTGGTGAAATCTTAAACTAGGGATTATATTAGGTGTGAGTTTGGATGTTACTGGCACCTCCAAATACACAACTAATCCTTCTCTATTTATAGTTTTATTATGGGAAATGTTAAATTCACAACACTTTTTGTTATTTCCATAACAAAAGTGTCGCTATAGATGTATAGCGACGATTTTAATCGTCGCTATACATCTACAGCGACACTTTTGTTGTGGAAATAATATTTTTTATTATAGATTTAACAATTCCCTTTTATTATTTGGGGACTGGGGTTTCTATAACCTGGAGAACATGTTTTATAAGCCCGAGAAAGGCAAGAAGAATGATGCTCATCTATAACCTGGGGAATTACAACGTACATGTCTTGGTGGCTGGGGCAGGTTAAAATTCTTGATAGGAATTAGAAGTTATAATAAATAATGATGCATTAAACATAGTAGGAATTTAATATGGAGTTTGGTTGATGTTAGAAGGGAAGAGTATAAGTTGGTTCTAAGAGCAGACGGATCCTAAAATCGACTCACAAACCTTTTACAAATAAGAATACACCTCTCTTTATATAAATCTTGAAGAACAATAAAAAATATTTAATTCAGAACGCCGCCAAAAAGGGGAGTCATTTCAGTACACATGGAGCCATTAGGCTTTCTGATGTCTTTATCATGTCCTTGGTGTTTCTCTTTGCTAAACTCTCCCCCTTACTCCAGCTGTTTGTTCACCAAGTAAGGTACAAAAATAGTTAATATAAGTTTTATGAATGGTTTTGTTCTTCAGTATATTTAACGAAGAGCTTTACCTTCTCACTTGGGTACTTACTTTGTCTTTACAATCTAGTTAAGTATGTAGGTAGCCGGGCTACTTTACATAATTTAACTGAACATGATTTAATAGTCATTCAATGTCGAAATAAACACTCCCACTTCTAAAGTCATATGCATTGGCTCCTGTCATTGCCTTTGAAGTTTGTAGTTCCTCTTTCATCTTTATTGTCTGAAACAATTCCCGAACCACTTCTAATCAAAGAGCCAAGACTTTGATCAATAACTTGTAAAAATATTCGGTCAAAGGAAATGGCACCTCCTTTTTAGGGAGTATTTAGAAGTTAAAAATTCATTATCCTTTGTTATCATCGATCAAGGCTGTTAGGAGAGTGGAGCTGGTAAAAGTTACTTTTAACATTGTGCGGAAACTGGCTGCCTTCATGTTTGAACATGAAAGCTCACAATTGTTAGTCTGAGCTCTCACCACTAGATGATTTGACAGTCTGAAATATGCTTATCTTGTTCGATTGTAAGGAATAAAATTCTATAATTAGAGAACTAGTTCGTGGCTAAGATGTTTTTGGAAATCTGTCTTCATTTTCTGCTCCTTTGTGCTCTGTTACGCCCTTTTCTATGAATTCTTTGATACTTTGTTGGTACTCTTAAACCTTCATGGCCATATTATATGTTACATATTTCCTCTTCTTTGAACAATTAATGCTATAATGGACGTATGCTAGAAGTTTAGCTCTCAAGTTTCTGTGCCGTGTTTGAGTGGTAAAATGGTGATATTTTTCTCATATAGAACACTCAATTTTCCAGTTAAAAGACGTCATAGCTTTATTCTCTCACGTTTTCTCGCGCTTTATGAAGCCATATATTTCCTTGTTATTGTTCTTGTTCTTTAGTTTTATTCCTTATTGGTGCTTTGTTCAGATCTGAAGCCTTTATGTACAGTGGCGGAACCAAAATAATTTTCTAGGGGAGTCAAAATTCATCACGAAAAATTATTTTCCGTATAAAGACAACGCCATTTTCTTCAATTTATCAATTGTATCTGATGTATATTCAGAAATTTTAGATTTCATCTCTAAAACCCAACAACTACAAAAATCCAGAAGCAATAAATAGTATCATAAAATACATCTTCAACAATCAAATAATAGTATAATATAAATATAAACATAAACACATAAATAGAGAGAAAGAGAGAGATGGAACTAACCAGCTTTGCTATCAAAATACCCATTAGAGTGAATCTGTTAAAGCATATGATGAAACTGAGGAACCATCAAGAACCAAATTCTTGTCAGATTGGTTTGAACAGTGAAAAAGGGAACCAGAAAAATTTAATAGCCAAAAACTATGATTTGAGGAGGGTATATGGATTTATTTAGAACCCAGATCAAGAAAGTTGATACCCTTGTGATAATGCAGTAATTTGAGAGTTGAGACTTGAGAGCCAAGAGGGTCAGCAGAGGTGAGAGGCAAAGAGGGCAGAGGAGGCGGACAGAAGACTGGAAGGGAAAGAAAAGGGTTTTATTTTTATTTTTTAAACTTACTAAATGAAACGATACCGTTTCATTTAGTAAGTTTAAAAAAAAACCTAATTTTTGGTTGTTTGCCTGTTGCTGTGTTGCAGAAGAAGGCGTGAGGCGATGAGGGTCATGAGCGACTGAGCGGCGAGGCGGCAGGCGGCAGGCGGCGCAAAGGTAGGGCAGCAAGCCAGATGCAAATCTACAGGATACCGAGAGTCACCGGAATACCAGGGTCAAGTGCCCCCTCGACCCCCCTGGTTCTGCCCTTGTTTATGTGCATTGATAATGAAGTATCGGCTACTTTACTTTTCTTAGATAAGCCAATGCCATATGTTTATTGTTTTCATCCTCATATCTATTAAATTTTTTCCAATCTAGTGCTACCTGCTTGTTAGATGGCTAATTCTCCTACTTTCTCTCTCAGTTGCTCTGGACATAGTTTAAGACCAATAACTAATGTGTACTTTCTCATTTATAAACATTTTTGATCCTCTTCATTTTATCTACTCTTTTAAAACCAGTCCTGTTAAGCAGGGGCAGTAATCATATATAGAAATGACATGAAGTTTCTGATTAGAGACCGCTCTTTGGAAATTACCTGTCATTTATGTAATCAATATTTGTGTGCAACATAGGTTAAAACCTTGATTTCTCACTATCCTTTTTCCCCTTCTTGACTAAATTCTAGTTGCTGTAAAGCGACGAAAACGTGTTGGTTTACTAGTCGTACAAAAAATAGCAAGAATTTTGTTGCCATATACTCCAAGCAAAGATTCTGCACGGCGGCTGCAGCAAATGGGATCTCTGGCTTTAGCCCTAACATCACTAAAACTAGTATTTAGTGACGAGCTCACTTACACACGTGGCATGGCTCCTAAATCTGCCAACCAAGCTAAGTTAAAATGTGGTGGCATGCAGGTATGGATTTGAAACATCTCAATTTCAATTGAGTTCCCTATTTAAGATCTTATGATTTGATTTAATGTATCTTATCTTCACGATTCCATATTGCTTACCCTCTTTGTTTATCTGTTAGGTTCTGTCCAAAAAGGATACAGAAACCTTGGACAAATGTAGAAATATGTACAGAAAGGGCGAATGTCCTCCCCTTATAGTAGTTTTTGATTCGTGCGAAGGGTATATAACATTTTTGTCAAACCACTATTAATACTGCAGTAGGGAATGCATATTGGATATATATATATATATATATATAATGTATTTATTATTATTTTTTTGCAGGTATACAATTGAGGCTGATGACCCGATAAAACCTATGACATTCATTGGAGAGTATATAGGAGATGTGGACTACATTAAGAATCGGGCTAATGACGATTGTGACAGCTTGATGACACTCTTTTTAGCAACAGATCCATCTGAAAGTCTTGTTATTTGCCCTGATAAACGTGGAAACATTGCTCGCTTTATCAATGGCATTAACAATCATATACCGTAAGCCTGTGAACTCTTTGTTGTTTTCAAATTCTTGATTACAATCTATTCCTCCTTTCTTCGCCTTATATCTTTCAATTATATATTCGATAAAGCTCGAGCTCCATTGACAAAAATATTACAGAATTGAGTTATTCATGTCAAGATATTGTCCAAAAATTAAGAATATTTCACTATTGCTGTTGAAGCAAATTTAATATGCAAGGAAGGTAGGAAGAAGCAGAACCTCAAATGCGTGAGGTACAACATAAATGGTGAATCCCGGGTCATGTTGGTCACTATTCGTGCTATTGCCAAGGGAGAGAGGTTGTATTACGACTATAACGGATATGAGGATGCAAACCTAATGCATCATTTCGTCTGAGATTCAACGATTTAACGGCTTTTATCCCCTTGCATGGCTTCACCCTGTTGTTGCAGAGGTAACAAATTAGTTTTCTTTATTTATGAACCATTAATTGTAATTTGTAATTTATCGTGTACTGCTGCTTATTAAGTGGCCATGAGGGCATAGGGTGGCTGAAAGAGAATTTTCCTTATTTTTAAATATGTAAAAGAAAATGTTTCCCAAATCTTAGTTAGATCACAGTATTTTATGCATTGCAGTTTTATAGAGTAACTTTATTTGATTTCCAATATGGCTCAACTCTTGATGAACTATGGAGGGATTTATGCTTTTTATTTATTTATTTATTTTTAATCGTCATTTAAGCATCTGGAAGTAGTGCTGTAATAATATCAACCCTTGTAATAGGGTGGAGTTGTTTGTTGCAGGGATCTTCAAGAAGTATAGGAGATTGTGTATGATTCTTGTTTATACTGATGTTTTGCTTCTTTTCTGTCTAATTCCACATTTATATTCATAGTCTTCTCTTGGATTTTATAGTGTTAAGCTGTATGATTTAATTACTACGGGATCTTATAATCTTATATGTTGTCATTTCACTAGCCTTTGCATCTAATTTTACTGATATTTCTTGTTGCTGCTACTTTCTCTCTTTTTGTGTTTTTTGTAACAGGGGAATTGCTGGAGAAAAGGTATCGACAATTATCAAAAACATAATTCCTTTTGGCCTGGTAGTTAAAAAGTTTAAGCAATTGCATGAGGAGCTTCTTTAGAGCTCCTCTGTAAGGTTTCTTGATGAACCTTTGGAGCTTATCTTAGTAACATATCACATAAGTAGGAAGAATCTTTAGTTGATTTTTAATTTACTTGAGCAGAGGAATATTTAGATATTTTGTAATGACCACGATTTTCCTAGCAATATTATTGAGAACGATATATTAACCTTTGTCATTTTCATTGCATATTAATTTAAACCCATAAATGATTTGAGTAGCTATGTGTGATTACTTGATTAATTGATTTAATAGTCCGAGTATATTGGACTAGCCTTGCGTTTATTAAACAAACCCAAATAGTTATTTGTGGCCTTGTAGAGGGCTAACATTATTAATTCCACTAAAAGGTTCTAGTAATGGGTAAGTCCGCTCATTTCTTTTAAATAAGCCCAGTCCAAGTTGGGTTATATTGAGCTGGTCAGCAGCTAAGATCCAGTAGCCCAGAGGTGATGCAACCTGGCCACGTGATCTTTATTGTCGAAAGCTGACTCAAGAATTGAGGTTGTGTGCATGTATGAGGCGCTGTACCGGGCCAATGGCCTATACCTCGTGTTACGCTGATTAAAGCCTAAACCATGATTACTAGGTATGGCTGGAGAACTTGGTTGGTGGAACTTTTCACCTAAACCTGAGCAACCAACGGGTAATAATTTTCCTATAAATAGAGACCCTGTTTTTTTGAGAAAGCTTGCTGAGTTCTTCCATACAGATACTAGAGAGGGATAGTGCAGTAAAAGTAACCTTGAGAGGAAGTTCCCGCCATTCGGAGGGACGATCAAGAGTTCGAAAGCGAGAGGGTTAGCAGTCGGACATTAGAAGAGGTAAGACTCGTTCTCTTTATTTTCAGTATTTATCTTCCTTGTCCGGTCAGATTTCCTTTCACTAAGTCAGTGCTGGATGAGTCGACCATCACAAGTTGAGTCGTTACGGCGGTACCAAGCTTTGTAGTTATAGAGTAGTTGCTTTGTCTTGTATCATTGTAATACATAGTCGAAGCATGACTCGAACCCAAGTCACAGTATAGACCTTAGTTACCATACCCACACAAGATGATAAGAGTCGGATGGGGACGGCGGAGTCGTCCGGTGAGGTCCGCCACCTCACCCCGAACTCATGGACCTAAGCAACAGGGTTAGGTAATGGTAGTTACCTGACGCCAAACTGTGGAGTGGTTCTCGAAGTGGAATCTGAAGACAAACCTTTGTATGAGAACAATCATCAGACCCAAACCCCTAGTGTCAGTAATGTCTGAACCTGATCTTCGAAGTCGAAGCCTTAAAATGTCAATGAGACCTAAACGTTTGGCTTCCCGAAGCCAAACCAAACTCACGTCTGTCCCCGTAGAGTGAACTCTGCCGATCGTAGGGTTTCACTCGACCATCGCAGAGTGAGAAAGCCGAACACAAAGGTCGTAGCCTTTGGTCCGGGTTTAGTTCAATACCAGACCCGAAGCCGAATCCTCGATATTTGTAAGGCTCGGACCTGACTTCCAAAGTCGTAACCCCGAAGCCGAAGTCTTAAAGTAACCATGAGACCCAAACCTCTGGCTTCCCGAAGCCAGACCCAATGTATCCGATTCAGAAGGGATCCCCGAACTACGAAAGGTTTCGGCCTGAAGCCGAAGTCGAAGCCTTGTCGGTAGAGGGTCGGTAAGACCCAATACTGTCCCGAATCGACTAATAAGTGTACCTTGAACTGTTTCTAAATTCCAGTGGGACTGTAGAGCCCATTCGGCATCCGTTGAGTAAGATGACTGAACCCCTCGGCCTTTGTAAATGGTTTCCGCCGACGGTATTACATCCCTACCGATAGTAGAATTGTCCTAATGGGCAGAAGAGTGTGGGAGTGATCAAGAGGACAAATCGTGCAAGTCGTTCACGTCTATTTATTAAATATATTATTTCTGCATAGCTATGTCTAATCAGAGGAATGAATCATATATTGTAAGGTGCTTACCGAACAGAAACGTAGAGTAAATTGTTAAGCAACGATTCATGCAAGTTTCTAAACTTCATTCTTTTGTTGTGCAAGTTCCTTTAACTTCCACCAACTTGTGCAAATATATTGTTGTTGTGCAAGTATTATTGATAGCTAGCTCTTGATCCACTTTAAATTGAGTAAGTTTTTAATCTTGCACTTCTTTTTCAAATCTCGAACCCACATACCCCTTCATTTTGTATGACGGTTCTGATATTATGTTCCTAGTAAATTGCAAGTTCTTCAAATTAAACTTGAACTCTATTTCCCAGTATGTGCTAAGTGGTTTAATTGCTTTAAGAATTATTCCACCCCGATATCGTTGATATTCGAACACCTGTGCATTTGCTCTCGGTTCTATTATTGAACTGTACTAATACGAAGTCTTGGCTAGTCATGCACTGTCCGAAGAGAAGTCTAAGCCACTTGTTCGGCTAGGCATATGTATGATAATTCCTTTAAAAGCTATCCAAACCTATTGTTGGGATAGATTCCTAGACTGAGATGAACAACCCCATGATGGGGATGTAACCTAAGTATCTGAAAGACAATACGGAGCAGAGTTAACTGATATGCATATTCATGGATACAAGAGGATATCCCCTCGAGTACATACTCTCTAGTTGGCAACCTAATGAGGGTCAGATAATGTGGTTAATGCTTTAGCGTGTGTTCATAGTCTATCTTGGGCTGTTGGCAGTAAATAATTAATCTTCATTCTTCTCTAAACTTTGATTATATTGTTCGCTTATTTCATCAATTACTTGTGGAAACTGTTAACCTATGCTGATGTTATTCACATTCATTCATGATATATCCCTCTCATTTATTTAAAACTTGCTGAACAAACTCGTTGTTCACCTTTGCTATATCATGAAACATTTTAGTTAAGCCCGAGTGCTCGAGCAGAGATAAGGGTAAGGAGAAGATGAAGTACAAGGTTTCAGATGGGCGCGTCATCCATTATTATGTTTTATCTAGGCTTCAACCCTTTTTGTATTTCAAGCTAGTTGTTTCTTTGTATTTCGGATTCTAGCTATTTAAAGTTGTAGACCTTGGGACCCATTTTGTAAACCTTTCTAAATGATCAATATATGATTATTTATTCTGCATTTAGTTATCATATATTGTTTGAAGGTGTTTGGATGTTATGGAACATGAGCACTATGTTCGGGGTATTGGTACCTGAATTTGGGGGTGTCATAGGTTGGTATCAAAGCCTTAGGTTATGAACTTTAGGATCGTGAAACCTAAGTCATAACCTTAGTATTAAACTCATATTGAGTACGCTATGACTTGGATCGAGAAGATTCATTGAGTCTTAGGTGATTGGAGATGAGTTTTGGAAGAACTCATCGAGCCGAGGCGGTGCATGATAAAATATCTTTCATTTCATCAATGGATATGTTTATTGAGGTTTTAATGATGTATGTTGGTATGTTATAGGATGACGGAGATAGGAGAGCCGAGTTATGTAGCTGTGGAAGAGGAGTTCACGGATGTACATATGGTCTCTGAATAGTTGGTAGTTGAGCCAGCGGCACCAGTAGAGTCCGAACCCGAAGAGATAAGGACTATTTAGCCGAGTCTAAAGAACCCGTCAGAGATAGGGTGATGAGATTGGGTAGTCACGACGCCAAAGCTGAGTCCGGGGAGGACCACATCATCGCCGAAGAAATGGAAGAGGGGGAGGATTATCCTTCGCCCGAAGAGATCCCAATTGAGAACTATTTAGTAGACCAACTGGCCGATAGGAACTTGGAGCTAGAAGATAGTGCCTGAGACCTGGAAGAGAGCAGAATGTGACCCATTAGAGTATGGAAGATCAATATAAGGAGATAGCTTATCAGTTAGAAGATGAGGTGAAAGGGCTGAAGGAGCAACTCGAAGGTTATATGTATATGACTTCGGCCTAGCATGTAGTGTCACTACTTCATCAGCTAGTCGCCTGAAATACTGAGTTAAGGGAGAAGAAATAACAGGCAGAATTAGAGCTGGCAGGACTGAAGGTGGTGCACGAGGCCATGAAGGCCGATTTCAATTGGGAGATAGCAGACAAGATCCGCATAGATGAAGCATGGGTTCGGTCTGCTAGGAGGGTAGATCAACTAGAGAGAGAAGTCCAGGTCAGGACAGTTCGGATTGAATCCTTGGGCGTTGCATTGGATCTTACCGTCAGGAACCTGAGAGACCAGAGGTATTCCACCGAAGAGAGTCAGCCCAGCCGTTCGGTTCAGTGCCGATTGATGTGATGGATTAGGTACAGTAAGTCCCACTTTTGTCCATACTAGGGGCACCTTTTGTTGTAAATCCTTGTGCGAGGTTGCATGCATGGGATAGTGTTAGAACCCCATCAGCTATTTCTAATCAGAGGGGTAGTATGTTGTGAATCCCTACTTTTGTTCATTTAGGGATAGATAGCAGTTGAAAGGTTGTGCCTTTAACATTTATAGAAGTATTCCACATGTTAGGTCATATTGTACTAAAACAGTGGTATATAAATATAAATGAAGTTACTTATTTTAAATCAAACGTGTTTGATAGATGCCTATACTTTACTTTGCTTATGCTAATAAAGTGTTGCATAAGAACTCAAAACCGAAGCGATAATGTAAGGTTTTGCTTTGTGGCAGACTATGCCGCCAGGAGACAGCCAAGAAACCAAAGGATCGAAGAGTCGGTTAATAACACTCAGGGTCAAACCGACCCGATGAGAGATTTTGCCGATATGTTGGCCGAGGCCATGTAGAACAGACCCCCACTAGAAGTAGAGCAGCCAACTCAACACCTGACTATCTTTAAGGACTTTAAATTGGTAAGACCTCTAGAGTTCCGAGGAATCTTAGATCTGATCGCAGCCCAGTCATGGGTAGAAGAGATGGAAAAAGTCTTTGAGGTCGCACGAGTGGCCGAGGAGCAGAAAATCGAATTCGCTACCTTCATGATGAAGGGCGAAGCTAACTATTGGTGGAAGGCCACTAGGGGTCGTGTCGGGGAAGGAGTGATTCCATGGGAACGCTTCAAAACATTATTCTTCGAGAACTATTTTCCGGACAGTATGCAATCGAATATGGAGGTAAAGTTCGTAGAACTCAAGCAAGGGAATATGTCGGTCGCCGAATACGCGGTAAGGTTCAATGAGTTGGCCAGATTTTCACCTCACTAAGTCGATACTGAGGCCAGGAAAGTAAGGAGGGTTGAGCAAGGGCTAAAACCATGGATCTACAGCTGAGTTGCAGTATTGCAGAGTAGCACGTTTTTGACTCTGCTAGAGAGGGCGATCATCGCGGAAGGAGGAAGTGAGGCGTTAATCAAATATAACCAGGACCAGAAGAAGAACCAGGAGGGTAACAAAGGAGGTAGTAGTGGAGGTAACAATCAGAACAAGAGGAAGTGGAGTGATAGCCAAACCTCTGGAAGCAACAGGGTGGGAAAGGAGCTTAAGAAGGGGAATAAGTGTAACAACTGTGGGAAAAGTCACCCAGGTGAATGCATGAGAAGGAAAAATATTTTCTATAACTGTGGACAGTTGGGACACATTGCTTCTCAGTGCCCCAAAGGAAAGAAGGCTGGATGTTTCTCGTGTGGAGCATCGGATCATCTGAATAGGGATTATCCGAAGAGGAAGGGCGATGCAGCTAGCGGTAACCGGAACAATAACAATAACAACAACCACAACAACAACAAGCTGACCATCGGAGGGCTAGCCATTCAAGCGAACCGACCGACGACACGCACCTTTAACATGACCGTGCAGGATACGGTGAAGTCGAAAGACGTGGTGTCAAGAATTATCCCGATCAATGATACCAATGCATATGTGTTATTTGATTCGGGTGCTACCTGACCTTTTATTTCTGAAGAATTTACTAAACGATTAGACTTACCCCGCGAAAAGCTAGAAAATCCTTTGAACATAGAAGTAGCCAACCAAGCGATTATTCCCGTAGACTACATTCATAGGAATTATTGTGTTGATTTAAGAGGGTTTAAGCTTAGCGTGAACTTGATAACAATTCGTTTGGGAGAATTCGATGTGATCCTTGGGATGGATTGTTATCAAGTCATGAAGCAGTCATCGACTGTAGGAAGAAGTGCATACACCTGAAGACTTCAGATTCGTCAAAGGTCGTATTTTATGGTAGTAAATCACCGAGATAATCTTGTTGTCTGACGATGATGCAAGTAAGGAGATTGCTAAGGAAGGGTTACGTGGGATATCTGGCCCATGTGGTTGACACTCAAAGAGTAGGGGGTGAGCTGGGCCAGATACCGGTAGTAAGGGAATTTCCCAACGTCTTCCCAAAAGAATTACTAGGCTTTCCGCCGAATAGAGAAGTAGAGTTTGTGATTGACTTGGTACTAGGGACGGCACCGATATCCAAGGCGCCTTACCGAATGGCACTAGTAGAGATGAAAGAGTTGATGGTTCAATTGCATGAACTATTAGACAAGGGTTATATCAGGCCAAGCGTGTCACCATGGGGAGCGCCAGTTCTGTTCGTAAAGATGAAAGATGGATCGATGAGGCTTTGTATCGACTATCGCGAGTTGAACAAAGTTACGATTAAGAATAAGTATCTGTTGCCAAGAATAGACGATCTATTCAACCAACTCAAGGGAGCGAAATACTTTTCAAAGATTGATTTGAGAACGGGTTTCATCAACTGAAGGTGAGACAGGAAGATATCCCAAAGACCACATTCAGAACTCGTTATGGGCATTTCGAGTTTCTGGTAATGTTATTTGGATTAAGGAATGCACCAGCGGCATTCATGGATATGATGAACAGAGTGTTCAAGCAGTACTTAGACAAGTTTGTAGTCGTATTCATTGATGACATCTTGGTGTATTCAGAGTCAGAGGAGGAGCATGCGGAACATTTGAGGATTGTATTGGAGCCTCTCATAAGAGAGAAGTTGTACGCGACGTTTTCCAAGTGTGAGTTTTGGTTGCAGAGCGTAAAGTTTCTAAGTCACGTCATTGACAAGAATGGTGTTTCGGTGGATCCAGCAAAAGTAAAAGCGGTTATTAATTGGGAACAACCAAAGACACTAACGGAGATCAGGAGCTTCTTGGGATTAGCGAGATACTATCGGAGATTCATCCAAGATTTTTCAAAGATAGCATCGCCGTTGACTAATCTTACCAGAAGAGCAATTAAGTTCGTTTAGACGGAGAAATGCGAAGAAAGTTTTATGGAGCTGAAGAAGAGACTTAGTCAAGCACCGGTGTTGGCCTTACCAGATAACACTAGAGGTTTCATAGTATATAGCGATGCGTCACACAAAAGTCTTGGATGTGTACTAATGCAGCATGGCAAGGTCATTGCGTACGCGTCATGTCAGCAGAAGGATTATGAGAAGGGTTACCCGACTCATGACCTAGAGCTGGCTGCAGTAGTTTTCACCTTGAAGATTTGGAGGCACTACCTATATAGGAGAAGTGTGAGATATACACGGACCACAAAAGTTTGAGATATATCTTCACCTAGAAGGAGCTGAACATGAGGCGGCGTCGATGGTTGGAATTGATCAAAGATTATGATTGTGAGATTCTTTACCATCCGGGTAAAGCAAATGTTGTAGACGACGCCTTGAGCAGAAAAGGAAGGGAGAAGTTACTGATGCTGATAACTCAGGAAGAGTTGGTGAAAGAATTTGAACGACTGAAGTTGGAGGTGAGATATCCGATAGAGCCAGACGAAAAATTGTTTGTAGTGACAACAAGTCCGATCTTATTGGATAAAATCAAGGAGGATCAAGAAAAGGATGAAGATTGTGGTAGTATCAAGAAGCGTATTTTCGAAGGAAAAGAGCTCAAGTATAAGATAGCGCAGGGCTGCTAAGATTTGAAGGGAGGATCTAGGTACCAGTGAACCCAGAGTTAAGAGAAGAGATTCTCCAAGAAGCTCACAGTACTAGGTACTCAGTATATCCCGACAGCATAAAAATGTATCAAGATTTGGGCAGCATTTCTGGTGGCCGAATATGAAGAGAGAGGTAGTTGAATATGTTAGCCGATGTTTGACATGCCAGCAGGTTAAGGTAGAGCACCAGCGACCGAGCGGACTGCTACAACCATTGGAGATTTCGGAGTGGAAGTGGGAGCACATCATGATGGATTTCGTGGTAGGACTTCCACCAAACAAAAAGGGTTAGACGACATCTGGGTAATCGTGGATCGTCTGACCAAGTCTGCTTATTTTCTACCGATCAAGATACGGTACAATCTAGAGCAATTAGCAAAACTCTATGTGAAAGAGATCCTGTCGTGACACGGAGTGCCAGTATCTATTGTATGAGATAGATATTCGCGTTTCACGTCGAATTTCTGGAAGAGTTTGCAAGAAAGGATGGGGACACAATTGAGGTTGAGTACTGCGTATCACCCTCAAACTGATGGGCAGAGCGAACGAATAATTCAAACCTTAGAGGACATGCTCAAAGCGGTCGTAATGGACTTGAAGGGCAGTTGGGACGATGCTAGTATCGAAATGCCACCGTACGAAGCACTTTACGAAAGAAAATGTCGAACACGGTTGTGCTGGGATGAGGTTGGAGAACGAAGACTGCTAGGACTGAAAATGGTGCAACAGACAGTAGATGTCGTGAAACTGATCAGAGATCGCCTGGTAGCGGCCCAAGACCGTCAAAAGAAGTAAGCTAACCTACATCGTTAAAAGCGGGACTTCGATGTAGGTAGTTTTGTGTTCCTGAAGGTATCTCCTTAGAAAGGCAAGATTCATTATGGTAAGAAGGGTAAGTTAATCTCTAGGTTCATAGGACCGTTCGAGATTCTGATACGAGTCGGTGAAGTAGCGTACGATGTAGCATTACCTCCTAAACTTGAGCATATTCACAATGTGTTTCATATGTCAGTGTTGCGGCCATACAAACCAGACTACAAACACGTTATATCCTATGATCCAATTCAAGTCAAGAAGGACTTATCGTATGAAGAAGTTCCTATCCAGATACTCGATAGGAAGGAACAAAAGTTGAGGAATAAAAGCATTCATTCCGTTAAAGTTCTCTAGAGGAATCATGCAATTGAAAAGGCTATATGGGAGCTTGAGGAAAAGATGAGGGCGAATTATCCGCATCTTTTGAGTGACCTTGTGTTGAAATTCTGAGGACGGAATTCTTATAAGGGGGGAGGATGTAATGACCATTATTTTCCTAGCAATATTATTGAGACCAATATATTAACTTTTGTCATTTTCATTACATATTAATTTAAACCCATAAATGATTTGGGTAGCTATGTGTGATTAATTACTTGATTAATTGATTTAATAGTACAAGTATATTAGACTAGCCTTGCGTTTATTAAACAAGTCTAAATAGTTATTTGTGGCCTTGTAGAGGGCTAGCACTATTAATTCCACTAAGAGGTTCTAGTAATAGGTCAGTCTGCTCATTTCTTTTAAATAAGCCCAGTCCAAGTTGGGTTGTATTAAGCTAGTCAGCAGCTAGGATCCAGTAGCCCAGAGATGGTGCAACCCAGCCACGTGATCTTTACTGTTGAAAGCTGACTCAAGAGTTGAGGTTGCGTGCATGTATGAGGCGTTATATCGGGCCACTGGCCTACACCCTCTTGTTGCACCGATTAAAGCCTAAACCATGATTACTAGGCATGACTGGAGAACTTGGTTGGTGGAACTTTTCACCTAAACCTGAGTAACCAACGGGTAATAATTTTCCTATAAATAGAGACCCTATTTTTTTGAGAAAGCTTACTGAGTTATTCGATACAGATACTAGAGAGAGATAGTGCGATAAGAGTAACCTTGAGAGAAAGTTCCCGCCGTTCGAAAGGACGATCAAGAGTTCAAAAGCTAGAGGGTTAGCAGTCGAACATTAGAAGAGGTAAGACTCGTTCTCTTTATTCTCAACATTTATCTTCCTTGTCTAGTCAGATTTCCTTTCACTAAGTCAGTGCTAGATGAGTCAACCATCATAGGTTGAGTCATTACGGCGGTACCAAGCTTTGTAGTTATAGAGTAGTTGCTTTGTCTTGTATCATTGTAATACATAGTCGAAGCATGACTCGAACCCAAGTCACAATATAGACCTTAGTTACCGTATACAAACAAGATGATAAGAGTCAGATGGGGACGTCAGAGTCGTCCAGTGAGGTCCGCCACCTCACCACAAACTCATGGACCTAAGCAACAGGGTTAGGTAACTGTAGTTACCCGACCCCAGACTGTGGAGTGGTTCTCGAAGTGGAATCTGAAGACAAACCTTTGTATGAGAACAGTCATCAGACTCAAACCCCTAGTGTCAGTAATGACTGAACCTGATCTTTGAAGTCAAAGCCATAAAACGTCAGTGAGACCTAAACGTTTGGCTTCCCGAAGCCAAACCAAACTCACGTCCGTCCCCGTAGAGTGAACTCTACCGATCGTAGGGTTTCACTCGGTAATCACAAAGTGAGAAAGCCGAACTCAAAGGCTGTAGCCTTTGCTCCGGGTGTATTTCAATACCAGACCCGAAGCCGAATCCCTGATATCTGTAAGGTTCGGACCCGACTTCCAAAGTCGTAACCCCGATGCCAAAGTCTTAAAATAACCATGAGGCCCAAACCTCTGGCTTCCCGAAGCCAGACTCATGGCATCCGATTCCGAAGGGATCCCCGAACTACGAAAGGTTCCGACCTGGAGCCGAAGCCGAAGCCTTGTCGGTAGAGTGTCGGTAAGACCCAATACTGTAACGATCACGAATCATGTATTTGTTTATTATTATTTAAATGAATGGATTAAATTTTTATTTTTATGTGATGTGTTTTAAGGTTATTTAATAACCTGGATGATGCTAATGTATGATTTTTATGTGTTGTGTCTCGTGGGAGTGAATAAATTGATTTCGCAAAAATCGCAAAATCACTATTCACTGGGCACGTTTCGTGAGGCACTATTCATGCCAGTATATTTTTGTGTCTTTTTCAATTTCTATTAATTTCTATAAGACGTTTATGCAAAGGAATAATTTTTTCAAGTGTTGGAAATTTTATTTGAGCTGATACGTGATTTAATCCGTATCCGAAATGTATATATGGGTGTTCCGAATATTTTTACAAATCCCATAATAATTATTTTTACGCTTCTCAATATTTTATGGGAGTGCCCATTTTAATTTTGGGTAGAGTTATTTACCAAATTTGGTACAAAAAATGGGAGTATTCGGATATATTTATATGTATATTCGGTGCAAGTGGGAAGACATTTAAACCTTGGACTAATTGAAATTGGTCAAGTATGTCATGCGGCCAATGGGAGGAGGACAAGAGACCTTAGCCGGCAATGTGTGGCTTATCACACTACACAATGTATAGGATTTCCAAATATGGCAAACATCCTTCTCGGATGATTACACCCTCCCATTTCCCTGAAGCCTCAAGCCCTCAACTCATTCCTCTCAATCCTTTCCCAAGTTCCTTGTTGCTACAGAGAGTGTTAGCATAGAGAGAGAGAATAGAGAGGATACAAAGAGATAGAGAAATGTAGAGGGAGAAGGGAGAATACAAAGAAGAAAGGAGAAGAAAACTACACGGTAAGAAGAAGAGAAGAAGAAGAAGAAGAAGAAGGAGGAGGAGGAGGAGGAGCTCGGGAAGAGAAGAAGAGGGAGAAAGAAGTCCCTAGCAAGCTTCAGATCAGAATTGCGACTTTCTTTTAATGATGTTATATACATGTTATATTTACCTCATGGCCCTATAGTGAAGCCTTAGAAGTGCAGTATAAAGTTATAAATTGGACATAGAATGATTAAACAGGCTAGTTATTTATAGCATGACTAATCGTACTTTATGTTTGTCTTCCAGGGGGCACTGCCCTCTTAGACCCCCCGCCAGCTCACCTGCGAGTTGGGCAGCCGCTCGCTCCCCGATGAGCGAGACCCCCGACTGAGTAGTCGTAGTGACAATTAATGTGTTTTAATGATGTGATGTCTGTAATGAACCTAGTCCTAATGTGACTAATTGTTATGTGTATATGTATTTACATGTGTAGGATATTAAGGAACATATGTTATAATATTGTAGCAGACTCTTGAGGCAAGTTTTCTGACTTAACTCATTTATTTATTGAGCAAGTTATCGGTTAAGCAAGTTTTCTAACTTAACTCAATTTATATTTGAACAAGTTTCCTAACCCGTACAACTCTTATATATTGTGCGAGTTTCCAATGTTATATAAATTCTAAGCTTTCATAAATTATTATTGTGCAAGTATTCTTACTTTTATTCAAGATATCCAGTTATGTTGTAATGCATATTATTGAAGCTTTAAAGTTCCATATTTCATGAACTGTTGAGAAAGTTGTCTAAGCCTATTATTTCGGCTAGACTTATATTGAATTGCTTTGTTGATTTGAGAATGATTCATCAAGATATTGTTGATATTTATTGTAGCTATCCAATCACATTGTTTGACTTGGATTTTCCTTAATATAAAGCTGAGAAGAACAAACCTATTATTGGGGAATTATTTTTGGTCGGTAATACCGATTGACCCTATATGGGTGATAACTTGACGCTTAGATGTTAAATAGATGTTGTACAACATAGGGTATGATAAGCTGATCCCCTAAAGTACCCAAAGAAAAAATGTTTAGTTTATAGTTATAAAACTATTAAACCCTTTGATGAAAGAAGAAAGTTCAAAGTCATTTGACCACTCAGTGCGTTGTTTAGAAATGTTCGTAATGTAAAGGAATACCTTATCATTGTTCGTAATTATTCAAAATGTGTTCTCAACTATTGTTCAGTTGTAGAACTGGAAACATGATTCCTGATGTTGTTATTATTTACATGTTACACTTGCTCGGCAATTGAATGCTCATTCTTGCTTTAATTACATGCTTTCAGCTAAGGCAGAACAGGCAGAGAGTTCTCGCAAGGACAAAGGAAAGGGAAACGTTAACGAGTGAAGGATATTATATCATATCCGCTTTTGTAATAGTCTATGCTAGGAATGTGTGATCATTCTGGATTGTATTAATTATGTTAAGATATTATGTACTTATGTCAAGGTCTTAGAACCTGGGATTCATAGAGTAAGACATTGTGTAATATTTAGTAATTATATTTATGCCCTTATGTTGATGATGAATGGGTAGAATAGACGATGGATGTGTAGTACCGTGAGCACCGAATATGTGGGTAAAGAGACCTCAGATTTGGGGGCGTCACAAATACTATTCTGAATCGACTAACAAATGTACCTTGAACTGTTTCTGAACTCTGGTGGGACCGTAGAGCCCATTTGGCATTCGTTGAGTAAGATGGTCGAACCCCTCGACCTCTGTAAATGGCATCCGCCGACGATATTACATCCCTACCGATAGTAGAACTGTCCTAACTGGCAGAAGAGTGTGGGAGTGATCAAGAGGATAAACCGTGCGAGTCGCTCACGTCTATTTATTAAATATGTTATTTCTGCATAGCTATATCTAATCAGAGGAATGAATCATATATTGTACGTGCTTACCGAACAGAAATGTAGAATAAATTGCTAAGCAGCGATTCAGGCAAGTTTCTGAACTCATTCTTCAGTTATGCAAGTTCCTTTGACTTCTACCAACTTGTGCAAATATATTGTCGTTGTGCAAGTATTATTGATAGCTAGTTCCTGAACCACTTTAAATTGAGCAAGTTTTTAATCTTGCGCTTCTTATTGAAATCCCGAACCCACATACCCCTTCGTTTTGTATGACGGTTCTGATATTATGTTCCTAATAAATTGCAAGTTCTTCAGATTAAGTTTGAACTTTATTTCCCAGTATGTGCTAAGTGGTTTAATTGCTTTAAGAATTATTCTACCCAGATTTAGTTGATATTCACACACTGTGCATTTGCTCTCGGTTCTATTGTTGAACTGTATTAATACGAAGTCTCGGTTATTCATGCACTGTCCGAAGAGAAGTAAAAGTCACTTGTTCGGCTAGGCATATGCATGATAATTCCTTTAAAAGCTATCCAAACCTATTGTTGGGATGGATTCCTAGACTGAGATGAACGACCCGGTGATGGGGATGTAACCAAAATATCTGAAAGACGATACGGAGCAGAGTTAAATGGTATGCATATTCATGGGTACAAGAGGCTGATCCCCTCGAGTACGTATTCTCTAGTTGGCAACCTAATGAGGGTCAGACAATGTGGCTGATGCCTTAGCGTGTGTTCATAGTCTATCTTGGAATGTTGACAGTAAATAATCAATCTTCATTCTTGTGACGCCCCCAAATCCGGGTACCTTCAAACCCGTATTCAGTGCTACACGATACTAATCATTCACACGTATCTATCTATAAAGTAATAACCAACATGAAGGTAACTAACATTATTACAAACTTATTCATTACAATCACAGGTTCTAAGACCTTTAGAAATCTTCATTACATGATACTAATAATAATTCAAGTATTATGACATAACATTCGTTTATTACAATCAACACTTGTCGACTACTCGTTCAACTTCCCTTTCCCCTTGTCTGTTCCTGAACACTCGGCACGTTCGGGTTTCGCTAAAAACATTTAATTTCAAAGCAAGAATGAGCATTTAATTGCCCAGCAAGTATTAACAGTTAATAAACAACATATCGCAACGATTAAATGCTTTCTTTAAGATATGCTTTTACAATGGAACAAAACTGTAAAGTATTTGAAACATTTATAAATAACATGACTCGCTTGCATTTTCGAAACGACATATTGACTTTAGCTGAGCGGTCAAAGGACCATGAACTTTTTCTTTTAAAAAGGTTCTTATAGATATTCATCTACGAACCGTCTGGTCTTACGGGCATGGTGGGTGATCAGCCCGTTATGCCCTGCGTTGATCAACACTATCTTATCATAACGGCATTGCGTTTTGCGTAACTGCCTTTCAGTAAAATTAAAACTTTCCCAAATAAGGGATGTTCATGCTCAGTCTTGAGTTCAAACTAAAGTAATTTAGTTGAACAGCTCTATCTAGCATCAATAATATTTCAAAGACTTAAATTGAAAGCAACTAAACATGTGTCTAGCCGATTCAAATGGCATAGACTTCTTCTTAAACAGTTTATGCATATATTCATGCTTTAGAGAGGTGCATTATAGCACAATCATTGAACAACTCAAGATATTTGCATTCGATATATGAGTACAATGAAATTTAGAACATTTGCATAGTCAGGAGACATGCACATGACCAATTATTGAGCAAGGATAAAGAATTCGTATCAAGTAGAGAAACTTGCATGTAAACAAGTATTTCACAAGGATAGAGAACTTGCAATAAGTAGAGAAACTTGCCTTTAGCGTTCTTTAAGATTGGCGTTAACCGTTCTTGATAACTTCATACACAAGTAATTCACATGTGTATCAATTAATCACATAGCGAACGCACAATTGATTTGCATTAGCTTTTATTCATTATTTATAATATTTTCTTTATAACCTTATTTAAGTCTTTTAGCATTTGTCATGGCATTTCGACGCTTGAACATCACGTGTCTATCTTGGTTTTTTATTTGTTATATTGAGTTTGAAATCTTCTTTGAGTTTTATATCAATTGTTATCACGTTTAGAAATTCATACATTGAACGTTCGCATCATACTTATATGAACGTTAGTGTTCTATTTCTTGTATTTACTATTAGTCGTTTCTTATAGTTTTTGTTTTTCACTTTATTAGAGAAATAAAATATCATTTGCATTGTTATCTCTTGCCACAGTGCTTTGACACTTAACCGTCACGCTCATTTTGATTTACATGAGTGCGTTGAACAATACACTTGAATGTATACTTAATGTCTTATTGCTTTATTACGTATTCTATTTTAAATCAATTCTTTAATAACTTCCTGGTTGTCTTAAATCATTCTATAATAGAGTTATTTATAACATCTATAAGCATCCCAAGTTGAATCATACAACTTAAGTGTTTCTTATTTATAACTTTATCCAGTTTTGTATTTAATTCCCATTTGCTCTTATACTTTCATTTGAATTGGTATTGAAACTTTACAATTGAATTTTATCAACTTATAATTAGTTTCATTTAGCTTCTTTATGTTTACCGAATGAATACTTGAAAGGCATTTAATTATATTGCAAGTTACATTACCACTACTTAGCAAAACCAAAGCTTTCTTGGTGTTCTGCTTCTGCAATTTTCAGTTCCTTCAAGCCTCCTACTTGCTATCATATTTAAAGCTACACCATTCCAAATGACTTGGGATTTGATCATATTCCAAGATCTTGCTACAAGGTAGGACTCCCACCATTGTTTAGTCTTTAATAACATCATTTAGACATATCAACTAAGGCCCAAAAGTCAGAGTTTGCCTCTATACTTTTATGAAATTTGTTATTTGATTCCATTTCATCCTTTTTGGCTTTTAAACTTCTTTTGGTTCTGCCAAATGGCTTAAATAACATTCTTAGACATATGTAAAAAGTTCCCAATTCCTAACTTTGGTTAATTATTGATTTTTAGGTTTTAAATTTCATTTGGGCATTTTATCGAATATGTTATGCGCGTTCATCTTATTTTCAGATTTCTTAGCCTTAGGTTTGAAGTTTAGCTAGGATTCACCATGGAATCCTCCATCCTGGTTTCTCCTCACAACAACTACTAAACACCTTGTTTCTAAGTTATAATTCACAATCAATTACATAATTAAGTTATATATGAATAATTTCTATTCCTTCTTCTACTTTCAATTTCCATAAACAAAGAAGGGAAGAATTAGGATTTTGATGATTTGATTCTTACCTTAGCTTGATTGTTCGTTGGATTCTTGCTTCAATGATTCCCAAATCTCAGTTTGCTTCTTTAGATTCCAATTTCTTAGCAATTTCCTTTCTTAGTTCCAAATTGGGTGATTGTGAGAGAGAAAAGAGATGGACGGGAATGGAATGAGGAGGAAGTAGGAGGGCTGAATATACTCTGCTTAGTCATAGCATATGCATAGGTAGCTTAGCCTAGTATACTCTCTATTACTCTTACTTACATACACCTCCTACTTCATATATTAACCGACTTACCTTAAAACTTCCAGCACATGCTTCTTCTTAATACACCCTCCGTACATATCGCGAAATGTTACATTATGTAATAATGTATCCCAATATTTCCAAAAATTAATAAATTAAATATTTCTAAAAATTATTTTAATAATTATGAAATATTTTCCATAATTATATTTTATCACTTTTTACTCATAATCAACTACATTAATATAATTAATATTTTTTATTTATTTATTTATTTATTTTTATATTTTTTTAATAGACTTAGGCTTGCTTGGTGGCTCTATCTAAATCTCATTAGTCACCACCACCTGCTAAAGGAAATGACTCAGCTTGCATGATTAGCTTTAACTTTTTATTTCCAGCACATGGTTTACATATACTTACATACTACATATATGATATATACTTATTACATATGTACATATTTCCGTATATACATATATTACATATATACATATTTTACATACATTATACTTATAATACACAATCTAATATATATATATATATATATATATATATATATTCACTTAATCCTTTCAATAAAATGGAATTAATACATGAGATAAATAATACATTTTGTGAGACGAACCAACTATATTAAAATAATTAATATTCAATTAATTATTTTAAATTCATTTATTTAATGAATACTTTTAAATTTTATAATGACCAAATATAATCATCCCCTTCCTTCCATAAAAATGTTTTTAACAATTTATTACTATATTAAATATATAATTTAATACATTCTCTCATTTATTCCTTATGAATAAATTTACTTACTAATTACCAATATATATATATATATATATATATATATATATAAATATATACATAAATATATTGGATTTTCTTTCACATATTCACGAAATTAATAATTTAAATATTACGCTTTTACACCGAAGCATAATATCCACATAATAAAACTATTAAATATCACACTATTCACAGATACACAATATTCATGTATTCAATTTAATCATGCCACATAATAAGAATAAAATTAAAATTCTTATTTAATAACCCCTTATAAAGATTCCGTCCCCGGAATCGTAAAACAAAATTTCTCCCTTATACGGGGTAACTTTTGTATTTAAACGTTTTCTTTCCACATTGCACTTCCAGCATTGTGATTCTTTCATGCTATCAATTATCTAAATTTTACCTTAATCCTTTCTTAATCTGGATAAATTCATATTCACTTTCATGTCTATAGTCTTGCTTATGTGTTCGCAATATTAACACAGTAAATACAATATTAACATTTTATATTTAACCAGTATGATTTAACTTAACCAAAACTCAAATTCCTCCTTTAAATTTTATTATCATTTTATTAACGATTAATATGATTAACTTATTTCTTCTTCTGAAATCTTTTTTTTTTGCTTGTATTTGAAATTTTTTTATGTTTCTAAAAGTATACGTAAGCTTAATATTCAAAGAAAGATAGGTCGCATCCGAATCAAACATATATATTTATATAATTGATCGGAATAATACCTGAAATTCCACCTCCCGCTGTTACTGTATCTTGGACCGTCATATTGAAGGTCCTTGTCGTTGGCTTGTTTGATGGAGGGGGACCAGTTATTGTTAACTTCCCACTGTTGCTCCACTTGTTGCCATTTCCTCCCTCATTACCCTTCTTTGGGCAATTCTTTGCCAAATGATCGGTCGATCCACAAACAAAACATCCTGAAGTCTTCCTCAGATTAGGACAATTGGGAGCAATGTGTCCCTCTTGCCCGCATTTGTAACATACAACTTTTCCCTTTAAACATATCCCATAATGATTCTTTCCACAATTCTTACATGCGTCAATTCTCTTCTTCTGATCTCCTTGCTGATGTTCGGTATTCCCAAAATTATTCCATTTTCTCTTATTGCTTCCACTACCACTGCCCCTCTCAGATTTAACTGCTCCCTCGGGTCTCACCTTATCCTTTCTTTCTTTATTATAGAGGCTCATGGCCTCACTTCCCTCTTCGGCTATTATAGCCTTTTCTAAGAGTACTCCAAACGACTCAGCCTGAAACACGACAACCTTATTATAGAGCCAGGGTTTTAAGCCCAGCTCAAACCTCCTTGTTTTCCTGGCTTCAGTGTCCACTTGGTGTGGAGAAAACTTAGCCAACTCATTAAATTTTGCAGCATATTGGGGCACAGTCATGTCCCCTTGTTTCAGTTCTAAAAATCGAACTTCCATTCTATTCTTAATGCTTTCTGGGAAATAATTCTCGAAAAAGATTTCCTTGAATCTTTCCCAGCTAATTACTCCTTCTCCAGCCCTAGTCTTATTTGCTTCCCACCAATAATTGGCTTCCCCTTTTAACAGGTAAGCAGCGAACGAGGTTTTCTGTTCGTCACCTACTTTAGCTACTTCGAAAGCTTTTTCGATTTCTTTTACCCAGGTTTGAGCCTCAATAGGCTCAGTGGTTCCTCGAAATTCCGGAGGTCCCACGTTTTTAAAGTCTTTAAAATTTGCTAAAGGTATAGTCGGAGGGTTGATGTTAACATTAGGATTAGGAGGGTTTCTATTTTGAAGCGCTCCCATCAGTAACTCAACAAATTGCTGCATTGGGTTCTCTTGACCCCTACCCTCGTTTTCAGTATCATTATTCGATTCTTCATTTCTATCTCTCTGCCTTCTCTGTCTTCCTCCTCCTCTCCATTTTGGCGGCATTTTCCTGTTTAATAAAATTTATTATTAGTAGACTATTTCTTGGTTTAACACATTTTCATACAATATATAACAACACTATTCATAACAAACATATTTAATATTATTATATATTAAATATGCTTCTGTTACAGTAGTCCTGAACATCTCTGTCGTTTCAATAGCTCATCAGCTATTTCCATACTATAGCATTTTACTTGCTATTTACATGCCATTTCTAACCTTTATATCAAAAGATTTCTTATATCCTAACCCTTAACTACTATTGAGTTAGGATTCTCAAAAGATATCCCAATACTACTACAAAAGTGGGATACATAGTCATACTACCATATTTACATTATATATACAACCATGTACACATATTTACAAACATTATCACATTGTTCAGAAAATATGCTATCATTCTAGGTTATCCTGTGGGCAATGGTGTTGAGCCTTTCTGCTTCGGTGATAGCAATCACCCTGGCACGAGAAATAGAGCGATGAAACTGCCCGATCTCATCAGGGTAGGTCCAAACCTCATCCTGCACACGTTCCATCGAAGTGATGTAAGCGTAGTTCATGTCATCGGCTTTCCTTTTAATACCATGCACCTCCTGTCTGAAATTGTGAGCTTCTTCCTCGGCCCTTTGTCTTTTCAGAATTTCTTCATCCCACACATTATTCATTTGATGCAACTCTACTTGCATCGCTTGCACTTTGTTCTCGTAGTAATTAGATTTCTCCTCAGCAGCTTGGAGTCGAGTGGTCAACTCTGTATCCCTATTCAGTAGAAGATGGACGTATGCTCCTAGTTGCACAAGAGCCTCTTGAATGTCAGGATTGATGTTATCATTCCCATCCTCTTCATTATTCTGAGCCTCGTCTTCATAAGGTTCCTCTTCGGGATCTTCGTCCGAATCAGAATCTGAATCTATCACCACCACCTGCATTGGTTCCTGTGCTGGCTGTGGCTCTATTGGCTGTGGAACGATCTGCTCCTCAATTTCTATTGGGTCTTCCTGAACTCTAGACATCTACACACAGTTAAATAACTCGATTAGTACACAATATAAGTTATATATACACATAACAAATAATAGTTTCATTTAAATTATTTTTATTTCGTTTTACAATGAATTTCCTCAATTCATCTCCTTTAAACTCTATTTGAGTTATTTGTTTCCTGACCCTTCTGTCTAGCCTAAGGTTATAGCCTAAGGTATCTCCACCTAAGGTTTCTAACCTACAGCTCTGATACCAACCTGTGACGTCCCCAAATCCGGGTACCTTCAAACCCGTATTCAGTGATACACAATACTAATCATTCACACGTATCTATCTATAAAGTAATAACCAACATGAAGGTAACTAACATTATTACAAACTTATTCATTACAATCACAGGTTCTAAGACCTTTATAAATCTTCATTACATGATACTAATAATAATTCAAGTATTATGACATAACATTCGTTTATTACAATCAACACTTGTCGACTACTCGTTCAGCTTCCCTTTCCCCTTGTATGTTCCTGAACACTCGGCACGTTCGGGTTTCACTAAAAACATTTAATTTCAAAGCAAGAATGAGCATTTAATTGCCCAACAAGTATTAACAGTTAATAAAGAACATATCGCAAGGATTAAATGCTTTCTTTAAGATATGCTTTTACAATGGAACAAAACTGTAAAGCATTTGAAACATTTATAAATATCATGACTCGCTTGCATTTTCGAAACTACATATTGACTTTAGCTGAGCGGTCAAAGGACCATGAACTTTTTCTTTTAAAAAGGTTCTTATAGATATTAATCTACGAACCGTCTGGTCTTATAGGCATGGTGGGTGATCAGCCCGTTATGCCCTGCGTTGATCAATACTATCTTATCATAACGGCATTGCGTTTTGCGTAACTGCCTTTCAGTAAAATTAAAACTTTCCCAAATAAGGGATGTTCATGCTCAGTCTTGAGTTCAAACTAAAGCAATTTAGTTGAACAGCTCTATCTAGCATCAATAATATTTCAAAGACTTAAATTGAAAGCAACGAAACATGTGTCTAGCCGATTCAAATGGCATAGACTTCTTCTTAAACAATTTATGCATATATTCATGCTTTAGAGAGGTGCATTATAGCACAATCATTGAACAACTCAAGATATTTGCATTCGATATATGAGTAGAATGAAATTTAGAACATTTACATAGTCAGGAGACATGCACATGACCAATTATTGAGCAAGGATAAAGAACTTGTATCAAGTAGAGAAACTTGCATGTAAACAAGTATTTCACAAGGATAGAGAACTTGCAATAAGTAGAGAAACTTGCCTTTAGCGTTCTTTAAGATTGTCGTTAACCGTTCTTGATAACTTCCTACACATGTAATTCACATATGTATCAATTAATCACATAGCTAACGCACAATTGATTTGCATTAGCTTTTATTCATTATTTATAATATTTTCTTTATAACCTTATTTAAGTCTTTTAGCATTTGTCATGGCATTTCGACGCTTGAACATCACGTGTCTATCTTGGTTTGTTATTTGTTATATAGAGTTTGAAATCTTCTTTGAGTTTTATATCAATTGATATCACATTTAGAAATTCATACATTGAACGTTCGCATCATACTTATATGAACGTTAGTGTTCTATTTCTTGTATTTACTATTAGTCGTTTCCTATAGTTTTTGTTTTTCACTTTATTAGAGAAATAAAATATCATTTGCATTGCTATCTCTTGCCACAGTGCTTTGACACTTAACCGTCACGCTCATTTTGATTTACATGAGTGCGTTGAACAATACACTTGAATGTATACTCAATGTCTTATTGCTTTATTACACATTCTATTTTAAATCAATTCTTTAATAACTTCCTGGTTGTCTTAAATCATTCTATAATAGAGTTATTTATAACATCTATAAGCATCCCAAGTTGAATCATACAACTTAAGTGTTTCTTATTTATAACTTTATCTAGTTTTGTATTTAATTCCCATTTGCTCTTATACTTTCATTTGAATTGGTATTGAAACTTTATAATTGAATTTTATCAACTTATAATTAGTTTCATTTAGCTTCTTTATGTTTACCGAATGAATACTTGAAAGGCATTTAATTGTATTGCAGGTTACATTACCACTGCTTGGCAAAACCAAAGCTTTCTTGGTGTTCTGCTTCTGCAATTTTCAGTTCCTTCAAGCCTCCTACTTGCTATCATATTTAAAGCTACACCATTCTAAATGACTTGGGATTTGATCCTATTCCAAGATCTTGCTACAAGGTAGGACTCCCACCATTGTTTAGTCTTTAATAACATCATTTAGACATATCAACTAAGGCTCAAAAGTCAGAGTTTGCCTCTGTACTTTTATGAAATTTGTTATTTGATTCCATTTCATCCTTTTTGGCTTTTAAACTTGTTTTGGTTCTGCCAAATGGCTTAAATAACATTCTTAGACATATGTAAAGAGTTCCCAATTCCTAACTTTAGTTAATTATTGATTTTTAGGTTTTAAATTTCATTTGGGCATTTTATCGAATATGTTATGCGCGTTCATCATATTTTCAGATTTCTTAGCCTTAGGTTTGAAGTTTAGCTAGGATTCACCATGGAATCCTCCATCCTTATTTCTCCTCACAACAACTACTAAACACCTTATTTCTAAGTTATAATTCATAATCAATTACATAATCAATTTTGTGACGCCCACAAATTCGGGTCCCTTGAACCTCGGATCTGGTACGTTACGGTACATCATCTACATTCATATTCTGTAACTAATGCGGAAGATATACACATAAATTGTTTATACAATTTTTTCTACAACATATCTCATGGTCTTTAACCTTAACTAAATACATACCTTTATAATCTTAAAAGATTTACATCCTTCATTTACTTAAATTATCATAATAGATAACCGTTAAACTAATCTTCAACTCTGTCTTTGCCTTTGTCCTTCTTTAAGCATTCAGGCTTTAATCTGAAATGTTATCATGATATTGCAAGGGTGAGCAACTACTTTGCTCAGCAAGTTTAAATGCAATAAAGATATATCATGATTGAAGGAAAGAATATGTCTTTCTGAAGTTTCAACAATATATGACAATTGTGAAAGATTGAGAATTCAATTTCAATAAATGAGTAACTGCATTAATAACGTTGGGTGCCAACAATGACCACGAACAAATACTTTGGTAATGAAGGTGATCAGCCTTTCATACCCGATAAACCTATGCAAATTGCACTAAGTGCGAATGTCAATAATCATTAAAGATGTGAATAATCATCAATAACTATTCACTAACATGCTTTGAAAGTAATAACTCGAGTTGAGTTAGGAAACTTGCAATATTTAAGAAGTTTAAGGTAAGAAACTTGCCTGTTCGACGAGCTACAATTTTCTAGCTTTAATTAAAACTCTTCGAACGACCTAGCATTGATAATGTCGGTCTATCAATTAGTATTGCGTATAATTGAATATTTATACTCTATCATATACTATTTAAATAGCAATCAATAAATCACATAACACTTTTCATTTCTTATATTATCATTAAGTCTATTAGATATTTAATAGACCTTAGGTTAATGATTTAATGAAGCAATACTATTTTCCTTAAGTGTTAAACACTTATTAAACCTTTAAACAATTTATTATAATTGTTTAATTAATGTGTTAATTAAATTCACTTTGTTTTACTCATTCTATCTTCATTTAATTACTATTTAATAATAGTTAAATAGTAACTAATTAATTACCTTTAGTTATTATAAATAATAACTAATTACATCTACTTATTATTCAAAGTTAATTAAATAATAAGTAATCAAATTATTAATCTCATTTGTCTTTAATTATTATTTAATATAATAATTAATTAACCATTTATTCTTATTTATTATTTAATATTAATTAAATAATAAATAATTAGTTTATTAGCTTAAACACTCTTTAATCATCATTTAATGTTAATTAAATAATAATAAATTAATAATTTTTCACTTTGTATCTATATATATATAGATATTAAATATATATATATATATATATGTACTCCGTTACATAAAATTCAGCTCAAAAATCTTATTTTGAACTCCGAAAACCTTAAAATATCGTTTTTATGATTAATACAAATTTTTAAAGGTTTCTCGCCCTTCGTTGCACCACAAAATAATTTTATGGGCAACTATAGTTTTTATTTCGCTCAAATATGTAATTTATATTTATTACATATTTTTATTGCTTTATTTATGCCCGAAAGGAAGTTTCTCGGCATAAAATATTTCTTACAGTCAAAACTCGCCCCGTGGGATTTTATTAGATTTATTATGACTTAATCTTTCGCCCGATCACGCTTCGGAACGTCGAACGTCAAAATCGCTCGGTGTCGCTAAATTTTAAGTTCTGACATGCTCCTTTGCTCATTTTAAATTCTCAAATCATAAGTCCTATAATAGTAAATTTTTTGGGCATATTATAGACCTCATGTCATAGTATTTTAGAAAAATTTCTAACCACGAAAATCAATCACAGAACCCATCAAAAATAGTGTGTCAAAACCTCAGCAAGCAGCCTGCACAGCAGGCATCGGCGGCGCCTGGCCTTGCTGCTGCACGGCTGGTGTTGCCCTGCTGCGTTTGAGCATAGCGAAACAGCTATTTTGCGATTTTTGTAAGCGTTACTCGTAAGTTTGATTAATTTAATTTTTGGATATGTTATACATGGCATACCAAAGTATTCTTAAAAAATATAACTCACTAATTTCGGACCTCATAGGCAGCCTAAAACAGGCTCCAAAAATGTCCACTCGTAACAGTTTTTAATTGTTTTCTAGCTCGACCCTCTTGGACTAAAACAGCCATAACTATTTCGTTTCAAAATATTTTTGAGCGATTCTCACGCTCAAGCGAAGCTAACTTCCGGGACTACAACTCTTCTCTAATGACGTTTTCCCAAATTCGAAACACATCAGTCCAGAAATTCCGTTCAAGTGGACTGCACCGTATTGGTTTCCCAGTTTTGAGTCGGTTACTTTAAAATGGCATAACTCTTTCTGTCGAAGTTCGATTTAGTCCGTTCCGGAGTCTATGGAAAGCTTATTCAGTGTACTACAACATACCAGAAGCCCAGATCTTTTAGAGTACTCTAGCTAATCCCGAATTTCTCCTTTTGGTTCAGCAGTTCACTAATTTTCTTAAGCTTTAAAAACTGTTTTATTTCTCTTTCCTTTGATCCAACTTTTAACACTCAAAATGGTTGGATCTTAACATAAAACACTATTAAACATGTAGATCTATGGTTTTAGAGTTCAAGAAACATAACTTCATTATTTCATCACAACCAACCAAAATAAATTACATAAACTAACTTATTATGGTTTGATTTTTATACCTTATTCTTATGGTTTCTTCTTCTCCTTGATGATCCTAGATGGCAATGAAAATCTTCTCTTCCTCCTCTCTCATTCCCACAGCAGCAGCAGCCCCTCACCCTTTCTCTCTAATATATTCTCTCCCTTTCTATTTTATTTTCTTAGCTTTTGGGAATGAAGTAAAAGTTTAATGTGGAATGAATAGGGAGGTATTTATAGAACTATAATATGTATATTTACAATATATACATATATACAATATCTCCCCATAATCTCCTATCTTCTCTCTCTTGTTGCTTGAAATCTTAGCAAAATCTAACAAATCAAATAAAATCTCAAAGGCTAGGCAATGTAGGGTGGTGAGTCACCTTGGAAAATCAAATAAACCACATGCCGAATCTCCCCTTGGAGATCCGGACATCCCCCCTTGTAATCCCCCAATTTTTTTTATTTTTCTTTTAATTGCTAAATTAGCTTAAGAAAATGACAAAAAAGTCCTTCCCAAGTTGGGTCATGCTTGGGCTATCCAATTAATTCATTTGGGCTTTCTAAATAATTGCTTGGGCATATAAATATCATAGTCCAATACATTTAGTTTACATAACCCTATATATTTAATTAGGATTTCTAGTCCACTTGTTTTGGACTTTAAATAATTAATTCAACTATTCCTTTAATTCTTTTGCTAAGTAATTTAATTACCCAATCTTAGTAACTTAATTTAATCAAATAAGTTACTACATAATTCTCCTTAATTTATTTTACCCTCATGGAATCATATAATTTATATAACTCATCTTTGACATATATAAATTATATAAAACATAACATAAACTTACTTAAATTACATATTTATTTTATAATTACAAAAATAAATATGCTACCCATAATTCCCTTACGCAAATACAATTATTTACATACCCAAGATATTATAATATAATATCCTTACCTCATTAACATAAATTCAATTAAGAATTTATTTACTTCCTTAAGATATTACGATAACTATAATATATTTCTTTTATTAATTTAATTTCATATGAGAATTTATTTCCAAATATCCTTAGATAAAGTATATATAAATATCATATACTTAAACCATCCCCCTCAATTCATTACGCTACTAGTTCAAAACAATTTCATTCCCTCGCGTAATAAATATATATATAAATATATATTTATCACCTTACAATTATCTCATATAATGGACATGTATCCATATCACATATAGAAAATAATAAATTTATTCTCTCACATTATAAATTGTTTATATCAATTTATTTACATAAATAATTAAAATAATAATCGCTCTTTATTAAAATAATTCAATGCTAGAATTTATTTTAATAACGTTTATTTAAAGTATACAATAATTCTTGCATACTTAAACTAATTATTTTCTTGTTCTTTCTATAAATTGTTTTCAACAATTTAACTATAATAAATATAATAATATATTTATTATATTAAAAACATGCATACATTACACTCAATAATGTAATATATGATTTCTTCAATGAAATGGTAGTTATACATTAAGTATCTTTAATGCTACCAATTTGCCACATTAAAATAATTTAATATTATAAATTATTTTAACTTACTTATTTTAATCTTACCCATCCTACTCCTTGTAATAAATTGCTCCTACAATTTACGTACATATAATAAATATAATACCAATATATTTTGTCGACACCGGTTTTTCTCTCTCCTCTTTTTCGATTTTTTTTTCTTTTGATTAAATGATTTTTTGGAAAAGGTCGGCTTTGATGTCGACGGGGTTTTGAAAGATCGTTTTTTATGATGAGCCAATTAACCAGAGTCGCCAGTTGGTATATTTGAAATGGATGTACCAACTCATCCAAATTTTCGTTTTTTATAAATCGATGGCTCATATGTGACTCCGAATTAATTGGTCTGCGAACCGAGATTCATAGAGTTCGGGGGCTTGCTTAAGCGAGGGGAAGGTGTTAGGCACCCCCCGACTTCCGTGAAACACGGTTACCGCAATCTTGATACTTTCCTATCCTTTGATTCATAAAGTGTGTATACGTGCGTGTGTGTGTGTGTGTGTGCTTATGTGAATGTTGTGGTGAATTTATTTCATGAGAGATGAAACATTTGGCCTTTTATTGAGAAATCGTGTTTTATTTTGGGAGTGTTTTAGAACGTCGTTTCCGTTAGTACGAGAGAGCTCCTTTATTCATGCGAAAGGTTTGATTTTACTTGTCAAAAGCTATGAGATTTTTATTAGGCGTTGCTTGGCAAAACAAAAATCTTTTAAACCTTTGTCAAAATAGGAATCGAAATCTATACATTGCTTTCATAAAATGATGGCAATTTCTAGGATATCTTTAACCCTATGCACAAAGATCTAATAAAACATTTCGTTCATTCATAAAAGCCATTTTTTTGGTGATGGTTGAAAATGATTTCCTTTGGCCTTCTCGTTTAATAGGAATCGACATTTATTAACACTCCCAATTTTTAGCCTCGTGATTCTAATACCCTAGCTTGTTTGATTTTAATAAAAAAACCTTCATCGTTTAATCTTTGAAATCATTTTTTGTGTCACAAAATCTAATCAAGCATAAACACGCGTCGGGGCTATTCATGGGCATGTAAACCATCAAAATATCCCCGAATGCCAACAATCACATATTCCACTAATACGGGGCCTTAAACCCGATTCTCGCCTTAGCGTCGTTTTAAGGCCCGACGATTACATGTTACAAAACGAGCATCTTGAATCTATTACATACATCAAAACGTCCATCATCGGATTTGAACCACGGGGTCGCATTCCTAGGCTCACACGAGATTACTACATGCCCACAAAATGAATACTACATAACTGACCAACCCGGATTTATCTAATACACCATGATATCCGAAAATGACAATCTAAATAAAGTACCCCCAATGAATCACCATAAACAAGCTAGAGATTTCATCAATTGGATATCCTCGGGTTATTAGGAAGAATTTTGTTCCGATGGAACCCTCACTAATAATCCCTAATCCGTTATCCCACCATAAATTTCACGAAAACTACATTCAATTCAACCAAATAATATGATATAATTGCTAGAACAAAGAGAATTTTTACCTTGCAAATGATCTCAAATGGATGTGAACTTGTGTATTTGAATAGGATAAAGAGTATATTTGATACAATCCAAATCAAAAGAATATAAATCCTCTCTTTTTTCTCTCTTTTCTCCCTATTTGATTGGAAAATTTCTCTCTTTTTCCTCTCTATTTCCGTGCTTCTTGCTGCTGAATTCTCCTTCTTCTCCAAAGTTTTCCAATTCTCCAACTCCCTGTATGCTGCAACGAAATTGGGCTGAAATAGGTTGTCCAAAGCCAGCCGCAGATTGATCTGCGGCTGGCCGCAGATCAATCTGCGGCTGGCTGGCCGCCTGCCTTCCACTCACCTGGTTTCGAGATCCGTGTTTTCAAAAGGCGCACTATTTGGCCGCAGATCAATCCGCGGCAGGACGGTTTGACTTTCTCAATTTCCGTGCCACGCCTCGATTTTTGTGTCGTAACGTCGGTTTTCGCTGATAGGCTCTTATTCTGTAGTTCAGGAATTTCCGGGAGACGTGCCACTTTATTTGGGAATGCCCGCTTTGGATGACCTAATTGTCACGTCATCTTTGGTCGCCAATCATTGCGGTGGTGTTTGGACGTTCGCACTTGTGCCCATTCCTTTGCTCCCGCAAGCCGGTTCAATTGACGATTTTGCCCTCCTGTCATGGTTAGTACAGGGAACGCGAAAATTGGGTGTCTACAGCTGCCCCTCTTTATCATGTTTATGAAATGTGGAATGAAATGAACATGATAAAGAATAGACACTCGATGCATGAATGACAGTGCACAAGAATGATAATACATACGTAATGCAACACATATGATTTATGATGCGACGCAAGATGCAATGGATGCAAAACATTCATAAAAGGGTGTCGATGCGGATGATCGTCTCGTCGGGGCCGGGTTTCGTCGCCGGTCACCCATCTCGCAATCGCCGGTCGATTTGTCGCCGGTCGATTTGTCTTGTCGGGGCCGGGTATCGTCGTCGGTCACCCATCTCGTAACCCCCAGTTATCGTCGCCGGTTGGTTATCTTGTCGGAGTCGGTTTTCGTCGCCGGACATCCATCTCGTAATCGCCGGTTATCGTCGCCGGTCGATCGTCTTGTCGGGGTCGGGTATCGTCGCCGGTCACCCATCTCGTAACCCCCGGTTACCGTCGCCGGTTGGTCATCTTGTCGGAGCCGGTTTCGTCGCCGGACATCCATCTCGTAATCGCCGATTATCGTCGTCGGTCGATTGTCTTGTCGGGACCGGGTATCGTCGCCGGTCACCCATCTCGTAACCCCTGGTTATCGTCGCCGGTTGGTCATCTTGTCGGAGCCGGTTTTCGTCGCCGGACATCCATCTCGTAATCGCCGGTTGTCATCGCCGGTCGATTGTCTTGTCGGGGCCGGGTATCGTCGCCGGTCACCCATCTCGTAACCCCCGGGTATCGTCGCCGGTTGGTTATCTTGTCGGAGTCGATTTTCGTCGCCGGACATCCATCTCGTAATCGCCGGTTATCGTCGTCGGTCGATTGTCTCGTCGGGGCCGGGTATCGTTACCGGTCACCCATCTCGTAACCCCCGGTTATCGTCGCCGGTTGGTTATCTTGTCGGAGCCGGTTTTCGTCGCCGGACATCCATCTCGTAATCGCCGGTTATCATCGCCGGTCGATTGTCTCGTCGGAGCCGGTTTTCATCGCCGGACATCCATCTCGTAATCGCCGGTTATCGTCGCCGGTTGGTTATCTTGTCGGAGCCGGTTTTCGTCGCCGGACATCCATCTCGTAATCGCCGGTTATCATCGCCGGTTGATTGTCTCGTCGGAGCCGGTTTTCGTCGCCGGACATCCATCTCGTAATCGCCGGTTATCGTCGCCGGTCGATTGTTTCGTCGGGGCCGGGTATCGTCGCCGGTCACCCCTCTCGTAATTCATTTTCACTAAACACATCAAACGGCTGCAAGGGAACTAGGGGGACCCACCAGGGCCAGCCGCAGATGGATCTGCGGCCAGCCGCAGATGAATATGCGGCCAAGATCGGGCCTCTTAAGGGGCTCGCCACTTCCAAATCTGTCACTTTCAACCTCGTACCCCACATAGATTCTTGTGCTTTTGCTCGTTTGCAAGGGCCTTTTGCCGAATTTTCCAACTTTTCTGCAAAAACTGCTCCGGTAGGATCGATCTACGCGCTACAGGTAACACTTTGACCGTTCACTTTTCAATTTCGTCAATGTTTTGCTTTACAATGCTATTGCTATGTATTATCATATATACATGCTATGTATCAACTGTGTGAGTCCTGTTTTATGCTCATGATGCAGTCTCATATACTTGTAGTTTCTTTTTCGAAGAAAATCATGCATTAGGGTACTTTACATGCTGTAATTACACATATGAATGCAACTTTGATCTGTTTGAGGCTTGGATTGATGGAAAACATGTTTGGCTTATGCCTGGGATGTCCATTTTACAGACGGAACTCTGCCGAAATTTTATTTTATTATTATTATTTTTTTTTTATTATTATTATTATTTTTTTTCATGCCCATTTAATAAACATGCATCACATTGCATTAATTATACGATGAGGATAGGGAATCGACATAATTCAAAAGAGAACTTACCTCCCTTTTCGACTGTTCTATTCCAGCCATGGATCCTGACACTCCCAGTAGCTCCACCGCGTCCCGGACCTCGGGTGTTCGTCGTCGTAGGGCTGCACCTGCCCCTGTTCTTCCTCGGACCCGTCAGGCTCGCCGCTTGGCGGAGGCTGTCATCCGTCCCGATCATCCGGATGTGGAGGAGGCTGTCCTTCTGGAGGTTGCGGCAGAGGAGCCATCTTCCAGCACTCCGGCCCCATCCTCTCATCGCGCCCTTTCTGGTGCCCTTGTGCAGGTACCCGATCTATTGGGTCGGGATCTCAGTCGTCACCCCTCGGCATCTCTTGTAGCTAATGAGGTATATTCAATTCTATTCTCATTTCACTTTTAATTTCTTAATTTCCTCTTTCTATCTGGACTGACCCATTGGTGATTGCCACAGGTGCCGGAGTTTACTCAGCCCAGGGGTAACTGGTTCAACATATATTCCCTCTATACAGCTCTGCACGGCGAGTACCGGGCGGTGGTGGACTCCTGGGGCTTTCGTCACTTCTTCACCATCATTCCCCGCCAGTGCCCCTGGGGTTACATGAGGGCCTTATCCGAGCGCTGGTTCCACCAGACGCAGTCTCTTCACCTTCTTGACTGCGAGGTTGTGCTGACTCCCTGGGATTGGAGGTATATCACGGGCATCGAGTTCACTGGATCCCGCGTCCCTCTGGATCTTGACATCACTCCAGCGGAGGTCCGGGCTTTATTGGGCTTCGTCGCTGAGGACCGGGTCTTTAAGGCCTGTAGTATTCGGTCCGGTGCTTTGGCTGTCGATGCTGTCGGGGGTCTGTACGCACTGCCTATTCCAGCGGATCAGGGCACCCGGGACATTCTGCTACGACGCCTGTGCCTGACCATTATGAGGGGTTGTTTCCTAGGGAACAACTCCTCCACCATTCATTTCAGCGTCGTAGGAGCCGTCAGAGACGTGGACCGTATCAGTGACTATGATTGGGGGTCATTCACTTTTGCTTATTTCCTCCACGGTCTGCGTCTACGTTCGGAGGGGCAGACAGATGCTTGGCTTGGATTCTATCACTTCTTGCTGGTGAGGCTTCTTTTCCTCTTTTCTTACTGGACTTTCCTTCATTTATTTCTCTTTTCTGCATTCGTCGGCTACTCATGCTTTTCACTGTTTCTATTCGCAGTTCTGGGCCTACGAGCGTCTTCCATGCCTGAGGCCCGTCACTACTCTTGGCCTGGACACTTATCCCCGGGGTCGGCGATGGCACCACAGCACCTTGGAGGAGGTCCCGGTATCTGGCAGCTTTGCACACTGCCGCATCCAGCTGGAGCTGATCACGGCTGCTGATGTCGTCTGGGTTCCCTATCTCTCCGAGCATATGGCCGTGGGGTTTGCTGATGGGCATCCTTCCGGCCCAGAGTTCACGCTTTCCACCCGTCATCTCACTTTGCAGAGTGTCGGAGGCTGGGTGATGTACCTGGGAGAGCGCGCATTCAGATGCGTTACTGGAGAGATCCGCATCCCTCATTCCCTTCCTTTCACTACCTCCTGGCCGTTGGATTCTCAGCCTTCGGAGATCATGCTCGCAGGGGAGGACGGCCGGATGCTTTCTACGGGTCCCAGTACGAGTGATGCTTTCCGTACTTGGTGGGTGCCCCGCACTATCGGTCCTCAGACCCGGGCCACATTCTTCCTTGGGGATATGGTCCCCGGCTCGGTGATGATGACTGACTGGGCAGCCTGCGTTCGGAGCCCTACCCATGCTGAGCAGATCGCCACTTTGACCCGCCAGGTGGAGCAGTTGTCGCTGTATCTTCGGGTGTTAGGCCGGACTCCAGAGGATGCTTATGCCTACGATCCTGATGGTGCGGGTTATGATACGGGCCCGAGCTCGTCTGATGCCACAACGTAGCCATACATCCCCGACATGAACTTTCGGCCCTCGACTTCGACTACCCCGGGGGATCAGTTTGAGGATCCCGCCTTCATAGATGAGATTGATTTTATTTAGATCAGGATAGGATAGGGCTTTTGTACCTGCATCTGTTTAGATTTATTTTTCATTGTTATGCACTATGTACTGAACTCATTTATTCATTTATGCACAGTTTTTATCTTTTATATCTATGAAATTCATTTGCTCTATCATTTACTGTATGATGCATGCCTTTATTTATGGATAGAGAAATGACCCCTGTACAGTCTTTTTGATACTATTTTTCACAGATGTTGCCCTCAGATGTCGTGGTACGTTTGGAGTCCATTCCCCCTACAGGGTTGGTTGGCAGTCTCCTCCGTTGGTTGGATAGTTTATCGCCGGCCGACAGGGTTATCACAGATGGCCTTTTGGGACATTCTTGGTCCTTATTATCCTTCCGGGTGCCAGCGGGCTTTGTGGATGGGATTCTGAGCTATTGGGCGCCTGCCCGTCAGGTGTTCAGGTTAGGGACAGTAGAGCTGACCCCCACCCTTGAGGAGTATGCTCGCTTCACCGGCCTGCCCTTGGATGGTCCTTGTGCTAGGGTTACATTTGGTTCCATGCGCCGTCAATTCTTGACTTTCACTGGCTTACGGAGGGCTGTCCTGTTATCGGTGGTCACATCAGACCACCTGGTTCCCCTTCAGTTCTTGATTGACCGATTTGGCTCACCCGACAGTTTCCGCCTTTTCTTCGGCGATTTTTCCGTGTCCGAGGAGCGCTGGGGCGCTTTGAGAGTGGACGTTCTGATGGCCTGTGTCATTTCAGTTTTGTACTTGCCCGCAGGACCTGATCAGTTGGACATGCGGGTTGTCGCGGCCGTTCGAGCCCTTCAGGAGGATCACACCATTCTTCCCATGATATTGGCGGATACCTATATGTCAGCTTCATACTGTCAATCTTTCCGCGGCAGAGTATTCAGAGGGAGCTCGACTTTGTTGTACGTGTGGTTCATGAGTCATCTCAGTCCCATCGGCCACTTCCGTCGCCAAGGGTTTTGCTTTAGTCATGACATAGCCGTGCAGTTTTCGTTTCGACCCGTGATCTGTACTGATGTGGCCTCCTGGACATTATTTTTGTCGGTCATCGAGGATCCCTTTCATCTCCTGGTCTATTCGGGCTATTACTCCTTTATGAGCTTCTTGACTCACGTGCCCACCCTGGATTTCATCCCTATTACCGACTTGAGGGGTGTGACGACTTATCATCCCCTGGCGGTTATGGGGCAGTTTGATCAGACACAGGATTTACACCCTTTCGCGGGTGCAGCCGCCTACCGATTCCTTATATCATCCCGGACAGAGAAGGATCTACTGCGGGTATACGATCTTTGGTCTCGCAGGATCTTTGCCGAATATAGTGAGAGTTGCCACCTCCAGACATTTGCCTACGTGCAGTGGTTGCGCGGAGACCCGAATCCGGTTGGTTTGAGTCAGATTGGGGCCTTTGATGATTCTGGAGTGATTTTCCCAGATGATACCACAGATTATTCCATCTTAGCGGATTCTGCCCCTAGTCGGGTCACTGAAGACAGTCGGCTCCGACTTGCCTTGACTGCCATCGAATCTGAGAGGGATGCTGCCATTGCTGAGAGAGATGTCGCTATTCTGGCCAGAGACGTTGCCATTGCTGACAGAGATGCCATTGTGTTTCAGACCAGGGCCGTTATAGATGCTCATTCTGGGACTGTCAGCCGAGCCACTGCTTTACTGGATCGCATTGATATGATGGGGCAGCAGATTGCAGGGGATCTCGATGCTTCAGATCTATCCACCACTTTGTCCATCCTGCTTCAGCTAGTTTCAGATTTGTAGATTATTTTATTTCCTACATAGACTATGTTAGCTTCATCGGTTATCGAAAGAGAAATCTTGTAATGAAATGACTCATATATACAGACATGCATTTAAATTTAGTCATTTTCGCTTTTTGTCGTATCGCTGCCTTTCATTGGATCCTCATTTTATCCAGCTAACCATGATTTTGACATTTTGCCTTCTTTCTCCTCTCAAGTCTTTACGGAGATTTGACAGATATTGCCACATACCTTGTCGATTTCATCGGATTGGGTCTTAGATTTTGGGTAACTGTCTGGTTGGATCAGGGTTATATCATTTGGGATGAAGTTGATTAGGCGGTTGGTTTTGGGAAGGTTCTGAGGGTGTAGGAAGGTTTATCTGGCTTTCGGGAAATGGTTCTGTTTAGGGAAAGGATTATTTTTAAGGGATCGGACCGTGCCATGATGGCTGCCTACGTACCCCCACAAGTTGGGAGATCAGGTCCTACGTAGTTCGTTCCTTCAAGGAAAAAAAAGGGAATTGACGATTCAAGCGTAGAACCGCTTCACCGAGTCGGAATTGAGAGGTTGTGGGAATACCTCCCTATCCATTTCTTGAAACATGAGGGCTCCTCCGGATAGCAGTTTCTTAATCACAAATGGTCCTTTCCAGTTCGGGGCGAACTTCCCCTTGGCTTCGTCTTGACAAGGCATGACTCTTTTTAGCACCAAATCATTTTCCTTGAACTTCCGAGGTCTTATCCTTTTGTCGTATGATCGAGAGATCCTTCGTTGATATAACTGACCGTGCCAAATGGCAGCCACCCTCCTTTCATCAATTAGGGCCAATTGGTCATATCGACTTTGCATCCAATCCTCCTCACTTATCTGAGCATCGATCACTATTCTGAGGGACGCCATTTCAACTTCAACTGGCAGGACGGCCTCCATTCCATACACCAAAGCGTAAGGGGTTGCCCCTGTAGAAGTGCGCGTTGACGTTCGGTATGCTAGCAGGGTGAGGGGTAGCAGATCCGGCCATCCCCGATGATTAGCGGACATTTTCGCCATGATATTCTTGATGTTCTTATTTGCAGCCTCCACTGCCCCATTCATCTTAGGACGGTAAATGACAGAATTGAGGTGTTTGATCTTAAACTGGTCGCACAATACCTTCATGAGGGCGTTGTTCAAATTCTTGGCATTGTCGGAGACCAAAACCTCAGGTTGCCCGTATCGACAAATGACATTATTCCTGATGAAACCGACGATGACCTCCTGGGTTACTTTGGGGAAAGAAGCTGCTTCTACCCATTTGGTGAAGTAATCGATCATGACGAAAATGAATCGGTGCCCGTTGCTTGCTTTGGGCTCTATTGGTCCGATTACATCCATTCCCCACATTGAAAATGGCCACGGGGAGGTCATACAATGCAGTTCATTGGGAGGCGTATGGATCACATTACCGTGTGCCTGGCATTGGTAACACCGTTTGACATGATCATCGCAATCGGCCTTCAGCGTTAACCAATAATGCCCTGTTCTCAAGATCTTTTTGGCCAACATCGGTCCACTCATGTGTGGCCCACACACCCCACCATGTATTTCATTCATAATCTTTTGGGCCTGCGTCTCATCTACGTATTGCAGCAGTCCCAACCCAGCATCCCTCTTGTAGAGTGAATCCCCACTCCGGTAAAACTTCATTGCCATCTTTTGAATCCTCGTCCTCTCAGCTCGGCTCGCCCGGTCGGGAATGGATCTATCCCTCAGGTACTCCCTTATGTCGTGATACCAAGGCTGCTTTGGCAACACCACCTCGTCTGATAATACTGCCACATGTTCCTCATATGCCGGGGCATTCTGTACTGCTATCTCAATCTGTGGAACGTCCCTGTTATTGATTACGTGGATTAAGGAAGCCAGAGTTGCCAATGCATCGGCAAAGTCATTCCGTCCCCGGGGAATATGGCGGAAAACGATATATTCGAATTCTTGCATCAACTGGGTAACACAACAATGGTATGGAAGTAACCGAAGCTCTTTAGTGTTGTACACCCCGATTGCCTGTCTGATTACCAATTCTGAATCCCCGAACACCGCTAGTCTCTTCACTCCCATGTCGCGGGCGAAGCGGAGTCCCAAGATACATCCCTCGTATTCAGTGGTGTTGTTCGAATTGCTGAATTTCAGTTTAGTGGCCACAGGATATTGCTCTCCGGTGATAGAAACCAGGACTGCTCCGGCTCCTGCCCCTCCGGCATTCATGGCACCATCAAAATACAGCTTCCAAAATTGCCCCTCGTCATCACATTTCATGTGTGATACCCAAAATATATCTTCGCCCGGCAGAGGAGTTTCTAATGGCTCCATCCCTCCTGACGGGGTTTCCGCCAACTGATCTGCAATTCCTTGCCCTTTCATGGCTTTCTGAGTTACGTATTCCATGTCGAACTGTTGTAAGATTAACTGCCATCTTGACAACCGACAGTTCAGCATGGGCCTTTCAAAAATATATTTCAGGGGATCCATTCTTGATATCAAGTACGTCGTATGCCCATGGAGGTAATGCTGTAATCTTCCTGCAGCCCAGGCCAGAGCACAACAGGTCTTCTCGATGGGAGTGTAATTCTGTTCACATTGGCTGAACCTCTTACTGAGGTAATAGGTGGCCTGCTCTTTACCTGCCTCATTCTTCTGTCCCAGCATACATCCCATCGCGATGACATTGACCGATATATACATAAACAGAGGGATTCCGTCCTTCGGGGGTACCAGCACTGGTGCCTCAGTCAGTTGCTTTTTAATGGTCTGAAAAGCCTTCTGACATTGCTCATTCCATTCTTGGGAAGCACCTTTCCTTAACAATTTGAAAATTGGCTCGCATGTAGTCGTCAAGTGGGATATAAAACGGCTGATGAAGTTTATTCTTCTGAGGAACCCTCTTATCTCCTTCTCTGTGTGAGGTGCCGGCATATCCACAATGGCCTTAATCTTTGCTGGATCCAACTCAATGCCTCGATCACTAACCAGGAATCCCAAGAGCTTACCCGACTGCACTCCGAAAGCACACTTTGCTGGATTGAGCTTCAAATTATACTTTCTGAGCCGATCGAATAGCTTTTTAAGATGGGTTATATGGTCAGATTCTACTCTAGACTTCACGATAATGTCGTCCACGTAGACCTCTATCTCCTTATGCATCATATCGTGGAACAGGGCCATCATGGCTCTCTGATAAGTAGCCCCTGCATTCGTGAGACCAAAAGCCAATCGTCTATAGCAGAAAGTGCCCAGGGGGTGATGAATGCGGTCTTTTCCCGATCTTCCTCCGCCACCATTATCTGATGATACCCCGCAAAGCAGTCCACAAAAGAGTACATCTCGTACTGGGCTGTGTTATCCACCAGGATGTGTATGAAGGGCACCGGGAAATTATCCTTGAGACTGGCCTTATTTAGATCTCTATAATCTACACATACCCTCACCTTCCCTCCAGGTTTAGCCACTGGGACCACATTGGACAGCCATTCTGGGTAAGTGGACACCATAATGATTCCCGCCCTGAACTGCTTGATGATCTCTTCCTTCACTTTTAAGCTCCACTCCGGTTTCAGCTTTCTTAATTTTTGCTTGACAGGCCTGAAACCCTCCTTGATAGGCAATCGGTGTACCACAATGTCGGTGGATAATGCGATCATATCCTCATGAGACCAGGCAAAGATGTCCTCATATTGGTTTAGCAACTCAGTCATTTCGGCCTTTTGGCTGGGGGTAAGGTCCATCCCTATCTTGAGTTCTTTTGGCTGGTCAGGGGTTCCGATGTCTATAGTGATGGTTTGGTCTAAGTTGGGTTTGGGTTTCTCCTCGACCCATCCTTTGATCTCGTCAGGCGCGTCGTCGTAATCTGTCTCGTCTTGTTCAATGCCCATCAAATCGAAATCCAGCTCAATGTCAAAATCATAATCATCATTCAAATTTGAAAGACCGTTTGTTAGGCAAGGATTACTCAAATTGGTATACCCTTGTTTGGATATCACTAGTTTCATGGTCCAGTTGTCGACGGTCAGGTCAGATGAAATGCGCTGGATGAAAGGTGGCTTCACATCGGACACTTCCCCGATGACTACGGCCACATCGCCCGAGTCCCCCTTCTTACCTTGTTCGGGAATAATTAGCCCTGCCCAATCGATGACAGGCACAACTCGTTGGGCTCCCAGTGGCGTGACAACATCCGTCCCCTCTCTACAGCTTGTTAATTGTCCGGGGATATAGCACTTGGTTTCAAACTCTTTCGCGACCTCCTGCAGGAAACTTTCCCTCTTGGTCGATTCATCACTTGCGGGGGTCAATTCTTCGTTCCCTGCCCCAATCATGGGCTCGCTAATCCCTCGTTCATTGTCAATCTTGGTCATTGGATTTCCGGCCAACCGAATTGGGGTCGCACCCTGACGGTATCTCCGCGTGATGCCTCCATGATATCCCAACCCAGCTTTACCTATCTGATGGGGTAGTTGAATGGGCTCGGTGATTCCTTGGCTACTATTTCCCAACCCCTGTCCAGGCTGGAATTTCATTTTCATCATTTCCTTTGCAACGAAGGTGAGTTCTGGGGAGACCCTAGGTTTCATGGCTGGAGCTCCCAGGCATCTATAGTGGGGAGTGCCAATTTCCAGCGCCTGAAAATTGGCAGGTGCCGCTGACTCGTCCACATTAATCACCGGTAGGCCATTCCTGGGAGGAGAAGGGTCATCACATTCTGCCGAGATCGTTACCAGATTCCCATCGATGATTAATTTGATTTGTTGGTGTAGCGTGGAAGGGACTGCCCCGACCATGTGTATCCACGACCTCCCCAATAACAGGTTATAACTGGCTGCAATGTCTAGGACTTGGAAAGAGATATCAAAGGTACAAGGTCTTATTTCCACCGGCAATTCTATTTCTCCCATTGTATCCCTCCGGGAACCATCGAAAGCTCGTACCACCACGTGACTGGCCCGTAGGCGCTTGGGATTGATGTTCATCTTCTGCAAAGTGCTGAGGGGACAGATATTCAGTGCCGACCCTCCATCAATCAGCACCCCATTCATGATATAACCTGAGGAGATTACAGCAATATGTAGCGGTTTTCGGTGCCCCCTTCCCTCCTTGGGGATGTCCTCATCTGCAAAGGATATTGCATCACTCTCCAATAGATGGCCTACCAGCTGGTCGAAACCTTCTTCACTAATTTCCTTGGGCACGTACGCCTCCTCCAGGACTTTCGCCAGGGTTTTGCAATGATCATTGGACGATAGCACCAAGTCTAGGACTGACGTTAGGGTCGACTCCTCATTTAACATCTGGATCCCTCTTGTTTCTGGGTGATCCATCCTTTTCAAGAATTCTATGGCTTTCTCCTCGGTGATTTCTTCATTTTTCTTCTTTTGGCTCTCAAGGACTCGTCCGGGAAGATATAATGGGTGCCCTTTGGTCGTCACAGAAGCACAACTGGCCGCTTCCTCTGACATTCCTCCATAATTCCATGGTACCGTCTTTAGACTGCTGATAGGGATTTGCGGTCTTGCTGTAAGGATGAGAGGTTTTGGAGCCGCCAACTTGACAGGTCTCTCCGAGGTATTTCCACTTACACCAATCAATCTAATGGGTGCTCCCCGTGCATTCCTGTGATCATTTATCATGTTGATCATTTCATCAATTTTCTTCACATAATTCAGCCTTGACGGCCCCTCGGCTTCATCGACCTCCGCCACATTTACCCCCCCCCCTCCATCATGTCTTGGCAGGGGATTGGCCTTGACATTCGGGGAGTCTGGCTGTTCCACCACAATTTCCCCACTATCAATCAAGTTCTGGATTCTGTGCTTTAACGTCCAACAGTCTTGCGTATCATGACCAGGGGAACTTGAGTGGTATGCGCATCGCTTGCTTTGGTCAAACCTTCTTCCCTTTGGGTCACTCGGGGGTACCAAACCAACTATTTTCTTTTGGGCTACTAATACCGCTAAGACCCGTTCAAGAGGTTCCCCGAGCGGGGTGAATACTCGATTTTGCGAGGCCTCATATCTCCTTCGCCCTTCCGCCCTCTGATCAGCGAAGTTGGGCTGTCGGGATGGCCCTACCCTCTGCACCTGTACAGGAGGACTACTTTCTGTTTTTCTGGATGACCCCTGCAAGATGAGGGAAACATCCTCTTCCTTCTTCTTTTAGACCCTCCGGGAAGTGCTGCCATAGTTCCCATTCTGTATTTGTTCTGCAGCCGTTTCCAAAGCTGTGAAATCCCGGATTTTGCCAGATTTTAACCCCATATCCACCATTTCTCCATGTTTAATCATTTCAGCAAAGGGTCTTCCAATCCCCGAGATGACCCGCTCATAATAGGGTGCTTCTTGAATGTCTACAAAGGTCATCACCATCTCTGACTCGCTCATCGGGGGGTTTACCTGTGCGGCCATGCCCCTCCATCGTTGTGCATAATCCCTGAAGGATTCCCTGGGTTGCTTCTTAACTTTTGTCATTTGGTATCTATCCGGGGCCATTTGTGCCTGGAAGCTATACTGTGTTAAGAAGGTATGGGCCAACTCTTCCCAATTATGGATTCGGGCATTGTCAAGACGGGCATACCATATTCTCGCTTCTCCTGTCAGGCCCTTTTGGAAAAGTTGCATCCTTAGACCCTCATCCTCGGCGTAAGATCCAAGCTCCCCGATGTAGATTTTCAAATGTGTGTAAGGATCCCCCTTCCCATCGTATTTTTCAAATTCGGGGATTTTAAATTTCTCCGGATATCTGGCTCCGGGGAAGACACAAAGATCTGAATAATTCACCCTGTCTAGGGACCCTATGCCCTTCATAGATTGGATGGTTTCCTCCATTTGTCTCATTTTCTTCCGCAGGTCATCCGTATCTCCCTCTTCCGGGATAGTAATCACTGTCTTGTTTGGTACGGGAATGGTCTTTGGGACGACTGGCCCGCCCTTAAGTTGAGGTGGATCTTCCTTAAGTGGTTCCTGTCTGGGCATCAATTGCTCCTTTAGCATTATGGCCATTTCTAGCATCTGCTTTTTAAAGTCATCAAATTCCTCCCTAGATATGGAACCGGAATTGGTAGATGGAATATCAGCCATTTCAGATGTAGAGTTTTGGGCCCTTTTAGACTGCGAACGGGTTTGAGAAGCAATCCTACAGAAACAACGGTTCGAATTTTAGTCCTGTGTAATGAAAGGATATGGATGCATGCTAAAGCTGTAATTTCTGTGTTTTGGGTTTTTTAATCTTTTCCTGCAAAACAGTATGTTAGTAGTCCCTTATTGTAATAATAATTGATAGACATGACTTATTATGCCTTCCCAGCTATTCCCTGCAAAACATGGAGGTCAGTACCTTTTGTCAACAGGGGAGGCATATAGGAATGGTATCATGACATTTTATACGCGTGAACGTAAAAGGGCATGAAGAGACTTTTCCTGCGTTGGGTTAATCTGAGGCTGACCTATCCTAGGGTTACTCTCACAGGCTTTTCGGCATGAAGGTCCCCAAATCTTCGCAATCTACTAGTCTGAGCCCTTTCGATTGGAGCGGATTTGGGTGGTGCGTTTCCTGAGCCATCTCCGGGGAGCAGCCCCTTCGAGTCCAGTAATAAGCAACCGACAGGTTCGCCTCAGGAGGAGGTACTCTCTCAACATACATTCACATTCATCGTCCTCACCGTATGAAAATGATTACTTAAAAGTAAAGCAATTCCATTCAATCATTCATTTATTGGGCAAAACACACATTCACACAACAGAAGTAAAAAATCAAAATATTGCACATACACACATTTTATGAATTTTAAAAGGATAAGATAGCATCAAGATTTGAAAGCGGCTTAAGCCCTCTAATGTTCCCCAGCAGAGTCGCCAGCTGTCGACGCCGGTTTTTCTCTCTCCTCTTTTTCGATTTTTTTTTCTTTTGATTAAATGATTTTTTGGAAAAGGTCGGCTTTGATGTCGACGGGGTTTTGAAAGATCGTTTTTTATGATGAGCCAATTAACCAGAGTCGCCAGTTGGTATATTTGAAATGGATGTACCAACTCATCGAAATTTTCGTTTTTTATAAATCGATGGCTCATATGTGACTCCGAATTAATTGGTCTGCGAACCGAGATTCATAGAGTTCGGGGGCTTGTTTAAGCGAGGGGAAGGTGTTAGGCACCCCCCGACTTCCGTGAAACACGGTTACCGCAATCTTGATACTTTCCTATCCTTTGATTCATAAAGTGTGTATACGTGCGTGTGTGTGTGTGTGTGCGCTTATGTGAATGTTGTGGTGAATTTATTTCATGAGAGATGAAACATTTGGCCTTTTATTGAGAAATCGTGTTTTATTTTGGGAGTGTTTTAGAACGTCGTTTCCGTTAGTACGAGAGAGCTCCTTTATTCATGCGAAAGGTTTGATTTTACTTGTCAAAAGCTATGAGATTTTTATTAGGCGTTGCTTGGCAAAACAAAAATCTTTTAAACCTTTGTCAAAATAGGAATCGAAATCTATACATTGCTTTCATAAAATGATGGCAATTTCTAGGATATCTTTAACCCTATGCACAAAGATCTAATAAAATATTTCGTTCATTCATAAAAGCCATTTTTTTTGGTGATGGTTGAAAATGATTTCCTTTGGCCTTCTCGTTTAATAGGAATCGACATTTATTAACACTCCCAATTTTTAGCCTCGTGATTCTAATACCCTAGCTTGTTTGATTTTAATAAAAAAACCTTCATCGTTTAATCTTTGAAATCATTTTTTGTGTCACAAAATCTAATCAAGCATAAACACGCGTCGGGGCTATTCATGGGCATGTAAGCCATCAAAATATCCCCGAACGCCAACAATCACATATTCAACTAATACGGGGCCTTAAACCCGATTCTCGCCTTAGCGTCGTTTTAAGGCCCGACGATTACATGTTACAAAACGAGCATCTTGAATCTATTACATACATCAAAACGTCCATCATCGGATTTGAACCACGGGGTCGCATTCCTAGGCTCACACGAGATTACTACATGCCCACAAAATGAATACTACATAACTGACCAACCCGGATTTATCTAATACACCATGATATCCGAAAATGACAATCTAAATAAAGTACCCCCAATGAATCACCATAAACAAGCTAGAGATTTCATCAATTGGATATCCTCGGGTTATTAGGAAGAATTTTGTTCCGATGGAACCCTCACTAATAATCCCTAATCCGTTATCCCACCATAAATTTCACGAAAACTACATTCAATTCAACCAAATAATATGATATAATTGCTAGAACAAAGAGAATTTTCACCTTGCAAATGATCTCAAATGGATGTGAACTTGTGTATTTGAATAGGATAAAGAGTATATTTGATACAATCCAAATCAAAAGAATATAAATCCTCTCTTTTTTCTCTCTTTTCTCCCTATTTGATTGGAAAATTTCTCTCTTTTTCCTCTCTATTTCCGTGCTTCTTGCTGCTGAATTCTCCTTCTTCTCCAAAGTTTTCCAATTCTCCAACTCCCTGTATGCTGCAACGAAACTGGGCTGAAATAGGCTGGCTGGCCGCCTGCCTTCCACTCACCTGGTTTCGAGCTCCGTGTTTCGAGATCCGTGTTTTCAAAAGGCGCACTATTTGGCCGCAGATCAATCCACGGCTGGACGGTTTGACTTTCTCAATTTCCATGCCACGCCTCGATTTTCGTGCCGTAACGTCGGTTTTCGCTGATAGGCTCGTATTCTGCAGTCTGGGAATTTCCGGGAGACGTGCCACTTTATTTGGGAATGCCCGCTTCGGATGACCTAATTGTCACGTCATCTTTGGTCGCCAATCATTGCGGTGGTGTTTGGACGTTCGCACTTGTGCCCATTCCTTTGCTCCCGTAAGCCGGTTCAATTGACGATTTTGCCCTCCTGTCATGGTTAGTACAGGGAACGCGAAAATTGGGTGTCTACATATTTATTATATACCAAAATCACATATTGCATAGTTAATACCCACTTATGAAATAAAATCTTACATAACATAGTTTAACCTTGACTTTCATATATTTGGCTTGACATAATAGACTTTTCAATATTGTTTGGCATATTCTTAAATTTAGAATACCATACAAATAACTTGTGTCATTACTACAAGTTCTTTTAATAATCAAATATTTAGGCTTGTATACTAGGATCATATGGCTTGCCATATATATCTTTTTGGATTGCCATATTCTTAGTCCCTTAGTAATATCTTACTCTCCAACCTTTCTATATATTGTTCACATTTAATTCTTTTTACATTCTTTCAAATATCAAACCATATAGTTTTTTTTCTAAAAAATTTTAATCATTCCTCTGCTTTCAATCTAGGTTTTATTCTTTAAACCTTTATTTATTTATTCGAGATCTTATTTATAAGTCTCATAAATTTTCGGGTTGTCACATTCACCCCTTCTTCTAAGAATTTCGTCCTCGAAATTACAGTATACTAATCTCTACTCCTTTTATTCATCAAAACTAAGTTTTCAATCTAACCTTTATCTAATTACATCTGATTACATTCTCAATTTAATGAGTACATGTTATTTCCTTCTATGAGGATCTTTTCCATCATCACATTCTACCATGACTTCTCTCTAAGGAGTTAAAACTTTTCATATTATGCTGAGGGGTCATAAAGACCATGAACTCTCAGGTTTAACGGTATTGATCACCGCAACCAAATCTAACATGTTGTACTAGGTATGTTTACAATCACAAAGAAGGTAACCTACCTAATCGGGTACGTTAGGTGTTCAACCTATTGCACCTTAATTTTTGGAACGACTATATGCGTTCTTAAATTGGAATATTTTATCCAATTAGTATATCTCCATTTTTCGGGGTTGTTCACCTCAGTCTTAGCACAAGATTCATCACCAAAACAGTTTGGTTCGGGATAAATTCTCAAAGAGATTACTTGAATTTTCATAAATATTTGTCTAGCTGAATCAATTAGCTTAGACATATATCAATAATTCGAACATCAATCGAAATATTTGTCTAGCCATTTAAATTGGCATTGACTTTTTTTTTAACTGGTTCAAAATTCTGAAAATCATTTTATGACGTCATGATACCGCACTGTATATACAGCCCATTTGAGAATTCCGTCATTTTGTGACTTTGTCATACTACATCATACCATAGTGGGCTGACGATCCTTAGATCACATCCAACACTGGGTTAATCTACATTGATGACTCCATCATCTGCCATTCTACACCAGGTTACATGATGCATTGATGACTATTTAAAAATATATTTTGATATTTTAAATCATTTTTGTCTAGCCGAAACAAATAGCGTAGACTCTTCTTTAACAGTTCAAAACCATTGAAAAAAAAATCATTTTTGGTGTTATCATGTAGCAATAGGTAACGATGTGATAATGGCTCGAAGTCCATCTCCACACCCTTGTCACCATGTATTGAGGATAACAAAAATTTTATTTTTATTTTTAAAGGCACATCAGTGCGAATTTAGCTTGATGTCAAAAATTTCGAAGTCTAATATAGCTAGAAGATTTAGAATACCTATGCCTTCACCATCAACTTCAATTCTCCAATGATCCATTACTTAATAATTCTATGTATTTTTATCATCCTTAAAGCTTACTATACTAAAAATCTTCAATTCTTCATGCACAACTTTTTCTATTCCTCAATATAGTTCATCAAACATACCACACGTTATGAGTTTAGGAACTTACCATAATCATATGGGTTTAGGAACTTATCCTAGTCAAACCAAAATCGTCCATTCGTTGAGGGGTTCTACCATACGATTATGAGTCACGAACTTACCATAAGTATGGGTTCAAAGAACTCGCACCTAATCTTAATATTCTCTAACTATCAAATATAAATATGAGAAAAGAATCACCTTCTCGTCATACGTATAGTGATAGCGCGATACCAACATTTCAATGATTATCAATATAGGAAGCTAAGTGGTTGTCAAACCAAGCACAAATTTTCCGCCCATACAAGGAATTGTACAACTCAGCCACTAACATGAGTCCTCAATTGAAATCCCACATAATTCTAACTTTTCCTTTACTCAATACGAATTTCATTTAATTCGTATCTCATGATCTACAACTCTTTCCTGAGTTTTACCTTCGTACCATCTTATAGTACCTTTTTCGTACAACAATTCTGCTATAAAGTTTTCAATCATTCGATTGATCATCTGTCATTCCATGTCTTAATCAGATCACGTTGTGATCTTTTCTTATAATCGTGCTATATTACGATTTTTTTTCCTATCTCATGATCGTTTTGTTTTACGATCTTCTTATCTTTCCCTTTAATCATATTATATTATGATTTTATTTACGCTTTCCATCTTATAGACTTTGTCTATTTATTATCACTTTTTATTTTATTACCAGAGTCAGGTAACTCCGGATTCTTATCTTTATAACTTTTCAAGATTCTTGTTTGAATCTTATTTATCTTTTTCTTTACTTAATAATGAATTTCCAAAATTCATCTCTTAGCACTTAAACTCTATTTGAGTTTATTCCTTATCATCATCCCTACGGTTATAGCCTAAGGTACCCCTACCTAAGGTTTATAACCTACAGATCTGATACCAACCTGTGACGCCCCCAAATCCGGGTCCCTTGAACCTCGAATCTGGTACGTTACGGTACATCATCTACATTCATATTCTGTAACTAATGCGGAAGATATACACATAAATTGTTTATACAATACATTCTACAACATATCACATAGTCTTTAACCTTAACTAAATACATACCTTTATAATCTTAAAAGATTTACATCCTTCATTTACTTAAATTATCATAATAGATAACCGTTAAACTAATCTTCAACTCTGTCTTTGCCTTTGTCCTTCTTTAAGCATTCAGGCTTTAATCTGAAATGTTATCATGATATTGCAAGGGTGAGCAACTACTTTGCTCAGCAAGTTTAAATGCAATAAAGATATATCATGATTGAAGGAAAGAATATAGCTTTCTGAAGTTTCAACAATATATGACAATTGTGAAAGATTGAGAATTCAATTTCAATAAATGAGTAACTGCATTAATAACGTTGGGTGCCAACAATGACCACGAACAAATACTTTGGTAATGAAGGTGATCAGCCTTTCATACCCAATAAACCTATGCAAATTGCACTAAGTGCGAATGTCAATAATCATTAAAGATGTGAATAATCATCAATAACTATTCACTGACATGCTTTGAAAGTAATAACTCGAGTTGAGTTAGGAAACTTGCAATATGTAAGAAGTTTAAGGTAAGAAACTTGTCTGTTCGACGAGCTACAATTTTCTAGCTTTAATTAAAACTCTTCGAACGACCTAGCATTGATAATGTCGGTATATCAATTAGCATTGCGTATAATTGAATATTTATACTCTATCATATACTATTTAAATAGCAATCAATAAATCACATAACACTTTTCATTTCTTATATTATCATTAAGTCCATTAGATATTTAATAGACCTTAGGTTAATGATTTAATTAAGCAATACTATTTTCCTTAAGTGTTAAACACTTATTAAACCTTTAAACAATTTATTATAATTGTTTAATTAATGTGTTAATTAAATTCACTTTGTTTTACTCATTCTATCTTCATTTAATTACTATTTAATAATAGTTAAATAGTAACTAATTAATTACCTTTAGTTATTATAAATAATAACTAATTACATCTACTTATTATTCAAAGTTAATTAAATAACAAGTAATCAAATTATTAATCTCATTTGTCTTTAATTATTATTTAATATAATAATTAATTAACCATTTATTCTTATTTATTATTTAATATTAATTAAATAATAAATAATTAGTTTATTAGCTTAAACACTCTTTAATCATCATTTAATGTTAATTAAATAATAATAAATTAATAATTTTTCACTTTGTATATATATATATAGATATTATATATATATGTACTCCGTTACATAAAATTCAGCTCAAAAATCTTATTTTGAACTCCAGAAACCTTAAAATATCGTTTTTATGATTAATAAAAATTTTTAAAGGTTTCTCGCCCATCGTTGCACCATAAAATAATTTTATGGGCAACTATAGTTTTTATTTCGCTCAAATATGTAATTTATATTTATTACATATTTTTATTGCTTTATTTATGCCCGAAAGGAAGTTTCTCGGCATAAAATATTTCTTACAGTCAAAACTCGCCCCATGGGATTTTATTAGATTTATTATGACTTAATCTTTCGTCCGATCACGCTTCGGAACGTCGAACGTCAAAATCGCTCGGTGTCGCTAAATTTTAAGTTCTGACATGCTCCTTTGCTCATTTTAAATTCTCAAATCATAAGTCCTATAATAGTAAATTTTTTGGGCATATTATAGACCTCATGTCATAGTATTTTAGAAAAATTTATAACCACGAAAATCAATCACGGAACCCATCAAAAACAGTGTGTCAAAACCTCAGCAAGCAGCCTGCACAGCAGGCATCGGCGGCGCCTGGCCTTGCTGTTGCACGGCTGGTGTTGCCCTGCTGCGTTTGAGCATAGCGAAACAGCTACTTTGCGATTTTCGTAAGCGTTACTCGTAAGTTTGATTAATTTGATTTTTGGATATGTTATACATTGCATACCAAAGTATTCTTAAAAAATATAACTCACTAATTTCGGACCTCATAGGCAGCCTAAAACAGGCTCCAAAAATGTCCACTCGTAACAGTTTTCAATTGTTTTCTTGCTCGACCCTCTTGGATTAAAACAGCCATAACTATTTCGTTTCAAAATATTTTTGAGCGATTCTTGCGCTCACACGAAGCTAACTTCTGGGAGTACAACTCTTCCCTACTGACTTTTTCCCAGATTCTGAACACATCAGTCCAGAAATTCCGTTCAAGTGGACTGCACCGCATTGGTTTCCCAGTTTTGAGTCGGTTACTTTAAAATGGCATAACTCTTTCTGTCGAAGTTGGATTTAGTCCGTTCCAGAGTCTATGGAAAGCTTATTCAGTGTACTACAATATACCAAAAGCCCAGATCTTTTAGAGTACTCTAGCTAATCCCGAATTTCTCCTTTTGGTTCAGCAGTTCACTAATTTTCTTAAGCTTTAAAAACTGTTTTATTTGTCTTTCCTTTGATCCAACTTTTAACACTCAAAATGGTTGGATCTTAACATAAAACACTATTAAACATGTAGATCTATGGTTTTAGAGTTCAAGAAACATAATTTCATTATTTCATCACAACCAACCAAAATAAATTACATAAACTAACTTATTATGGTTTGATTTTTATACCTTATTCTTATGGTTTCTTCTTCTCCTTGATGATCCTAGATGGCAATGAAAATCTTATCTTCCTCCTCTCTCATTCCCACAGCAGCAGCAGCCCCTCACCCTTTCTCTCTAATATATTCTCTCCCTTTCTATTTTATTTTTTTAGCTTTTGGGAATGAAGTAAAAGTTTAATGTGGAATGAATAGGGAGGTATTTATAGAACTATAATATGTATACTTACAATATATACATATATACAATATCTCCCCATAATCTCCTATCTTCTCTCTCTTGTTGCTTGAAATCTTAGCAAAATCTAACAAATCAAATAAAATCTCAAAGGCTAGGCAATGTAGGGTGGTGAGTCACCTTGGAAAATCAAATAAACCACGTGCCAAATCTCCCCTTGGAGATCCGGACATCCCCCCTTGTAATCCCCCAATTTTTTTATTTTTCTGTTAATTGCTAAATTAGCTTAAGCAAATGACAAAAAAGTCCTTCCCAAGTTGGGTCATGCTTGGGCTATCCAATTAATTCATTTGGGCTTTCTAAATAATTGCTTGGGCATATAAATATCATAGTCCAATACATTTAGTTTACATAACCCTATATATTTAATTAGGATTTCTAGTCCACTTGTTTTGGACTTTAAATAATTAATTCAACTATTCCTTTAATTCTTTTGCTAAGTAATTTAATTACCCAATCTTAGTAACTTAATTTAATCAAATAAGTTACTACATAATTCTCCTTAATTTATTTTACCCTCATGGAATCATATAATTTATATAACTCATCTTTGACATATATAAATTATATAAAACATAACATAACTTACTTAAATTACATATTTATTTTATAATTACAAAAATAAATATGCTACCCATAATTCCTTACGCAAATACAATTATTTATATACCCAAGATATTATAATATAATATCCTTACCTCATTAACATAAATTCAATTAAGAATTTATTTACTTCCTTAAGATATTACGATAACTATAATATATTTCCTTTATTAATTTAATTTCATATGAGAATTTATTCCAATATCCTTAGATAAAGTATATATAAATATCATATACTTAAACCATCCCCCTCAATTCATTACGCTACTAGTTCAAAACAATTTCATTCCCTCGCGTAATAAATATATATATAAATATATATTTATCACCTTACAATTATCTCATATAATGGACATGTATCCATATCACATATAGAAAATAATAAATTTATTCTCTCACATTATAAATTGTTTATATCAATTTATTTACATAAATAATTAAAATAATAATCGCTCTTTATTAAAATAATTCAATGCTAGAATTTATTTTAATAACGTTTATTTAAAGTATACAATAATTCTTGCATACTTAAACTAATTATTTTCTTGTTCCTTCTATAAATTGTTTTCAACAATTTAACTATAATAAATATAATAATATATTTATTATATTAAAAACATGCATACATTACACTCAATAATGTAATATATGATTTCTTCAATGAAATGGTAGTTATACATTAAGTATCTTTAATGCTACCAATTTGCCACATTAAAATAATTTAATATTATAAATTATTTTAACTTACTTATTTTAATCTTACCCATCCTACTCCTTGTAATAAATTGCTCCTACAATTTACGTACATATAATAAATATAATACCAATATATTTATTATATACCAAAATCACATATTGCATAGTTAATACCCACTTATGAAATAAAATCTTACATAACATAGTTTAACCTTGACTTTCATATATTTGGCTTGACATAATAGACTTTTCAATATTGTTTGGCATATTCTTAAATTTAGAATACCATACAAATAACTTGTGTCATTACTACAAGTTCTTTTAATAATCAAATATTTAGGCTTGTATACTAGGATCATATGGCTTGCCATATATATCTTTTTGGATTGCCATATTCTTAGTCCCTTAGTAATATCTTACTCTCCAACCTTTCTATATATTGTTCACATTTAATTCTCTTTACATTCTTTCAAATATCAAACCATATAGTTTTTTTTTCTAAAAAATTTTAATCATTCCTCTGCTTCCAATCTAGGTTTTATTCTTTAAACCTTTATTTATTTATTCGAGATCTTATTTATAAGTCTCATAAATTTTCGGGTTGTCATAAAGTTATATATGAATAATTTCTATTCCTTCTTCTACTTTCAATTTCCATAAACAAAGAAGGGAAGAATTGGGATTTTGATGATTTGATTCTTACATTAGCTTGATTGTTCGTTGGATTGTTGCTTCAATGATTCCCAAATCTCAGTTTGCTTCTTTAGATTCCAATTTCTTAGCAATTTCCTTTCTTAGTTCCAAATTGGGTGATTGTGAGAGAGAAAAGAGATGGACGGGAATGGAATGAGGAGGTAGTAGGAGGGCTGAATATACTCTGTTTAGTCATAGCATAGGCATAGGTAGCTTAGCCTAGTATATTCTCTATTACTCTTGCTTGCATACACCTCCTACTTCATATATTAACTGACTCACCTTAAAACTTCCAGCACATGCTTCTTCTTAATACACCCTCCGTACATATCGCGAAATGTTACATTATGTAATAATGTATCCCAATATTTTCAAAAATTAATAAATTAAATATTTCTAAAAATTATAAAAATTATTTTAATAATTATGAAATATTTTCCATAATTATATTTTATCACTTTTTACTCATAATCAACTACATTAATATAATTAATATTTTTTTTTAATTTTTTTTTTAATAGACTTGGGCTTGCTTGGTGGCTCTATCTAGATCTCATTAGTCACCACCACCTGCTAAAGGAAATGACTCAGCTTGCATGATTAGCTTTAACTTTTTATTTCCAGCACATGGTTTACATATACTTACATACTACATATATGATATATACTTATTACATATGTACATATTTCCGTATATACATATATTACATACAATATTATACTTATAATACACAAACTAATATATATATATATATATATATATATATATATATTATATTTACTTAATCCTTTCAATAAAATGGAATTAATACATTAGATAAATAATACATTTTGTGAGACGAACCAACTATATTAAAATAATTAATATTCAATTAATTATTTTAAATTCATTTATTTAATGAATACTTTTAAATTTTATATGACCAAATATAATCATCCCCTTCCTTCCATAAAAATGTTTTCAACAATTTATTTACTATATTAAATATATAATTTAATACATTCTCTCATTTATTCCTTATGAATAAAATTACTTACTAATTACCAATATATATATATATATATATATATATATATATATATATGTGCATAAATATATTGGATTTTCTTTCACATATTCACGAAATTAATAATTTAAATATTACGCTATTACACCGAAGCATAATATCCACATAATAAAAATATTAAATATCACACTATTCACAGATACACAATATTCATGTATTCAATTTAATCATGCCACATAATAAGAATAAAATTAAAATTCTTATTTAATAAATTCAAAATTCCGAGACGTCACAATTCTTGTTTGAACTTTGATTATATTGTTCGCTTATTTCATCAGTTACTTATGGAAATTGTTAACATATGCTGATGTTATTCATATTCATTCATGATATATCCCTCTCAGTTATTTAAAACTTGTTGAGCAAACTCGTTGCTCATTCTTGCTATATCATGAAACATTTCAGTTAAGCCCGAGTGCTCGAGTAGAGATAAGGGCAAGGAGAAGATGAAGTACTAGGCTTCGGATGGGTGTAACACCCCCAAATCCAGGTCTACCTTTAAACCTGGGTCCAGTGCATCACGGTACTACCCATTTATCACAATAATATTGACATAAATGCAATTACTATATTATTACAATATGTCTCACTCAAATCCCAGGTTCTATAACCATTACATCATTCATCGTCATAATAATAATAAATATTACATCATTCTTAAGAATAAATCCTTCATAATATAAACTATTACATATTAGGATAATATAATCCTATTCGTTAACTTTTTCTTTGCCTTTGTCCCTTCGGGAACCTTCGGCAGTCTCGGTTTTAACTGAAAATATTTGATTTAAAGCAAGAATGAGCATTTAATTGCTCAGCAAATATAACAGTTTAATAACAACAAATTCAAGAATCATATCATCATTATTCAACAACTGAACAATAGTTGAGAAATATTCTGAATAAATTGGAATAACAATTTACTTTTGTTTGAATTGATTTTCGAAACGACAAACTGAGCGGTCATAAGACCTTGAACTTTTATTTTTATTCATAAAAAGGTTTCACCGTATTTAAACCGCAAACCGATATGCTTACGAGCACTTCTAGGTGATCAACCTATAGTACTCTATGTTGATCAACACTCTATTTTAAACGACTATATGTGTTTGGTTTAGGCACCTCACGGCCTTGTCGGATTTAACCGATTAAAACTGCCCCTAATATTAGGGTTGTTCATCTCATACATGCATTAGAATCCTAACCAAAACAATTCAGTTGGATAACTCTACTTAACATCAATAATATTTCAAAGATTTATAATTCAATCGATAGAATATTTAAACATTTGTTTAGCTGAGTCAAATAGCATCGACAATCATTCATAAGCAGTTCGTGAATAATAGAACTTGAAAGCTTTAACAGATTATGCATAGCATAGCTTGAATACTTGTGAAAAGTTTAGGAGTACTTGCATTCAATATAGAAATCAAATGAAGTTGGGATACTTACTCAAATATAAAGATTGAGAAAGTTTAGGAAACTTACATTCAATACATAAATCGAATGAGAGTTAGAAACTTGCCTTATGCGTTCTTTAAGGATTACACTAAATTGCTCTTCAATTGTCCTACACAATATCAATCACATAGACACACCAATTAATCATCACATGACTCTTATTATAGTTCATCTTAACTAGCTTTTAAACATGAACCTAACTTCGTATTTTTAACTTTTTCAATAATCGATTTCAAAACTTATTTAATCCATAATTACGTTCAACCAACCTCGGAATGGTCTCAACTTTGGACCGTGAACTATTTATAACATGGCCTAACTACTCCCATAGGTGGCATGAACAAAAAAATTTACATACACAAAACCTTATTTTTAAGGTCCAATTCCCGAATGCCTTGCAGTTTGTAGACTGCAGGACCCCGACTCGCTTAAACGACCATAACTTCTTCGTTTCAAAACATTTTTTGGTGATTCTTGATTTTGTGTTTAGCTTACTTCCAGAGCTTTCTTTTGATATAAAAATCACATGTTAACTCTTTATACATTAGGAGTTATGAAGCTTATAAAAGCATATTAAAAACTGCTCCCGCGGAAATATTGACAGCTAGACCCAGCAGCACTAAAACAGCACAGCCATAACTCTTTCATACGAAAACATTTTTAGGTGATTCTTGAGCCTATTCTCATTAGAATTTTCTCCTCTACAACTTTCGTTTATAAATCAGAAGCATATTCAGACTTTACAGTTTCGAAAAATGGACAGAAAGGTCAGAAGTGTGATTTGTTCATAACGTCTTCATTTCATTTGATAAAATATGATACCACAAACATCAAAATGTTATGTTATCATGTTCTAACACTCAATTAACTTCAATAACATAAAAATAACTAAATTATAAACCTACTTATATAGAGTTTTATGACTTTTCTCAAGAACATGAAGAACACGAAGAACACGAAGAACATATGAAAACTAAGTTCCATCATTCTTCATTTCGATTACTTAAAACTTGATGACACAAGCATTAATTAGCCAGACCATCATGTTCTACCACTTTATAACATCAAATAAGAAAATCATAAACATACTTATATAGAGTTTTATGACTTTTGCTCAAGAACACATGAAGAAACACTTAGTCGAAAAAGATCGTACATGGTAACCACTTATGTTCTTGAGCTTTTCAACTATAAAATGAAAGAAAATTGAATATAACAACGACTAGGAATTCTACCTCTTGTAGTTGCAAGCTTAACTATTTCTTTGCAACTTCAATACATGAAATATATATCTAGAGAGTAACTTTGCTCTTTGATTTTGTGAATTAGCAAGTTGTTTTAAGCTTGCAAAGCTTCATATTTATAGGCTAGGTAGAGTTAGGGCAAAATAGTCTTTTCGCATCCATGACATCATTATGACATCATGATGACATCATCTTCCAACGTGACATCATCGTTCGCATCATTGTCCAATGTGACATCATTATGACATCATGATGACATTATATTTGTGCTTCTTTGAAGATGATGTCATGGTTACATCATGCTTGCATCTGATTGGTCGAAAACAATTCACTTGGATTCCTAGTTACATATTCGTATATACTACGTATAATATTCGTATTCTACTCGTATTATACCTCGTATTAATCTCGTATTCTACCGTATAATATTTCATATTATACTCGTATTTATTCTTTCATTCTTTCATATAATATTTCGTATTATACTCGTATTCTAACGAAATTCATTCCACAGTCGAAAAACTACGTTTTTCGTTTTCAAATTTTATTGGATATTCCATCTTTTCTCGTAATATTAATATTCGCGTATTCTTTGAAAAATCAAAAAGACGCAAAAGCGTTTTTGGGTGAATAGTGTTTTTACGCCTTTTTTTTCAGAAAAAATTTATTTTCTTCTACGAAATCCAAATTCGAAATTTCTAACACGTAAACACAATTTAGATCATAATACGACCTTTAAACACATAACACATAATATATTCATAAAAATTTATTTTATTTAAATATATTCAAAATGGCTAAGTACAAATTCTCAATCGTTACATTCTCCCCCCTTATAAGAATTCCGTCCCCAGAATTACGATACAAGTAATGCTACACAAAAAGATGGGGATAATTATTCCTCATTTTATCTTCAAGTTCTCACGTTGCTTCTTCGGCATTGTGGTTCCTCCATAACACTTTCACAGAAGGTATAACCTTATTGCGTAAGACTTGCTCTTTTCTATCAATTATCTGAATCGGAATTTCTTCATATTTTAAGTCTTTTTCAACCTGGATAGGTTCATATTCAATAACATGTTTATAATCTGGTTTATATGGTCGTAGTACCGACACGTGAAGCACGTTATGAATATGTTCTAACTCAGGAGGTAAGGCTATTTCGTAAGCCACTTCCCCTACCCTTCTCAATACTTCGAACGGTCCTATAAATCTCGGACTAAGCTTCCCTTTCTTTCCAAAACGTATCTTTCCTTTCCAAGGAGACACTTTCAAATATACATAACTGCCGACTTCAAAATCTCATGTCTGACGATGCTGATATGCATACTTCTTCTGTCGGTCTTGAGCTGCGATTAGCCTTGACCTTATGACTTTAATAATCTCTGCGGTTTGCTGAACCAATTCTGGTCCCAACAGTCGACGTTCCCCTACCTCATCCCAACACAGTGGCGTTCTGCACTTTCTTCCGTATAACGCTTCGTAAGGCGGCATACCTATACTTGCGTGATAGCTATTATTATAAGCGAATTCTACTAAAGGTAGGTGGTCGTCCCAACTCCCCTTAAAGTCCATGACACAAGCCCGTAGCATATCTTCTAGGGTCTGAATCGTTCGTTCGCTCTGTCCGTCCGTTTGAGGATGATACGCAGTGCTCAACCACAACTGCGTTCCCATTTGCCCTTGCAAACTCTTCCAGAAGTTCGACGTGAAACGCGGATCTCGATCCGACACAATCGAAACTGGAACTCCATGTCGCGAAACAATTTCCTTAACATAGAGTTTAGCTAACTGTTCTAGGTTAAACCTAATCTTTATCGGCAAGAAATGAGCCGACTTTGTCAAACGATCCACTATAACCCATATAGCGTCGTATCCCTTCTGTGTCGTTGGAAGTCCTACCACAAAATCCATCGTGATATGCTCCCATTTCCACTCTGGAATATCTAACGGTTGTAACAACCCACTGGGTCTCTGATGTTCGGCCTTAACTTTTTGACAAGTCAGGCACCTACTGACGCACTCCGCGACTTCTCTTTTCATGTTCGGCCACCAAAATTTTTGTCGGAGGTCTTGATACATCTTCGTGCTACCAGGATGAATCGAAAACCTCGAACAATGGGCCTCTTGTAATATCTCCTCTTTTAGCTTCGGTTCTAATGGAATCCATATTCTTCCTTCAAACCTTATCATTCCTTCACTATCGAGTTTATACTTCAACTCTTCTCCTTTAGAAATTCTCTTCCTTATAACTTCGCATTCCTCATCTTTGAGTTGTGCCTCCTTTACTCTGTCCACTAGTGTTTGACGAGTTTCCATTGCAAATAATTTTCCCCCCGATTCCATTGGAAATTTTACCTCCAACTCCATTTTAGCCATCTCTGCTATTAGCTCATCTTGAGCGGTTAACATAGACAACTTCTCCCGACCCTTCCTACTTAAGGCGTCGGCCACTACATTCGCCTTTCCTGGATGATATAGAATCTCACAATCATAGTCCTTGATTAATTCTAACCATCTCCTCTGCCTCATATTCAACTCTTTCTGTGTGAAGATATATTTTAGACTTTTGTGGTCCGTGTATATCTCACATTTTTCTCCGTAGAGATAGTGCCTCCAAATTTTCAAGGCAAACACCACTGCTGCCAATTCGAGATCATGATTAGGGTATCCCCTCTCATACTCTTTCAATTGTCGTGACGCATATGCAATGACTTTACCGTGCTGCATAAGCACGCATCCAAGTCCCTTATGCGACGCATCACTATAAACTACAAAATTACCTGTGTCATCTGGTAAGGATAACACTGGCGCTTCACTTAATCTTTTCTTGAGCTCCTGAAAACTTTCCTCGCATTTCTCCGACCATACGTATTTTACTGTCTTCCTCATCAAATTTGTTAACGGGGTAGCTATCTTCGAAAAATGTTGAATAAATCTCCGATAGTAACCCGCTAACCCTAGGAAACTACGCACTTCAGTCGGCGTCTTCGGCTGCTCCCAATTAATCACTGCTTCCACCTTCCCTGGATCTACGGATATACCGTCCTTGTCGATCACGTGTCCCAAAAATTATACCGTCTCTAGCCAAAATTCAGACTTGCTGAATTTTGCATACAACTTTTCCCTCCTTAGTGTTTCCAACACTATCCTTAGATGTTCCGCATGATCCTCCTGCGTCTTTGAATAGATCAGGATATTATCTATGAACACTACTACAAACTTGTCTAGATACTGCTTGAACACTCTGTTCATCAGATCTATAAATGCGGCAGGCGCATTCGTCAAACCAAATGACATCACCAGAAACTCGTAATGGCCATATCGAGTCCTGAATGCCGTCTTGGGTACATCTTCTCCTCTCACCTTTAACTGGTGATACCCCGTTCTCAAATCTATCTTAGAAAAGTATTTTTCCCCTTTTAACTGATCAAATAGATCGTCGATCCTGGGTAATGGATACTTATTCTTGATCGTTACTTTGTTCAACTCCCGATAGTCAATACAAAGCCTTAACGTTCCGTCCTTCTTTTTCACAAATAGCACTGGTGCTCCCCATGGAGAAACACTTGGTTGGATATATTTTCGATCTAATAATTCTTGCAATTGTATCATCAATTCCTTCATCTCTACGGGTGCCATCCTATATGGTGCCCTCGAAACTGGTGCCGTCCCGGGCACTATGTCTATAACAAACTCGATCTCTCTGTCTGGCGGAAGACCTGGTAACTCGTCTGGAAATACATCCGCGAATTCTTGCACGATAGGTATATGTCCAATTTCCTCTCCCACTTGTTGGGTATCAACAATATGGCACAAATAACCTACGCATCCTTTTCTTAACAGCTTCTGCGCTTGCATCATCGTTAGACAACGAGAATGTCGGTGCAATTTACTACCATAGAACACTACCTTAGACTGTTTTGAAGTCTGAAGGTTTATGCTCTTCTTCTAACAATCTATTATCGCCCCGTGGTTTACTAACCAATCCATCCCCAATATTACGTCGAATTCTCCCAAGTTAATTGGAATTAAATCTACCGTTAACTTATGTCCTCTAATTTCGACGCAACAATTCCTATGAACGTGTTTAACAGGGATTACTTCCTTATTCGCAACTTCTATGTTCAAGGGTAACTCTAGTTTCTCTAGAGGTAAACTTAAACGTATAGCAAAATCATAGGATATGAAAGAATAGGTCGCACCCAAATCAAACAATACATATGCATTAATATTATTTATTGGGATGATACCTGAGACTACATCTCCAGATGCCACGGCATCTCGGACCGTCATGTTGAAGGTCCGGGCGGTTGGTCTACTCGGTGGGGCTGGACCAGTTATGGTCAGCTTACCACTGTTGTTCCCTTTGTTGCCGTTACCCCCGTCTGCTCCCTTCTTTGGGCAATTTCTTGCCATATGGTCTGCCGCTCCGCAGACGAAACATCATGTGTTCTTCTTCGAGTTGGGGCAGTTAGGAGAGATATGTCCCTCCTGCCCACAATTATAGCACACTGACTTTCCCTTCAGGCAGACCCCGAAATGATTCTTCCCACATATCTTGCACGGTTCTCCCTTCTTCTTTGGGTCCCCTTGTTTGGTTCCGGTATTCCCGAAGTTGTTCCACTTCCTCTTGTGGCTTCCTCCACTACCACTAGGTCCATCAGTTCTACCTCCTCCTTCATTCTTATTCTTATTTTTCTTCTCTCGGTTGAATAAGCTCAACGCCTCGCTTCCCCCTTCGGCTATAATAGCCTTCTCCAAGATTGATCCGAAAGAACCAATCTGCAACACAGAAATTTTATTGTAGAGCCAAGGTTTTAAGCCATGCTCAAACCTTCGTGCCTTCCTTTGTTCGGTGTCCACTTGATGTGGCGCAAACCTAGCCAGTTCATTGAACTTGGCAGCGTATTGGGGAACTGACATTTCTTTCTGCTTCAATTCTAAAAACCGCATTTCCATACGGCTCTGCATACTCATAGGGAAGTAGTTCTCAAAGTATAACTCTTTGAACCGATCCCACACGATAACTCCCTCTCCGACCCTATTTTGATTGGCTTCCCACCAAAAGTTGGCCTCACCTTTTAACAAATATGTAGCAAAAGCAGTCTTTTGCTCATCTCCGACTCTAGCGATTTCAAACGCCTTCTCTACTTCTTTAATCCATGATTGAGCTTCTATAGGCTCGGTGGTCCCCCTAAACTCTGGCGGTCCCACATTTTTGAAATCCTTAAAACTGGCTACTTGCATAGCAGGAGGATTTACAGGTACCTCAGTACGCTCTCTATTAAATGCCCCTAGTAAGAGGTCTATGAACTGTTGCATAGGATTAGCTTGCTCCCTATTCTCGTTTTTAGGTTCTCTCTGTTGGGTCCTGTACCCTCTAGGTCTTCCTCTTGGCGGCATTTTTCTGTTAAATTATAATAAAATTATGTTATTATTAACTCACTATTCATTTTTTTTACACATTCTCATTAATACTAGCACATACACATTACAAAGCACATTTAATAAATATTTTTATATAATATGCTTCTTAATTCATACAACGTATTTAATAAAGCTGAAGCTTTTCACATACTATCCCCTTATTACTATCATAATGATGGGATTCATAAAAGATAACCTTATACATAAGCTATAGTAACAAAATATATTTATTAATATCACATAACAAATATAATTTATTTTAAGTTTTACTTTTACTTTTATTATCTTTTGATGAATTTTCTCAATTCATCCTTTAAAAACTCTATTTGAGTTTATCTCTTGACTAACTTCTCTAAGGTCATATTCCTAAGGTATTTCCCCCACCTAAGGTTTATAACCTAAAGCTTTGATACCAACCTGTAACGCCCCCAAATCCAGGTCTACCTTTAAACCTGGGTCCAGTGCATCACGGTACTATCCATTTATCACAATAATATTGACATAAATGCAATTACAATATTATTACAATATGTCTCACTCAAATCCCAGGTTCTATAACCATTACATCATTCATCGTCATAATAATAATAAATATTACATCATTCTTAAGAATAAATCCTTCATAATATAAACTATTACATATTAGGATAATATAATCCTATTCGTTAACTTTTCCTTTGCCTTTGTCCCTTCGGGAACCTTCGGCAGTCTCGGTTTTAACTGAAAATATTTGATTTAAAGCAAGAATGAGCATTTAATTGCTCAGCAAGTATAACAGTTTAATAACAACAAATTCAAGAATCATATCATCATTATTCAACAACTGAACAATAGTTGAGAAATATTCTGAATAAACTGGAATAACAATTTACTTTTGTTTGAATTGATTTTCAAAACGACAAACTGAGCGGTCATAAGACCTTGAACTTTTATTTTTATTCATAAAAAGGTTTCACCGTATTTAAACCGCAAACCGATATGCTTACGAGCACTTCTAGGTGATCAGCCTATAGTACTCTATGTTGATCAACACTCTATTTTAAACGACTATATGCGTTTGGTTTAGGCACCTCACGGCCTTGTCGGATTTAACCGATTAAAACTGCCCCTAATATTAGGGTTGTTCATCTCATACATGCATTAGAATCCTAACCAAAACAATTCAGTTGGATAACTCTACTTAACATCAATAATATTTCAAAGATTTATAATTCAATCGATAGAATATTTAAACATTTGTTTAGCTGAGTCAAATAGCATCGACAATCATTCATAAGCAGTTCGTGAATAATAGAACTTGAAAGCTTTAACAGATTATGCATAGCATAGCTTGAATACTTGTGAAAAGTTTAGGAGTACTTGCATTCAATATAGAAATCAAATGAAGTTGGGATACTTACTCAAATATAAAGATTGAGAAAGTTTAGGAAACTTACATTCAATACATAAATCGAATGAGAGTTAGAAACTTGCCTTATGCGTTCTTTAAGGATTACACTAAATTGCTCTTCAATTGTCCTACACAATATCAATCACATAGACACACCAATTAATCATCACATGACTCTTATTATAGTTCATCTTAACTAGCTTTTAAACATGAACCTAACTTCGTATTTTTAACTTTTTCAATAATCGATTTCAAAACTTATTTAATCCATAATTACGTTCAACCAACCTCGGAATGGTCTCAACTTTGGACCGTGAACTATTTATAACATGGCCTAACTACTCCCATAGGTGGCATGAACAAAAAAATTTACATACAAAAAACCTTATTTTTAAGGTCCAATTCCCGAATGCCTTGCAGTTTGTAGACTGCAGGACCCCGACTCGCTTAAACGACCATAACTTCTTCGTTTCAAAACATTTTTGGGTGATTCTTGATTCTGTGTTTAGCTTACTTCCAGAGCTTTCTTTTGATATAAAAATCACATGTTAACTCTTTATACATTAAGAGTTATGAAGCTTATAAAAGCATATTAAAAACTGCTCCCGCAGAAATATTGACAGCTAGACCCAGCAGCACTAAAACAGCACAGCCATAACTCTTTCATACGAAAACATTTTTAGGTGATTCTTGAGCCTATTCTCATTAGAATTTTCTCCTCTACAACTTTCTTTTATAAATCAGAAGCATATTCAGACTTTACAGTTTCGAAAAATGGACAGAAAGGTCAGAAGTGTGATTTGTTCATAACGTCTTCATTTCATTTGATAAAATATGATACCACAAACATCAAAATGTTATGTTATCATGTTCTAACACTCAATTAACTTCAATAACATAAAAATAACTAAATTATAAACCTACTTATATAGAGTTTTATGACTTTTCTCAAGAACATGAAGAACACGAAGAACACGAAGAACATATGAAAACTAAGTTCCATCATTCTTCATTTCGATTACTTAAAACTTGATGACACAAGCATTAATTAGCCAGGCCATCATGTTCTACCACTTTATAACATCAAATAACAAAATCATAAACATACTTATATAGAGTTTTATGACTTTTGCTCAAGAACACATGAAGAAACACTTAGTCGAAAAAGATCGTACATGGTAACCACTTATGTTCTTGAGCTTTTCAACTATAAAATGAAAGAAAATTGAATATAACAACGACTAGGAATTCTACCTCTTGTAGTTGCAAGCTTAACTATTTCTTTGCAACTTCAATACATGAAATATATATCTAGAGAGTAACTTTGCTCTTTGATTTTGTGAATTAGCAAGTTGTTTTAAGCTTGCAAAGCTTCATATTTATAGGCTAGGTAGAGTTAGGGCAAAATAGTCTTTTCGCATCCATGACATCATTATGACATCATGATGACATCATCTTCCAACGTGACATCATCGTTTCGCATCATTGTCCAATGTGACATCATTATGACATCATGATGACATTATATTTGTGCTTCTTTGAAGATGATGTCATGGTTACATCATGCTTGCATCTGATTGGTCGAAAACAATTCACTTGGATTCCTAGTTACATATTCATATATACTACGTATAATATTCGTATTCTACTCGTATTATACCTCGTATTAATCTCGTATTCTACCGTATAATATTTCATATTATACTCGTATTTATTCTTTCATTCTTTCATATAATATTTCGTATTATACTCGTATTCTAACGAAATTCATTCCACAGTCGAAAAACTACGTTTTTCGTTTTCAAATTTTATTGGATATTCCATCTTTTCTCGTAATATTAATATTCGCGTATTCTTTGAAAAATCAAAAAGACGCAAAAGCGTTTTTGGGTGAATAGTGTTTTTACGCTTTTTTTCAGAAAAAATTTATTTTCTTCTACGAAATCCAAATTCAAAATTTCTAACACGTAAACACAATTTAGATCATAATACGACCTTTAAACACATAACACATAATATATTCATAAAAATTTATTTTATTTAAATATATTCAAAATGGCTAAGTACAAATTCTCAATCGTTACAATGGGCGCGCCGTCCATTATTATGTTTTGCCTAGGCTTCGGCCCTTTTTGTATTTCAAGCTACGTTAGTTGTTTCTTTGTATTTCGCGTTGTACCTATTTAAGGTTGTAGACCTTGGGACCCATTTTGTAAACCTTTCTAAATGATCAATATATGATTATTTATTCCGCATTTAATTATCATATATTGTTTCAAGGTGTTTGGATGTTAAGGATCGTGAGCACCAAGTTCGGGGTATTGGTACCTGAATTTGGGGGTGTCACATATTTTAATTTTCTTTCCCTTTCAGTGAATAAAGTTTTCCGTCTTAGTTATATTCCCTCATTTCGTTGTCTAAGCTTGCTTATATTGGTTTAACATGACATTACTTTTGACTAATTATTTTTGTTTCCATATTAGCCGGTGTTTCCCTAGCTAGTTCATTCAAGGTTGAAAGGTGATTTTAAGAAAAATAAGTTTACTTATCAAGCAAAAATGATTTGGAGCCTTAGAGTCTATTATTGGTTAGTAGAAATACTGATCGAAAACTTTGCAATATTTGTTATTCAAAAATGATTAGAACTGTAGAAATTTATCTAGAGTAAAATCTGACGTTTAGTAGAATTTATTATTTATTTTGGTTTGATTTGGTCAATTTAGTCTAATGGTTAACCCAAACAAAATCAATAATGCTTGGTTAATAAACTACGGAACCAAACCAAACTAATTATATAACCTATTCAAAACTAATTAGTTGGTTTGATTTGGGTTGGTTAGCATTTTCAGTTTGGTTCGGGTTATGGTCATAATGCACAACTTTTTTTGCAACTTTTTCACAAACAAAGTATTTGAAGGGCTCATGTGACGACCCAAAAATTTAAGAGATTTATAAATAATCTTGAATGATTAAATAAAGGTTTAAAGAATAAAACCTAGATTGGAAGCAGAGGAATGATTAAAACTTTTTAGAAAAACCTATATGGTTTGATATTTGAAAGAATGTAAAGAGAATGTGAACGATAGAAAGGTTGAAGAATAAGATTACTAATGGATAAATTCAGCAAACCATATTCAAGCCAAATATATGAAAATCAAGATTTAGCTATGTTATGTGAAATTTTATTACATAAGTGAATATTAGCTGTGCAATATGAGATTTTGAAATATAATAAATATATTAGTATAAATATTTATTATATGTACGTGAACGTTAGAAACAATTTCTAAAAGGAAATAAGATGAGTAAAATTAAAATAACTTATTATATAAAGTTATTGGTGGCATTAAATATACTTAAGGTATAACTGTCATTTTATTGAAGAAATCATATATTATATGATTGAGTGTAATGTATGCATATTTTTAATATAGTGAATATATTATTATATTTACTACAGTTAAATTATTGAAAACAATTTATAGAAGGGAAAAGAAAATAATTAGTTTTAAGTATGCTAGAATTATTGTATACTTTAAATAAATGTTATTAAAATAAATTCTAGCGTTGAATTATTTTAATAAAGAGAGAATATTTATTTTAATTGTAATATTTTTTTTTGATTAAATTTCCATTTATATAGAAAATAAAATGAAATGCGTATATTTATTACGCGAGGAAATGAAATTGTTATGAACAACTTGTATAAGGATTTGTACGGGGTGGTTTAAGGTATATATAATATTTATATATACTTTACCCAAGGATATTGGAATAAATTCTTATATGAATTATTTTAAAGAATAAAGGATAATATATTTATTTAATATATTAAGAAAGTCAATAAATTTTTAATTGAATTTACGTTAATGAGGTAAGGATATTATATTTATTATAATATCTTGGGTATGTAAATAATTGTATTTGCATAATATTTATTTTGTAAATATGTAATTCATGTATGATATGTTATGTTCTATATAATTTATATATTAAAGATGGGTTATATAAATTATATTTTTTCATATGGGTAAAACATTTTAAAGAGGATGAATTGGTAACTTAAGAGTTAAAATTTAGTTGATAATTATTGGGTGATTTTAAAGTATCCAATGCAACTATTATGTTATTTAAGAAACAAATAAATTAAATTAAAAATGGGCTAGTTAATTTACTAGCCTAAGTGTTAATTTTATTAAAAGTCCAAGCAAGGAGGGGCGTTATGGTCATTTAGCAAGTAGATTAGTAGATAAGAAAAAAAAATCAAGATGGGATAGAAACCCCAATAGGGGGGGCCGGACATAGTAAAAAGAAAAAAAAATTGTGAAGCTTATCAAGAAGCCACCAAGCTTACAAGGTGTCTTCATCTCCTCCTAAACACATGTTAGCTAATTAATAGAGGGGGCATGTGTCATGTGTTGGTTATTCAACACATGGGATAATTGAAGCAACAAGGAGGGGAAAGGGGGATGTACCCGCCCACTACATGGGTGGATAAGGGAGAGTCATTAACTTAGTAACTAAGTATGGTAATAAAGCAAGTATCATTTCCCTTTTTCATTTCCTTTTGGCTAGTGTTAGAGAAAGTAAGAGAGAGAAGAGAGAGAAAGAGAAAAGGCACGAATTGGAGAAGGAAAAAGAGAAATGGTAGCCATGGAGATAGAAGATGAAGAGCAAGGAAGAAGAAAGAAAGCCAACAAAGGAAGGTAAAAAGGAAAAATATAAGTGTTAGTTAAAAGCTTTATGTAGTTTTATTACTCATATATTAGAACTATGAATTTTTATGTTCTTGTTAGTGAAACCTTATGAAAAGGTTAGATCATGATGTTATATTGTGTATCATGTTAGCATATATGAGTTTATATTGCAAATTTTGGGGAAAAGCTAGTTGGTAAGTTTTTATGGAAATTTTTAGTTAAGTAAATGAGATCCATGTGATTTATTTTGAGATCTATGTATGGTTTATATGATTTCCTTGTTTGGTGTACTAGATCTTTAAGTATTGGTTAAAAGCCCTTTGGTTTAACTCAAAAATGTTGAGAGATGAGAAAGTTATGGGATTTGTTCTAAAACAACTCTTAGATGGAAAAAAATAAATAATAAGGCTGCTGTCCCAAAAAGGAAATTTCGAAATTTGCTATAGTACTCTAAAAATTCTGGACTTTTGGTATGTTGTAGTACGCTGAATAAGCTTTCCACATACTCCGGAACGGACCAATTTCAATTTCGGAGCAAATAGTTATGACCGTTCAAAGTATTCGTGCCAAAACTGTCCAACCAATTCGGAGAAGTCCCCTTGCACGAATTTTCTGGACCAATGTGTTCAGAATTTGGAAAAAAGTCAGTAGGAAAAAATTGTAGCCCCGGAAGTTAGCTTCGCGTGGGCTCAAGAATCGCCTAAAAAGGTTTTAAAGCAAAAACGTTATGACTGTTTTAGCGAGAGAGAGTAAAACTGTGAAAAAGATGAAAGTCGTTACGAAACTGCCCAGATAATAATGCAGCATGCGGGGAGTTTTGGCCTAAAGCAGACGAGTTAAAGCTGTCTGGATTGGGTGATGATTACTCGCATTAGATTTTGTTAGTAAACAGACGGGTTATACTGTCTGGATATTAAATAAAGAAGAACTTGGCTTGAAGCAGACAGTCTTAACTGTCCGGATAGATAATCAAAATGAAATTTGTTCTTAAGCAGACAGTCTTAACTGTCTGGATTAGACCTGTAACATAGAATCTAAAAAGTTTGGACACATTATTTAATTTATAAAATGCGAACGACCTAAAATGAATAGTATTGTAATGTAAAACAAAGTGTGTTTGTTTCCAAAAGCCGAGTAGTTGGCCAACGTTAAGTTACGTTGTCCCGAACTATATAAGACAAACGTAATAGATTTTAATTAAAGAATGATTTAAGATGTCTTAAGTTATGAGACATGAGCATCACGATACTTTAGAATTAAAGTTTAATCTATAAACGAAGCTAAAAGGGAAATATACCGGGGTATATATAGTTAAGTGCATTATGTCGAGATATAAAACTCGAATATCGTGAATTATAAAATAAGCTAGGATAAACTAATATAGCAATTATTTAAATTAAGATAATAATATAGTAAATTATATTTTACTATAAAAGCCATGTATTAGCTGTTTAAACTCCGAATTTGCGAGCAAAGTTAAAAGATATTTCTGAAATGGAATATAAATGGGTTAAGCTTCAAGATGTAAAATATTTACATCTTAAAATGTGTGAGACCCTTATGATTTATTAATAAAGTTTCTAAAGGAACCAAGATTGGTTTTGAATGAAGTATAAATAATATTAATTTTTGTTAACTAATATTTATGGATAATGAATATAAATGCATGTTTCGCTACATATTTAATTATCTAAATATGTGTGCATGTAAATACAATTGTGTAGGATTTGTGGAGAGAAGTTAAGTTAAATTTTAGCGGTAATCTCCAATCAAGGCAAGTTTCCTAAACTTACTCAGATATTTATTCTGTGCAAGTTCGTTAACTCAAACTCGAGTTATTATCTTTCAAGCATGTGAGTGGATAATTATTGTCAATTATTTCACATCTATGATTATTGATTCGCACTTAGTGCATGTTGCATATGTTCATCAGGTATGAAAGGCTGATCACCTTCATTACCTTAAGGTTCAGTTAAATTGATTCATGGTCATTATTGACAACCTGTATTATTGAATTCAGCCATTCAATCATTGAAGTTTTGATTCATGCTCTTTCAGAATTATTATATTGTTAAGAAATTCTAAAGCTTATTCTTTCCTTCAATCATGATATATCTTCTTTGTATTTAAACTTGTTGAGCAAAGTAGTTGCTCACTCTTGCTATATCATGATAAGAAATTTCAGATTAATACGAATGTTCGAGAAAAGACAGATGCAGATGCAAAGGACAAGATTAGATTGATAAGCACGTTAACTATTAAGTTATTTGGATGTAAGTTACTTGTGTAAACCTTATGTATGTTATTAAGGAATGTATCAAGATAAAGGTTGTAGACCTTGGAAAATATTGTAGAATACTCTCAAATAAATAATATATGTTTATATTTTTCGCATTAGTTATAGAGTAGGTATGAAGATGATGTATCGTGACGTACCAGATCCGAGGTTCAAGGGACCCGGATTTGGGGGCGCCACAGGTTGGTATCAGAGCTGTAGGTTATAAACCTTAGGTAGGGGTACCTTAGGCTATAACCACAGGGATGAGGATAAGGAATAAACTCAAATACAGTTTAAGTACTAAGAGATGAATTTTTAAAATTCATTATTAAGTAAAGAAAAAGATAAATAAGATTCAAAGTAGAATCTTGAAAAGTTATAAAGATAAGAATCTGGAGTTACCTGCCTCCAATAGTAAATATGAAAAGCTTAAATAAAATCATAATATATGATTAAAGTGAAAGTTAAGAAGATCGTAAAACAAAACGATCATGAGATAGAAAAGAATCGTTGTATAATACGATTATAAGAAAGATCACAAAGTGATCTGATTAAGACATGGAATGATAGATGATCAATCGAATGATTAAAAATGTTATAGCAGAATTGCTGTATGAAAGTTGCACTATGAAATTGTACTATGTAAACTCATGAAAGAGTAATTAATGTTGAGATACGGATTAAATGAAATTTGTATTGAGTAAAGGGAAAGTTAGAATTATGTGGGATTTCAATTGAGGACTCATGTTAGTGGCTGAGTTGTACGATTCCTGGTATGGAATGAGAATTTGTGCTTGGTTTGAAAACCACTTAGCTTCCTATATTAATATAGTAGTTGAGTTGAACAAATCCTGGTATGGGACGGGATTTGTCCATGGTTTAACAACCGCTCAGCTTCCTATATTGATTAGTGGTCGCGTTGGTTCGACAACCACTTAGCTTCCTATATTGATAATCATTGAAATATTAGTGTCGCGCTATCGATATATATATATGGTGAGAAGGTGATTCTTTTCTCATATTTATATTCGATAGTTAGAGAATATTAAGATTAGGTACGAGTTCTTAAAAATCATACTTATGGTAAGTTCGTGACTCATAATCATATGGTACGTTTTTGAACCCCTCAGCGAATGAACGTCTTTGGTCTGACTAGGATAAGTTCCTAAACTCATATGATTATGGTAAGTTCCTGAACTCATAACGTGTGGTATATTTAATGAACTATATTGGGGTATAGAAAAGTTGTGCATGAAGAATTGAGGATTTTTAGTATAGTAAGCTTTAAGGATGATAGAAATAGATAGAATTATTAAGCAATGGATCATTGGAGAAATTGAAGTTGATGGTGGAAGCATAGGTATTCCAAATCTTCTAGCTATGCTAGACTTCGAAATTTTTGACATCAAGCTAAATTCGCACTGATGTGCCTTTAAAAAAATAAAAATAAAATTTTCGTTATCCTTAAAACAAGGTGACAAGGGTGTGTAGATGGACTTCGAGCCATTATCACATCGTTACCTGTTTTGGCATGATAACACCAAAAATGATTTTTCAATGGTTTTAAACTGTTTAAAGAAGAGTCTACGTTATTTGTTTCGGCTAGACAAAAATGATTTAAAATATCAAAATGTATTTTTAAATAGTCATCAATGCATCATGGAACCTGGTGTAGAATGACAGATGATGGAGTCATCAATGCAGATTAACCTAGTGTTGGATATGATCTAAAGATCGTCAGCCAACTATGGTATGATATAGTATGACAAAGTCACAAAATGACAGAATCCTCAAACGGGCTATATATACAGTACGGTATCAAGACGTCATAAAATGATTTTCAGAATTTTGAACCAGTTAAAGAAAAGGCAATGCCAATTAAAGTGGCTAGGCAAATATTTCGATTGATGTTCGAATTATTGGTATACGTCTAAGCTATTTGATTCAGCTAGACAAATGTTTATAAAAATTCAAGCGTTCTTTGAGAAGTTATGCCAAACCAAATTGTTTTGGTGCGGAATCTTATGTTAAGTCTGAGGTGAACAACCCTAAAAAGGAGATTTCTAGGATTGGTTAACGTGGTTCAATCCAGGAAAAGAAAAGTAAAGGTTGGTTAACGTGGTTCAACCTATGAAAGTCGTTGTACACAACGCAATAGTATGACAGGCTGATCACCTGGCGTACAAATTTTGTCCGCAAAAACTGGTAGAAATACTTGAGAACTCAAGACAAGTTCATGGTCTTTATAACCCCTCACACCAATATGAAAAGTTTTCTTGAATTAACTTTTCATATTCTTTATACTGCTTCACAGTTATTGAACAATTGTGAAGACTCCTGAATGATTGGAAAATGTAAACTCCTAGAGAGTAGCTATTGTAGAATGTGATGATGGAAAAGATCCTCATAGAAGGAGATAACATGTACTCATTAAATTGAGAATGCAATCAGATGTGACTAGATAAAGGTTAAATTGAAAACCTAGTTGTGATGAACATACTTTTAGTGTAATAGTGATTCCGGGGACGGAATCCTTATAAGGGGGAATGTGACGACCCGAAAATTTAAGAGATTTATAAATAATCTTGAATGATTAAATAAAGGTTTAAAGAATAAAACCTAGATTGGAAACAGAGGAATGATTAAAACTTTTTAGAAAAACCTATATGGTTTGGTATTTGAAAGAATGTAGAGAGAATGTGAACGATAGAAAGGTTGAAGAATAAGATTACTAATGGAGAAATTCAGCAAACCATATTCAAGCCAAATATATGAAAATCAAGATTTAGCTATGTTATGTGAAATTTTATTACATAAGTGAATATTAGCTATGCAATATGAGATTTTGAAATATAATAAATATATTAGTATATATATTTATTATATGTACGTGAACGTTAGAAACAATTTCTAAAAGGAAATAAGATGAGTAAAATTAAAATAACTTATTATATAAAGTTATTGGTGGCATTAAATATACTTAAGGTATAACTGTCATTTTATTGAAGAAATCATATATTATATGATTGAGTGTAATGTATGCATATTTTTAATATAGTGAATATATTATTATATTTACTACAGTTAAATTATTGAAAACAATTTATAGAAGGGAAAAGAAAATAATTAGTTTTAAGTATGCTAGAATTATTGTATACTTTAAATAAATGTTATTAAAATAAATTCTAGCGTTGAATTATTTTAATAAAGAGAGAATATTTATTTTAATTGTAATATTTTTTTTATTAAATTTCCATTTATATGGAAAATAAAATGAAATGCATATATTTATTACGCGAGGAAATGAAATTGTTATGAACAACTTGTATAAGGATTTGTATGGGGTGGTTTAAGGTATATATAATATTTATATATACTTTACCCAATGATATTGGAATAAATTCTTATATGAATTATTTTAAGGAATAAAGGATAATATATTTATTTAATATATTAAGAAAGTGAATAAATTTTTAATTGAATTTACGTTAATGAGGTAAGGATATTATATTTATTATAATATCTTGGGTGTGTAAATAATTGTATTTGCATAAGAAGATTATGTCTAGCATATTTATTTTGTAAATAAGTAATTCATGTATGATATGTTATGTTCTATATAATTTACATATCAAAGATGGGTTATATAAATTATATTTTTCCATATGGGTAAAACATTTTAAAGAGGATGAATTGGTAACTTAAGAGTTAAAATTTAGTTGCTAATTATTGAGTGATTTTAAATTATCCAATGCAACTATTATGTTATTTAAGAAACAAATAAATTAAATTAAAAATGGGCTAGTTAATTTACTAGCCTAAGCGTTAATTTTATTAAAAGTCCAAGCAAGGAGGGGCCTTATGGTCATTTAGCAAGTAGATTAGTAGATAAGAAAAAAAATCAAGATGGGATAGAAACCCCAATAGGGGAGCCGGACATAGTAAAAAGACAAAAAAATTGTGAAGCTTATCAAGAAGCCACCAAGCTTGCAAGGAATCTTCATCTCCTCCTAAACACATGTTAGCTAATTAATACAGGGGGCATGTGTCATGTGTTGGTTATTCAACACATGGGATAATTGAAGCAACAAGGAGGGGAAAGGGGGATGTACCCGCCCACTACATGGGTGGATAAGGGAGAGTCATTAACTTAGTAACTAAGTATGGTAATAAAGCAAGTATCATTTCCCTTTTTCATTTCCTTTTGGCTAGTGTTAGAGAAAGTAAGAGAGAGAAGAGAGAGAAAGAGAAAAGGCACGGATTGGAGAAGAAAAAAGAGAAATGGTAGCCATGAAGATAGAAGATGAAGAGCAAGGAAGAAGAAAGAAAGCCAACAAAGGAAGGTAAAAAGGAAAAATATAAGTGTTAGTTAAAAGCTTTATGTAGTTTTATTACTCATATATTAGATCTATGAATTTTTATGTTTTTGTTGGTGAAACCTTATGAAAAGGTTAGATCATGATATTATATTGTGTATCATGTTAGCATATATGAGTTTATATTGCAAATTTTGGGGAAAAGCTAGTTGCTAAGTTTTTATGGAAATTTTTAGTTAAGTAAATGAGATCCATGTGATTTATTTTGAGATCTATGTATGGTTTATGTGATTTCCTTGTTTGGTGTACTAGATATTTAAGTATTGATCAAAAGCCCTTTGGTTTGACTCAAAAATGTTGAGAGATGAGAAAGTTATGGGATTTGTTCTAAAACAACTCTTAGATGGAAAAAAAATAAATAATAAGGCTGCTGTCCCAAAAAAGAAATTTCGAAATTTGCTATAGTACTCTAAAAATTCCGAAATTTTGGTATGTTGTAGTACGCTGAATAAACTTTCCACAGACTCCGGAACGGACCAATTTCAATCTCGGAGCAAATAGTTATGACCGTTCAAAGTATTCGTGCCAAAACTGTCCAACCAATTCGGAGCAGTCCCCTTGCACGAAATTTCTGGACCAATGTGTTCAGAATTTGGAAAAAAGTCAGTAGGCAAAAATTGTAGCCCAGGAAGTTAGTTTCGCGTGGGCTCAAGAATCGCCTTAAAAGGTTTTAAAACGAAAACGTTATGACTGTTTTAGCGAGAGAGGGTAAAACTGCGAAAAAGATGAAAACCGTTAAGAAACTACCTAGATAATAATGCAGCATGCAGGGAGTTTTGGCCTAAAGCAGACGGGTTAAAGCTGTCTGGATTGGGTGATGATTACTTGCAATAGATTTTGTTAGTAAACAGACGGGTTATACTGTCTGGATATTAACTAAAGAAGAACTTGGCCTGAAGCAGACAGTCTTAACTGTCCGGATAGATAATCAAAATGAAATTTGTTCTTAAGCAGACAGTCTTAACTGTCTGGATTAGACATGTAACATAGAATCTAAAAAGTTTGGACACGTTGTTTAATTTATAAAATGCGAACGACCTAAAATGAATAGTATTGTAATGTAAAACAAAGTGTGTTGGTTTCTAAAAGCTGAGTAGTTGTCCAACATTAAGTTACGTTGTCCCGAACTATATAAGACAAAGGTAATAGATTTTAATTAAAGAATAATTTAAGATGTCTTAAGTTATGAGACATGAGCATCACGAGACTTTAGAATTAAAGTCTAATCTATAAACGAAGCTAAAAGGGAAATATACCGGGGTATATATAGTTAAGTGCATTATGTCGAGATATAAAACTCGAACATCGTGAATTATAAAATAAGCTAGGATAAACTAATATAACAATTATTTAAATTAAGGTAATAATATAGTAAATTATATTTTACTATAAAAGTCATGTATTAGCTGTTTAAACTCCGAATTTGCGAGCAAAGTTAAAAGATATTTCTGAAATGGAATATATAAATGGTTTAAGCTTCAAGATGTAAAATATTTACACCTTAAAATGTGTGAGACCCTTATTATTTATTAATAAAGTTTCTAAAGGAACCAAGATTGGTTTTGAATGAAGTATAAATAATATTAATTTTTGATAACTAATATTTATGGATAATGAATATAAATACATGTTTTGCTACATATTTAATTATGTAAATATGTGTGCATGTAAATACAATTGTGTAGGATTTGTGGAGAGAAGTTAAGTTAAATTTTAGCGGTAATCTCCAATCAAGGCAAGTTTCCTAAACTTACTCAGATATTTATTCTGTGCAAGTTCGTTAACTCAAACTCGAGTTATTATCTTTCAAGCATGTTAGTGGATAATTATTGTCAATTATTCCACATCTATGATTATTGATTCGCACTTAGTGCATGTTGCATATGTTCATCAGGTATGAAAGGCTGATCACCTTCATTACCTTAAGGTTCAGTTAAATTGATTCATGGTCATTATTGACACCCTGTATTATTGAATTCAGCCATTCAATCATTGAAGTTTTGATTCATGCTCTTTCACAATTATTATATTGTTAAGAAATTCTAAAGCTTATTCTTTCCTTCAATCATGATATATCTTCTTTGTATTTAAACTTGCTGAGCAAAGTAGTTGCTCACTCTTGCTATATCATGATAACAAATTTCAGATTAATACGAATGTTCGAGAAAAGACAGATGCAGATGCAAAGGACAAGATTAGATTGATATGCACGTTAACTATTAAGTTATTTGGATGTAAGTTACTTGTGTAAACCTTATGTACGTTATTAAGGAATGTATCAAGATAAAGGTTGTAGACCTTGAAAAATGTTGTAAAATACTCTGAAATAAATAATATATGTTTATATTTTCCGCATTAGTTATAGAGTAGGTATGAAGATGATGTATCGTGACGTACCAGATCCGAGGTTCAAGGGACTCGGATTTGGGGGCGCCACAGCTCATAATATGTGGTGCTTAAAAGGTCCACAACAAATATGCATATGATCTTGGTTGTCAGGTCCACCTATCGCTCACCAAGGTCCGGATCTGTAAAATTATTACTTAGATCTAAGAACTTGTTCAGATATTAAGTCAGATTAAATGTACAAATTAGGGTTTACAAAAACCTAATTAAATGCGTTAGACCCGGGGAAGTCTCCACGTGTTCCAAGGCAGAAGACTCGTGGATGCGACCTATTTTGGGAATTGATTGAGGGATTGGATTGGCGGCTAGAAGAACAGGGCAATTTGGGCATTACTTTGATGATTAAAGGGCATTTCTGGAATTTCTCCTTTAAAACATAATTAAAGGGTATTTCGGGAATTTCCCTTAAAACATGTGCCTGGCATGTGACTATTTCCCAGGAAAACTCTATAAATAGCCCCTTTATTCTGAGAAAAGGGGATCGCTTTCAAGACATTACACTAAGACTCTTGGAAGCTCATCACACTAGAAACTCGCTCACAACTCGAAGACTCTAGAAGGCTCTTGGAATCCCTGCTACCCTAACCCGGTTTCCGGATTCTAGGAGTTCTGCCACGTGTCATTGGAGTAATTGCCCACCTGTTCTTCTCCCCTCTTCAATCAATCAATCAGTTCCGTACTCTTCGTGGATTTCTCTCCTCTCCAGCCAATACGAAACCCTAACCCTAACAAGGTGTAAATTTCCTTACCTACATTTATTTGGCGACTCTGCTGGGGAGGTGTAGAATTCGTGAAGGGTATGCCCACAACTCGAAGTGGGAGAATTACAGGAAGAGTTTCACCGACAACAAGCATCACTTTACCGGATCCGATTTCAAGGCAAGTAAATCCAGTGCTCCAAAGCGCGAATCTGGATTTTGATCAACCTATCTTAGAAGACATTTCGGAAGGAAGCTCAACATCACCTCAAATGGCTGATCAACAACAAACCAGCGCTAGACAGACAAACGAAGGAAGGCAAGGTGAGGAAGTAACTGGAGCGCAAACGACTGCGAATGCTGTGCAGATGGAGATGCTCAAGGCATTACAGGAGGCACGAGAAGGCCAAGGGATAATGATGGCCATGATGTTGGAAATGCAAAGGAAGCAGGAAGAGATGGAGAATTTCCGCCAGCAGTTGATGCAAATCTCCACTTTCAGGGCTATGTTCCCAGGAAGTTCGCAGGGGGAACGAGCAGAAGTGGAAGACAACAGCAACAACAAAGAGAATCCGACTGTGCTTCCAACAACGGAGAGTCAGCCGATTCCAATCATCCACTTGGAGCTCCAAAACAGCGGTGATGTGCCACAACTCAGATTGGAAGTGAGCCAACCTCAGCCCAACATCGTCCCGCCCACTCTCCCAGCATTTTCACAAGTGCAGATACCGACCATCCCGAGCCACATCCAACGAATAAGTCGACAAGCACCGCTGATGCAAACTGTGCAGGATGCAAGTGTACACCAGCCAGTTTCCTTACCATACGCACCACCTGTGCATCAATATATCACAGCCCCTCAAAGAGTCCATACCACGAGCCAGTATGTGACGAAGGATGATATGATCGATGTGATCAAATCAATTTCGCAAGCAGACATCCCGACCTTCAGAGTTGGACTTTACTCCACCCTACCCGGCACATGTGCGGAGACAACCGTACCCGGCAGGGTATATTGAGCACCCCCCGCAGTTCCCAAAGTATAACGGGGAGAAAGGGAATGCCAGGGAGCATATTGCCAGGTTCGTGGAGTCGATGTCTCCATGGTTGGGTTATGATGAGGTGAATAACCATAATTTGTTGATGAGGGAATTTAACAAGACTTTGACGGATAGTGCCTTCAGTTGGTACTACAATTTGGAGAAGGGATCAGTCCATGATTGGGATGATCTGAAATTGCAATTTTTTAAGAAATTTTTCTATGTGCAAAAACAGGTAACTATTGTAGAACTGATGCGATTCGAGCAGAAGCCGAATGAGGAGCTGTCAGATTATGTGGACAGATTCAGGGCCCAAGCACAGAAGTGTGCCGAGCCAATTGAAGAGAAGAACTTGGTTAGCATATGCAACAATGGTGCTCTAGACTCCTTCAAGCCCCATCTCATTACAAAGGCCTGTGATTCATTTGCAACCCTCTCATCCTTCGCACAAGATTTGGGAGGAATCGTGACAGTTCCCATCAACCATGCGATGGTTACATGAAAGGGTAAGAGAACAGCAATTGTGGCTTTGGCTGACTCTCAGTCAAACCCACAAGGGGGCAAGAGGGAGAAGAATGAGCGAAATTTTGAACAAAGTAAAGAAAAACTTGGGGGCAAGTATACCAGGATGTCAGTTCCAGAGGCTATCACATGCAGTGAGAAGGCATTCAGGGGCCTGTACGAACAATGGGTTGAGCACGGAGTGGTGAAACCCCCAACGCCTAAATTTGTGGTGACGGAAGAGATAAAAAGAAGACCAGATTTCTGTGTGTACCACCAGTACGCAGGACATTCCACTATGGACTGTTACAGTATGCGGAGGATATACCATGAGAAGCTGGCAGCCGGAGAAATCGAACTGTGAAAAGAAAAGCACCGTGTATGAAAAGCCACTTCCAAACCACAAAGGAAAAGAAACATGCAACATTATTACCCAGGGTGTAGCCCAAGAGGACGAAAAAAAAAAAAAAAAAAAAAAAAAAAAAAAAAAAACCAAGAGTATCCCTTGCCAAGAAATTGGATGACCAAGGGAGGAGACACAAGAATTGACGAATTAAAAATCCACCCACGATGGTGGTCAAGTCCTCGTGGATTGCACTTGCCAAGAAATTGGATGACCAAGTGACGAGGCATGCAACTTAAGCCCTTATGAAACCCTATACGCCAAACAATTGGCACGACGTACCAAGGGATAAGGCACAAAGTTATACTTTCAACTTTAAAAGTAATCGAGGCACCTGATTATAAGTCCTCAAAGTTATACTTTCAACTTTAAAAAGTAATCGAGGCACCTTATTATAAGTCATAAAAGTTATACTTTCAACTTTAATTGTAATAGATGCACATGATTATAAGTCCTCAAAGTTATACATTCTACTTTAAAAGTAAATCGAGGCACCTGACTATAAGTCCTCAAAGTTATACTTTCAACTCTAAAAGTAATCGAGGCACCTGACTATAAGCCCTCAAACCCGAGAAAGTTACACTTTATCTCTAAAAGTGGCGAACGTTATGCTTTAATCCGACAAAAGCAAAATCTATTATTATTATGAAATTTTTTGAAACATTGTGCTTTTCAATATGATTATTAATAAAAATGTCAAACTTTCACTTATACTTGGATATTCTTTGATTTTAAAAGTATGGATTCAAGTGTTAGTTTGCGAGAAATCGAAAAAATTGCATGTTTACTCTCACTATTATGAATATTGTTGTCTTGGAGTATTAATTTGAATAATTTATGATTCAATACTAAACATTGGGTCTTAAGAAAAAAAATTCAAGTTAAAGACAATCACTAATGCTAAAGAAACTCTACTATGATAAATGACATATAAATGAGTTCTTTGATACAGGAAATAACAAAAAGCTACAAAAAGCCATACCTAGAAGTGAGGAAATCCAGCCCCGCACGAGAAAATATTCATCGGGAGAGGAGCTGCACAAATCACGGGCTTAGAGAATGCATGTAGCTCCACGACATCTTTGTTATTGGGTGGATAGTCGAGGTCACTAAAAGGCGAGGTGGCAGAATCAAGATGAAGAAAGCGAGCTCCTCAACGGGCAAAGAAAGTAAAGCATCGATGCCCCACCCAAAGAACTCGCAACTATACCCTCCCTTTTAGGTGAAGCCTCGGGAGAATCCTTCTGGGGAGGATGGAAATCAACCATCGGTTTCGCAGGATTCCCCCTCGGGGGAGGAGGATTAACTGTCATAATAGCATCAGCATCAACATGGGTGTCACCGGTACCCTCCAAGCTGTCATGAGAAGACGTTATATGTGGGCGTGACGATGGAACTGTACTAACCATAGCAGGACCTAAGCCTACATCAGACATGAAATCGTCAACATTAAGGCTGACACGATCATCATGAGGTGAGGAGGACTTGACAACAATCATGTTATGTCAGCGAGGTTCACCAGTAGTGGAGGTCGCCACCTCACTTGCCGTATCCATGCGAAATCCAATGGGAATATCATTATCATCCTCATCATCATCATCATCATCCTTGACAATTTAAAAACAAGGATCCTCGGCTTTACTCTAGAGCAAGTACATCTCATCTCCCCGACAGCAGAGGATCCTGGGGGAGGAACTCGAGGAGGTACCCGAGATGAAGTCTGAAAGGATTGTGTCATCATGAAATCATGAAGTATAATGGTCAGTCCGCCTGAAAGCTTCTATCAAGCATGCAACGCACTTGGTATCTCTATGCACATGCGGGGAATGCGATCGGAATGGGGGAAGTCGTCCCAACCTTCGCAAGCCGCGACATAAAGAAACAAGCTTTTTTGCCTTTCCACAATCATTGACGAAGGGAGTTACCCTAGAAGTCTTCAAGTCTTCAGAGCATCCGGTACACGAGGCCTGCAAGTAAGGAAGACCCCACATGAGGATACTAAGGATGTCAAGTAAAGCATATGCGCCTGAGGAGGCTTACCATAACAAGAGGAGAATCTGAGATTTTCACTTGAGAATACCTGAAAAGAAGAAGAAATGAAGTCAGGGAAGTATCAAAATTACAATTATGGAAGAAAAATAAGATTTGAGATTTTTCCAAAAAACTTCGGACAACCAAAATGCATCCTTCGGAGCCATTTTTTGGATTATTTTGATATATATCATGGCCGTTGGCGATGACTTTTGAAGTGCTCGTCGATACGGTCGTTTTGATATATTATGGGCCCTGAGACTCCAAACGGAACAAAAGTTATGGTCAAAACAGTGATCACGCTTCCCAATGTGCAAATTTTGATACATTTTCTCCTAGGGTTCGGCCTCTAGGATTCGGCTCCCTTAGGATTCGGCCCCCCTAGGGATTGGTCTCCTGCAAAAAAAAAAAAAAAAAAAAAAAAAAAAAGGCTTGGTAGGGTTCGGCCCCTAGGGTTCGGCCCCTAGGGTTCGGCCCCTAGGGTTCGGCCCCCCTAGGGTTCGGCCAGGCCGAAAAAAAAAAATAAAAAAAAAAAAAAATTGCTTGGCTCAATTTCCCCTATAGGGTTCGTTCGGCCACCTATAGGGTTCGTCCCCCTAAGGGGACTTCTATTGTGTACCTTGGAAATTCTGACGCTCCACAAATCAATGTTTTCGGCACGAATGCTTCTTTGTCACAATAAATATTGTATTTTTCTTTATTATCCGAGGGAACCCTACCGAGATATGATCCAAGTAACGGGGCTCGGAAGACAAAAGAAAAGCTACAATGACCTGAGAAGAAACGTAGGAGAAGCAAGTCAAGATGAAGTTCGGAAGAAAGTACTCAAATAAACTAAAAACTTGAAAGAAAAAAGAAGAAGGAAGAATGATCCTATATGGTTCAACCCTTAGGATTTGGCCTTATAGGGTGGAATTGTTTTTTTTTACCTCTTTTCTAAGATGAGGAACGATTGCTTGACGACTTCTTGGTGATCTTCGGACTTGATGGAGGAGAGAAACAACCTTTATTTTCCTCTTAAGGAAGATTTCGAAATATAAAGATAAGTTTATTTGAGCTTATTTTTTAAATAAACATATATATTTTCGAAAATTTGTTTAGATTTGGTGTTCTAATAGAATTTCAAAAAATATATATATATATATATATATTCGATATCTGATATTTTATTCCTAACAGTAGGACAATTTCGAAATTATATATATATATATATATATATATATATATATTGAATGTTTGATTTTCTTAAGGGAAAAGATCTTGCTTTATAAAATTTTAATAAAGGAAGATTTTGTTTCTAAATAATAAAATACGATTTGATTATTGGATTTTATTTAATGATATCTGATGATCTTCCTTGTTTTAATTCTCAGAAAATAAGGAAATAAATATTGAGCAAAATAAGGAAGATTTCAGATGATCTACCAAGAGTTTCAAGGAAGAGCCCTTCTAGGTCTTGCCTCCTTAGGGTTTAACCCTAATGGTTTGGCCCCTAGGGGTTCCCTCTTCTAGAACTCTAAACTTCAAGACTTGAACAAGGGGAGTCACACAAAATCATTCGAAAGCTTGGAGTATTTTGCACGAGCGTCTCTCAGGAATCGTGACTCTCGCGCAGGGGGCAAATGTGGGCCCATGTGCAAATTAGGGTTCATGTGACCTAATTAAATGTACAAATTAGGGTTTACAAAAACCTAATTAAATGCGTTAGACCCGGGGAACTCTCCACGTGTTCCAAGGCAGAAGACTCGTGGATGCGACCTATTTTGGGAATTGATTGAGGGATTGGATTGGCGGCTAGAAGAACAGGGCAATTTGGGCATTACTTTGATGATTAAAGGGCATTTCTGGAATTTCTCCTTTAAAACATAATTAAAGGGTATTTCGGGAATTTCCCTTAAAACATGTGCCTGGCATGTGACTATTTCCCAGGAAAACTCTATAAATAGCCCCTTTATTCTGAGAAAAGGGGATCGCTTTCAAGACATTACACTAAGACTCTTGGAAGCTCATCACACTAGAAACTCGCTCACAACTCGAAGACTCTAGAAGGCTCTTGGAATCCCTGCTACCCTAACCCGGTTTCCGGATTCTAGGAGTTCTGCCACGTGTCATTGGAGTAATTGCCCACCTGTTCTTCTCCCCTCTTCAATCAATCAATCAGTTCCGTACTCTTCGTGGATTTCTCTCCTCTCCAGCCAATACGAAACCCTAACCCTAACAAGGTGTAAATTTCCTTACCTACAGATACCTTTTACTATTTGAACAATTTCCTTCAAATTAAGTTAGCAAAACGAAAATAATCGTTGGTAAATCTTATTCTAGCAACAAGCCCATTATAGGAGAGATAGTATGAAAGTTTGTGTAGGGCAATGGGCAAGTTGGACGGAATGGGGGTGGACTTTTTATAGGTCTCATTTGATGTCAGCTAATAAGCATGACTTTTCTTTTTTCTTTTTTAATTTTTTTATAACTCAAATTTTGAAATATAGGGGTTGTACATGTGTTGTTGGATTAATTCTATATCGAATGAGAGTGACTCTTGAGAGTGTGTAATAGTACTTTATGTAATTGTTAGGTTACTTCACTTGATGTTTAAATTTTTAAGTTGTGAACTTAATATAGTATCAAGGGAGGCAAAAAAATATTTTTCGTTATTCATTATGCAAAATGAATTATTTTGATAGAATAAAAATTCATTTTATTATCTCGATTTATATTTCATGGAGGAAACGGTGAAATGAGATCAATTTCAATAGAACGGGTGAATATAACAATTATACCCTTTTATCAAACACTTGGGGCTTGTTTGTTTACGTAGTAGCGGTAGCAGCGTTTTGCAAATGTAACTGAATGTGCGTTTACAACGGTAAAAAACGTTTGAAAAGTTATATCATGTTTTTTTTACATCATAAATTTGGCACTCCATCCCAACCATTCTGTACCACAAATAGAACCCAACCTCTTCAACTCAAGTAGAACACAACCTCTTCGTCTCCTCCTCCTCCTCCTCTTCCTCTTCCTCTGCCCATTTTTTCTCCTCTTCCATCTCGAAAATACAAAAAAATTTAAAGCTGTGCAAGAAGATTTGAAGTTACGCAAGAAGATTTAAAGCCACGAAGAATGGTTGGGAATTATTCAATTGCTACCCCAAATGACGAGTACCTTCAAATCAAGCAAAAAACAAACAAAATACGGTATGCAATTATAGTAATTTCTCAATCTTAATTAGGTTTGTGAGGGAGTGATTTCAGTTTTGGCTTTGTAAGGGTATGTAGAGGTCGACAATTGTAACTTTTGAGGAAGTGATTTCAGTTTTAAGTTTCATCTATTGAGAGGGCAGAAGAGGGTAAAAGAGGGTTTCATCAGTTTTGGATTTCATCAATTCAACTGCGTTTGTTATTAAACGCAACCTTAAAAAAATCTTACGTCGTGTTTTGGTTGTTAAACGCACGAGTCAACACAGGTCTTTCGCGTTTGATTTGCCGTACAAGAGTATTGCTGCGTTTGCAGCCCAGACGTAGCATAGCAAACGCAACATTTGGATAATAGCCGAACAAGCCTCATTGTGCTCTCTCACCAACACAATCTATCACCGTGGTTGACAATGGTACGGAGAATTGCATTTTTGATTATTAGATGATCCAGTATTACCTAGTCTTCAATTCAGTCAAGTATGCACGAGAGCCATGGTACATTGGCTCTGATTCAAGAAACATAGGAACCAAAATCACATCGAGCACTGCAACAAACCACAATGCACCGCCTAAAAATATATTAAAACAACTTAAGTTGAACTAATTATTCTGAAATGTAATCTAAATATAACACAAATAAAAAAAGTCTAAACAACAACAATAATTTTTCGTAAGAAATTAAATAGTATAAACTAAAAAAATAAAATATAAAAGCAAATGAAGTAAAGGACTAAATAATTTAAATTAAGATTACAACAATAAAAATCGTTTTTAACCTATCTCTCATCTGAGAAATATATATATTTTTTCTAAATATGATATATATGGCGGTTGAAGGGTGGTGCTCCGTCGGATCAAGTTTTCAGTGCAGTTTAGTATACAACCGGTTCAACATTAAAAACCAAAATCACATTGTATCTGTTGCGATTTAATACTTTTTACACCATAATTATGCCAACAGTTTAGAAGAGAAAAAAAAACATTCTGTTCAATGCGTTGTAGTTAGTTTGTTGCAATCTCTGATTAAACTGTCATCCTTAACAACCACCACTAGCCTCTTAATGGGTCAGATCAGAGCAAATTATGCTCTAATCCAATATGATTCATTTACTGTGATAATGGATCAATGATCCGATTCATTATGTGATGAATTATTGATCTGTCCCATGATCCACTTAATCCAACAATATAGATCATGATCCAAATCGATTCATTAAAAAATAAATTATTTGTACAATTACTTTAATTTATAAAATGTTATTATTTATAAATTATATTAACTTATGAAATAATATCACTTAACCTCTCTAAACTCTTTACTTTCTCGTTTTAATTATTTTTTTGAATTTTCTCTCATTAAATTTTTTCACTTTTGCTAACTGAAAATTTTAATTTTTTCATGATCAAAAATCACTCTCTCTAAACATCAAAAATCACTTTGGTTAATATAGTAATGTTTCTGTAGTATTCGGGACCTTATTGTTGGGGTAAGGTTGATTCGTGGATTAAACTGATAAAATAATTTTCATTCTGTTTTTGGGGTCATCCATACAGTAATGAATATATGATTTTTTTGCTTATTGTCGGCTTAGAAATACATATATATATATATATATATATATATATATATATATATATATATAGAGAGAGAGAGAGAGAGAGAGAGAGAAAACGGATCAAGAGCATACCCACTTATTTGACATACTAAGCATACCCCCTTTAGCGACGGATCGGACGATACTTTGGTCCGTCGTCATGGGTCCGGTCCGTCACTATAGCTTTTTGCGACGGGCAACATATAGCAACGGACAAACATCTAGCGACGGACCGAAGCTATAAAGACGGAACGAACCTATGATGACGGACCAAAGCGTTGTCCGGTTCGTCGCTAAAGGGATATGCTCGTGATCCGTTCTCTATATATATATATATATATATATATATATATATATATATATACACACACACATTATTTAGTTCTCAACTAACATAATAATTCAAATTAACTAAAAGCATTAAAGTTAATTAAACTTTTAAATTTATATTTTAAAATTAAGAATTAAATATCATGTCACTTTTAATTCAAATTTTAAAATAAAAGGATTCCACACGTTTTCTGTTCTTGTTCCTAAACTAGTATTAAAGAACTAAAGTCAAATATAACAATCTAGTAGTTATTATTATTATTATTATTATTATTATTATTATTATTATTATTATTGTTGGACATAAAAGTAGCACGTGGTGATTGATGTGGCCAAATTAAAATGTCCAAGAAAGTATGAATACTAAACTACCCCTAAAATATTATGTTAGTCTATTTTCTAAACTAAAAAAATAACATAAAAGTAAAATTTAAGTGTTTGCGATGTCGGGTCTTAACTTGCTGGAATCATACTACATCTGACTTTTTAGTTGAACGAAATGATGTTTGCCTGCTTACAGATAAGACAAACTGATTGTGTTGTATTTTATAAATTTATTTTCAATAGAACAATCTTTTACAAAAAATAATTTTAAATTTTCTTTTGGGGTTAGTACCATTCTATTTTAAAAATAGAGATACAATTTGACTTTTAAAATTAAACGACGGTACATTAAATTTCAAAATTGGTATGACTCATAAAAATTTAAAATAAAATAAATTTTATGATTAATTTTTGTTATATACTATACAATTATAATAATTGTATCAACTAAAATTAAATAAATTCACATTAATTTGAAATTTAATATGTCGTTTGACTTCAAAAGTCAAATTATATTTTTAATTTTGAAACGGAGAGAGTATATTATTATGAGATTTAATATTTTTCATATATAAAAGTGATACTTCGAGAAGTTTCTCCTTATATTAATAGTGAGGTTCACCCCTATGTGAGAGAGTAACTTGTGAAATTAATACTTTTACTTATGAGTATTTATTGTATAACCATTATTATATTGTAAGAGTAATACCACTTTTATGATTTAAATAAAAAAAATTTATCATAAACACAAACAAATATTTGTCTTTTTAAAATTTGGTTGACCCTACTTAACTATATGAAACTAGTTTTTTATGTTTATTTATATTTTATTTACTTTTAGATACATCCTTTTATTGACAAAATAGGTTTTTACTTGTGAACATGTTTTTGACTACAGAGAAAGCAAAAGATAGTTGACTATTTTTGTTTTTGAGGCATCCAATCTCTTTTTCGTAACATTTATATTATTTCAAAATTAGAGATACATTTGAATTTTTAAATTTTAAAATAACATAATTTCATAAAATGATATAATTGTTTGACAAGTTTACTCTATTTTGTGTATTGCATCCTATACTTCAAAACGTGATACTTTGCATTCCACATTTTTAGCGAACCGACACATAACACTCTTCGGTCTAAAATTTGTTACTAAAAGTGACGAGATTAGTGTTTAAAAGTGATGGATTTTGCACTTTTAGTGATGAGGTTAGTGTTTAAAAGTGACGGATTTTGCACTTTTAGTGACGGATTTTGAGTTGAAGTATGTTATGTGTCGATTCGCTAAAAGTGTGGATGCAAAGTATCACGTTTTGAAGTATAGCATCCAATGTACAAAATGAGATAAATTTAAGAGATGTAAACTATATTTAACTTTATAAATTATCATTTTATAAATGTATATCTAATTTTAGAACACGTGTATATATAATTTATCCAAGATAAGATATGTGGGGGATGATGAATATAGAGGGAAGTGTGTGTATATTACACCTCTATGTGTAAAAATACAAATGTTACAATAAAGAAGAAATAAGATCTCATCATAATAAAAAATAAAGTTCGACAAAAAGACAACGGTCCGTCGCTATAGATTCGATCCGTCGTCTTAAGTTCGGTCCGTCGCTATATGTTATCCGTCGATATATGTTGTTCGTCGCTAAAAGCTAAGACGACGGTTCTATGATATAGCGACGGACCGGATCGTCGCCCAATCCGTCGCTAAAGAGGGTATGTAAGGTATGTAAATTAAGAGGGTATGCACTTGAAATGGACTCTATATATATATATATATATATATATATATATATATATATATATATATAAATGTGTGTGTGCAAAAATTAAAATTACAAACTAATAACTACATGGTCTTAATCATAACTACTCCCTTCGATCTCTAAATAATAGTTTAAGGTATAATTTTTGTTGTCCTTAAAAGGATGACAATAAATATGTAAAGTAAATCATAAATATATTATTTAGTGGAGTCCAAATTGTTAAAAATTTGCATGAGATCGTTAAGTCCATTATCATAGGGGAGAATGTAAAGTCCTTAATGAAATATATATGTGCAAGGACTTAGAATGAAAAGATCAAATATGTTAGGTTAATCTAAGCTGAATTAATATCTATCTGATCAAAACATGTTTGTAACATTAGGTATTGTAAAGTCCTTAAATGAATTTGATGTACAAGGACTTAGAATAGAAAAAGATCAAACTTGTTAGGTTGATCTTATGAGCTGAAATGATATATGTAATAAGCAAAGGCCAGACTGATCGTAGAGCAAAGTATAATTGCTAAAGCTATCATGATCGTAGAACAGTTAGACAGTTCGAAGAACAGTCAGCAAAGGATTGCAGAGATTTCTCGGCATCGTAGAGTCTGCCAGGCAATCGCAGAGTAAAGGCTCAGCAGGCGTTCTCGGCATCGTAGAGTCTGTTAGGAAATCGCAATGTAAAGGCTCGACAGGCATTCTCGGAAACGTAGAGTTGGGCCAGGCATACGCAGAGTTTCATCTCGACATCGTAGAGTAACTCTGGCATGATCGAAGAGCAAACGTAGAGTTGAGCATGTCATCGCAGAGCTTGCAAGGCAAACGTAGAGTAAAGCTCGGCCAGTCGCATCAGTCGCAAACGTAGAGTTAAGTATGTCTGCCAGGTAACATAGAGTAAGGCTCGGCGGGTTAAAAAGATCACTCGAAATTATAGAGTGTGCTAGGCACCGCAGTGTAAAAGCAAAGAGAAGATCGTTGAGTTGTCATGAGTTCGTAGACACAATACAGTTAGTCACTCTATGACTTCCATGAACCATGAACAATCTACAATCGAGCAACGACGTAGAGCAGTCTCTGCCTGAGTACTCAAAGTGAAAGAAACAATCTTCACAAAGACTACTAAGTAAGATGAGCTTGAGCTATCAGACAAATGAAGATCTCAGAGTACATCTAAAGCATCAAGTCCTAACAGAGATCACATGGCAGCTCAAATATACACTCTACGATATATCAAGACTCTACGACTTACACCATAGACAAGGTTGTAGAGTGGTAAAACACCAAACAGATCAAGTGATCGTGGAGTTGAGCCAAAGATAAGAGAGATACTCTGGCAGCCTAAGCGAAGCATCAGAAGATCATAGAACAATTCTCTATGACGTAACACCAGAGAAAATGTCTGAAGATTAAGTAGAGCAGTCCTCTACAATGAAGGTGCTAAAGCATTAGAAGATCATAGTGCAGTCCTCTATGACACAACGGTAGAAACAATATCTAAGGAATGCAGAGCATTCCTCTACAACAATAAAGCTTGCACCTAAAGATCATAGAGCAATCCTCTATGATAAGAAAGAGTCTGTAGAGCTAACACCTGAAGAACACAGAGCAGTCCTCTACGTTAAACAAACTGAAGCAAAAGCTCAACAAGATCATGAACCTATGCTCTGGGAACGTAAAGCTCAATGGACATCACAGAGCACAAGAAGGCACAATTGTAATATAGTAAGAAACACATTAAAGCATAAAGCAAGTGCAGCAGCCACTCTACGAGCACCAAGGCAGTGCACATCATGCATGATTATAAGGCCACATTGTGAAGCAAGCAGACAACTCTAAGATTAAAAGCAACAGGCTACAACCCAGTTGATCGTAGAGCAAGTAAGTGCCAACAAAGATTGAAGACATCAGAGCACTTAGGTTTATTATCCCGAGATAAGCGGTTGAGTACTTAAATGAGCAAAGAGGAGAACCAATCTCAGTAGGGTTCAAACAACTATGTTTATTGCAGAAAAAGTCAGCACACATGACTCCACTATCTTGGTACCAGTTAATGGAAGCTGACTCAGCCATCACTAGCAGACTTCAAGGAGTAAAATATTAATTGGTACAATAAAGAAGTCTGTAGAAAGAGAAACTCCAACGGGAAGAATTGTAACGGGAAGCTAGCAACGGCAGGATTCCAAACGGAAAAGATTACGGAATCTATATATGACAAAATATCTCAAGAGTGTTATGTGTGTCTGTGGTGAACAAGAGCAAGAATACCGATTAAACAAATCTGCTGAAAGCTTCACTACAACATCAAAAGTATGCCAAAGGGCTGGCATATGAGCTAAGAGTCGAATGACCAAGAAGCCAAGATCAAGAGTAACTAGAGCTGAAAGCAAATCTAGAAAAGTAACTCTGTGATCAACCATGAACACTACAAACCGACAAGATGAAATACATAACAGGTTATGTATACAAGACAAGAAGTATTCATGACTGTTAAGCTCAAGAATGCATTAAGTTTATGTGAAAGAGCTGCAGTAAGTAAAAGGTGATCATCTGCATCTACTATGTCATCAACTGCGTTTAGAAGACGATCATCAACAACTGCTAAGTACCTGAAGATGAAGGAGATCAAAGTTCATCTTAGCAGCACAACACAATAAACAATCAACACACCAAGGAGGGTCTTAGGAGTCCTTGTCTTAAGTGACTAAACAAAGTCAAGTCTGCTGGACTTGCTGAGTACCAAAGGGTACAAGAGATTCTAAGGCTGCTGGTAGTATTCCAAGGCTGCTGGCTTTGAAGAGTTCTTAGTGAACTGGAGTTCCAAGTCTGCTGGACTTGAAAAGGGTCAGAGGATCCTTGTCCGAGGGACTAAAAACAACTCATGTCTGCTGGACTTGAGGAAAGTGGAGCATCCTTGTCTTAGTGACTAAAACCATTAGTGGATTCCTACTTGTTGAAGTAGAAGAGTGGAGTAGGAGTTATTCAGTCTCCGAACCACTTAAAGTCTCCTGTGTCATTTACTTTATGTTATTTACCTTATGTACAATAACTACTATAACTGCTATATCTATTAACCATATCGAAGATTTAATCATTGAACTAAGATTATGCTTGTATCTTTGAAGGAGGTTTTAAAGTATATTCCGCTGTGCATGAATTGATTATATTAATCATAACTGATATACTTTCGCAATAAAAGAAAAAAGTTTTAAAGGATCTATTCAATCCTCCCTCCCCCCTTCTAGATCTCTATTGTGTCCCCGAAAACTAACACAAATATAAAGAAAAGAAAGACTCGTCATTTTATGTAATTTTCTAGAGCCATAAGGATAAAGTTGTAAAAAAAATTCTCTTTCCTCTATTTTAGTTTTATTAATTTGCATAAAAATATACTTAGGACATTGTTTGACGGAGGAAAGAAGTATTACAATAGAACATTTTTTTTAACATGAGAAAAAAACAATAGAACATCATCAATAAGTTTTTTTTAACTTCTTGGGTAACCAAAGGATAAGATTTGTACAAAAATTGAGGTCAAATATTACGTACCTACGTGATCTGGTTAGAGTAAAGTTGACGCTAATTTCACAGTAGCAAGTTCTATAATTTATTATTGTATTGAGTGTAAAAAAAATTACATTAATAAGTTTTATAACTTTTTATTGTAATGATTAATATAATATTTTTTATACCCAATATAATAAAAAGTTATATAAATTTATTATGGTGAAATTGATACTAACTTCACCTTAACCGGATAGGGTTATGCCTTCATTTACATGCAATGAACTTTAACTGAGAAAAATGTGTACTTTTATCGGGAAAAGAAAATGTACTTTAACGGATAATTCTCAATGTAAGGATTGGAATCTAAACAAAGGTGCCTAAAATTAAGTGTTATGTATTATGTAATTTAGAAAGTCATTTTAATGTTACATTTCAAGTTTTTTCATTTCCTTTTTATTTTCCAAGTTCCAAAAAGAGATTTTATTTTGAAACCAAACAATTTTACATATTGTGAAAATATCTTGAAATAAGTTTACGAATTATAAAAAGTAATCGAAGTATTGTTCGCGTTTGATGATGCTACGTATTTTCTATAATTAACATAAAAAATAGAGGATTACAATCTGATAAGATGAAACATTTTTACAAAAAGAGTACTAGAAAAAAAAAAATTCACAAAAATTACATAGTGTTGTTAAATAAGTTTTAAAATCACTTTATAAGATGTTTGAGTAAAATTTGATTTTTAAATATGATACTTTTAAACACCAAATCTATTTTCTTTTAAAGGTGCTTTTATACCTAAAATTTTTAATGGTAAAACTATTTTTGTTTTGGGACTAAATTTATTATGTTATGATGCCAAATACTTTTAATATTTAAAGAGTATTGCTAAATGCTACATATGATGAAAAATTTATATTGTGTCGATACCAAATAACGATATATGTGAATACATGAGACATAATTGAATAAAAAAGAAAATCCGTACATTATTATTTTATCTTATTTCTTATAATTTCACATTATGCGCTACCCAAATTCGTCATGAATTAGTCGTTGTATAAATAATTTCTCTTTTTACTTGAAAGTGTTTTTGCCTATCGCATTGCCAAACTAGTACTTAAAACCTAAAAATTATTTCAAATTTGTCTCTCTAAGAATTAAATTATTAAAATCCCGTCAAAGAATATGCAGCTTAAAATCATTTACTCATTCATTTATAAGCCCTTTTAGTCATATAAATTCTAAACAAGAAATAATTATTTAAAAAAAATAATATTTACGCTTCCATAAGGGATAAAACAATGTAATTTTAGTTTATTTTTCTTTTTACAATAGATCAAAAATATAAAAATCATGAGTGAAAAATCAATTTCCATGATTTAAGACCTCATAATTAGATTACTAAAATCCATTTCAAATTTGTCTTATCTAATTATCAAAATTTTAAAATCTCCTAAAATAATATCTAGCCTAAATCCTTTTATCATCATTCTTAAGCCCATTGTAGTCATTAAAATTTGAAACGACTAAATAGTATAAATCCTATAATCAGATTGTTAAGATTAATTCCTAATTCGTCTTTTTAATAATTAATTAAATTACTAAGGAAATTAATTTTTACGTTGATCAATACATGACAAATTTGAATTGTGACTAACATGTAATTATAAGCTTTCTTATAATAATAATGTGTGAGTCCCTACTTTTTCTTCATATCCTATATATACACGTATGTATTATTTAATAGAAAATTGTTATTTTCAGAAGTAAAATTTGATATTTTTATAAGTTCTCTCTCACATGAGTGTGAGACTCATTTACTGTTCATGTGACCTAAAGAATTGAATGAAAGACAAAAAAGTCAGAAAATAAATGAATAAGACAGAAATAAATGAACGAGACGAGCAATAGATATATGAACAAAAGAGGAACACCTAGGGTTTCGGCCCCCAAGGGTTCCACCACCCCTAGGTGGTCCCACCTTGAGACAAATTTCAACAACGAGTTCCCCGATTAAACTTGATTTGAACTATTGAAACAAAACAAGAAAAACGAATGGAGAAAGAACAAGAAAGCTAAAGTGTCCCCCTAGGCACCCTAAGGTTCGGCCACCCTAGGGGTCGGCCCCCTAAGGGGCACACTGTTTCATACTCTTGAATGTCATGTCAGACAAGCTTTGAGCGGTGCAATGACAGAATAACGAATTCGAACCAAGGAAAGATGCGACGAAACTTGTAAGGGTCTAGGAATGAGTTTTCTTGAATCTTCCATGATAAGAGAAGCTTCTTGTAGGGTCAAGAATCATGAGAAAATGAAGAAAAGCCAAGGCAAACAAAGAGGATCGAAAGAGGCACGAACTTGGCCCCTTAGGACTCGACCACCCTAGGGTTCACCCCTAGGGTTCGGTCCTTCCCCTTAGGGTTAGGCCCCTATGGCATAGCCTCCCCAAATTCGTGCCGAGCTCCTTCAAAGTTTTCGACAATGAGATTGAACGACATGATGTCTAGATAAAGAAAAAAGAACGGAAAGACATGGATTGAACAACAAAGACCTTGAAATATGAGACCTAAGAGATACCTCCATAAGTCCCGAGACAGAAGACTTATGGAGGCAACTCGTTTTGGGAAATGGTTGAGAGATTGGATTGGTGGCTAGAAGGACGGGACGATTTGTGCATTACTCGGATAACTAAGGGTATTTCTAAAATTTTCCTTAAGGTCACACGCCAGGCATATGACCCAGACATGTGCTAGAAACATGATCACTTTTCAGGAAACTCTATAAATACTGCCTTCATTCTAGTAGAAGGGACTTTGGATTCTCTCTACACCCGAGATACCCGAGAAGATTATTTCTCTCTAAGAGTTCTGCCACGTGTTGGTAGAGTAATTGTCTACTTGTTCTTTTCCCCTCTTCAACTCTTCAATCATTTTCATACTCTTCGTGAATTTTTCTTCTCCTCAGCTCCTACGAAACCCTAATCCAAATAAGGTATGATTTTCTTGCTTACATTTATTTGGCGACTCTGCTGGGGAGGTGTAAAATTCGTGAACGGTATACCCATAACTCAAAGTGGGAGAATTACGGGTAGAGTTTCTCTGACCACAAGTATTACCTCACCGGATCCAGCTTTGAGGCAAAAATCAAGCTTTTCAAGGTGCAAATCTGGATATAGACAAACCCATCATAGAAGATGCTTTAGAAGGGAGTTCAACTTCACCACCAAATGCTAATCAACGACTAACCAACACCATGCAAGCAAGTATAGGTGTGTAAGATGAAGAACCAGTGGGAGACCAGTTGATAATAAATGATGTGTGGAGGGAGATGTTGAAGGCGTTGAATGAGGGGCGTGAAGGGCAAGAAATGATGATATCAATGATGTATGAGACGCAGAAGCAACATGAGGAAATGGGGAGTTTCCGTCAACAATTGATGCAAATCCCAACTTTTAAAGTCATATTTCCAAGAAGTTCGCAAACAACGTGAGCAGGAGTAGATAAATAGCAATAAAGACAATCAGAATGTTCCTCTAACAACAGAAGGCCAACAAATTTCGATCATTAATTTAGAACCCCAAAACAGTAGTGACATGCTATAACCTAGAACAGAGACGAACCAACCTCAACCAACAATCATTCCAGCCACACTTACATCGTTTTCACATGTACAGATTCCAATCATTCCAAGCCACACTCAACGACCCAGTCAATAAGCACAACCCCTACAAGTTTTACACGACGTAAGTGTACACCAATACATCATGACACCTCAAAGGCTTCATACGTCAAGTCAGTATGTAACCAAAGATGACATGATTGATATGATCAACCAACTCCGCAATCAAATAACCAGGCCCACAGAATTGGACTTTACCCTTCCTTACTCGGCACATATCCGAAGATAACCTTACCCACCAGGATATGTTGAGCACCCTTCACATTTTCTGAAGTATAACAGAGAGAAGGGGAACGCAAGGTAACACATAGCCAGGTTCGTGGAATCGATGTCCTCGTGGTTGAGCTATGACTAATTGAGCAACCAAAACATCTTACTTAGAGAATTTAACAAAACATTGACAAATTGTCCCTTTAGTTGGTACTACAACTTAGAAAAGGGGTCAGTATAAGATTGAGATGATTTGAAGTTACAGTTTTTGAAGAAGTTTTTCTACGTTTAGAAGGAAGTGACCATTATGGAATTGATGAGATTCAAACAAAAGTCAAATGAGGAGTTATCATATTATGTGGATAGATTTAGAGCTCAGAAACAGAAGTGTATAGAGTCGATTGAAGAGAAAAATTTAGTGAGCATATGCAATAACGGTGCTCTAGATGCCTTCAAGCCCTATCGTATTACCAAAGCCTATGATTCTTTTTCAATACTTTCATCATTTGCATAAGACTTGGGAGGAATTGTGTCATTACCTGCAAGCCATGTGACCGCTATGTTAAAGGGCAAAAGGTTAGCTATTATGGCTTTAGCAGATTCTCAACAAAAGCCACAGGGGCAAGAGGGAAATGAATGAAAGGAAAGTTGGGAGAAAAGTATTCGGGATTGCCAGTCCCGGAGGCCATTACTTATAGCGAGAAAGCATTTAAAGACTTGTATGAGCAGTGGGTAGAACATGGAGTGGTGAAGCCTCCAAGACCCAAATTTGTGGTGACCGAAGAGATGAAGAGAAGATTGGACTTCTACGTGTATCATCAATATATAGGACAGTCCACCATGGACTGTTATAGTTTGAGAAGGATCTACCACGAGAAACTAGTAGCAAGTGAGATCAAGTTAGAAAAGGGAAATAGTGTGTTGGACAAGCCACTGCCTAACCATAAAGGAAAAGAAACGTGCAACACTATCACCCATAGTGAAACACCGAAGGGAAGAGAAGTATAGATGATAGAGAATGAAAAAGTGATCGAGGAGATGGAAGATGTTCCTAATCCTGACTTGCAGGTGAATGCATTAATGAACGGAGTAAAATTTGGAAGGTTTTTTGATCAGATAGGATTGTTAAAAGAAGCAAGAATAGAGGCGATCAAGGCAATCATCAAAGCTGTCGAAGCACAGGAGACTTGTATGGCAATAGCAAAAGGGTTTGTGAAGACAATTGAGGAGGAGGAGAATAAGAATTCTTTCTCTAAAGCTGACATGGAGGTGAAGTATTTGCATAATAGACCGTTGTATGTGACAATGATAATCAATGGCATGGAGGCGCGAGGGCATTCATTGACAGTAGCACATTTGTAAACATCATGCCCTATACGTGTTCAAACAGTTGGGTCTGCCATAGAAGAAAATTGTTAAGGATAGAACGAGTATAACCAAAGCACAAGAACCCTTATACATATAAGGGTGGATATGCAGGTGGGAAGGATTCGGGGACCTGTGGTGTTCCATGCAGCAGATATTGATGCAGCATACCATGTGATACTGGGGAGAGCATAGCAGAATAACTATGAAGTGGTACCGTCAGTCTTCCATCAATATAAAGGCGATTTGGAAAGGAAAGGGAGTCAAAGTATCTACAAAAAGGAACCCGTTTGTGCCAGAGGAGATACACATCATTAAGGCGGCTTTTTTGACGATGTCACCGAGGAAGGAGAAAATAATATCCTTATACCCAATTTCATGAAGCTAGCGTGTTGGGAGGATATGTACTACAAAGAAGGAAGAAAAGAAACTAACCCCGGAACAAGGTAAATGTTCTAAAGATAAGAAACTAATGGTGGTGGATCTAGAGAAAGAAGAGAAACAACAAGGAATGTAAGCAGTAAGCCCTGATGATGCCAAGAACGTATTCAATGCCAAGCGGACAGCCCAATTAAAGACTAACAAAGGAAACAAAAGAAAGGAAGATCATAAGACACAGTGAAAGAGGGTTGTTAGACCCGATGAAAAGATAGTATTTTGCTTATGACGGTGCGAGGGGGAGAAACCGGAGGGTACACTCAAACCTGAAGGCTCCGGAGGTGTCCTCCACTCCAACAGTAGTGAGGATGAATAAATTATACAATAAAAAGTGGAACCGGCTCCAGAATGCTTTAAGGATCGGCCAAAAACTCAAAAGAATGAATTGGAGGAAGTCAATTTGGCAACAGAGGAAGGTACGTTAAGACCGACTTACATCAATAATGAGTTGAATGTTAGCCAAAAGGAAAAAATAGTAAAGCTGCTGCGAGAGTATGGGAATGTATTTGCTTAGAACTATAGTGAGATGCCCGAGATTGATAAGGAGTTGGTGGAGCATAGGCTGAACATAAATTCGAGAGCTAAACTAGTGAAACAAGCATCTCATACCTATTCATTGGAGGTGGAAACAGAAATAAAGGAAGAGATAAAGAAATTACTAAAAGTAGGATTCATTAAACCAATTCAACATACAGTTTGGTTATGCAACATTGTACTAGTAAAGAAATCCAATGGACAGTTACGAATATGTGTGTAGTTCAGAGACTTGAACAAGGCATGCTTGAAGGACATGTACTCACTACCCAACATAAATACTTTGGTGGATGCAGCGACCAATCATGAGATGATGTCATTCATGGATGGGTTTGTGGATACAATAAGATAAAAGTATCCTTAGGAGATGTAGAAATGATGGCCTTTTGTACCGTATTTGAGAATTTCTACTATGTAGTAATGCCATTTGAGTTGAAGAATGCGGGAACAACCTACCAACGGGCAATGCACACCGTCTTCTATGACACGATCCATGACATAGTGGAGGATTATGTAGATGATATAGTGGTGAAGTCTAAAAAGGAGGCAGCCCACGTGGAGGATCTAAGGAAGGTGTTCGAGCGGTGTCGTATAAGCTAAAGATGAATCCAAAAAAGTGCGCCTTCGGGAAGTCAGCCAAAAAGTTTTTAGGCTTCTTGGTGTACCACAGAAGTTTGGAGGTAGATCCAGGTAAGGTGAAGGCTATCACAAAGATGCCCCCACCAAAGGCATAGAAAAAGTTGAAAAGCTTTCTAGGAAAGGTTTCCTACTTAAGGAGATTCATGTCAGCACTGACAGAGGTCACAGATCCTTTCGAGAAGTTATTAAAGGGAAAGGTAGAATGAGATTGGGGGCAAGAACAATAACAAGCCTTCGAGGAGTTAAAAGAAATATTAGCCTCAGCGAAAACGATGCTAATACCATAGAAAGAGATACTTTTGCAATTGTATATCACATCTACTATGAAGTCTGTAGGAGGAATGATCAAACATGAGGTAGATGGGGAAGAAAAACCTATGTACTACATCAGCCGAATCATTAGAGGACCAAAGACCAGGTATTTGCAGTTGGAGAGATACTGCTTGGCTTTGGTATTTATCGTAAAGAAAATGCAATATTATTTTTTAACACATGAAGTGAAGCTTGCAACGAGAACTGATCCAATCAGATACTTACTGACTAGGCTTGCGCTAGTGGGAAGGCCTACAAGGTGGATGATGATTCTTTTCGAGTATGACATCAATTGCGTAATGCCAAAAGCAATCAGATGTTAGGCTTTGGCGGACCTGCTCGCTCAATTCCTAAATGGAGAATATAAACCTCCCTCTGAGGATCTTCTAGGGGGAGAAGTGGAAACAATTAACGCGGTGGGGGAAGACTCAGAATGGTGGAACTTAGCTTTCGATGGGTTATCTGTAGATAGGAAAGGAGGAGCAGGTGTGGTGTTAACCACCAAAAAAGGAAATGAGGTGGCCTTATCATACAAATTAGATTTCCCTTGCACAAATAATGAAGCAGAATATGAGGCATTTATATTGGGATTACTGGCGGCACGAGAATTAGGAGCCAAACGTCTTAAGTAAAGGGACATTCAAATTTGATAGTGCATTAAGTAAGAGGTCAATTCACAGTAAATGAACCTATCTTGGCACCATATCGAACTGTGGCACAAAAGTTAATGGAAGCTTTCAGAAAGGTGGTGATCGAGTACGTGCCAAAAGGATAAAATAAACAGTCTGATGACTTAACTATAGTAACATTCAGAGTTCATGTAGAAGGGGAAAACTTAGATATGAATGTAATCAAGAAAACCCTCCGAACCACGGTGCCAAAATTATTCCCCAAAGATATGACAAATGATTAGAGACAAGGCATCTCTCATCAATTACAAATAAAGGAGGGGATAATATCACCAGTGGAGCTTTAGAAATACAACATCATTAAAGGAGCCTTATTCCATAAGGAAGCGGATGGTTTATTGATAAGATGTTTGGGGAGGCGAGAAGCAAATAAAGTTTTGCATCAGGTGTATGACAAAAACTACGGATTAGCAGATATTGGGTTATATCAGAGATTATAGCACCAAGGGTATTATTGGCTCGAAATAAAAAAAGAAACAGATGCACTTCAATGACAACGCCTTTTATGCCAAGAATACCCTAGGGAGGAGGAATGCGCCTTCATTGACGAAATAGCGGATTGACGAATCCCATATGTGGAGTTTTTACAAAGTGGTAGCCTCCCTGTCGAAAGATGGACACAATTACAATAAAGAGGAAAACACTAAGATTTTACCTGCAAGATAGAGAGCTTTTTAGAAGATTGGCAACGGCGGTATCCCAAGTCTTTGTATTTGATGCTATCTTTCCCTCAAGGTCTTGAGTAGCAGACTCAAATTCTCAAAGCTTGGTCTTTAATTTTGCTATGGCATCTTGAATCTTCAAAAGCTCTCCCGAAATAAGTCATTCTCATGATGACGTGAAGTGACCTCCAAACGTAATTTAACAACACGATAACTAAAAGTAAGGAGATCCAGCCTAGCACAAAAAGGAGACATGTCGAGGCCAACGAGGAAAAGGTCATCAGCCTCACAACTTAGCCTATCCAAGTCCTTTGCTCTCAAAGAACGGAGAGAAAGACTTTGCATCTCAAGAACAAAGCTTGCAAGGCGATCTAGTGAGAAGGTCTAAAAAGAGAGCCCACGAACATGTGGTCGATCAAGAATCTGTGGGAACCGAACTAGGAGACGCTCAAGATTTTCCTGGCTTGAGGAAGAAACTTGGAAACCCCTCCAAGGAACAAGCTTTTTGGTTGGATTGAAGAAAGGTCTAGTAGGAGCCACTTTGGAAGCAATTATGGAATTCATTGGGAGAGGAGTTGCATGAATCATGGACTTAGAAACTTCCTGTAGCTCCATGAGACGTTGACTGTTGGGTGGATAACTGAGGTCACTAAAAGAGGAGGTGGCATAATCAAGATGAAGAGAGTCAAACAAGGTGAGCCCCTCAAGGGGCAAGGGCATATCCTTCATCTTATCAGCCTGAAAAGAGAAATGAAATGACATAATAAATTGTGAAGAAAGGAAGGAAAACTTAAAAGACAAATGTATATCAACTAAGGAGAATACTCATAAGGTACCCGACCGAAAAGGTGTCGTGTGACTCTACAGAAAGTAGAACATCGGTTACCCCACCCAAAAAACTAGCAACTGTACCTTCCTTGTCAAGTGAGATCTTGACAGAATCCTTCTAGAGAGGATGGAAATCAACAACAGGTTCTGAAGGATTCTCCCTTGGGGCAGGAGGATTCGCTGCAATAATATCATCAGCATGGGTGTCACTAGTACCTTCAAAGTTGTTATAAGAAAATGTTGTATGTGGGTGTGAAGATGGAGTTATACTACTCACAGCAAGACCCGAGCCCACATTAGATAAGGATTTGTCAACGTTAAGGCATACACAGTCATCATATGGAGAAATAGGCTCGATAGCAAACATGGTAGGTCGTTGAGGCTCACAAGTAGTGGAACTTGTTGCCATATTCGCAGTACTCCTAAGAAATCTAATGGGAATGTCATTATCATCATCATCATCATCATCATTTCCTTCATCATCATAATCGACAATTTGGAAAATAAGGCAGTAATGACATGAGAAAACATAAAGGTGATCATGACAATATTGAAAGAGAAATAAAAACAATATAAATCTTACCATAAGTTTTCTGCATCTCTTAATCGGATCCTCGGCTGCCAGTATGCTATAATCAACATCATCATGTGGGCGCTTTGATAAGGACTTCAAGATAAGAGTGGTCTCCCTCGTTGTCCGCCTGATGATATTATGGTCAGCAAGACCCATGACAAGACCTACAGGGGGAACCACCTCGGAAATAAGAATAGTGGGTGCCTTTGCTCTAGAGTGAGTAACTCTCATCCCCTTGGCAACATAAGATCCCTAGGGAAGAGCTCGAGGAGGTACTCGAGACGAAGTCCATGGGGGAAGACGTCTAGAAATGGTAGAAGTATGAACCGAAGAAGCATCTGTAGGATTCCAAAGGAGATTTTCTGCTAAAGGAAGGGGAGAAAACTTGGCCATTGAGGCCTCCAGCTCAAGAAATCTATTACTCGTCGGTCAACTTTCTGAACAAGTGTTTAACTTGGGAGAATATAATAACTTGGTCCACTAGAGATGTTGAGGAGGGGAAATTAGCAATGAGTAGATGATAGTATTATCTTGCCACATTTTGAGATCGACAAGCCAGAAGTTGTGCTCGCTAATAACATAACGTCCCTCCCAAGAAGCATCAGGAATGAAAAAGAGGAGAGGGTCATAGTGAGTAGTCGGTAGTCTAGGATGCTCCCATACAAACGAGCTGGATACAGGGAAAAAGTTATCAAGCCCTCTCATAATTCTTGTGGCAAGAATAGCCGAAAGGTCAGTGCTAATCGAAGTCGAACTGTCGCATCACTCTCATAGGTGAGTAAAGGACGATGTCGAACTCATCATCCTCAACAAAGTGGAGAAGCTCAGTAACTTGGTGAAACAGGAACCAAGACCAAGAGAGTGATGACCCTTACAAACCGTCGACGCTCGAGAAGGAACAGAATTCTTTCCTATAGAAGTAAGGAAGAAGACCACCCTCTAGGACTATGGTGTAAGGACAAACAACAAAAGATGAGAAATCGTCGATGTAGAGCTGGAAGTCCGAAGAACCCCTATGACCAATCTAACGGGAGGTAAGAGGAACAACATTTGGCGATGTGAAAGGCAGTGGAAGTTTCTTCTTTTTTTTGGAGAAGTGCAAGGAAGTGGAATGGCCTCCAAAGCATTTGAAAAAGAAGATATAAAGAAAAAAGCCTGGGATAAAGCAATTCACATTGTATCTAAACAAATAGAGAAATATTGATAAGTGGAAGAGAAATGCAGTACGAAAAGATAATTGTTACAAGAATGAATAAAGTTAGAAATAGATACCTTCCAACAGATTACTTTATAGCAAGGACATCTTCATCCAAACGACAATACAAAGTCCCCAAAAAGAGAGGAGCAAGGGGAACATGCAAACCACGAGCTAACAGAGTAACTAAGCTGAACATGCGGGGAGATGGACCATCTACTGGTGAGCTAAGGAAAATAAAGCGAGATAGCCACATGTCAAGTAGGCAGCTAGCAGGAAAGGGCACTGTTCTCTACAAAGAGCGAGAACTGACTCGCTATAAATGTCACTATCCCAATGACCCGACTTATAATCTCGAAAGAAATAACGCACCTAGGTAAACCATAATGTCTTTTGCCAATTGGCTCTCGAATTCAGGAAGCAGTTTGTCACCTTGAAGCCACGAGGTATAGTTAGAGCCTTACCTGAAACCTTTTGACAAATATGTCACACATTTAGCATCCCTAGAAGACAAACTAGACGGACCACATGAAACAGAGGCGGTAATAGGAAGGCTACAAGATACAAATCAGAATAAGTGTATAGCTTAAAGAAGAAGTGAAATTCATAAAAGATAGAATGAAAAAAGAAATTTACTGGTAGATGACATAAACATCCTCTAGAGTAGGGGTGAATTCCCTTTAAGTAGTAACAAAGGTGCAGGTAGGAGAGCACCAATAAGAGAGTAGCAAAATAGAGGCATTATGGTCCTATTGAATAAGAAAGTCCTGAAACAGTTGAATATAACAGAGAATACCAACATCTTCAAACATCCTTAAATGTATGGAGTTTCTAAAGATCTCATCAGTCTAATGTTGCTATCCTTGGAGGCAATTACAAGATTCGGATAGGAAGCGGACCGGGCTGAAGGGATACTCCTGTTTCTTGATACACATACGAGGAATACTATTAGAATGGGAGAAACTATCCCAACTTTCGTAAGCCGCAGCATACAGAAACAAACCTTCCTTGTTAGGTGGAGGAAAAGCCGAACGATCGTAGTTCTTTACACGATCCTAGAAAACATTAAGGGGGCCATAAAAAGGAGCTTTTTCCCATTCCGTGAGGAAGGGGATTTCCTTGGTAGTTTTTGGGTCCGTAGAAAGCTCAACAGAATTAGCCTGCAACAATGGACATCTAATATAAGTACTCTACATGGCAATAAAAAAAAGAGAAAGCATTTGAAATTAAGTGATTACCATGATAAAATGAGTAGCGATAAATCCCGACTCCAAATAATGAGTTTGTCTTAAGTAGGATCTCTCTTTGAGAATATCTGGCAGAAAAGAGGTCTGAATCTCAAATGAGAAGACTTAGCCCATAAAAGAGAGAACAATGACACTTAAAAAGACGAAAAAACAAATGAGCAAGAGATGAAAAAACCTAGGGTTAGGCTACCCTAGGGTTCGACCCCCTAAGGGTTGGCCACCTAGGGTGGTCCCACCTTCATACATTGGCTCCTCTCGTGGTTCGTTGTTTGATCGTTAAAACAGAAACCTGCTTTTTGTTCTCAAAAGTATAATCTTTCTTTGGAAATATCTGAGGGAAAAAACCAAGATATAATCAAGCTAATAAAACTTGGAAAAGAAAGATCAAAATTACCTGAAAGAAGAAAAAACAAGCAAGAAAGAATCCAAGCATAAGAAGTCATCCCAATAAAATGAGAAGAAAATACTAAAAATATAAGAAGAGACCAAATCCCCCTAGGGTTCAACTATATAGGGGGTTGTCCCCTCTTACTTTTTGACTGCCTCTAGTTTGTTGATTGATTGCCCAGAATAGATATTTCTTCGTTATGAAAAAAGTATAATCATTCTTTGAGAATATTCGAATAAAAAGGCAAAATCCAATTAAGGTGAAGTGGCCCAAAAAAGAAAGATTGAAGTTACTTGAAAAGAAGTAGAAGAAGCAATAAAAAAGAATCCAAACATAAGAAACCATACGAGTAAACAAGAGAAGGAGAATAAAAAAATTTAAGGAGGCCATGAAGCCCCTTAGGGTTCGGTCTCCTTAATGTTCGCCCCTTAGGGTTTGGCCACCTAGGGGAGAGGTCCTTCCTCACCTTTTGTTTGCCCCAGCTTATTGAATGTTCACTTGATTTTTGATGTCTCTTCGTTGAAGAAAGAAAAAAAATTGAGGAAGAGAGAAATTTTAAGAGAAAACTAAAAGAACAAAAGAATATGAATAGTCTGGGATTGATATATATAGTGTTCCAAGTATGCTTACAAGAGTGATAAATAAATATTCAATTCCTAAAATTGGAAGGATTCAGTTTAGTTTCTAAGATAAGATTTGATTTGATAAGATCTTATTTTATTTTATTTGGTAATATCTAATTTTCCATATTTGATTTGATTCACGTAGATTTAGTTTCCAGAAAATTATGGAAACAAAGAGATTGAGCAAAATTTGGAAGACACGAGACATCCTATGAGAGGCCCCTTAGGCATTGACCCCTTAGGGTTCGGCCCCTATAGGGGTTCTCTCTCCTAGGGACTTCATTTTTTCGAGGCTTGCAAGATTACGCTCCTGAGATTGTTCGAAAAATTAAAGCGGGACTTAAAGACTTGAAATATTAAGCATGATCGTCACTCAAAAGGCGTGACTCACATGTAGGGTGCAAATGTAGGCGCAAGTACAAATTAGGGTTCACATGTGACCTAAAGAATTGAATGAGAGACGAAAAGTCAGAAATAAATGAACAAGATAGAAATAAATGAACGAGACGAGTAATAAATGAACAAAAGGGGGAACACCTAAGGTTTCAGCCCCCTAGGGTTCGACCACCCTTAGGTGGTCCTACCTCAAGACAAATTTCAATAACGACTTTCCCGATTGAACTTGATTTAAACTACTGGAACAAAACAAGAAAGACGAACGGAGAAAGAACAAGAAAGCTGAGGTGCCCCCAAGTACCCTAGGGTTTGGCCACCCTAGAGTTCGACCTCCTAGGGGGCACACCGTTTTATACTCTTGAATGTCGCGTTAGACAAGGTTTGAGCGATGCAATGACAAAATAACGAGTTCAAACTAAGGAAAGAAGCGAGGAAACTTGTAAGGGTCTAGGAATGGTTTTCCTTGAATCCTTCATGATAAGAGAAGCTTCTTGCGGGGCCAAGAATCATGAGAAAATGATGAAAATTAAGCAAAAAAGGCCACGACAAATTAAGAGGATCGAAGGAGGCACGAACCTAGGGTTTGCCCCTTAGGGCTCGGCCACCCTAGTGTTCGGCCCCTAAGGCATAGCCTCCTTAAATTCGTGACGAGCTTCTTCGAAGTTTCTGATGATGAGATTGAACGACATGATGTTTAGATAAATAAAGAAGAACGGAAAGGCATGGATTGAACAATAAAGACTTTGAAATACGTGACTTGAGAGATGCCTCCATAAATCCCGAAGCAGAAGGCTTATAGAGGCAACTCATTTTGGAAAATAGTTGAGGGATTGGATTGACGATTAAAAGGACAAGACGATTTGGGCATTACTCGGGTAACTAAGGGTATTTATGAAATTTCTCCTGAGGTCACATACCAGACACATGACTCAGGCATGTGCAGGCACCTGATCACTTTTCAGGAAACTCTATAAATACTCCCTCCATTTCAATAGAATGGACTTTTGATTCTCTCTAGAGCCAAGACACCCGAGAAGGCTCTTTCTCCCTAAGAGTTTTGCCACGTGTTGCTAGAGTAATTGTCTACATGTTCTTCTCCTCTCTTCGACTCTTCAATTATTTTTGTACTCTTCATGGATTTCTCTCCTCCTCAGCTCACATGAAACCCTAATCCGAGTAAGATACAATTTCCTTGCCTACACTTATTTAATATCGACATAAATTAAGAACATCGATAATGTCAGGGTAATAATTATGTGTCGCTGAAAGTTCAAAGTGTCATTAAAACAAGAGTAAAAGTGTCACTAAACACATTTATTTTGATAATATAATTAATGCTCTGGCATTATCCATCGCAAAAATTTATTATCATATATAACAACAAACAACAAACAATTACTAAAATAACATAAAGTATTTATTATACTCTTATTTTACTCATCACACCTAATTAAGCCCATTACTCTTTCAAATTTCAAAAGGCTAAATAGTATAAAACCTTAAATTACTAAAATCCATTTCAATTTTGTCTCAAACTTTAAATTACTAAAATCCATTTCAATTGTGTCTCTTTATTTCCAAATTACTAAAAACCCATAAAACAATATTAACCCTAAAATCCATTACTCATCTTTCATAGGCCCATTTTAGTCACTCAAATTTTAACGGCTAAATAGCGTAAAACCTCATAATCAAATTACCAAAACCCATTTCAAATTTGTCTCCTTAATTATCAAATTACTAAAAAGCTAATAAATAGTATTCATTCGAAAATCCTTTCCTCATCACTCTTAAGCCCATTTTGGTCTTTCAAATTATTTCTAAAGGTGCCCACTTTACCATTCCGAGCCCATCCTATGTGCACCTTAGTATAATCCATCACATGTCACCACCTATATTTACCTGCACCCCCCTTCTCTCACTCCTCCATTTTTCTTTCTTACAAAATCTCTTTGTAACAAAAGGAATAATATTATAAAAAATAAAATAAAAAAATACTGTAAAAATTATCACTATCAAACTTAGATTATTCCAAATCAGCCTCGTATAATTCACAAAATTCTCGTACGGTCCCCACCGATGGCCCCTTCCAGCTCGTCGCATTTCCGAACGCCGCCGCCACCGCAGATCTTCACCCTCCGTCGTACGGAAGCGCCCCAGTACCGCCGCTATCTGACGTCCTTTCCACAGTCAAAGAAGCTCGGGTCTATCATGGATATCATGAATGTCATCAAGTACACGGTGGTCGACCTCGGCGCCAACTACTACGACCAGGTGGCATGCGAGCAATGCGAGTCGTGCGAGCTAGACGAGGGGATGCTCCTTTGTGACAGATGTGATAAGGGATTTCACATGCTTTGTAACCGGCCAATTGTGGTTCAGGAACCTATTGGCTATTGGTATTGTCGGAACTGCTTCGACCAGAGTTCCCTCAAACGTATGATTTTTTATATTTATTTGTTATTTTATCGGGCATTTATTTTGATTTGATTTTATTTTTAAATTAAGAATTTTTGAGCTGTGTGTATGAAATGGGGAATTAAAGAATGTATGTTATTTTTTCAGGGTTTACGCAAACTAAGATTCTGGATTTCTTTCGGATCCAGAAATGTAACCATGTTTTGGTGAAATGTATATCACCCCAAGGTAATTTGTTATTCTTATATAATAATGACCATGATCAACACTATTATTATTTTAGAGAATTACTATTTTCACAAGAAAAAAAATGTTATTTCCACGATGTCTCATGAAATTGGGACTCACTTACTATTCATGAGTTGCAAAAATATCAATTCTCATTGTAAAAATATTAATTCCCTTTTATTATGAATGTTATTATTTTACAAAATTGGTGTATATCTAATTCCCTTTTATCTATGACAAAGCTAATGATTTTCCCACTGTACTTGACACGTTTTACTTAATACACCACTGGACTTTTAATTTTTCAAATTACAACATTAAACTAATATTTTTCAAATTGGGTCATTCCATTACAAAAATTAGATGGACGTTAAATCTAGGAATTAAACTCTCAACATGAAAGTATTTTTTCTCTTTTACATAGTCAATTTTCTATACTCTGCTTTTGAAAAACTCCAAGAAAGTCAATTTTCTATACTCTGATTTACTTCACCCTTAAATCTAGGAATTAATCTCCATGTAAGTCACTTTTTTATACTCTGTTTTAGGAAAACTCCCCGAAACACATCAAGTCAAGATATTTGGGTAGATTAGTATGAGAAAAAGAGAAAAAATACTTTCATGTTGAGAGTTTAATTCTCAGATTTAACGTCCATCTAATTTTTGTAACGGAATGACCCAATTTGAAAATATTAATTAGTTTAGTGGTATAATTTGAAAAATTAAAAGTTCAGTGGTGCATTAAGTAAAACGTGCCAGGAACAGTGAGAAAATCATTAGTTTTGCCTTTTATCTGCTCTTTAAATCCAGTTCCTGTTAAGCAGGGGCAGTCATCATATATAGAAATGACATGAAGTTTCTGATTAGAGACCGCTCTTTGGAAATTACCTGTCATTTATGTAATCAATATTGGTGTGCAACATAGGTCAAAACCTTGATTTCTCACTATCCTTTTCCCCCTTCTTGCCTAAATTCTAGTTGCTGGAAAGCGACGAAAATGTGTTGGTTTACTAGTCGTACAAAAAAAGCAAGAATTCTATTGCCATATACTCCAAGCAAAGATCCTGCACGTCGGCTACAACAAATGGGCTCTTAGCTTCAGCCCTAACATCACTAAAACTAGTATTTAGTGACGAGCTCACTTACACACATGGCATGGCCCCTAAATCTACCAACCAAGCTAAGTTTGAATGTGGTGGGATGCAGGTATGGATTTGAAACATCTCAATTTCAATTGAGTTCCCTATTTAAGATCTTATGATTTGATTTAATGTGTGTACAGATATTTCTTATCTTCACGATTCCATATTGCTTACCCTCTTTGTTTATCTGTTAGGTTCTGTCCAAAAAGGATACAGAAACCTTGGACAAATGTAGAAACATGTATAGAAAGGGTGAATGTCCTCCCCTTATATTAGTTTTTGATTCGTGCAAAGGGTATATAACATTTTTGTCAAACCACTATTAATACTGCAGTAGGGAATGCATATTGAATATATATATATATATATATATATAATAGTATTTATTATTATTATTTTTTTTGCAGGTATACAGTTGAGGCTGATGACCCGATAAAACCTATGACATTCATTGCAGAGTATATAGGAGATGTGGACTACATTAAGAATCGAGCTAATGACGATTGTGACAGCTTGATGACACTCCTTTTAGCAACAGATCCATCTGAAAGTCTTGTTATTTGCCCTAATAAACATGGAAACTTTGCTCGATTTATCAATGGCATTAACAATCATATACTGTAAGCCTGTGAACTCTTTGTTGTTTTCAAATTCTTGATTACAATATTGGTATCAAAGCTTGGAGTTGGATTGAACACGCGAAGAACGATGACATCAACATCATCAGTTACAAAGTTTGACGTGATGAAGTTTGATGGGACTGGGAATTTCGGGCTATGGCAACAGAGGGTCAAGGATCTGTTGGTGCAGCAGGGATTGGTGAAGGCGTTGAAGAAAAAACCAGCGACCATGTCGGCTGAAGACTGGGATGAACTCGAGGCAAAGGCGGTGAGTACAATTCGTTTGTGTCTTGTAGACGAGGTTATATATCACGTGATCGGTGATGAATCGCCATCCGATGTCTGGACTAAACTGGAATCCAGGTATATGTCAAAGTCATTGACAAATTAGCTGTTTCTGAAGCAAAAGTTGTTTGGATTAAAGATGATCGAGGGTTCGGATCTTATTTAACATATTCATACGTTCAATCAGATAATTAGCGATCTGCTAAGGATTGAGGTGAAATTCGAAGAAGAAGACCAGGCGCTGATATTGTTGTGCTCTTTACCGGGCTCCATGAAGAATCTTGTTACAACCCTTTTATGGGGGAAAGCAACTCTGAAATTGAAGGAAGTCACCTCTGCTCTACTAATGTTTAACCAGCGAAGGCTTCAAACCGAGGGGGTTTCGGGTGAAGGGCTGGTGGTAAAAGGTAGAGAGCAACGTGGCAGAAAAACGGAAAGAGGGAAATCAGGAAAGCATGGGAAATCGAAGTCAAGGGGCAGGACTCCCAAGTCAAAGGGGTTGAAGTGTTTCAGTTGTCACGAGACAGGACACTTCAAGAAAGACTGTCCGAATAGGAATAAGGATAAGAGAACAGGGAAGAAAACAGAACCAGTGAAAACTGCAAACGTTGTGGAAGAATCATCGGAGGATGGGGATATGTTGTCAGTTTCAACAAACACATACGTGGCAGATTCATGGATTTTGGATTCGGCATGTTCTTTCCATATGTCACCTAACAGAGAGTGGTTCGACACATACAAGTCTGTAAATTGTGGTACAGTTCTAATGGGTAATGATGCTTCGTGCAATATCATTGGAATAGGCACAGTGAAGGTGAAGATGTTTGATGGTGTTGTGAGAACTCTGGTTGAGGTTAGGCATATTCCAGGTTTGAGAAAGAATCTAATTTCATTAGGAACTCTGGACTCTAATGGTTGTGAGTACAAAACAGGTGGTGGAGCCATGAGAGTGACAAAGGGTGCGCTGGTGATTATGAAAGGTTCTAAGGTTAATGGAAACATCTATCGGTTGATAGGGAGTACAATTGTAGGTAGAGCTGCTGCAACTACAACTGTTGATATTGATGATACTTCGTTATAGCATATGCGGTTGGGGCATATGGGGGAACGTGGGATGCTGGAATTACATAGAAGAAATCTGTTGAAAGGGATAAAATCGTGCAAGCTTGATTTTTGCATGTTCTGTGTTCTGGGAAAACAGTGTAAGGTGAGTTTTAAGCGTGCGGTGAACAATTCCACCCATTTTTTTAATTCTTTGAAGTTTTCTTCAAACAGATCTAGCTGTACATTAGAGTCTGAAGCATATTTTGGACCTTCAGTCGCAGCCAGCTCTGAAGATTCTCACCCTGCAACAGATAAATATTCATCCAAAAATAATTCAACAGATAAATACATTTAAAGTCCTTCCGTTCAATAAAAATACTGGAGTTTTATTTCCTATGCAACACAAAGGAAAGGAAGAAAGTACCTTTGTTGGCCTCTCTTTCGTTCAAGAAATTATTTTATTTCCTCTCTTTTTTGTCCAAAACAGTAAACCCTTTACAAAAGGGATTCAATCAATTCCTCTTGTTAAAGGATATGAAAAGGTAATTAACCAGGAACAACCTAAAACTCTTTGAAGGTTACAAAGAGAGAATACATACAAAGCAAAAGTATAGGCTTTAACTCAAAATAAATTAAAAGTAAAAAAAATCAGAGTTCAATCCTTTTTCCTTCCTAAAAGTAAGAAACCCCAAAACAATTTATAAATAAGAAAAATGAAAACCTTGAAATCAAACACAACTATCAATCAATTTTATTCTAAAATCCCAAAATTACAAAAAACGAAAAGAAAAAAAGAAGACCTTGAGGTCGCGGCGGCCGTCGGAGAGAGAGAGTAGCCGACGAGAGCTCGGAGACGCCCGAGAGCGGTGGCGATTTCTGATTTGGGAGGAGCTTAGCCCGCGATTTGGGAGGAGAGCAGCCCTGAGTTGTGCTTTTCATTTGGGAAGAGAGAATCAGATTTGGGGGAAGAGAAGAAGCCCTGAGCTGTGTTTTTTGATTTGGGAGGGGAGACCCTAATTTTGGAGGAGAGAAGAAGAAGCAGCAGCAGCCTAAGGAGCGTGTTTTTTTTTAAAAGAAGTCTGCCAAAACGACATCGTTTTGGCGGACTGTGTAATAAAAAAAATTGCACGGCTGTGCATGGCCATATTTCCCATATATATATATATATATTTTTTCAAATATGATATATTTGGCGGTTGAAGGGTGGTGCTCACTCGGATCAAGTTTTCAATGCAGTTTAGTATACAACCGGTTCAACAATAAAAACCAAAATCACACTATATCTATTGCGATTTAATACTTTTTACACCATAATTAAGCCAACAGTTTAGAAGAGAAAAAAAGAAAAAACATTATGTTCAATGCGTTATAGTCAGTTTGTTGCAATCTCTGATCAAATTGTCATCCTTAACCACCACCACTAGCTTGTCAATGGGTCAGATTAGAGCAAATTATGCTCTGATTCAATATGATTCATTTAGTGTGATAATGGATCAATGATCCTATTCATTATGTGATGAATTATTGATCTGCCCCATGATCTACTTAATTCAACAATCCGGATCATGATCCAAATCGATTCATTAAAAAAAATTACTTTAATTTATAAAATGTTATTATTTATAAATTATATTAACTTATGAAATAATATCACTTAACCTCTCTAAACTTTTTACTTTCTCGTTTTAATTTTTTTTAAATTTTCTCTCATTAAATTGTTTTCAATTTTGCTATCTGAAAATTTTAATTTTTCATGTTCAAAAATCACTCTCTAAAAATCTAAAATCACTTTGGTTAATATAGTAATGTTTATGTAGTATTCGGAACCTTATCGTTGGGGCAAGGTTGATTCGTGGATTAAACTGATAAAATAATTTTTATTCTGTTTTTGGGGTCTTCCATACAGTAATTAATATCTGATTTTTTAGCTTATTGTCGGCATAGTAATATATATAGCAATATATATATATATATATGAGCAATGATCCATAACATCTGTGACGCCCCCAAATCCGGGTACTTGAAACCCGTACTTGGTGTTACACGATACTATTCATTCAAACAGCTTAATATATTAATTAATAAAAAGATTACATCAGAGTTTACTATCCCAGGTACGAAGACCCTTAAGTACTTCATTACATGATAGATAAGGTATTATCATATTACAAAACTATGCTATTACAAGCAACGATTTCTGACTACTCATTCAGCTTCTCTTTGCCCTTGTCCTTGCCGGACCCTTCTACTCGCTCAGGTTTAACTGAAAACATTTAATTTTAAAGCAAGAATGAGCATTCGATTGCTCAGCAAATAATAACAGGCAATAAACATTATAGAAAAGGATTAAATGTTTCATTTGAGGGATACTTCCACAACGAATCAATAGTTGTGAAGTAATTGAAACCAACTCTTGAATAACCTATCAAAACGTTTATATTTTTGAAACGACATACTAGCTACAGATGCTGAGCGGTCAAAAGACCAAGAACTTGTGTTTTCAAATTTATGATAAGGTTTGAACAGAAATTCATCTGTAAACCGACCGACTTACGGGCACGGTGGGTGATCAACCTGTTATGCCCTGCGTTGATCAACACTAGCTACTGGAACGACATTTGCGTTCATCATCCGCCTTTGGCGCATAAAAGTTTCCCAAATAAGGGTAGTTCATACTCAGACTTGAGTCCAAACTAAAACGATTCAGTTGGACAACGCTATCTCATCTTAATAATGTATAAAGACTTGCACATGAGAAAGGACATTAGTCTAGCCGTAACAAAGGCTTAGACTGGTGGTTTAAATAGTTCATATTCAATAAGAACGAAAAACATGCCTCTTAATATAACTTATCAACATAAACCTCGAAGGTAATATAGAAAGCTTGGATGAAACTTGCTTATAGATAAATGAGTTCAAGATACAAAAAGACCATTGTAAAAGTTTAAGATACTTGCACCGGAATACGATGCAAGGCTAGAACACCTGCACCGTAATGAATTTAATACAAAGGTGAAAGAAACTTGCTCGAAAATAAATAAGATCCAAATACTTGCTCAAATGAAAAACGAGTTTGAGATACTTGCCTTGTTCGGTGATTATTGATATAAGTTTTAGTTTAACTTCTCTTCACAAATCCTACACAGTTATGTTCACATGTACACACATATTAGCCACATATCTATATCACATAACATGTATAATTATTAAACATTCACATAAGCCATATCAATATCTGTTGTTTTCCTTTTCGAAAAACTTCCGTATACCTTTAAAATCTTTGAAGCTTTGGCTTACTATAGCCATAAATTGCTCAAAAAGTTCTAATATGGCTTTTAGAATGCCAAGTACGTTGCATATGTAGTTACTAACTATTTACAACGCATTTCACAGACATCGTATACATTTATATATAACTTGCATCTATATTGTGTATCTGTGTCTTCTTTTGTGTATTTATAGCTGAGCTTTGCTTCCGCGAGTAGATTGAATTCTTATTTTGCTTGTATACTAGCTTATATGCTTAACGTATTTATATGCCAAGGTAGTATATATATTTTTTATAATTTCCAATGCAAAGTAAAGTCATTTCCATTTGCTTAGTTGGTACATAGCCACGATTAGATATATTCATTTACTCATGTACCTACATATGCCATATAATGAATTCTTGATTTCGCTTTTCATAACCCTTGTTTTGTATTTCGAAAACCATTATGTTTCGAATCTTTTCGAAATTTTTATTTGATATAATAGTTTTAGATTAAAAATATTTCAAAACGGCTTTTGAAATATAAAACTATTACGTCTTTGAGTTTATACACTATTCATAACCCATTTCATAGACGTTTCATATTCTATACGCAACTTTGCGATTACATAACATGTTTATAGTTCCTTTTTCATATTAAATGAATTTTTACTTTATATAGTTACTATACTATATTATACATTCATATCGGGTTATTTTTATAGACTAAATTATCAAAAACCACTAAAAACTCAAAGCAAATCAAAATAGTCCACAACTAGGCATGACCTAGCTGCTGCTACTGCTGCTGCTGTTGTTGTGCGCTGCCAGGCTTGGCCTGGCTAGCCCAGCCACAACTGTGCAGCCCCCTTTCCAATTTTCTAATTCCTAAATTACTAATTCGATTCCGACCCATTTTTAATATATTATAGGTGGTATATCCACCTATTTTTAAAAAATGTAATACATGCGTTTCAGACATTTGAAGCGAGCCTAGAGAGTGTCAAAAAGGGGACAGCTGGACTGCCACACAGTACTGCTATGTGGCTGCTGCTACTGGGCAGCCAGCCCTCTTCATTGCGTAGCTATTTTGCGAATTTGTAATTCCTAGCTCGCTTATTGAATGGGGCTCATTTTCGAATATGGTATACTCGGTATACAAGACTATTTTTAAAAAATATGACCCACCCATTTCTGGTTTGTTTAACAGCCCATAACAGGGCTCAAAAATGGCCTGACGTACTAACTTTTGACTTTTCGTTTTGTTTTAAATTAGCTTTCTTTCTTGTTTTAATTCGTTCAAACCCTTTAATTAGCTCTATATAAAATACGTATACATAATCTTATACTTGGTTCCGCTGAATTCCCATTCTTTTTAGCAAAACAGTCCTAATAGGACTTTTTACGAACACGTCATGTGCGTCAATTTAAACATCAGATTTCATAGCTTTTCGTTTACATTCTAAACTCAATTCGACATCCTTATTACTCCGCACAACAACAACTAATTTCCATGTCTCTATCTCAGTCTACAACAATTAATTCACATCAAAAACCATACATGAACATACTAATATATAAGTTAGTTTACTAACTTTTAATTTCTTAATTAATTTGCGATATACCAACATGTAATTCCCTATTTCCATTTACCAAATCATATACCCATAGTCCATATTACAGATAACTTTAACTAACCCACATGTATTGTTAACCATCTTTACCAATTTCCATAATAAACTAACTATTTTTGCAAATTCTATATAAAATAATAAAACTTATTTTCATTACCTTTTCTTTGTTTCTTGATTGACAACAATTAATTGCACTTCCTTGTATGCTTAATGGGCTACGCTTGGACTGGATTCGGGGTGGCTAGGAGGCTCGGCCGTTGGGGGGCAGGGCTCGGCAATGGAGAGAGAAAAAAGAATGGAACAGTGGAGAAGAAGGAAAGCTGAGAATTTGCTCCTTAATTCCTTCTTTTATTAATCTTAGAATAACTGTCGTTACTCATTCACCTAGCTTAGCTTAGTAACCCAGCTAGCCTGGTTATATTGCTCTAGCTCTTGCTTAATATTTCATGATTTAGCTTATATGCTTTCAAAATGTCCCACCTCATGCTACATAATAACATGACTCAGTTTCTTTTATTTAACAGCTCTAGCTTATTACTCATGTAATGCATATCACTTATATACATTATATATTATATACATTAATGTATTATAATTCCTTAATTATTCCAAACAAATAGAACTAATACATTAAATAAAATAATCCATTTAATGTAACAAATGTATTATATTAAAATAAGTAATATTTAATTAATTATTTTAATTCAAATATTTAATATATACAACTAATTTGTATAATTAAAATAATCATCTCATTTCTTTCATAAATTGTCTTCAAACAATTTAAATATATAAATTTAATATATTCAGCTAATTAAAATTAAATATCTCTTTCGTTCCATAAATTGTTTTCAAAAATTTATAAAATATATAATTTAATATATTTTATCCTTTATTCACATCATAAATGTTATTCACAAACTTGATGCCAATATACATATAATATATATATATATATATATATATATATATATATATATATATATATATATATATTGCACCTCATATTATTAATATACATTCATTTGAAATAATATTAAATATTATTCCATTATTCATTATAACATAAATATAACTATCATTATTAATTAAATAAATTTCATTATTTAATTAATTAAAACAAACATTTAACTCTCTAACTTTCAATTAGTGAATTAATGTTACCCATTTAATAATGCAACTAATTCAAACGAATATATTTAATAGTTTTATTTACTATTAAATATAACTTATATAACTTTTCAAATACATGCATATTTTCTACATTTATTTAAACATTTAAATATTCACACACAAAATTTAACATAATTCACAACACATACATGTATACAGTCAAACTCAGCGTATCCCATTATATAAATTAAATAAAATATATAATTTAATATATTTTATTTATTAATAATTTTTGAAAATTTCGGATTATCACAATCTTCCCCCCTTACAAAGATTCCGTCCTCGGAATCACAAAACAAAATTACTCAAGTTGCGCGAGTGATTTTCTTTATTCTTTCTTCTAGCTCCTATGTTGCGTTATCTTGATTACTTTAGCGATTCTCGCAGTTTGCTTGCACCAATTCTGGTTCTAGCATAATGTCGTTCAGTAATTTCTCCCGTACGAATCTTCATAAGACTACGCGTCTATAGACGTGTAATAAGTATTTATATGCGAATTCTACTCGAGACAAGGAGTCGATCCATTTTAGATGCATTTTTATTTGCTTCTGCATGCTCGTCTAGAAATTGTCGCAAAAATACGGATCCCGATCCGTTATGATTAACATTGCCTAGTTATCTTAACACGCAAATTTCACCTTCAAATTCTGAATATGCTTTTATTAACGAGTTATATTATAACTTATTTCTTTTCCTGAATTTTCTCTTTCTTATTTCTACATTTAAGGAGCTCTAATGTTTCGAAAGGTCGACGTCAATATCTGAGCAAAAGCATACTATTCAAAGAAAATAAGTTACATCCGAATCAAATATATACATTTATATAATTGATTAGAATGGTACCTGCAACTCCATCTCTGGCTGCTACTGTATCTTGGACCGTCATATTGAAGGTCCTCGCGGTTGGTCTATTTGATGGAGTTGGATTAGTTATAGCTAGCTTCCCACTGTTATTCCCTGTATTGATGCTTCCCCTGTCAATTTTTCTCTTTAGGCAATTCCTTGTCATATGGTCTGTCGATCCACAGATGAAACATCCGCTATTCTTCTTTAGGTTGGGGCAGTTAGGAGAGATGTGTCCCTCCTGCCCGCAATTAAAACATACCGACCTTCCTTTCAAGCATTCTCCCGAATGATTTTTCCCGCATTTATTACATTGGTCGACCCTTTTCTTCGGGTCTCCTTGATTATTTCCGGTATTCCCGGAATTATTCCATTTTCTTTTTTCACTTCCACTGCTTCCCTCAGTTTTAACTACTCCCTCGATTTTAGCTTTATTCTCCTTCTCCTTATTGTAGAGGCTCATGGCTTCACTTCCACCTTCGGCTATAATAACCTTCTCCAAGATTGATCCGAAAGAACCAATCTGCAATACTGCGACCTTATTGTATAGCCAGGGTTTCAGGCCCTGCTCAAACCTTCTCACCTTCCTTTCTTCAGTGTCCACTTGGTGTGGAGCGAACCTAGCGAGTTCATTGAACTTGGCAGCGTATTGAGACACGGTCATGTCTTCCTGTTTCAATTCTAAAAATTGTATCTCATTCGGTTTTGTGCACTTGGAGAGAAATAATTCTCAAAGTATAACTCCTTGAATCTTTCCCATGAAATTACTCCTGCTCCGGCCCTATTCCTGTTGGCTTCCCACCAGAAATTGGCCTCACCCTTTAACATATATGTAGCAAAAGCAGTCTTCTGCTCGTCTCCTACTCTGGCCACTTCAAACGCTTTTTCTATCTCCTTGATCCATGACTGAGCCTCTATAGGCTCGGTGGTTCCCCTAAACTCAGGTGGTCCGACACTTTTGAAGTCCTTAAAACTAGTTACATGCACTACCGGTGGGTTCACATTTGCGTTAAGGTTAGGAAGATTCCTATTCTGAAATGCTCCTGCTAATAAATCTACGAATTGTCGCATAGGGTTTCCCTGTCCTCTATCCTTGTTCTCATTTTCATTTTCCGTGGCTTCATTTCTATTTCTGTTTAGTGGTGGTCTTCCTCGATCTCTTCCTCTTGGCGGCATTTTTCTGTAAATAACATATTTATTGATATCAATATTTCATCAACTATATCAAGGAATTTTAGCGCTAATGTATTAATACATACTCATCACAAAACATACCCAACAAACATTTATACTAATATGCTTTTTATAACATATTCCGTTTATAACTGCTGCTATTACAAATCATATTCCTCTATTACATGCAAAATGAGGAAACTTAGATTTATCTCACAACTTATACAAAAGTTGGGAGTAATACATTATACACATATACAACATCCACCATACATATTCATAGAATATTTATCCTACTTTCTTGCATTTCTTCTTTTGACTTCTTGTTCGGACAATCTCTCACTAGATGTTTTAACGATCCACAACCGAAACATGCTTTTTCTCTGGGTTGGGACAATAAGGAGAAACATGTCCCTCTTGTCCACATTTACAACATTTCGGTTTCCCTTTTCTGCATATACCTTGATGATAATTCCCACAATTTGTACATTTTCCTTTCTTTTTAAATTTTCCTTTCTTTTTAAATTTTCCTTTGTTATTTCCAGAAGTTTCTGGATCGTTGTCGTTTGACTTTCTTTTCCCTTTCCTACTTGATGTTTCACACGGTACGCTGCATTCGGCTCCCATTTTATCGATTTGAATTTTCAGTGCATCTTGCTCTTCCATCATTTCAGTTAATGCTTTTCGTAATTGATAGTTCAACAGTCTTTCTATTTCCCATAATTTTTCCAGAAACAACACCTTATTCTTCAGATTCTGCACTTATGTTGATGCCTCATCAGGTTCAACTTCCGTGTCTGAATCACTATCTGTTAATACCACCAATATTGGTTATGGTATTATCTTTTCCACAATGATTACCTCTTCAAAGTCGCTTTCAATGCGAGCCTCTTCTTCAGCTATGGGCTTGAGTATTGGCTCTGGTGGAGTGGTCAATCCCTCGCTCACGATCTGAGAATCTCCTATTTCCTTTTCGCCTATCATCTACATGCAAAGTATCTCTGATTAGTACGTAATACACATTATATACACATAGTAAATAATAGCTTTATTTAAGTTATTTTTGTTTCGTTTTATGATGAATTTCCTCAATTCATCTCCTTTAAACTCTATTTGAGTTATGTATTTTTCAACGATTCTATCTAGCCTAAGGTTATAGCCTAAGGTATTCCCACCTAAGGTTTCTAACCTACAGCTCTGATACCAACCTGTGACGCCCCCAAATCCGGGTACTTGAAACCCGTACTTGGTGCTACACGATACTATTCATTCAAACAGCTTAATATATTAATTAATAAAAATATTACATCAAAGTTTACTATCCCAGGTATGAAGACCCTTAAGTACTTAATTACATGATAGATAAGGTATTATCATATTACAAAACTATGCTATTACAAGCAACGATTTCTGACTACTCATTCAGCTTCTCTTTGCCCTTGTCCTTGCCGGACCCTTCTACTCGCTCGGGTTTAACTGAAAACATTTAATTTTAAAGCAAGAATGAGCATTCGATTGCTCAGCAAATAATAACAGGCAATAAACATTATAGAAAAGGATTAAATGTTTCATTTGAGGGATACTTCCACAACGAATCAATAGTTATGAAGTAATTGAAACCAACTCTTGAATAACCTATCAAAACGTTTATATTTTCGAAACGACATACTAGCTACAGATGTTGAGCGGTCAAAAGACCAAGAACTTGTGTTTTCAAATTTATGATAAGGTTTGAACAGAAATTCATCTGTAAACCGACTGACTTACGGGCACGGTGGGTGATCAACCCGTTATGCCCTACGTTGATCAACACTAGCTACTGGAACGACATTTGCGTTCATCATCCGCCTTTGGCGCATAAAAGTTTCCCAAATAAGGGTAGTTCATACTCAGACTTGAGTCCAAACAAAAACGATTCTGTTGGAAAACGCTATCTCATCTTAATAATGTATAAAGACTTGCACATGAGAAAGGACATTAGTCTAGCCGTAACAAAGGCTTAGACCGGTGGTTTAAATAGTTCATATTCAATAAGAACGAAAAACATGCCTCTTAACATAACTTATCAACATAAACCTCGAAGGTAATATAGAAAGCTTGGATGAAACTTGCTTATAGATAAATGAGTTCAAGATACAAAAAGACCATTGTAAAAGTTTAAGATACTTGCACCGGAATACGATGCAAGGCTAGAACACCTGTACCGTAATGAATTTAATACAAAGGTGAAAGAAACTTGCTCGAAAATAAATAAGATCCAAATACTTGCTCAAATGAAAAACGAGTTTGAGATACTTGCCTTGTTCGGTGATTATTGATATAAGTTTTAGTTTAACTTCTCTTCATAAATCCTACACAGTTATGTTCACATGTACACACATATTAGCCACATATCTATATCACATAACATGTATAATTATTAAACATTCACACAAGCCATATCAATATCTGTTGTTTTCCTTTTCGAAAAACTTCCGTATTCCTTTAAAATCTTTGAAGCTTTGGCTTACTATAGCCATAAATTGCTCAAAAAGTTCTAATATGGCTTTTAGAATGCCAAGTACGTTGCATTTGTAGTTACTAACTATTTACAATGCATTTCACAGACATCGTATACATTTATATATAACTTGCATCTATATTGTGTATTCGTGTCTTCTTTTGTGTATTTATAGCTGAGCTTTGCTTCCGCGAGTAGATTGAATTCTTATTTTGCTTGTATACTAGCTTATATGCTTAACGTATTTATATGCCAAGGTAGTATATATATATTTTATAATTTCCAATGCAAAGTAAAGTCATTTCCATTTGCTTAGTTGGTACATAGCCACGATTAGATATATTCATTTACTCATGTACCTACATATGCCATATAATGAATTCTTGATTTCGCTTTTCATAACCCTTGCTTTGTATTTCGAAAACCATTATGTTTCGAATCTTTTTGAAATTTTTATTTGATATAATAGTTTTAGATTAAAAATATTTCAAAACGGCTTTTGAAATATAAAACTATTACGTCTTTGAGTTTATACACTATTCATAACCCATTTCATAGACGTTTCATATTCTATACGCAACTTTGCGATTACATAACGTGTTTATAGTTCCTTTTTCATATTAAATGAATGTTTACTTTATATAGTTACTATACTATATTATACATTCATATCGGGTTATTTTTATAGACTACATTATCAAAAACCACTAAAAACTCAAAGCAAATCAAAATAGTCCACAACTAGGCATGGCCTAGCTGCTGCTACTGCTGCTGCTGTTGTTGTGCGCTGCCAGGCTTGGCCTGGCTAGCCCAGCGACACAGCTGTGCAGCCCCCTTTCCAATTTTCTAATTCCTAAATTACTAATTCGATTCCGACCCATTTTTAATATATTATAGGTGGTATATCCACCTATTTTTAAAAAAATGTAATACATGCGTTTCGGACATTTGAAGCGAGCCTAAAGAGTGTCAAAAAGGGGACAGCTGGACTGCCACACAGTACAGCTATGTGGCTGCTGCTACTGGGCAGCCAGCCCTCTTCATTGTGTAGCTATTTCGCGAATTTGTTATTCCTAGCTCGCTTATTGAATGGGGCTCATTTTCGAATATGGAATACTCGGTATACAAGACTATTTTTAAAAAATATGACCCACCCATTTCTGGTTTGTTTAACAGCCCATAACGGAGCTCAAAAATGGCCTGACGTACTAACTTTTGACTTTTCGTTTTGTTTTTAATTAGCTTTCTTTCTTGTTTTAATTCGTTCAAACCCTTTAATTAGCTCTATATAAAATACGTATACATAATCTTATACTTGGTTCCGCTGAATTCCCATTCTTTTTAGCAAAACAGTCCTAATAGGACTTTTTACGAACACGTCATGTGCGTCAATTTAAACATCAGATTTCATAGCGTTTCGTTTACATTCTAAACTCAATTCGACATCCTTATTACTCCACACAACAACAACTAATTTCCGTGTCTCTATCTCAGTCTACAACAATTAATTCACATCAAAAACCATACATGAACATACTAATATATAAGTTAGTTTACTAACTTTTAATTTCTTAATTAATTTGCGATATACCAACATGTAATTCCCTATTTCCATTTACCAAATCATATACCCATAGTCCATATTACAGATAACTTTAACTAACCCACATGTATTGTTAACCATCTTTACCAATTTCCATAATAAACTAACTATTTTTGCAAATTCTATATAAAATAATAAAACTTATTTTCATTACCTTTTCTTTGTTTCTTGATTGACAACAATTAATTGCACTTCCTTGTATGCTTAATGGGCTACGCTTGGACTGGATTCGGGGTGGCTAGGAGGCTCGGCCGTTGGGGGGCAGGGCTCGGCAATGGAGAGAGAAAAAAGAATGGAACAGTGGAGAAGAAGGAAAGCTGAGAATTTGCTCCTTAATTCCTTCTTTTATTAATCTTAGAATAACTGTCGTTACTCATTCACCTAGCTTAGCTTAGTAACCCAGCTAGCCTGGTTATATTGCTCTAGCTCTTGCTTAATATTTCATGATTTAGCTTATATGCTTTCAAAATGTCCCACCTCATGCTACATAATAACATGACTCAGTTTCTTTTATTTAACAGCTCTAGCTTATTACTCATGTAATGCATATCACTTATATACATTATATATTATATACATTAATGTATTATAATTCCTTAATTATTCCAATAAAATAGAACTAATACATTAAATAACATCATCCCTATAATGTAACAAATGTATTATATTCAAATAGGTACTATATAATTAATTATTTTAATTCAAATATTTAATATATACAACTAACTTGTATAATTAAAATAATCATCTCATTTCTTTCATAAATTGTCTTCAAACAATTTAAATATATAAATTTAATATATTCAGCTAATTAAAATTAAATATCTCTTTCGTTCCATAAATTGTTTTCAAAAATTTATAAAATATATAATTTAATATATTTTATCCTTTATTCACATCATAAATGTTATTCACAAACTTGATGTCAATATACATATAATATATATATTGCACCTCATATTATTAATATACATTCATTTGAAATAATATTAAATATTATTCCATTATTCATTATAACATAAATATAACTATCATTATTAATTAAATAAATTTCATTATTTAATTAATTAAAACAAACATTTAACTCTCTAACTTTCAATTAGTGAATTAATGTTACCCATTTAATAACGCAACTAATTCAAACGAATATATTTAATAGTTTTATTTACTATTAAATATAACTTATATAACTTTTATAATACATGCATATTTTCTACATTTATTTAAACATTTAAATATTCACACACAAAATTTCACATAATCCACAACACATATATGTATACAGTCAAACTCAGCGTATCCCATTGTATAAATTAAATAAAATATATAATTTAATATATTTTATTTATTAATAATTTTCGAAAATTTCGCATTATCACAACATCTATTTGCTATGGATCAAAAACTGACAAATAGGATCCTAACCTTCCATTGCAAATATCAACGGTACGGATTAAAAAAGGGTTATGCGTGTCCGCTAGAAATTCTAACGGACTGGTTAAAGCATTTTGTTGGACGATTATGCCCCCACTTAGGCGAAGAAGTCAAGGCTGTAAAATAGACCACGTCCGCTAGAACTCGCGGACGGACTCTCACTTTAACCCCCACTGTTAAACAATTGGGGCAAAACTAAATGTCCTAATTTTTCACCTGCAATCTCAGTGGCGATTATCGATTCTCAGCGGCGACTGCAATCTCAGCGAAACAATCCGTAACGATCCTCAGCGACGATTCCTCCGTGTAATCTCAGCAGCGAGGTACAATCTTAGCGGCGAAATTAACTTGTAATCGGTGAGTTTTCCGAATTGGGTATATGTGCTATTAATCTTGTTGTGTTTGGATTTTGTTATATATTTTGGGAATCTCACCGTTTACTCTTCTATTGTGTTTCCTACTTTGGCGCTCTAGCATACTTCTCGAGCATAAGCTAAATGTAATTCATGGCTTAGTCATTACATGATAGGGTGATATGAGAGTTGCATGATTCTTTTTCATTCATTAATCATGAACATCTTGAAGAAATTTATTGGCTAAGCTAAGCAGCGTTAGGTGCAAACTAAACTGTGTATTGAATAATGTTGTGAAACTGAATATTGATTGTCAGAGTACTCAACTAGTTGACATCTTGTAGCTTATGGTCATGAATAACTCACCTAGTGAAGTTGGGTGGGGATCGCATGGGTTCTTATATTATCCTGACTTTGAACAAACATAAACATAAAATTAAGTTTTTCCTTTTAGCAATCTGTATATGTTTGAGTACTGTATTATTCGCAAGGTTCTTATGTGCCTATTGTTGGAGCGAGCATATTTATGACTTGCCCCAATTTTTATTTCAAATCCACTATTACGTGCATAGGTTCTATAAAATTCTTCCGCCGCTTGGATAGTAGAAACAATCTGACCCTCATATGGAGTTTTTGAATTGTTAATATGCGATTGGTTTATGTTATGAACACCAATATTATCCATGTCAACATTATCATGAGAAGAATTTGTATAACTAGAATTAAACATATCTTCAGTCATAATTGAAAACTTACCACGACAATTTTGAGGTGCGAAGACTTGCTTGATTAATTGTCTAGTTTTCTTCCTTGATGTCAATTGAACGCGGCTATAATATTTTGGTTAACTTGGTAGGGTAAACAAATTATTAAGCATAATACACCAGTTATCTCCTATATAGTAGGTTTGTATAATATAATTTTGTTTTGTACTTAAATATAATTGTTATTATTATTATTGATGTAGAAAAAACTTGGCCACTAAAATTCTTATGTTTACTCGGAATAGGATGTATTTGATTTTGAGTTAGAATGATTGATTTGAAAAAAATGCTATGGCGGGTTGTATTTGATTTGGAATTTGATTGGCAGAATGTATTTGATTTTGATTTGGAATGTTTGATTTGGAAACATGTTATGGCAGTATGTATTTGATTTTGTTTGATTTGGAAACATGCTATGGCAGGATGTATTTGCTTGCTGGTATATTTGTTGGTGTATTTGATTTTGATTTTGTTTGATATGAAAACATGCAGGATGTCTTGCTTGTGTATTTGATTTTGAATTTCTTTGATTTGGAAACATGCAGGATGTCTTAATTGCTGGTATATTTGGCTATTTGCTGGTGTATTTGATTTTGATTTAGTTTGATTTGGAAGATTTAGTTTGATTTGAAAACATCTTGTTTGGTTTGGAAATGGAAACATGCAGGAGATGTATTTGCTTTTAGTGTATTTGTATGTATTTGCTTCTGTTGTATTTGATTTAGAAATGGAAACATGCAGGTTTATTCGTATATTTTGTATTTGATTCGGAAATGGAATACAGGAAGCAGATTTGATTTGGTAATGGAAACATGCAGGAAGCAGATTTAATTTAGATTTGAATTGGAAATAGAAACATGCAGGAAGCAGATTTGGAAATGGAAACATTCAGATGGAAACATGCAGAATGCATTTGTTTTGAGAAACAGTTCGTCCGTTAGAAATTCTAGCGGACGTGGTCTATTTTACAAGCCTTGACTTCTTCGCCTAAGTGGGGGCATAATCATCCAACAAAATATTTTAACCAGTCCGCTAGAATTTCTAGCGGATGCGCAGATCCCTTTTTTAATCTGTACCGTTGATATTTGCAATGGAAGGTTAGGATCCTATTTGCCAGTTTTTGATCCATAGCAAATAGATGCTATGGATCATTGTCACACACACACACACACACACACACACACACACACACACACACACACACACACACACACACACACACACACACACACATATATATATATATATATATATATAAAAGGCAATGATCCATAGCATGTATTTGCTATGGATTAATAATGGGCAAATACCATCTCTACCTTTCATTACAACAATTAATAGCCTGGATTAAATTTCACATCTCGTCATCCGCTAGAATATCTAGCGGATGTGATTAAAATTTTCGACAGACAGTTATGCCCCCTAACAACAGTCAATTATGCAATTATGCCCCCATAACAATAGTTAATCAGTGTTGCGAGGATAATGAATAAAACCGAAAACCAAAACCCTCTGTTTGCCGTCGATCACTATAGCCAGGGACGAAACTATGTTAGGACCGGAGGGGGCCACGCCCCCCCCCCCCCCAAGGTTTGAAAATTTTGTAACTCCCACCCCAAAGTTTCAAAAAATTATTTTTGGCCTCCCTCAAGAAAAATGCAATGCTTCAGAGGAAAACGAATTTCTTTACTACCAAACTAACGACCACTCTGATCTTAACTAGCCAATATTATACACTTATAGATAGATTATAGACCTGCCTTTTTTGCCTATAACCTGCCTCAAAAAATTTTCAAATAAAAAATGCAACTCCTAGCTCCATACTAAATGAAAAAGAAAATAGAAGCTCACTAGAAAGACTTGGATAGTACTGCAGTGAAGAATCTATGTAGAAATTGTGGGGTCAATTGACCCCACTGGGAAAAATAATTACTTTATAATGTAAGGTAATTTTTAAAAAATTTAAGTATTATATATAAATTGACCCTACTAAAATTTTATAAATTTTCTATTATACGGGGCCAAATTGAAAATTTATAATTTTGTCAATCAAATTTTAACCACACATGACTCATATCCTCTCAATATATGTATATCTCCCTATAATATTATATATATATATATATATATGTGTGTGTGTGTGTGTGTGTGTGTGTGCATGTATGTGTGAGACCCGAAAGTACAAAAGTATAAAAAAAATTGGCTCGGGGGCACTGCCCCCAAACTCCTACCAAATTATTTATAACTTGGTAAAAAATTTGCCCCCCCCCTCCTAAGATCAAATCCTGGTTTCGTCCCTGACTATAGCGCGATGATCGTAGGTCACTCAACTTCCAGACAAAATCATTGCATACTATGTTCCTCTCATGATAACTATAACTAAACCACCCCACCCCGTCCGCCGTTGGCCGCCGTCGTTCACCGCCTCTTACTCTATTATTATTCACCTTTAATCTTATTTAATGGCGCTACTTTTTGAAAACACTTTGTTGAAACAATTTATGCGTTGCATTTTGGATTTGTATTGTTGTAACTTAGCAGCTTTGTCTACAAACAGTTTGTAGGTGGGAAAGGAATCAAAAATGGAGGAAATACAGAGAGTGAAGCTATCATACGCCGGAGACGACACGCCACCTCCCTTGGCCTTGTTGCTCATGTGTCGTCGTCTTCTTTTCCTTCTGTAGTAGTTACTTTTTCTTTTCTTTTTCCTTGTGTGATATAGACATATAATAGTTAGACACTTTTCCTTTTCCTTCTTGTTATGGGGCAATAATCGTCCGCCGAAAATTTTAATCACATCCGCTAGAATTTCTGGCGGATGACGAGATGTGATTTTTAATCCAGGCCATTGATAGTTGTAATGAAAGGTAGAGATGATATTTGCCCATTATTAATCCATAGCAAATACATGCTATGGATCATTACCTATATATATATATATCACATTATTTAGTTCTCAACTAGCATAATAATTCAAATTAACTAAAAGCATTAAAGTTAATTAAATTTTTACTAATTTATATTTTAAAATTAAGAATTAAATATCATGTCACTTTTAATTCAAATTTTAAAATAAAAGGATTCCACACGTTTTATGTTCTTGTTCCTAAATTAGTACTCCCACCGTCCCTTAATATGAGTCGTTTTAGAAAAGTATTTTTGTCTCTTAGTATATGACGTTTGAGAATTTCAAGTAAACATTAATTGCTTACTTTCTAATATTACCCAAGTATTAAATATAACTTTGGTTCTCTCACTATTTTTTATTCAATAAATAACACTCTCTTTTTCTAATACAAGGATAATATAGACAATTGATATTATATTTAATACTATACAATTATTTCCTTAATACTTGTGTACAACTTTAAAACGATTTATATTAAGGGACGAAAAGAGTATTAAAGAACTAAAGTCAAATATAACAATCTAATAGTTATTATTATTATTATTATTATTATTATTATTATTAGCGACTATTGGACATAAAAGTACCACGTGGTGATTGATGTGGCCAAATTAAAATGTCTAAGAAAGTAAGAATACTAAACTACCCCTACAATATTATGTTAGTCTATTTTCTAAACTTAAAAAATAAAATAAAAGTAAAATTTAAGTGTTTGCGATGTCGAATCTTAACTTGCTGGAATCATACTACATCCGACTTTTTAGTTGAAGGAAATGATGTTAGCCTGCTTACAGATAGGACTAAAACTGATTGTGTTGTATTTTAAAAAATTATTTCAAATAGAACAATCTTTTAACAAAAAAATAATTTAAAAATTTTCTTTTGGGGTTAGTACAAATACTTATTTGGTTTCAAAAGTAGAGATACAATTTGACTTTTAAAGTTAAACGACGGTACGTTAAATTTTAAAATTGATATAACTCATAAAAGTTTAAAATAAAATAAATTTTATGATTAGTTTTTGTTATATACTATACAATTACAATAATTGTATCAACTAAAATTAAATAAATTTATATTAATTTAAAGTTTAATATGTCGTTTGACCTCAAAAGTCAAATTATATTTCTAATTTTAGAACGGAGGGAGTATATTATTATGAGATTTAATATTTTTCACATATAAAATTGATACTTCGAAAAGATTCTCCTTACATTAATAGTGAGATTCATCCTTATATGAGAGGATAACTTGTGAAAGTAACACTTTTACTTGTAAGTATTTATTGTATAACCATTATTATATCGTAAAAGTAATACCACTTGTATGATTTAAATCACAAATTTAATCATAGACACAAACAAATATTTGTCTTTTTAAAAGTTGGTTGACCCTACTTAACTATATGAAACTAGTTTTTTATGTTTATTTATATTTTATTTACTTTTAGATGCATCCTTTTATTGATAAAATAGGTTTTACTTGAGAACATGTTTTTGAATACAGAGAAAGAATAAGAGAGTTGACTATTTTTGTTTTTGAGACCTCCAATCTCGTTTTTCGTAACATTTATATTATTTCAAAATTAGAGAAAAAATTTAGAGATATATTTGAATTTTTAAATTTTTAAATAATATAATTTCATAAAATGATATAATTGCATTCCCAAGTTTACTCTATTTTGTGTATTGCATCTTATATTTCAAAACGTGATACTTTGCATTCCACATTTTTAGCGAACCGACACATAACATTCTCCGATCCAAAATTCGTTGCTAAAAGTGACGAATTTAGTGTTTAAAAGTGATGGATTTTGCATTTTTAGTTTTAGTGACAAGGTTAGTGTTTAAAAGTGACGGATTTTGCACTTTTAGTGACGGATTTTGAGTCGAAGTATGTTATGTGTCGGTTCACTAAAAGTGCGGATGCAAAGTATCACGTTTTAAAATATAAGATGCAATGTACAAAATGAGATAAATTTAAGAGAGATAAAGTACATTTAACTCTATAAATTATCATTTTATAAATATATATCTAATTTAGAGCGCGTGTATAATTTATCCAAGATAAGGTGTAATGTCCGGAAAATTTTAAACATTGTATCAAATGTATTTTTATAAATAAATTCATTTTATATAATTTTATAAATTTAATTGGATCCATGTGGGTACTATTATTTAATTATATCTAATAGGGTCCAATAAACTTTCTTTGCTTTAAAGGGACTCGCTAATAGGTTGAATAAATTAATGAGTTAACTCTAACAATTGATTGACAAGAAAATTTGGAATATTAATAAATAATTTTACCTTATCGGATTCAATAAATTCGAATGAATAATTATGGTGAAGATAAATATTGTAAATAATTAATAGGGTAACTATTTAATTTAAGACATTAGGAACACAATGTGATTAAATTAATTTGGTTCACTTTTCCTTTATTTAGATTGAACAATTTTCTTACTTAAACCCAAATCCTTTTATTTCCTGTTGGGCTGAGTCTATATTTTACTCCCTGTTGGGCCAAACTTTGTTATAAGATAAGCCCATTCCTTCTTTTTGGTTCCAGCCGGTTTGGGCCGTGCAACCGGGTTGTACCCGTTGCACTCGGGTCGATCCACCACTAATACATTGGGGAAGCCAGCGAAATTGGTCGGCAAAACCCATTTGGGACAACCGAGAGAACAGAGCAACCTTCACCCTTAACCCTAGCCTCTCAAATCAACTGGGCGAACCTAGCTGGACTCCATCAACTGAATCAGACGGGACAGGAGCAAGTCGTCAGGCGTGCGCCGGCGACGAAGGGAGTAACCAGTGGGCTAAGCAAGGTTCGAGGTGGGCGACTGAGCTCGAGCGATTTGACCAAGGGATTTGGGCGTTCGGCGATTTGACCGGCGGCAACCACGCGGCTCGAGGAATTGACGGCGAATCGCAGCTGGGTGGGATGTGAAGTGATCGACACAGCCATCCCCTTCCTACCGATGGTCTTTGAGCAACCAAATTAGGTAATATCCAGTCAAATTGGGCAAACACTGCCCTATAAATTGAGACCCCAACCTTGAAGAGCTGCCGATTCTCCTTGCTTGGTGAGACTCGAATTAGAGAGAAATTCTTAGGGTTCAGAATTTAGTCAGAGAGAGGGAACAGGGGTACCAATTGGGGGTTGAAATTCCAGTTGCTGTTAATGACCAGCTTGATTACGTATTTTGGTAGGAGGAGGAGAGTCGCAACGCGATCGAGCTCAAGGTATACCCAGTTGCTGACTTCCTTGTCGTTGTTTTAGTTTCTTTTTCCTGTAATTAGGATGTGTTGTTCAACTGTGTTAGGATTATTGGAAAGACGTGATGGTTTTTGTACTGGGTTTGTATAAACTCCTTCTGGTATGCATAAGTCTTGTAATACCGACTGTTTTGGTAATGTCACATACTGTACTAGACTTCTATTTGGAAAAATTGTTGTTGGTAAACCTTGAAGGTTCTAGCAGCTGTATTGAGTTTTCTTTTTATGCACTTGAAGTAGTATGGCCGACTGTGTTGGTTGGCTTATAATACTGTAATTAGAGTATAGTTATTCTGTGTTGGGATTTAGTTTTGGGTATTGCCTTGGTTTGAAAACCCAGAACATTGTACTAAATTTTTTTTTTTGGATTTAAAATCTGGTAATAAATTGTTAATAACATGGTTGGTTTTGATTCGGAGAAGACTGGTATTATGTTGTTCTTGTTTAGGCCAACAGGTATGTTAGTATACTGAGTTGGGATTAGTTGATTTAGGAAAACTGTTGAGACGAACCTTAAGGGTTCCAGCAGTAAAGGATATTAGCTCATACTATACATTTGTTTGGGGGTTTTGTGGAATTGTGTTAGACCTTGTTCGATTCTGAATTGGGAATCCCAGTATTGTGTTGATCAATTGTAATTAGTATAGTGCTGTGTAAATTTTGGGACAATCGCAGGTCCTTGTGTTATTTTGTGATAATTGTGCAGTCAAGGCATATTGCTTACATGAATCATTGTGTTAGTTGAAATGAATTCGCAGTACTGTGAGGTTATGGATGACTATTATCATCAGGGGTATTAAACAATAGTTAGTTATTTTTCCAAATTGATTTTTTCGTAATTCATTGGATTATTCAAGCGAAAATAATTAACCAATGAAGTCTAATTGTTGCCTAAATTGTTAATTAACTATGCTAGTAATGGCTAAGTTATTGAAATGCTCTTGTAATTATCTAGCTATTAAAACCAATAAATAAAATTTATTGAATAATTATTATTTATCAATAAATAATAATAAATATTTAATTATTACAATAATAATTAAATATGAATAAAGATAATAAATATTTAATTATTATTTAATAATAATAATAATAATTGAATATGAATAAAGATAATAAATATTTAATTATTATTTAATAATAATAATAATAATTAATTATGAACAAAGATAATAAATATTTAATTATTATTTAATAATAATAATAATAATTAAATATGAATAAAGATAATAAAATAATTATTTATTATTTATTAATAAATAATAAATAAAGATAATAAATATTTAATTATTATTTAATAATAATAATAATTAAATATGAATAAAGTTAATAAAATAATTACTTATTATCTATTAATAGTAAATAAAGTTACTAAGTATTTAATTATTATTTAATAATAATAATTAAGTTATTGAATAATAAGGAAATTAACTACTTAATCATTAATGAAATAATGATTAAGTATAAGAGAGATTTATAAGCTAAATATTTAGCTGTGGCCCTTAATAAACAAAGATAATAAACACTTAGCGATTATTAATATTAATAATAGTTAAGTGTGTAAATTTATACATTAATTAGGGTTGAATAAAGGACAAGTTCAATAAATATTAAATTACCCTAAGGTATTAGTAATTAAGAGTAAATCAACAAAGAAATTGATCAACGGTTTTCTGTTATCTTTAAACCTAATGAATTTATGGGGATTGTTAGACCATACCTGGAAACAATTAAAGGTAATAATTATAAGTGACCCTGATTAATTAATATCTGTTTAAATAATAAATAGAGGTCATTAAATTTTTGTTAGCTGATGGCTAGGTAGTAATTAAGTTCGGTGAACTATTTATCTGCTAAATGGATAGCATAAGTGGGTATAATTACGCAATGCTAATGGATAAACCAATTCTACCAACTGATAGGTTATCCACGGTCAAGTAATTAAAGCTAGAATTTATCCGTAGCTGAGCAAACAGGCAAGTCCTCTATCTCGAACTTTGATTTCTGCAAGTTCCTAACCCTAAACTTCTTATATTATTGCAAGTTCTTCCTTACTCAACTTTTTACCTTGAGTAATACTTCTAAAACCTTATGCAGTATTTTAATTCATGCAAAAAGGTATATATTATTGCAAGTATTCTTTAAGCTTGAATTTTTATTTCCAAGCATGCTTTAAGTGGTTTAATTATTTTCAGAATTATTCCACATCTGTATATTTATTGACATTCGTGCAATTGAATTCGTATATTTAAATTCAGAAATCTGCAAACCATTCATGGTTAAGTCTGAACCCTTGTTCGGTCAGACAATTATGTGAAATTTTATAAAAGCTATCCGAACCAATTAATGGTAAGGATTCTTAGACTGTATGAACACCCCTTTATTTATAGGGGAGTACCCCACGTACCGTATATAAGGTACAAATAGCAGAATTAAATGTTATGCATATACATAGGGTACGAGAGGCTGATCCCCTCAAGTACGTTTTTCTGTAGCCAGTAACCAGAGGGTCAACCAGCTATTGACTCCTCTGGAAGTTATCGTTCAAAGTCTATTTGACTATCAATTGTTCTAAAAGCATTTATTGTTCTTGCTTCTGATTTATTCTATTGTTGAAATCCCTTTTTATCATCCCTTCATCATGATATATCTTTATTGTTGTACTTTAAACTTGCTGGGCAAACTCGTTGCTCATTCTTGCTATATCATGACTTCATTGCAGCTAAACCCGAGACGTCAGGGAAGAACAAAGGGAAAGAAAAGATGAAATGATAGATTTCTAGTAGCAGACTTTAGATTTATGTGTTAGTTAATTTTGGTTAATGTAATTCTAAACCTTGATAGCTATTTAAGGTATGTATTGTGTAAACGTTTAAGGTTAATCGTATTCTGGGACTAGTGACACCTTGAAATGAACAATGTATGTTTATTATATTCCGCACTTTTAGATATCATATGTTGTTAAAGGTGAATGTTTGTATTGGATCGTGATGACCAGATCCGGGTAATTGGAGACCCGAATTTGGGGGCGTCACAGGTTGGTATCAGAGCTGTAGGTTATAAACTTTAGGATCGCGAAACCTAGGTTATAACCTTCATAGTAAACTCGTATCGAGTGTTAGGAGATAAATCGAGGAGATTTATCATATGTGGTTTTGATGAATTGGGGAATTCATCGAGTCGAGTAGTACCCAATGAAATATAACTTCATTTCTTCAATGAATATATTTTATTGCTGTACTAATGTTAGTTTTTGTGTGTTTGTAGGATGGCTGCTGTAGGGGAGACCAGTGGAGCCCGTGAGGAGGAGGAGGTATTTATAGACATCCCAGTAGTTGCTGAGCAGCTGGTGGGGTATGCTCCTACTGCCCCAGGGGTACCGCTAGAGGAGTCCGAGCCGGAGGAGGATTACCAGGGGGAGTTACCGGAGCCCGTTGTGGGTAGAGTGATGAGGTCGGGCAGTCAAGACCCAGAGGAGGAGGACCCTGAGACCGAGGGGGAGGAGCCACCTGCTTATGTGGATGGCATGGGATCCACTGCTGACGATATTATCGAGGGACTGACCAGCAGGACCGAGGAGCTGGAGGGTCAGATTGCTCATTTGCAGGAGCAGAACCAGACCCATCAGTATATGGAGGACCAGTATAGAGACCTGGCCTACCAGCTCGACCATGACTTGGGAGTGGCCAAGGTACAGCTGCAGGGCTACGAGTCCTCGGCACAGCAGGTCGGACCACTGCTACATCAGCTAGTGGCCCGAAACGCTGAGTTGAGGGAGAGACTGGAGCAGAGGGATTTACAGATCGCCCACCTGAGGGCGAAACAGGAGGCTATGAGGTTCGAGATTGGGCTAGAGGTTGCTGAGAATGTCCGAGTAAGGGATGCCTGGGTCAGAGCAGCAAGTAGAGTTGACCTATTGGAGGACCAGTTAGAGGCCAGATCTGTGAGGATAGAGACCCTGGGACATGCCTTGGATGCAGCCTACCGTAGACCCCGGGATGAGGTGGGGGAGTCCAGTCGCTCCGTTCGTCGCAGGGTCGGGGATGGAGCAGTCTCTTCTGGCCAGCAGGCTCGGATCCGTCGTGATGTATAGTGATGGGATAGGATGGTTGTTTAGTTGCTAATCTAGTCCGTCCCACCTTTTGATATATTAGGGACGTATGCATATTTGTATTGTGAAACATTATATTTGTTTTTTTGTTGGGGTAGTAGTCAAACCTCAACTTTTGTTGCCTTAGAGATGGGCAGTATCATTCCCCACTTTTTGTTTTAGGGGATGTTTGGTAGGGCACAGTGGCGCATTTATAGCAGTATGCCACAGGTTTCGTCTTGTAACAAACAGTGGTATATGAATATAAATGCAGAAGTTTCACTTAAATCAAATGTGTTGATAAATATTTTACCTTTAATTGTTTATTTCAATAACATATGATGCAAAATGTGAATCTATAGGTAAAAGTCATCAGTTTCCTTATTCTAAACCATGCCAAGGGGAAGGCCACGTAACCGACAGGTCGAAGAATCAGAAAGTGAGGTTGGAGACCAAACCAACCCCATGAGAATGTTCGCGGAGATGCTGGCCGAGGCTATGCAATCCAGACCACCACCTGTAGTGACTCAAGCAGCAGCTGAGCCAGCGCATCACCTGGCAAACTTTAAAGATTTCAAATTGGTCGGACCACCTGAGTTCAAGGGGACTCTTAACCCAATTGAAGCGCAGACCTGGATAGAGGAGATAGAAAAGGTCTTTGAAGTAGCACGGGTGGCAGAGGAACAGAAAACAAGTTTTGCCACCTTCATGCTAAAAGGAGAAGCCAACTACTGGTGGAAAGCCAACAGAGGACGAGTGGAAGAAGGCACTGTCGCTTGGGATCGCTTTAAGGAAATGTTCTTGGAAAATTACTTTCCAGAGAGCATGAAGCAGGAGATGGAGATCAAGTTCCTGGAACTGAAACAAGGAAACATGTCTGTGGCTGAGTACGCGGCTAAGTTTAATGAGTTGGCACGGTTTGCAGCTCACCAAGTCAGCATAGAGGAAAGAAAAGCTCGTAGGTTTGAGCAAGGGTTGAAACCATGGTTATACCGTTCTGTAGCTGTATTGAAAATCAGAACATTTGCAGAACTGATGGAAAGAGCAATCATTGCAGAAGGTGGCAGTGAGGCCCTGGCCAAATACAATCACGAGAAGAAGAAGGGACATGAGGGCCCTAAGGCAGGAAGCAGTGGGGGCAGTAATCCCAACAAACGGAAATGGAATGAAAGTCAATCTTTCGGGAGCAATAAACCCGGAGGAAACCTGTCTGGAGGGGAGGCAAGGAAACCAGGCAGGTGCAGTAATTGTGGTAAGAACCACACGGGGGAGTGCATGAAGGGAAAAAGCGTGTGCTACAAATGCGGGCAACCGGGGCACATGGCTCCCCAATGTCAGAACAAACCAAAGGGGGGATGTTATTCCTGTGGAGCACCCGACCACCAAATCAAGGACTGTCCGAAGAGGAAAGGTGACCTCGGGAGTGGCAACAGAAACAACAACAGCAACAGTGGGAACAATAACCGGCTGAGCTATGGCGCACCAGTCAGTCAAGCTAACAGGCCAACCGCTCGCACGTTCAACATGACGGTCCAGGATGCAATGGAATCCAAGGACGTGGTGTCAGGTATCATCCCAATCAATGATATAAATGCATATGTGCTATTTGATTCGGGTGCTACTTGTTCTTTTGTTTCCGAAGAATTTGCTAATCAGTTAAATGTACCTTGTGAAAAGTTAGAACACCCTATGAACGTAGAAGTAGCAAACAAAGAAATTATCCCCGTAGAATGCATTCATAGGAATTGTTGTGTTGAATTGCGAGGATTTAAGCTCAACGTGGATTTGATACCAATTCGACTGGGAGAGTTCGATGTAATCTTGGGAATGGATTGGCTATCAACCCACGGAGCAGTTATCGATTGTCAGCAGAAATGTGTACACTTAAAGACTCCTAATAAGTCAAAGGCGGTATTTTACGGCAGTAAGTCACCAAGCCAATCTTGTTGTCTTACTATGATGCAAACAAGGAGATTACTCAAGAAGGGTTGCGAATGTTATTTGGCCCATGTGGTTGATACTCGTCGAGTAGGGGATGAGATGAGTCAAATACCAGTCGTGAGAGAATTCACCGATGTTTTTCCCGAAGAGCTTCCGGGACTGCCGCCGGACAGGGAAACTGAGTTCGTTATCGATTTGGCACCGGGAACCGCGCCAATATCGAAGCCGCCGTATCGAATGGCACCTGTAGAGATGAAAGAGTTGATGGTGCAACTGCAGGAGCTGTTAGATAAAGGATATATCAGACCAAGTGTGTCACCGTGGGGAGCGCCCGTTCTGTTTGTAAAGAAGAAAGACGGTTCTATGCGACTTTGTATCGACTACCGGGAGTTGAACAAAGTTACGATTAAGAATAGGTATCCACTTCCTAGAATTGACGATCTGTTTGATCAACTCAAGGGAGCGAAGTACTTTTCAAAAATCGACCTGAGAACCGGCTATCATCAACTGAAGGTGAGACAGGAGGATATCCCAAAGACTGCATTCAGGACTCGTTATGGACACTTCGAGTTCCTGGTAATGTCTTTTGGATTGACAAATGCACCAGCAGCATTCATGGATATGATGAACAGAGTGTTCAAGCAGTACTTGGACAAGTTCGTAGTTGTATTCATCGATGACATCTTGGTGTATTCGGAGACAGAGGAGGAACATGCTGAACACTTAAGGATTGTATTAGAAGCTCTCAGGAAGGAGAAGTTGTATGCAAAATTTTCTAAGTGTGAGTTTTGGTTGCAGAGGGTACAATTTCTGGGTCATGTCATAGACAAGAATGGTGTTTCGGTGGATCCAGCAAAGGTAGAAGCAGTTATCAACTGGGAACAACCGAAGACGCCGACAGAGATCCGGAGTTTCTTGGGATTAGCGGGATACTATCGGAGATTCATCCAGGATTTTTCAAAGATAGCATCGCCGTTGACCAATCTCACCAGGAAAACAGTCAAGTTTGTTTGGTCGGAGAAGTGTGAGGAGAGTTTCATGGAGTTGAAGAAGAGACTCAGCCAAGCACCAGTGTTGACCTTACCGGACAACACTGGGGGTTTCGTAGTGTATAGCGATGCATCACACAAGGGTCTTGGCTGTGTACTGATGCAACACGGTAAGGTCGTGGCGTACGCATCGCGTCAGCTGAAGGATTATGAGAAGGGTTACCCGACTCACGACCTGGAATTAGCAGCGGTAGTTTTCGCCTTGAAGATATGGAGGCACTACCTATATGGGGAAAAGTGTGAGATATATACAGATCACAAAAGTCTGAAATATATCTTCACTCAAAAAGAGCTGAACATGAGGCAACGCCGATGGTTGGAATTGATCAAGGACTACGACTGTGAAATCCTGTACCATCCGGGCAAAGCGAACGTAGTAGCTGATGCCTTAAGTAGGAAAGGCAAGGTGAAATTGATGCAGCTGACAGTCCAGGAGGAATTGATACGAGACTTCGAACGTCTGGAGCTGGAAGTTAGGTATCCAATGGAGATGGACGAAAAGGTGTTCGCCGTGACGGTAGGTCCAACTCTATTGGATAAGATACAAGAGGCTCAAGAATTTGACGAGGAATGCATTGACATTAAGAAACAACTATCGGAGGGGAAAACGTTGAAATTCAAAATTGACAGTACAGGGCTGCTAAGATTCGAGGGAAGGATCTGGGTACCGTACGTACCAGACCTAAGGGAAGAAATTTTACAGGAGGCCCATAATACGAGATTTTCGGTACATCCAGGTAGCACCAAAATGTATCAAGATCTTCGTCAACATTATTGGTGGCCGCATTTGAAAGGGGAAGTTGCAGAATTCGTTAGCCGGTGTTTAACCTGTCAACGGATCAAGGCTGAGCACCAACGGCCGAGCGGATTGTTGCAACCCTTGGAGATTCCAGAATGGAAGTGGGAGCACATCACAATGGATTTTGTGGTGGGACTCCCAACAACGCAAAAGGGTCTAGACGCCATCTGGGTGATCGTAGATCGATTGACCAAGTCTGCCCACTTCCTACCGATCAAGATCAGGTACAAATTGGAGCAGTTGGCGAAGCTTTACGTGAAAGAGATAGTATCACGACATGGAGTGCCGGTATCTATTGTGTCCGACAGGGATCCGCGCTTCACGTCAAATTTTTGGAGAAGTCTGCAGGAGAGACTGGGAACACAGTTAAGAATGAGTACGGCATATCATCCTCAGACTGATGGTCAGAGTGAGCGAACAATTCAGACTCTAGAGGATATGCTCCGGGCAGTTGTGATGGACTTAAGTGGCAGCTGGGACGATCACTTGCCACTGGTAGAGTTCGCCTACAACAATAGTTACCATGCTAGCATTGGTATGCCACCGTACGAAGCATTGTATGGAAGAAAGTGTCGAACGCCGTTGTGTTGGGATGAAGTTGGTGAACGGAGATTGTTGGGACCAGAATTGGTACAACAAACCGTGGAAATTATTAAAGTAATAAGACAACGGTTAGTAGCAGCCCAGGATCGCCAAAGGAAGTACGCGGACTTACATCGCCAGAAACGGGACTTTGAAGTTGGTAGCTTTGTGTTTTTGAAAGTATCACCCTGGAAAGGGAAGATCCGTTTTGGGAAAAAGGGCAAATTGAGCCCTAGGTTCATAGGACCTTTTGAAATTCTGAGGCGGATCGGCGAAGTGGCGTATGAGGTAGCATTACCTCCTGAACTGGAACACATCCACAACGTGTTTCATGTATCAGTGTTGCGTCCGTATAAGCCAGACTACAAGCACGTCATTTCCTATGAGCCAATTCAAGTTGAGAGAGATTTATCATACGAGGAGATTCCTGTTCAAATACTGGATAGGAAAGAGCAGAAGCTGAGGAATAAAATCATTCACTCGGTAAAGGTTCTCTGGAGAAATCACGCGGTGGAAGAAGCCACGTGGGAGCTCGAAGAGAAGATGAGAGCAAATTACCCTCAGTTATTCGAGTAACCTTAGATTGTAATTCCGAGGACGGAATTTTTATAAGGGGGAGAGGATGTAATGTCCGGAAAATTTTAAACATTGTATCAAATGTATTTTTATAAATAAATTCATTTTATATAATTTTATAAATTTAATTGGATCCATGTGGGTACTATTATTTAATTATATCTAATAGGGTCCAATAAACTTTCTTTGCTTTAAAGGGACTCGCTAATAGGTTGAATAAATTAATGAGTTAACTCTAACAATTGATTGACAAGAAAATTTGGAATATTAATAAATAATTTTACCTTATCGGATTCAATAAATTCGAATGAATAATTATGGTGAAGATAAATATTGTAAATAATTAATAGGGTAACTATTTAATTTAAGACATTAGGAATACAATGTGATTAAATTAATTTGGTTCACTTTTCCTTTATTTAGATTGAACAATTTTCTTACTTAAACCCAAATCCTTTTATTTCCTGTTGGGCTGAGTCTATATTTTACTCCCTGTTGGGCCAAACTTTGTTATAAGATAAGCCCATTCCTTCTTTTTGGTTCCAGCCGGTTTGGGCCGTGCAACCGGGTTGTACCCGTTGCACTCGGGTCGATCCACCACTAATACATTGGGGAAGCCAGCGAAATTGGTCGGCAAAACCCATTTGGGACAACCGAGAGAGAGAACAGAGCAACCTTCACCCTTAACCCTAGCCTCTCAAATCAACTGGGCGAACCTAGCTGGACTCCATCAACTGAATCAGACGGGACAGGAGCAAGTCGTCAGGCGTGCGCCGGCGACGAAGGGAGTAACCAGTGGGCTAAGCAAGGTTCGAGGTGGGCGACTGAGCTCGAGCGATTTGACCAAGGGATTTGGGCGTTCGGCGATTTGACCGGCGGCAACCACGCGGCTCGAGGAATTGACGGCGAATCGCAGCTGGGTGGGATGTGAAGTGATCGACAGCCATCCCCTTCCTACCGATGGTCTTTGAGCAACCAAATTAGGTAATATCCAGTCAAATTGGGCAAACACTGCCCTATAAATTGAGACCCCAACCTTGAAGAGCTGCCGATTCTCCTTGCTTGGTGAGACTCGAATTAGAGAGAAATTCTTAGGGTTCAGAATTTAGTCAGAGAGAGGGAACAGGGGTACCAATTGGGGGTTGAAATTCCAGTTGCTGTTAATGACCAGCTTGATTACGTATTTTGGTAGGAGGAGGAGAGTCGCAACGCGATCGAGCTCAAGGTATACCCAGTTGCTGACTTCCTTGTCGTTGTTTTAGTTTCTTTTTCCTGTAATTAGGATGTGTTGTTCAACTGTGTTAGGATTATTGGAAAGACGTGATGGTTTTTGTACTGGGTTTGTATAAACTCCTTCTGGTATGCATAAGTCTTGTAATACCGACTGTTTTGGTAATGTCACATACTGTACTAGACTTCTATTTGGAAAAATTGTTGTTGGTAAACCTTGAAGGTTCTAGCAGCTGTATTGAGTTTTCTTTTTATGCACTTGAAGTAGTATGGCCGACTGTGTTGGTTGGCTTATAATACTGTAATTAGAGTATAGTTATTCTGTGTTGGGATTTAGTTTTGGGTATTGCCTTGGTTTGAAAACCCAGAACATTGTACTAAATTTTTTTTTTTGGATTTAAAATCTGGTAATAAATTGTTAATAACATGGTTGGTTTTGATTCGGAGAAGACTGGTATTATGTTGTTCTTGTTTAGGCCAACAGGTATGTTAGTATACTGAGTTGGGATTAGTTGATTTAGGAAAACTGTTGAGACGAACCTTAAGGGTTCCAGCAGTAAAGGATATTAGCTCATACTATACATTTGTTTGGGGGTTTTGTGGAATTGTGTTAGACCTTGTTCGATTCTGAATTGGGAATCCCAGTATTGTGTTGATCAATTGTATTAGTATAGTGCTGTGTAAATTTTGGGACAATCGCAGGTCCTTGTGTTATTTTGTGATAATTGTGCAGTCAAGGCATATTGCTTACATGAATCATTGTGTTAGTTGAAATGAATTCGCAGTACTGTGAGGTTATGGATGACTATTATCATCAGGGGTATTAAACAATAGTTAGTTATTTTTCCAAATTGATTTTTTCGTAATTCATTGGATTATTCAAGCGAAAATAATTAACCAATGAAGTCTAATTGTTGCCTAAATTGTTAATTAACTATGCTAGTAATGGCTAAGTTATTGAAATGCTCTTGTAATTATCTAGCTATTAAAACCAATAAATAAAATTTATTGAATAATTATTATTTATCAATAAATAATAATAAATATTTAATTATTACAATAATAATTAAATATGAATAAAGATAATAAATATTTAATTATTATTTAATAATAATAATAATAATTGAATATGAATAAAGATAATAAATATTTAATTATTATTTAATAATAATAATAATAATTAATTATGAACAAAGATAATAAATATTTAATTATTATTTAATAATAATAATAATAATTAAATATGAATAAAGATAATAAAATAATTATTTATTATTTATTAATAAATAATAAATAAAGATAATAAATATTTAATTATTATTTAATAATAATAATAATTAAATATGAATAAAGTTAATAAAATAATTACTTATTATCTATTAATAGTAAATAAAGTTACTAAGTATTTAATTATTATTTAATAATAATAATTAAGTTATTGAATAATAAGGAAATTAACTACTTAATCATTAATGAAATAATGATTAAGTATAAGAGAGATTTATAAGCTAAATATTTAGCTGTGGCCCTTAATAAACAAAGATAATAAACACTTAGCGATTATTAATATTAATAATAGTTAAGTGTGTAAATTTATACATTAATTAGGGTTGAATAAAGGACAAGTTCAATAAATATTAAATTACCCTAAGGTATTAGTAATTAAGAGTAAATCAACAAAGAAATTGATCAACGGTTTTCTGTTATCTTTAAACCTAATGAATTTATGGGGATTGTTAGACCATACCTGGAAACAATTAAAGGTAATAATTATAAGTGACCCTGATTAATTAATATCTGTTTAAATAATAAATAGAGGTCATTAAATTTTTGTTAGCTGATGGCTAGGTAGTAATTAAGTTCGGTGAACTATTTATCTGCTAAATGGATAGCATAAGTGGGTATAATTACGCAATGCTAATGGATAAACCAATTCTACCAACTGATAGGTTATCCACGGTCAAGTAATTAAAGCTAGAATTTATCCGTAGCTGAGCAAACAGGCAAGTCCTCTATCTCGAACTTTGATTTCTGCAAGTTCCTAACCCTAAACTTCTTATATTATTGCAAGTTCTTCCTTACTCAACTTTTTACCTTGAGTAATACTTCTAAAACCTTATGCAGTATTTTAATTCATGCAAAAAGGTATATATTATTGCAAGTATTCTTTAAGCTTGAATTTTTATTTCCAAGCATGCTTTAAGTGGTTTAATTATTTTCAGAATTATTCCACATCTGTATATTTATTGACATTCGTGCAATTGAATTCGTATATTTAAATTCAGAAATCTGCAAACCATTCATGGTTAAGTCTGAACCCTTGTTCGGTCAGACAATTATGTGAAATTTTATAAAAGCTATCCGAACCAATTAATGGTAAGGATTCTTAGACTGTATGAACACCCCTTTATTTATAGGGGAGTACCCCACGTACCGTATATAAGGTACAAATAGCAGAATTAAATGTTATGCATATACATAGGGTACGAGAGGCTGATCCCCTCAAGTACGTTTTTCTGTAGCCAGTAACCAGAGGGTCAACCAGCTATTGACTCCTCTGGAAGTTATCGTTCAAAGTCTATTTGACTATCAATTGTTCTAAAAGCATTTATTGTTCTTGCTTCTGATTTATTCTATTGTTGAAATCCCTTTTTATCATCCCTTCATCATGATATATCTTTATTGTTGTACTTTAAACTTGCTGGGCAAACTCGTTGCTCATTCTTGCTATATCATGACTTCATTGCAGCTAAACCCGAGACGTCAGGGAAGAACAAAGGGAAAGAAAAGATGAAATGATAGATTTCTAGTAGCAGACTTTAGATTTATGTGTTAGTTAATTTTGGTTAATGTAATTCTAAACCTTGATAGCTATTTAAGGTATGTATTGTGTAAACGTTTAAGGTTAATCGTATTCTGGGACTAGTGACACCTTGAAATGAACAATGTATGTTTATTATATTCCGCACTTTTAGATATCATATGTTGTTAAAGGTGAATGTTTGTATTGGATCGTGATGACCAGATCCGGGTAATTGGAGACCCGAATTTGGGGGCGTCACATAAGGTATGTTGGGGTGGTGAATATAGAGGGAAGTATGTGTATATCACACACTCTATGTATAAAAATACAAACGTTACAATAAAGAAGAAATAAGATCTCATAATAAAAAAAAATAAAGTTTGACAATAGGAAAAAAAAAATATATATATATATATATAAACATATATATATATATATATATATATATATATATATATATATGTGTGTGTGTGTGTGTGTGTGTGCGCGCGCGTGTGTGCAAAAATTAAATTTACAAACTAATAACTACATGGTCTTAATCATAACTACTCCCTTCGACTTCTAAATAATGGTTTAAGGTATAATTTTTATTGTCCTTAAAAGGATGACAATAAATACGTAAAGTAAATCATAAATATGTTATTTAGTGGAGTCTAAATATAAAGAAAAGAAAGACTAATAACTTTATGTGACGCCCCCAAATTCATGTACTAGCTACAGTGGACTGGTGTTCACTATTTAACCTAAACTTCTTCTGAGTATATAAAGTTTAGACTCACACTATTAACAACCAGGCAGTTCCCAGGAAAGAGGGGGCCTTCCGCATAAACAGCGCGCAATCAAATAACATATTTCCTTGACAAAACATTCTAGACATTGTCAATAATGTTAAATCTAAATTAAGAATTCACGCATTTAACTAAACATAACTTAGATAGTTTATTTCAAACATCTCCGTCTAGTCCCAAGGTTCTTATAACCTTTACAAATACACACATATATAAAATCCTTCAAATTCATTACAAATATTATAAATATTTAATTAATTGCATAACATGCTTCCTATTCATCCATCTTCCTTCGGCTTTTTTATTTTTAGCTGCAAATATTAGGTTTAAGCAAGAATGAGTACAAATTACCTAGCAAGTAGTATGAGAGTTTAACATCGAACATCAAGAAAAGGGATCATCTACATCTGAGCTTCAACAATTGGAATAAACTTGAGAAGTATTTGAATAACAAGAAATAATGAGATTTCAAGTTGTTACCATCGTACTGAGCGGTAATAAATATCTTGAACAAATAAAACCATCAGGACGATTATCAACCACAAAGACCGACAAACATCCTCTGCAGGTACTTTAGGGGATCAACTTATCGTACCATATATTGTGCACATATATAAATTTTTAACGCCTAACCGTAAATGGGGCTATATACCCGACATCTGCTATCCCTTTTTTTAGGGTTGTTCATCTCAGTTTTATACCACGAGTCCGCACCAAAGCAATTTGGATTGGTTTAATTTTAAATAGCATCTATTATTTGAACGAATTCAACAATATATCATCCCACATTAATATTGTCTAGCTGAAACAATTGGTCTCGACGCATCTATTCAACAATTCATGAATATTAAGAACTTTAATAACATAAGAAATTCGATAACGAAACAATGCTTTTAATGTATATAAGTACAAATACTAGCATCTATCATCAATTGGATAATTTATAATTCAACAATAAAGGAGACTTGCACAATATGTAAACTTGTGTAAGTTATAACTGTAACGACCGCGGATCGTGGGTAGCTTTGTAACACGAGCCTATGAATTTTATTGAATAAATTGAACTTTTATTAATATTATTCTGTGTTATGTGTTTGAATATTTTATTACTACATATGATGTGTATGTGATAATTTTCGAGTGTTGTTATTTCATGGTATTGATTAAATTATTTTAAGGAATAGCGCTAAAGCGCTATTTACGCAAAAGACGTCTTTTTCGATGTTATGACTTTTCATAATTTCGCCAAAGCGTTAATGAGAGGGGTTAATAATCCAAGTGTGGGATTTTATTTGAGCCCAATTGAATTTTTATTAGAAGCCCAATAGATTATTAAATTAGAAGTGCAAGAGTGGCCCTAATTGAAGCCCAAGACCCACGGGTCGAACCCATGACCCAAACCCGTGACCCATGACCCATAAGGGAAATGGGTTATAGCAATCAGCTGGGAATTGGAGGTGGAAGACGCATGCGGGAGAAGGAGAGGGAGGAGGAGCCACCGACCAAACACTTGGGGGAAGCAATTCAACACTTTGCTAAGGAAAGAAGGGACCAAACATGTGGGGAGAAGGGGAGGGAACCACCCGACACCAAGCATGGGAGAAGGCCAAGCATGCTCAGCTCATTCAAGAACTGAGCTCCTTCATCTGCATATACACGTTCCCTTGCATAACCTTTCATTCCTTTCCCTTTCACAAGCAAAGAACAAAAACTTGCTAAGAGCATACCAAGAAGCTAGAGAGAGAACTTGAGAGAGTGTATGAATTGAGTATATTCGGGTGATTTGAGTAAGAAGAAGGAGTATTGTAGCAGCTGGCTTTAATCCAATTAGCAACTTAGAACAAGCTCCAAGAGGTAAGCAATATAGAGCTTAGCTCATTTTCACAATATTTTCAAGTTCTTAGTTTTGCTTTGGTTGCTTTGTTGGAGTTATGTGACTGATTTTACTTAGTTGGTTCATGAACATGTATGAATGTTGTTAGCTCTATTAAACCTTGTTAATGATATGTGAAAGTGGAACAATGAATGAGAATCGAACCTATGCATAAGGAACAAGAAATGGACTATGATGGACTGGTATGGAGAATCATGTTTTGTTAATAATGTAATCACTATGTTTGATTGTCTGTATTGGTTGTGTTAGATGGTTGAGCATTGTTGCTATGTGCTCATAGGGTTGTGAGAATGATTTCGATTGGAAATCTAGACTAGAGTATAATGAAACTCTACTACAATATCAGTTTCTAACTCATGCCCACAAACCATTTGATAAAATGTCCAAGAGAAGAATTTCTCTAAGAACTTGAGAACTAGGTATTGATTAATTGATGAAATGATGTTATGTTGCTTAGCTTAGTACTAGAAGCATGTGTTAAGTTATATTGACTTGTTGTATAATAGCTAAGACACAAAGAGGAAGAATGAATTTGCCAAACTCTGAGTTTTGCTAAAAACTAGTTGGACTAGGCTCTTTGTAACCACTATTTCGATTTATTAAAGAGTCTATAAGTTATGAATTCATGATGGTTTTGGAGAGCATGTTATAAGCTTTTCATAGCCTCTGAAATGGCCTAATTCCGACTTAGAATGAAGAAGTTATGAGCTTTGGAGTATATTAGCAAAAATAGAGCATGCTGGATGATGAGCAACTAAAACTCTTAGACGATGAAAAATAGTTGAAGAACCAAAGTTGCAATAAAGAAGATAAAATCTGTTTTTTCCTAAAAACAGAAACTAAAATTTGAACAACCATAACTCTCATTATATTTCAAATTTTTGAGTGTGGTCAACTTGTGGTGATAGATATATGAGTTACCTAACCCCTCCAACTGGAATTTTCAGAAAATACCATGTAAGTTATTTATGATGGAATTTCTACTAAAATAGGCAAAACTGAAAAATCGGTAAAAGCTTGCTGCCCATTTTTTTCGTGGACAATTTTGTGCACTTAACTCGTGAGAAAAATTAAGCCCTTTTGGATAATGAAACTATATGGTATAACAAATCTCCTGACCAAAGATGAACATAATCCGACTTCGGATGAGTGCGACATGACCAATTTAATATTAGAGTTTTCTCGACGAAAACTGCTATAACTCTAGTTCTATAACTCAGATGGTTATGAAATTTTAACTAAAAGTATACTTTAATATGATTAAGGCACTGACCAAATTTGGGAATTTTCGGGATTAAGTTTGTTATAGAAAAATTGCTAAGTTTTGAACCGAAATGACACCTTTTAAAAATACTTAATAAAGTTAAAAAATTATAATAAAATTATTTTTACATGGAGAATATTTCTAAGTATGTGTGGCCTGGAGGAAGAAAAATAATAAAATGGGTAACTACATTAAATAAAGAAAATTGATTTATGTAAAGGTAAAACAATTAATTCGAGTAAAATTTCATCGGCTAAAATATGACAGCATATAACATATGTGACTAATTGGTATGATAACCTTAATGATATGTGTAAGTCTTTTAAAGGACAAATTAATAACGTTATATTTAGACGACATATTAGACAAGTATTCTAACTTCATTCGATTTCTATATTGAATGTAAGTTTCCTAACTTGTGCAATTATTATTCCGTACAAGTTGTTATGATGATGATGATGTTATAACTTACACAAGTTTACATATTGTGCAAGTCTCCTTTTTTGTTGAATTATAAATTATTCAATTGATGATAGATGCTAGTATTCGTACTTATGTACATTAAAAGCATTGTTTCGTTATCGAATTTCTTATGTTATTAAAGTTCTTAATATTCATGAACTGTTGAATAGATGCGTCGAGGCCAATTGTTCCGGCTAGACAATATTAATGTGCGATGATATATTATCGAATTCGTTCAAATCATAGATATTATTTAAAATCAAACCAATCCAAATTGCTTTGGTGCGGACTCGTGGTATAAAACTGAGATGAACAACCCTAAAAAAAGGGATAAAAGATGTCGGGCATATAGTCCCATTTACGCTTAGGCGTTAAAAATTTATATATGTGCACAATATATGGTACGGTAGGTTGATCCCCTAAAGTACATGCGGAGGATTTTTGTCGGTCTTTGTGGATGATATTCGTCCTGATAGTTTTATTTGTTCAAGGTATTTATTACTGCTCACTACGATGGTAACAACTTGAAATCTCATTATTTCTTGTTATTCAAATACTTCTCAAGTTTATTCCAATTGTTGAAGCTCAGATGTAGATGATCCCTTTTCTTGATGTTCGATATTAAACTCTCATATTACTTGCTAGGCAATTTATGCTCATTCTTGCTTAAACCTAATATTTGCAACTAAACATGAAAAAGCCGAAGGATCAGACAAGGATAAAGGGAAAGGAAAGACGGATGAATAGGAAGCATGTTATGCAATTAATTAAATATTTATACTATTTGTAATGAATTTGAAGAATTTTATATATGTGTGTATTTGTAAAGGTTATAAGAACCTTGAGACTAGACGGAGATGTTTGAAATAAACTATCTAAGTTATGTTTAGTTAAATGTGTGAATTCTTAATTTAGATTTAACATTATTGACAATGTCTAGAATGTTCTGTCAAGGAAAGAGGTTATTTGATTGCGCACCTTTTTTGCGGAAGGCCCCCTCTTTCTTGGGAACTGCCTGGTTGTGAATAGTGTGAGTCTAAACTTTATATACTTAGAAGAAGTTTAGGTTAAATAGTGAGTACCAATCCACTGTAGCTAGTACATGGATTTGGGGGCGTCACAGGTTGGTATCAGAGCTGTAGGTTATAAACCTTAGGTGGGAGTACCTTAGGATATAACCATAGAGAAAATTAGTAGAGATAGTGAGGAGATAAACTCATGTAGAGTTTTAAGTGATTAGTATAATATTTTTGCTAAAATAAAGTTGATTATTGAGAGATACTAATTAAGTTATTAAACTTGATTATAGGATGTCAGGCGAAGAAGGAATTAGAGATATTCATGTGGTAAGTGAAGAATTGATAGTTGCACCCGAGTCAGTCGCAGAAGTAGCAGCTGAGAGTGCACCAGAAGAAAACCCTGAGGAAGAAGAGCCCGTGGATGACTCAAATGGAATACCCCAGGATGATACCTCAATTAAGGATAATATGTTAGCTGAGTTGATGGATAAGAATATTAGACTAGAGGATAGAATCCGAGAGTTAGAGGAGCAGGATGAAGAGTGGCAGACTGTTGTTGAACAAAGAGACATAGTAGTTCAAGATTTTGCTGCTCGATATGCAGAGCTTGAACAAAAACTAGCTCAGGCTGAACATAGAATAGTAGAGTTAGAATTGGAGAAAGAAAATATTAAAGGCCAGTTAAAAGAGGAATCAACTGAACGAGTAAGGATGGAAGATGCATGGGTTAGAGCTGCACGACGTGTTGATATTGTAGAGAGAGAAGTCCGATCTAAAAAGGCCAAGATAGATGATATGGGATATGCTTTTTGGACAGCATTTGAGAGAATCCAAGACCGAGTTTATAATTACCCAAAGCAGTTCGGTCAGCCTCGATTCACCATGGATCGAGAGATAATGATTCGTATAATAGATCAAGAATACGATGAAGCAGTTGAGCGTGGAATGCTTCCATAAATAATGAGTAGATATATATATATATATATATATATATATATGAGTGTGTATATAAATATTATATAAATCCCAACTCTTATGTAAAATAGAGGATATGTATGTAAATAGCAGAATGCTACCAGATGTAAAGTACTATGTACTACGATATACATATTAATATAAATATGTCTATTAAGATATGCGATGTGATAGTTTATTTTTTTATATATTTATTTTTTTCAACTTATAATGATGTGAGAATAAATGATGGGGTGATAATATATAGTAATATATATGTTACAGAAATATGCCAAGAGGAAGACCTCAAAGACAGAGAGAACAACAACAGCCTGTTAACGGTGCTTGGAATCCACCAAATCCCATGCAACAATTTATAGATTTGTTAGTCGGGGCACTCTAGGATAGAGCTACGAATAACACAAACGAAAACCCTATGATGGCTCAAGTGACTAGTTTTAAGGATTTCAAGAGTGTGGGACCTCCAGAATTCAAAGGAACCACAGAGCCGATTGAGGCTCAGGCATGGATCAAAGAGATCGAGAAAGCATTTACAATCGCTCAAGCAGCAGAAGAGCAGAAGACGACTTTTGCTACATACATGATGAAAGGCGAAGCTAACTTTTGGTGGGAGGCGAACCTAAATAGGGTTGGAGCAGGAATAATACCATGGGAGAGATTCAAGGAAGTATTCTTTGAGAATTACTTTCCTACAAGCATGCAGAGTCGCATGAAAATACGATTTCTGGAACTAAAGTAAGGGGATATGACTGTACCTCAATACGCTGCAAAATTTAACGAACTGGCGAGGTTTGCACCTCATCAGGTTGATACAGAAGAAAGGAAAACTAGAAGGTTTGAGCAGGGTCTTAAACCGTGGTTGTATAATCGGCTATCAGTGCTGCAGACAAACAGTTTCGCTACCCTTTTGGAAAAAGCCATAATTGCTGAGGGAGGAAGCAAGGCTGTGATGAAGTTCAACAAAGAACAGAAGAAGCACAAGAATGAAGGAATGCACATAGGTGAAGGAAGTAGTGGAGGTACTAACAAAAGGAAGTGGAATAACAATAAGCCAGGAAATTCTGAAAATAAACCAGGGGATTCAAAGAAGAAGATATACACTTGTAAGGAGTGCGGGAAGAACCATTCAGGCGCATGTTTGAAGGGTAAGAATATGTGATTCAATTGTGGACAGGAGGGACACATTTCTCCTAATTGTCTCATCTCGAAAAAGAATGGGTGTTTTACTTGTGGAGCATTAGACCATCAGGCGAGGAACTGTCCAAGAAAGAGGTCGAGTGGAGGAAATGGGAACAAGGGGAGCAACAATGGCAAACAGACAATGACTGGTCCAACCCCACTTAATCGACCAACCGCAAGGACTTTCAACATGACCGTCCAAGATGCAGTGGCGTCCAGGGATGTGGTGTCAGGTATCATTCTGATCAATGATATAAATGCATATGTATTATTTGATTCGGGTACTAACTATTCATTTGTATCATGTGATTTTGTGCAATGATTAAAATTACCCCAAGAAGAATTAGAGTATCCTCTAAACATAGAAGTTACAAATAAGGAAGTAAATTCCGTTAGGCATATTCACAGGAATTGTTGCATAACTATAGGAGGGCATGAGTTGTATGTGGATTTAATTCCAATTCAACTTGGTAAGTTTGATGTAATCTTTGGAATATATTGGTTGTATAACCATGGGGCAATGATAGATTGTTATAAGTAGAGAGTGAACTTTCAAACTCCAGGTCAGACTAAAGTAGTGTTCTATGGTAATAAATCGCCTAGACACTCTTGTTGTTTGACGATGATGCAAGCTAGGAAGTTGTTAAGAAAAGGATGTGCAGGTTATCTGGCTCACGTTATTGATACCCAGAGGATGGGAGCAGAGATGGGACAAATACCTATGGTGAGAGAGTTTATAGATGTATTTCCGGCGGATCTGCTAGGTCTTCCGCCTGATAGAGAAATTGAGTTTGTTATCGAGGTATTATCAGGAACAATGCCTGTTTGGAAAGCTCCATATAGAATGGCACCGGTAGAGATGAAAGAATTGATGGTTCAATTACAAGAGTTGTTGGATAAGAAATATATTCAACCGAGTGTGTCTCCCTGGGGAGCACCAGTTTTATTTGTCAAGAAGAAAGACGGATCGTTAAGACTTTGTATCGACTATCAGGAGTTGAACAAGGTGACGCTCAAGAACAAGTACTATTGCCTAGAATCGATGATCTGTTCGATCAGTTGAAGGGAGCGAAATATTTCTCTAAAATAGATTTGAGATCTGGATATCACCAATTGAAAGTGAAGAAGAAGGATGTACCGAAGACAGTATTCAGGACTCGTTATGGCCACAGTGAGTTATTGGTGATGTCTTTTGGGTTGACGAATGCTCCAGTAGCATTTATGGATTTGATGAACCGTGTATTCAAGCAGTACTTGGATAAATTCATAGTTGTGTTCATAGATGGCATCCTAGTCTACTCTAAAATGCAGGAGGATCATGCTGAACATTTGAGATTGGTGTTAGAAACACTAAGAAGGGAAACATTGTACGCAAAATTTTCCAAGTGTGAGTTTTGATTGGAAAGAGTTCAATTTTTGGGACACGTGATTGATAAAAACGGAATCTCAGTAGACCCAGCAAAAGTGGAAGCAGTGATTAACTGGGAGCAGCCGAAGACACCAACAGAAGTGCGGAGTTTCTTGGGTTTGGCATGTTATTACAGGAGATTCATTCAAGATTTTTCAAAAATAGCGGGAACTCTAACTAATTTAACAAAGAAGTCAGTGAAATTCGAATTGACGGAAAAGTGCGAGAAAAACTTTCTAGAGTTGAAGAAAAGATTGAGCGAGGCGCCGGTGTTATCTTTACCAAATAATACAGGAGGATTTGTGGTGTACAGTGATGCGTCGCACAAGGGACTTGGTTGTGTGCTTATGCAACATGGTAAAGTTATCGCGTATGCGTCACGACAGTTGAAGGATTATGAGAAGGGATATCCTACCCATGACCTAAAATTGGCAGCGGTAGTATTTGCCTTAAAAATATGGAGGCACTATTTTTATGGTCAGAAATGTGAGATATATACGGACCACAAGAGTCTAAAGTATATCTTCACACAGAAGGAGCTTAACATGAGGCAGAGGAGATGGTTGGAATTGATAAAAGATTATGATTGTGAAATATTATATCACCTAGGGAAGGCTAATGTGGTTGTCGATGCCTTAAGCAAGAAGAATAAAGAGAAATTGTTAATGTTAACAGCTCGAGAAGAGCTAATCAAAGAGATGGCCAGAATGGAAATAAAAATCAAATTTCCGAATTAGTTGGAAGAGAAATTGTTGGCAATGGAGGCTCACCCAATTTTATTGGATAGAATAAAAGAAGCATAAAGCAATGATGAAGAATGTGGTAAGATAAAGAAGAGAATTTCAGAAGGAGAAGAGCTTAAATTCAGGGTGAATAATAAAGGATTGTTGAGATTTGAAGATAGAATTTGGGTACCGTTAGTACCTGAATTACGGGAAGAAATTTTAGAAGGGGCTCATAGCTCGAACTATTTGATTCACCCGGGGAGTACAAAGATGTACCAAGACCTTCGTCAATATTTTTAGTGGCCAAATATGAAGAGGGAATTTGCAGAATGCGTCAGTAGATGCTTAACGTGTCAAAATGTTAAGGCTGAACATCACAAACCAAGTGGTTTACTTCAACCCTTAGAAATTCCAAAATGGAAGTGGGAGCATATCACGATGGACTTCGTGGTAGGGCTTCTAACTACTCGGAAGGGATATGATGCAATATGGGTGATCGTGGATCGTTTAACTAAATCAGCGCATTTCTTGCCAATTAAGGTAAGGTTCAAGCTAGACCAGTTAACTAAACTTTATGTCAAGGAAATAGTTTCTAGACATGGAGTGCCAGTATCGATTGTGTCAGATCGTGATCCGCGATTCACAGCAAATTTTTGGAGAAGTTTCCAAGAACACTTGGGAACACAGTTGAGGTTGAGCACGACTATCATTCTCAGACAGACGTTCAAAGTGAAAGAACGATTCAGACACTGGAAGACATGTTAAGAGCATGCGTTATGAATTTTAAAGAAAATTGAGACGACCACCTACCGTTAGTAGAATTTGCATATAACAACAGTTATCATGCGAGTATCGGCATGCCGCCTTACGAAGCACTGTATGGGAGACAATGCAGGACACCACTATGTTGGGATGAGGTAGGGGAACGTCGACTACTTGGATCGGAACTGGTTTAGGAGACTGCAGAGGTTGTCAAGAAGATAAGAAGGAGGTTAGTGTCGGCTCAAGATCGACAGAAGAAATATGCATATCAGTATAGACAACAACGAGAGTTTGATGTCGAAAGTTATGTGTTTCTAAAGGTATCTCCTTGGAAAGAAAAGATAAGGTTTGAAAAGAGAGGTAAGTTGAGTCCGAGATTTATAGGACCATTCAAAGTGCTAAAGAGAGTAGGTGAGGTGGCTTATGAAGTAGCTTTACCTCCTGAGCTGGGACATATTCATAACGTGTTTCATGTGTCAGTCTTACGACCATATAAGCAAGACTACAAGCATGTGATAGAGTATGAGCCTATTCAAGTTGAAAAAGACCTAACATATGAAGAAATTTTTACTCAGACAATTGATAGGAAAGATTAAGTTTTAACAAATAAGATAATATCTTCGGTAAAGGTAGTTTGGAGAAACCATAATGCCGAAGAGGCTACGTGGGAGCTCGAAGAAAAGATGAAGAAAAATTATCCTCATCTTTTTATTTAACCTTATAATAGTGATTCCGGGGACGAAATCCTTATAAGGGAGGAAGAATATAATAACCAAGAAAATCATGTAGCATTGTAAATAAGGTTATGTATAATTATTAATGAAAGTTTGTTTAAATTTTTATGCAAATGTTATAAATGAATAAATATATGTGTGTAATATATTTATTTAAGTGATGAGAGATGTAAGTTAATAGTTAGACAAGACTAATTAATTTAATTAGTTTGAACTAACTAAGGAATAAAAAAAAGAAATAATTTAATCAAGTTGATTAAGTGTTAAGAGAATTAAAGCTTAGGTTATTAACTAACAAAGCTTGGTTACTAGCCTTGTATGGCAATGTAAGAGAGCCCAAATTAATTATGCAAGTAAGTTACTAATGGGACAAAACAGTTAAGGAATTAAACCTAGTTGACAAGCCCAAGTTAAATGTTAATTGGGAGAGTCCAAGAAAGAATTAAAATAGCCTAAGCATGAGTCCAATACAAGCCCTAATAAATCTTGCAAGGAGCCCAAAAAGCCAAGTCCAAGTCCTTGATCCAACTTCTAGAAGTGGTGATGCATTAATGATGTAATAAATGAGTTAAAAAAAAGAACAAAGAAAAAGAGATGGTGGGAGACATAGTGGGGAACAAAGAGGGAAACAAGGAGGGAAATGGGGATCATGGTTCCCTAGTTTGTCTACCCTAAATCCTAGCTTATTTGATTGGATAACTAGGGTAAATAGTTAGGACAAATGAGAGAAGATGAAAAGATGAGGGAGTGGACCATAAATGAAAACCAAGAAAGGAGGAGCTACTTGTAATTCTTTTATTTGAGTCTATAAATAGCCAACACCAAGAATACTTGCATTACATTACTTCATTTTCAGAAAACTAAGTTAGAGAGAAGAGAAAGAGAGAGTTTGAGAGCTTGGGGGAAAGCTTAGGAGCAAGAGGAGGAAGTTCTACCAACTAAGTGAAAGTAATACCTAAAACCTTCCTATATTCAATTTTCTTGTAAAGGTCTTGGATATATGTATATAAATATGTATCATACTCATATATATGTAAATATGTGAGATATTGATGTTAAATAACTTAGACGATGAAAAATAGTTGAAGAACCAAAGTTACAATAAAGAAGATAAAATCTGTTTTTCCTAAAAACAGAAATTGAAATTTGAACAACCATAAATCTCATTATATTTCAAATTTTTGAGTTTAGTCAACTTGTGGTGATAGATATATGAGTTACCTAACCCCTCCAACTGGAATTTTCAGAAAATACCTTGTAACTTATTTATGATGGAATTTCTACTAAAACAGGCAAAACTGAAAAATCGGTAAAAGCTTGCTGCCCATTTTTTTCGTGGACAATTTTGTGCACTTAACTCATGAGAAAAATTAAGCCCTTTTGGATAATGAAACTATATGGTATAACAAATCTCCTGTCCAAAGATGAACATAATCCGACTTCGGATGAGTACGACATGACCAATTTAATATTAGAGTTTTCTCGACGAAAACTGCTATAACTCTAGTTCTATAACTCAGATGGTTATGAAATTTTAACTAAAAGTATACTTTAATATGATTAAGGCACTGACCAAATTTGGGAATTTTCGGGATTAAGTTCGTTATAGCAAAATTGCTAAGTTTTGAACCGAAATGACACCTTTTAAAAATACTTAATAAAGTTAAAAAATTATAATAAAATTATTTTTACATGGAGAATATTTCTAAGTATGTGTGGCCTGGAGGAAGAAAATAATAAAATGGCTAACTACATTAAATAAAGAAAATTGATTTATGTAAAGGTAAAACAATTAATTCAAGTAAAATTTCATCGACTAAAATATGACGGCATATGACGTATGTGACTAATTGGTATGATGACCTTAATGATATGTGTAGGTCTTTTGAAGGATAAATTAATAACGTTATATTTAGACGACATATCAGGCAAGTATCCTAACTTTATTCGATTTCTATATTGAATGTAAGTTTCCTAACTTGTGCAATTATTATTCGGTACAAGTTGTTATGATGATGATGATGATGTTATTATGACATCCCCAAATCCGGGTACCTCAAACCCGAGTTCGGTGCTACACGGTACATCTCATTCCATACAACATAATAGACATGAATGTAATTACTATAATATTACAACACGTCTTACTCTCAATCCCAGGTTCTATTACCATAACATCATTCCAAATATATAATAAGTCTTAATATTACATCATTACTAATACAAATAAACTACGACGCCATCTAGATATTCATCTTGCCCTTTTCCTTGTCCTTACCGGAACCTTCGACCCGCTCGGCCTTAGCTGCAATGTTTAATATAAAGCAAGAATGACCATTCAATTGCCCAGCAAGTATAACAATTGAATAACAGCAATATCAATAATCATACCATGTCTTTACTCTACAACTGGAACAATAGTTGCGAGCCATTCTGAATAACAAGAATAATACTTTGGTTTCGTTTTTAAAAAATATATTTTTGAAACGACATTGAGTGGTCACAAGACCTTGAACTTTCTTTTGCTTTCTTGAAAAGGTACACAACAATATAACTGTAAACCGTCTTACTTACGAGCACTTCTAGGTGATCAGTCTATTGTACTCTATGTTGATCAACACTCTAGCTGGAAACGACAATATGCGTTTGTTTTAGGCGCTCGATACCTTGTCAGGATAACTGACTAAAAACTGCCCCAAATATTAGGGTTGTTCATCTCATTCATGTCTCGGAATCCTAACCAAAACAATTCGGTTGGATAGCTCTACTTAATCATCAATAACATTTCAAGGATTTATTATCAAATCAATAAAACATTTCAATATCTATCTAGCCGAAACAAATGGCATCGACGTTCTCTATAACAGTTCATATATATGTGAACTTGAAAGCTTCAACAATTTATGTCATAACATAGCTCGAATACTTGTGCAAATACTGAAAGATTTACATAAGTAAGGAGATCACACAACCATATATGTATTGCGTAAATCGGAACTTTAAACATCGCATGAGAGTTATGAGAATATAAAATCAAATGAATCAAATAAACTTGCCCAACACAAGGGTTAGACAAGCGTTAGAAAACTTGCCTTAAGCGCTTGCTACTATTTGACGTTAATCGTCCTTCAAATGTCCTACACATTTAAGTACATAGCCACATACCAATTAGACACACAATTAATGCCAAAGATTGGTTTAAATTACTCTATAATGTTTTATTCTAATTAGAAACATAATATCAAATAAGGTTACACACACTTGATACGACGTTTCGACGTTCGCACAACGCACGCCCGATTCGCCTCTTAGTTTAGCATGCTCATACACTTGTCTAATGCATCATTGATTAATGCTAAGAGTCATTATAAACTATAATGTACAAATTTTAGAACTTAGAACAACATCTTCTAGCGTCGGAAGCATTACACGTTACATATGTGCATGTACGACGCCCTTTGTTTGCCTTCTAATGCACAATAGTCCTAAAAATGGCCAATTTAGAAATTGATCAAGTCTGAAATTACCAATTCTAAATAATGAAAATTGTAGGTCTACTTCTTAGCTTTCCGGATCATCTTGAATCATCCAAAACGGAGTTTGTATGAGAAAGTTATGCTCATTTTACTAAAGTAGGTCAAAGCTGTCTAGCCTACTGTTGCTCTAGCGCGGGGCGCGCCAATTTAGCCTTATGGTGGGCGCGGGGTGCGCTCAGATAAGTCAAAATTTAATTTCTCAGGGGTCAAGTTTAAACGTTGGGCACAAACAGATGAAATAAAAGAGTAGGTAGAACTAGTATCCAATAAGGTATAGACTCGCAAGAGTTTATGATTAGCTCACCGGTTGTGACGTCATCTAGTTTCCACGCATTTTGAGAGGTTACGACAAAAGCTCTACCTTGTACCACAGGCTTTGACTTGTCCGTGTCAGCCCTTGGTGTCATCATTACGGCTAGACTTGATTTTACTATACGACAGAATCGAGATATGTGGCCTTCCTTTCCAGAATTGTAACATACCTTGAGTGGCTGTGTACAGTTTGGACTGATGTGTCCCTCTTTTCCGCACTTGTAACATATGACTGGTGGTCGTTCCCCTTCCCTCGAAACTGGTACCGGTGTTGCTGCTGATGCTAGTGCATTTTCCTGGTTATTGTGGAATCTTCTCTTCTTAGAATTGTTGCCGCTTGACTCACTCCTCTTGTTATCTGGGCCAGGATTACCACTGAAATGGTTAGCATTTTCAACGTGATGATTCCCTCCTCGCTGGTTATCACTATTTTGATGATTGTTGCCACCATTACGATTATTATCGTAATTTTTTCTCTCGCCGTTGGGTGTTGCTTCCTAGTTGTAGTATTTCTTTCTCTTGCTCCACTACTTGAGCCCTATCCACGACATCTGAATATAGACAAATTTTATGAGAAACGAGATATTTACGAATTTCTGGTTTCAAACCTCGTAGAAACATTCGTGCCATCCGTTCCTCAGTGTCCACCAAATGGGATGCAAATCGAGACAGCTCGGCAAACTTGGCTTCGTACTGCGGCACCGTCATGTTGTCCTGTTCCAGTTTGATGAATTCCACCTCCTTCATATGACGAATACTTTCTGAGAAATACTTATCGTTAAATAATTTCTGGAACTCGACCCAAGACATCTCGAGTGCCGAGTGACGGGTACGTTTCACGGATTCCCACCAATGATCCGCTTCTCCTCGTAGCATAAAAGTGGCGAGAGGAACCTTTTGTTCATCTGTGCAATGCAGTACATCAAATATCTTTGTTAATTATTTGAGCCACGCCTCTGCCTTGAGTGGATTTGGCTTGCCGAAAAATTCAGGTGGTCCCAACTCTTTGAACTGCTTGGCAGTGACCATTTTTACATTATCAGCGTTTCTGCCAGTGTTGTAGACAGGAGCTCTTCTCGCCTGGTTCTGCATGTATTGCATGAAGTTCCTAAAAAATTCATCATTCATCCTGTTGTTAGCATCATGATTAGCATCATGATGTTCTGAGTTTGCACCCGTATTATTTGTAGCTTCCTGATTTTCAGCCACAATGGTTTCATAGTGAATCTCTTGGTTTTCAGATGCCATTCTAAAATGCGATCACAAAACAAAGATTAGTTAAAGAAATAGACATGCAACATCTTATCCCTATAACCAAATCAATTACTAAAAATAAAATAGCTTAGGTATGACACACAAGCGAAGGATTTTACTCGTCTCGCCCCTCCTAGTTCTAATCCCAGATCTCTACCAGATATCATATTCCCAAGCTTTGATACCAACTGTGACGCCCCCAAAATAGGTCCACACAACCCATTTTGAGTCGCCAATAATATTCCACAAAATACAAATACGAATTTTTCCATTTACAACTAATAAGTGTTGTGCAAAATATGACAACACAATACAGATACATCTTAAATTCTCAATACACTTATTGTCACACTAATAGTAAGGTATTGAGATACTTCTATTATCTTAGACCATAACTCCATTCTCCGACTAGTCCCCGCTACACTCTCTTTTCCTGAGGAGAACAATGGAACAAAAAGAAAAAGGGTGAGCACAAATAGCCCACTAAGAAATATCATGACTAAGATAATGAAGAACAAAAATTATCTTTAGTTTTTAACAATAATAAATCAGAGATTTAAAGATATTATAATTGTTCAACACAACAACTGCAACGGAACGAACAATCCATTAGAAGAGTCAAGTAGATTATAATATATACCATCTTCTATAAGTTAAAAGATCACCACCAATATTTTATCCCTGTAACACCAATCAATAGTTCATGTTTATGAACATCCAAATCAACAGTTTATATTCAACAGGCTCTCTTTGCACTATGTGTCAAAGATATTTATTTGTAACATCATCGGTCATGATCATGCCAAACGCCAGTTCATCTTTGTACTATGGGCCAAAGAGAACTTTCACCATACGCCTTTGTTTGTAACACCAAAAGTCATGATTATACCAATACACAGTTTGGTCAAAATCATGTCACGCCAGTTCATCTTTGCACTACGGGCCAAAGAGAACTATCACCACAATTTAAGTATGAGGATGAGGATGATGACAATGATACAGTGAGATTAAGGATAAGAAAAGATTTATAATTTAATCAGTATCGAAGATTGACCAAATTGCCAACACGATGACCAAATTATGGAGTCAAATTCAAGAATGATATTCAAGAAATTATTTCATGATTCAACTATAACGTATAAAACGAAATAGAAAGATTCAAGTGAAAAGATATTAGATGAAGCACAAACTATTAAGGATATTCTACTAATTTTTAGGGATTTTTACCATTTAAAAATAAGGTTTTGGAAACAAACAAAGATTTCTTATCATAAATGGAGAAATGTGAAAGAAAAAGATATCCCTTAAAGAGTACAAAAGAAATGATACGTTATACGAGTATAACAGAATATATGAAACTGCAAATGGATTTTCACTCGTCATGCGATAATCCGCGTAGACAGATTATTTCCACAAAAGATTAATAAGTAATGAATACAAAGGGTTATTCATCAGGCATGCGTCAATCCGCACGGACAGGTTATACCCACAGATTAATAAGAAATGAATACAAAGAGTTATTCACCAGGTACTGCACTCCGTACATACAGGTTATTCCCACAGAATAATAAGAAATGAATACAAAAGGATATTCACCAGGCATGCGTCATACCGCACGGACAGGTTATCCTCACAAATTAATACAGAATGAATAACAACCTTTATGAGTATAATATCACTTACGAACATGAAAGCAAATAATATTATATATGAGTATGAAAGAAATGATATTCCCTACCTTAGTTAACAAGTGACTGCATGTTACTTTTTATGAAATTTACTAACTTCGGATAATACTAGTATTCTCACAAATACTCACAATAGCCTAGCACACTAAGAGAACTTAAGAAATTTAGAGAGAGAGAGGAAGTATAGGCAATGAAGGTGTGAAAATTTCTTAAGCGAACCCTCCCTATTTATAGGAAAATCAAGGTGAGGGCATTTTAGTCTTTTCCCTAAATTTTCTTGGTTTATTACTCTTATACCCTTGACATATTCTTTTAATATACTTTATACCATAGTATATATTCTTAGAATATGCTTTCACTTAGGTTTTTAACCCTAAGGTAAAATACAAATTGAATTAACTATTTACTGACGGTAATTTACTATTCAATGACATGTAGGTCCCACGAAAAAAATAAAATCTGAAGAAATTATTCTACGAAAATAATTTGTGGGTCCCACCGATCAAATAGTTATGGGTCCCACGGAATAAAGTAAGGGTCTCACAGAAATATAAGATAATTTATAACAAACGCTTTACGTATATTTAATCAACACTATTTTAAACTTTCAACAATTATTCACCATTAATATTATAGACTTATAATATTGACAACCAGATCATTCCCAGGAAAAAGGGGGCCTTCCGTATAAACGGCGCGCAATTAAATAACCTTTTTTCTTGACAGAATTTCTAGACATTGTCAATAATGCTAAAATATCATATCAAATAATATGAGTTACAGTGTCATGACAAATAATAAAAAGTATTATGCAGATGCTATTGTAACAATTATTGAATCAAAATACTGTGCAATAGCTACTTTATCAATTATTGAATCAATAATATAAAATACTGTGCAACACCGTGTGCTTGTGAAATACCGCGTACTACTGTAGAATAACGTGTTTTACTGTTTTTTTATTACCGGGTATTTTAACAGTTGCAAGTGATAATATTGTTGACAAATACTGTCGTTTTCAGTATCCGACAATGGGGCCCACTATCGTTGACAATATTGTCATTTCGGCGCCGTCGTACGGTACCGAATATAATATTCCCCGACAGAAAGAATATTCTCCGATAAAAAAAATATTCCCTGACATATTATTTATCAGATAATTTGCATATAACACCCTTAACTATCATTTATAATAATTAAGCACTTCACTATTTAGAAAAATAATCATAAAGAAAATAATAAACTTTTATTTCATAAAGTCGGGATCTTACAATGATGATGAGGAGGAGGAAGAGACTGAATCCGATAATGATATTGATGTTGAATCTGATGGGTTTGATGACATACAATCTCTAAACGTATTTCAAATTAGTAAATAATTCAATATTAATATATTAGATTTAAATAATTAATATTATACTTGAAATATAATATAACTTATTTTCATTATTTCAGTAGCACATTTATGGCTAGAAGCGGTGGGCGATCAAGATTTGGAGACGCGAGCCAGGCCGGAGGCTCGTCTTCAAGAGCTAGTAAGTAGTTTGATTCGTGTAAACGTATAATATATCTCAATATGCATTAGTTTATGTATTTTAACTAAAGTTTTATAATATAATTACAGATGCTCGTCGTCGACGTGACCGACAGACTAGCCTCGGTCTCTTTGGTCGTCCGCCGACAGTTTCACATGTAGTCCGAGTGGATGTTGGCTCTTCCCAGTAAGTATTCTACTTTGACTTAAAAATAAGGAGTTAAATTTATATAATTTGTTGCATTAGACACTTAACGTAACAATATTCAACTGTTTTTACTGTAATATACTAGACTCGGTCGCTAAGACGACCATACACGCTATCTGTCTGACGCACCTCCCGACTGGGTGCATGCATTTCAGCCAGTACAGTCAGTACGATCCCGCATTTATGGTCACTGTCTTGTGGGAGTTTCACGTAAGTTCATTTTCTTATAAATTAAAAAATTATACGTACATACTCGTTGCCTAATAATTTAATGGTTCCTAACTTTTAAACTTTTATTATAGAAATATTTTATATATGATGAGGGCATCTCTCAGACAGTCGGCGATGATGTTGTTATTGCACACATCGCCAAGAACTACGTCGGCTGGCTATATGAGATGCGATAGAGGGCAGCCCGGGCAGTTGATGACCAGCCCGAGACCACGATTAGAGATCACCAGCCCCGCATAGTCTCTGATGCAGGTTGGGAGGCTATGTGTACGCACTGAGATGCTGACGACTTCAAGAAGAAGTCAGAGCAGGCAAAGAAGAACCATCGTCAGCTCCGAGTCGTACACACTACTGGCTCACAGTCTTTCGAGGAGGCGAAGTCGGTAAGTGTCATATACTTAGTTGTTTAGTTACCCATTTCTCACAAGTAAACTTCATAACTACTTTATGAATGTATTTATTAGGCCATGCGACAGAGCTTAGGTCGACCTCCGTCTATGTTAGAGTTCTGGGATAGAGCCCGCACGCCAAAGGACTCTACTATTTCTCCTGCAGCATTAGCTATACGGGTAAGTGTAATCGTAATTTTACGTAATGTTTAATATTAGGTAGTTCATAAAATGATATAATTAACTCACGTATAAGCCATAAATTACAGGACCGATTTCAGGCTAGTCGGGACCAGCGTATAGCTGAGTTACAGGCGGCTAGGGGGGATTCTGAGACGTTAAATTCCACCGTCCCTCCACCCGAGATTGAATTATCTCAAGATGAGGAGCTGGCACTATGGGTCACGACTCAGGATCCCCCTACTAGCAGTACCAACAGATATCGAGTGTTGGGATTGCTGAGGATACCGGCGTATACATTACGTGGAGGTAATATTATTTCTAATAAGTTAAGATTAAGTAATTGCATATATTATTAGTAATGGTATATTTATTTGCGCAGGCTCTAGCTAGCGTCAGCGCCCGAGAGCTTTGTCGGACCATCTCATACATGCGCTAGCTTAGACGACGAGATTTTACAGAGGGTCATGGTTGCGGTGTCGGAGACATTCTGTACGGATCCGGTTATCCGTCGTCAGGAGTTGCCCAGCCGAGCTCACCTTCACCAGCTCACCCAGGATATTGCAGTAGGGGCCAACATCGATAGTACGGGTATCCCGTAGGAGCAGTTCGTCGCGATACGCGACGAGGTGCTCCGGTTGGTGGTTACATTATTATCGGAGGCTTTTGGCCTGATTGGGAGTCAGCCCCCACCTACTCAGGTATTATATTTAATTTTACTTATTTAATCTGCATGTTATTAAATTAATACTCTCATACGGACCAATACGTTATATTTTTAATTGTATCAACAGGGTGGCGTTGTTGATAACACCGGTGATGGCGAGCGGGGTGGCGACGGAGGGGATGATGACGTCAATTTGCATACACCATAGTCCATGCCCATGCATTGTATATATAGTTTAGTTTGCTTAGGTGTTTTGTAAATCATATATTGTATAGTTTAGTTTGATTCTTTGTAAATCGATGTAATATACTTTAGTTTTGAAAGTATTTCGGCACATAATGAATTATTCTTTATAGTTTTTAACATTATGGGTTGATTATGATATATGTTGTTGTTGGATGTAGTTATTGGTATTGTATTATATGTATTGTTGGGATAAAGCAGGTTACAGGTACAAAAATGGGGTTTAAAAACCTGAAAAATGAAAAAACAAAAAATTATTTAAAAAAAACATACTATTTTCGACGGAATAAGGTATTTCCGACGGACTTTCCGTTGGAAATAAGCTTTATTATTTATTTTAAAAAAACAGAATTTCTGACGGAAATGGCTTATTGCCGACGGAAATTCCGTCAGAAATACCTTGTTTGCGAACAACTCGGAAAGCGCCACGTAGTAGGTTATTTTCGACGGAATATCCGTCGGAATAACTTCCGTCGGAATTACCTTATGTCCGACGGACTATCCATTGGACTTATTCCATCGGTATTATCTTTTTTCCGACGGAAGTTGCAACAGACTTAATTCCGAGGGCGTTATTTTCGGCCGAATCTTCGACGGATAATTCCGTCGGAATTAAATTATTCCCGACGGAATAGTCTTATTTTCGACCGAATATTCCGTCGAAAATAAGTCTTTTTCTTGTAGTGTACTAATGTAAGATGTCACTCATGATGTAAAATAAATATATTTATTTATATTTAAATTAAGTAGTTTAATTCATTATAAATAATATTAGAATGATTCTAATTTATTTATTTTATTATCAGTATAATATTGAACCTAAAGGGTCACACCATAAAAGAGAAATATTATTTTAAAAGTGATTGGCTTAATAATAATGAATTAAATGTATTTAATTTATTAGTGTAATAAATTAAATAGCTTAATATTTATAATTAAGTATTTAGAGAAATACTAATTATAAATTAATAAGAAGTATTCTTATTATTATTATAAATTATTTAATTCCTAAATAGTTTGGGAATTAAATTAAATTAAAACTCTAAGTCCTAAAATGTTTAGGAGGAGGACTTGTCTATATAAGGAGAGGCTTTATGATAGATTAGAGTTACACAACTTACTATCAGTATTTTGATACTACGTAAGAATTCTTTACAGCCTAAGGAGTTAGGAGTGAGTGAGAGAATTAGGGTTAGCCATCCAAAGTTTTAGAGAAAACCTAAATTCACCTCTTCAATTAATATACACTTAGTGGATCACCTTTAGAGCATTGCACACATTGAGTAGCTTGTGTTTGATCCGAGAAATTGGAGAAGCATGGAAGAGCAAATGATTGGAACTTGAAGATTTAATCAAAGGGTTGTATCATCTTTTAAGGTATATCTTTTGTCCTTTCTCAATTAATAATATTACATAAGGTGATTTCTAAGATTGCAGAAAAATTTTAAATTTAATTTATGCCATGTTTATGCTTTATTACACTGTGATTGTATGTATGCTCTCGTTTCTGCAAACTTACAATGGCATCAGAGTCATCCTTATGTGAATTATTAATTATTTTGATTTGATATATATGTTGATATGTGTTTAGAACAATTTAATTGGGTATAATCGTTGGTATGAAATCATGTTTTTGGAGAAAAACAACAAAAATTGCGATCTAAAAGTCAGAAAATGCACCCTGAAAATTGCAGCAGCGCTAGGCTTATAGCCTATGCAGCGTAGCGCTAAGCCTGTAGCGCAGCAGCACTGGGTCATAGCGTAACTGCGCTGGGTCCCCTGATTTCTAGATTTTCTAAATTTTAAAAATAAAAAAATTCTAAATTTAATAAAGGAGTTTATTTTAATTTAGAATTAGATTCATGATAACTAATTAGAGTTGGAATTGGATTTCATGATAACTAATTGAAGTTAAAATTAGATTTCATACTAACTAATATTGCCCATTAAATGTTATCAATATATATATATATATATATTGAATGTTTTATTTTTATGAGATGAATGTTTTATGATATATGTGATAACATGTATGATTAATCTTTTATTGATACATGTGATGACATGTATGATAATAAAGGAGATGATTACAGACCGTTGACTAATGAGATTGGATTTAATTTTTATGGATGCTTGAATGAATGAGTTTTTATAAATGGAGTTTGTGTACCTCGCTTATCTAATTTTCTGAGTAAATTCTATCTCACTCCTATGTACTTCCCTTTGATTGCTGATCAAGGTTTCTGTTTTATTAAAAATAGTTTGTAATACGATTTTGTAGAATTACTTAAGAAATTGGACCTGAAGAGGAGGAACATTGAAGACCCATTTGTAAAGGAGCTCAGGTTGAATGTAATAATTATATTCAATGTTTTATTCTTGAACCCTAAGTTTGATCTTTTGGTTCACTCAATGGCTCGAGCGAACCAAAGTAGAATTAAGTCCATAATCATCTTAAGTAGAATATAGTATTCTATATGTGCATGTTAATTATATATTAATATATTATTATACATGGTGATGTATGTTTAATATGAAGCTTATTTATATATATATATATATATATGTATATGCATACGCGCTAAACAAGATGAGACAATTAATAACAAATCCCTCAAAGAAGAAAAATATTAAGTTGATTACGTTCAAAGACATTTAGAATGTCGGACGTATCAGACGTAGCCTTCTAGCATGATGAAGCAATAGAGTATCAGATATTTAATATAGTTTGTTGTGCACACACAAGGCTTATATTAAGTGTTTGAGATGTTGGCTTTATTACATTAGATATTTATAAGAAATTAAACAATACCGCTTTATTATGCACACACAAGAACTGTATTTTTCTCTTCACTTATATGAAAATGTTAGGTCTAACTTAACTTAAATGATTTTAGTTCGGATGTGCACACACTTGACCATCATTATCTAAGAGGAAAAATAAAAGGAGTTACATGGAGATGTAATTGACCAAAGTTGTCTACCTATTGAATAAATCTTTAGTTTTTTATGCACATACAAGACTGTATGTTTATGCTAGTAGGATCCTATCTCACTAGCGGATTTTAATTAGATCTGCCGAATTATATATAGAGGGTTATATAATTTGATGAAAATTATGAAAGATACCATTTTAATAAAGACCTAATTAATTTGGTAATTAATAAAATGAACGCATGCTAATGTTGTTATTAAAATCTCATTTACAGAATTTTACTATGTTTAATTCACTATCACTGCGAAACATATTGGATGTTAATAAGTTAACCGGATCGAATTATACGAATTGGTTAAGAAATTTGAGAAGTGTTCTCACTGTTGAAAAGCTGCCTTATGTCTTTAATTCGTCAATCCTTACAACTATTGCAGACAATGCCTCTGTGGAAGAGATTGCTACTTTCAGAAAGCGGTAAGATGATGATATGATGGCTCAGTGCATCATATTGGCATCTATGAGTAACGAGTTATAGCGTCAACACGAGAAAATGGATGCACCTACCATGTTGCTTCACCTTCAAGATTTGTATGGTGAGCAGAGTAGGTCTGCTAGATATGAAATATCTAAAGAGCTCTTCTGATCTAGAATGACCGATGACACCACAGTATAGACACATGTCCTCAAAATGATCAATTTGATTGAACAATTGGGACAACTGAGTTTTGCAATGGATGGAGAGTTGAGTCAAGATCTGATCTTACAGTTACTCCCAGACTCTTTTTCACAATTTGTTGTGAATTTTTACATGAACAAACTAGATGTCAACCTGCCTGAGTTGCTTAATATGTCAAAAACTAGGAAAAGTCATTCTCCAACCAAGAAAGATCAAGTCTTACTCGTAGATGAGTCTTCCAAGAAAAGGAAGAGGACCAAAAGATCTTCTAAAAAGAAGAAAAGTTCTAAGAAGACAAAAAAAAGGCAAAAACTAAGGACAATAAGAAGAAAACTTATTCGGATAGCAAAAGAGTTTGCTTCCATTGTAATAAGCCTGGATACTAGAAAAAAACTGCAAGGAGTATCTTGCAGAGTTTAAGCAAAAGAAGCTTGGTGAAGCTTCAATTATAGACACAAGTTTGTTCATGATTAAAATAAATCTTTCTTTAAGTCAAGGTTCTACTAGGGTATTGGATACCTGTTGTGGTTCTCATATATGTAATTCTATGTAGGGCCTAAGCAAAAGTAGAAAGCTGAACAAAGGGGAAGTAGTCCTATGCGTGGGGAATGAAGCACAGATTGCTGCATTAGCCGTAGGAACTTATAGTTTAGCATTGTCTACGGGCAAGTCTATTAATTTAGTAAATTATTACTATGTTTTAGTTCTTATTAGAAACATTATTTCAATTTCATTGTTGGACAAAAAAGGTTTTGATATTATATTTAAGAATAATAGTTGTTCTATTTATAATGATAATATTTTATTTGGAACTAGTAGATTAATTGATGGACTTTATATACTTGACATACATGAAAATATTTTACAAATTAAACAAACTAATAAAAGGAAAAGAGATGATGTGAATTATACTTTCATGTTGCATTGTAGACTCGGTTATATTAATGAAATAAGACTAAACAAGTTGCATAAAGATGGATTTTTAGAGCCACTTGAATTTGAATCATATCCAAATTGCGAATTTTATCTCATAGGTAAGATGACTACGTCTCCATTTAGTGGACATGGAGAGAGAGTTATAGGGTTGTTAGAGTTGTACACACAGATGTATGTGGACCTATGATAACAGATGTAGAGGAGGGTATTCATATTTCATTACATTCACTGATGCTCATTCAAGATTTAGATATGTGTATTTAATGAAATACAAATCTGAATCATTTGAAAGGTTCAAAGAATTCAGAAATGAAGTAGAGAAGCAAACTAACAAGAGTATTAAGATTCTTCGATCAGATCGAGGAGGAGAATACTTGAGTAATGAGTTTTTGCTTCGGCTTAACTCGAGAATTGAGTTATTCCTTTTGGAATAATTATTCATAAAATATTGAATTATTATAATTATTTATTTGAGATAAGTTTATTGTGTCAAATCAAATTATTTTTAGGCGATATTTGTATATTAATAATTGAGTTGAACAACTCTTATTCATGGGAGAATATATGATGTGTCGGGAAATCAATTAAATACTATTGATACAAATTATAACAATATAGTTGATGTTATGCATAATGAAGGATATTGTTAGGCTGATCCCCTATAAATATCTATGGAAAGTTCTAAGTCTTATGATTGATGAATAATAATTAGTTCTTGGTTTAACAAGCCTCAGTTTACGATATAGACAATTGTTAAAATCTTTTGTTGAGCTATTATTCCTTCGAATCAGATAAGTGTGAGTGTTCTTATATGTTATCTGTTAGACTTGTTGAGTAATCCGCTGCTCATTCTTGCGAATAAATTTTCATTTGCAGCTAAGGAATTTCCTGAAGGTTCTGGAAGTAAGGGGAAAAGAAAGAAAAGTACTTAGGAAATATGTACTAGTTTATTTCATTTTATGTAAGTCATAATGACTTTTTGTAACAGAACAAAGAATCGAGACTTGTAATGATGTTTATTTAATCAATGGTATTGTACTATTATTATTACATTATATTATGTCTTAAGTTCTTTTCAAGTTAGTGAATGTTAGGTGTGACGCTCCCAAATTCGGGTCTATACCACCTAAGTTGAGTCACCAAAAAAACAAATAATAACCATAAATTTTTCTATTTACAACTATTATAATGTCGTGCAAAATACGATAACACACACACTTTTAAGTTCTCAATACAATTATTGTCACACTATACTACTACAATTACTATCTCAGACCATCACTCCATTCCTCTGCTCTCCCCGCTAGATCCAGCTACACTCTTATTTCCTGAAAGGAATTATGAAATAAAGGGGTGAGCACAAATAACCCAATAAAGAATATCATGACGAAGAATAAGTTATCCTTAACTTTCAGCAATAATAAATTAGATATTTAGAACATATGGTAGATGATATAAGTTGTCAACAATAACTGTAACGGAATGAGTAATCCATTAGAAGAGTCAAATAGATCATAATGTCGACTGTCTTCTCTAATTAAAAAATTCAATATCAATATTTTAACAATTCTTCTTTATACCCAGGCTAAAGAGAACTTTCACCATCCGTCTTTGCCTATAACACCAAAGATCATAATTATACCAATTCACAGTTCTTATTCGTAATCATGTCAATCAACAATTCCTGATCATAATCATGTCGATCAATTTATCTTTGCACCCAGGCCAAAGATATTCAACTGTAATACCAATGGTCATGATCACACTACTACAAAACAGTAAATAGATAACACTAAAATTACAACGTTTTTATAAAAAACGTTATGGTATATTTTTACACAACGTTTTTTTAACAAAGCGTTGTAGATATATATGAGAAAACGTTATGTATTTAAAAGGGCATTTTTTTGGTTTTAACTAGATAACGTTTTTTTTAAAAACGTTATCTATCTAAAAAACACGGAGCTCAAGTGAACACTTAAAATTAAAAATTAAAAGACATACACTCTTTTCTCTCTTGGTTTCGTTCTTTTTCTCCCTGTCGTCGTCAGTTGAAGTGGAATGTGGAGAGGAGAGAGCTCCACTTCTCAAACCGTAGCCCTCTCCATGAGCCCTCATTCTCTTTGCCTACTACCTTGTTTCAGTACCCCTCCTTTTTTTTCATTTGCCAAAACCCTCGAATCTCCATCAGCCCTAATTGTTCTTCCTTAGCCCCAAATCTTAGCCCTAATTGTTCATCCATCAACCCTAATTATTCATCTTTGGTTTTTGTCATACAGGTTCTTTCTGATTGTAAATTCTATAGTTGTACAAATCTTAGCCCTCTCTCTTCCTCTTGTTTTGTCTTTACAGTACATACACGACAACAATCGTAGCGTCCAAATACAGTCGTCCGAACAATAAACTTTCTTCACCGTCGCCGACACCGACGTCGCCGGAGCAAAAATGTCGTACGACTATCTCTTCAAGTACATAATTATCGGAGATACATGTACAAAACTATATTTGCTTTATTTCGTACTATTTTCAAAAGTTCTGCTCATTAAACCCTAAGAGATATATACATGTAATTCTTTATATGTTATGTAGTGAAAATTGTGTTGTTCTATGAGAATCAGGTGTGGGAAAATCATGTTTGTTGTTGCAATTTACGGACAAGAGGTTCCAGCCAGTTCATGATCTTACCATCGGAGTCGAGTTTGGTGCTCGCATGGTCACCATTGATGGAAGGCCCTTTAAGCTCCAGATTTTAACAATTGGGCTGTTTGGCCACTTTATTGGATTGCTCAAGGGACCATGTTCTGGGCTTTATTTGTTCTTGGCCATGATTGGTGAGCAGCTGCAAACATTAGTATTATTAGTAATTTCCAAGAAAATCTTTATTTTTTGCATTTTTCTGTCTCAGATTTGGTGCTGAATTTCATTCTTATTTACTGTTGTTTGTTTAAATGTGACTTAGTGGGCATGGAAGCTTTTCAAATGATCCTAAACTGAATAGTGTTGTTGGACATATTCTTCATTCTTCAATTCTTGTGCCTTATCATGGATGGTTAGTTCCCTATAAATTCTGTTCATATAATCTTATTAAATAATTCATAGTATTTTTATTGGGAACTGAAATTAAATACCATTATATTCTGATTTTAGTTACATGAATGTAACAGGAGAATTAGCCATAGAACTCATCACCAAAACCATGGACATGTTGAGAATGATGAATCGTGGCATCCGGTAAAGCCAATTAATCTATTTAGAGCTATTTAATTACTCTGTTCTTGATTCAGGGTAGCTTTTTAATACCTTTTGGTACTAGTGATTATTAATCATTAATAATTATCATATTATTTCCAGTTAACTGAGAAGCTATTCAATAGTTTGGATGATGTTACCAAGCTATTTAGGTTCACTTTGCCATTCACCATGCTCGCTTACCCTTTCTATCTGGTGAGCCTGCTATTTGCTTAGTCACTCCAGTCAATCTGAACTTGTGAATAAATTTTTTTGCGGTGTTGATATATTTTTGCTTGATTAACAGTGGGGTCGAAGTCCTGCGAAGAAAGGATCTCATTATGACCCTAACAGCGATTTATTTGTCCCAAATGAGAGGAAAGATGTGATCACCTCAACTGTTTGTTGGACCGCAATGGCTACCCTGCTTGTGGGTTTATCTTTTGTGATGGGTCCTGTTCAAATGCTTAAACTTTATGGTGTTCCCTACTGGGTTAGTCCAGTTTTCAGCTGTTTTGAGCTTAAATTCTGGTTTTTTGTTTAGTTTAAGATTATATAGTAACATCGTACTCCATGTAACTACAGATTTTCGTAATGTGGCTGGATTTTGTGACCTACTTGCATCATCATGGCCACGACGACAAACTTCCATGGTACCGTGGCAAGGTATGGATCGACTTTATTTAGTTTTCGTCTTTGGAAATCTAAAAAAAAAGCATCGGTGGCTTATCCCAATATAGCCATTTTATGACTTTGTAGCTACTAAAACAGAGAAAATATGTGAAGTTTTTGTTTACTTCATGTGTTGCTAACTGCTAAGCAGAGTTGATTATTTGTCGACAAAGAACTCATATATATTTTTGTATTTTAATTATAACAGGAATGGAGTTATCTGAGAGGAGGACTAACAACACTTGATCGCGATTATGGATGGATAAATAACATCCACCACGACATAGGAACACATGTCGTACATCATCTCTTCCCTCAAATCCCACATTACCACTTAATAGAAGCTGTGAGTATCCCTTCCTATCCATAAATTGGCTACATATAATAAACAATTTGATCTGGTGTAATTCAACTTTTAAACGAGTCCTGACAGCCCCTAAATCTGATGTTATAGACGGAAGCTGCTAAGCCGGTGTTTGGGAAGTACTACCGGGAACCAAAGAAGTCGGGGCCTCTTCCATTTCATCTGTTGGGAATCCTTATGAAAAGCTTCAAAAAGGATCATTATGTAAGTGATACTGGGGATGTTGTATACTACCAAGCAGATTCTAAGCTCACCGGAATTCAAAAGTGAGAAAAAGAAAGTGCAGATTCTTTACGTAACAAGAGCATCCTAAGCCTTCTTGCTAGGCTGCTGATTCTTTATGACCAGTTCTATTTTTTGACATTTGACATAATGTATTCAAATGAAAATAGAAATGGGCAACCAAGAATATTCGTTTGACTCTCTACATGTACCTGCAGCAACATAGACCTAGTGTAAGATTTGTATTTATTTAAAATGTTCTTTTCTTAGTTGGATGGCTTCCTATAAGATCCACAATATTGGTTACTTATGTGACAGAATTCCTTGAAGATAAATGAAAATTTAATTATGTTATAGAAACTAGCAACATTATTGCAGCACTGCCCACTATATCTATATGCTGAGCTTATAATCTTTGCTTCATTTCTCTCATGAAACTTATTGACTAATAAGTTCAAATGCCAGGGCAACATTTGCAATGTCAATGAGCTTAGTAGCTTGCCACGTTCAAGTATAAGCCATTTTGGGGTGCCCCATAACGTAATCGTACATTGCAGTTTTGGAAGAGTGATCAAGCCGAAGCTTTTTTCTGGTCATCGTTGTCCCCATTTACAATTTGGGACTCTCAGTAAGTTCTCTTTAGTTCCTGCACTGTAATAAATTTTAAAGATCAAAGTTATTAAGAAATTTTGAAATTTATTGGTCAAAACACAAGTTACTTAAATATTTGAGATTTGATGCATTGATTTTGAAAGTATACCACCATAGTACAATCCTCTAAAACTAAAAGAAAGAGATGGACCCTTGTTTTGAGACATAAGGAGTATATGTAATCCTCTGGAAATGGTGGAATAGATCTTATAATTATTTTTACTTACGTGTATATATATATATATATATATATATATATATATATATATATATCTGTGTGTGTGTGTGTGTGTGTGAAGTCTCCTTTTGCACTTGACTAGTTTGTTGCTTCATTTTGTTTGTGAATTAGTATTCCTCTCTAATCTTGATTAATTTGGTGATAATTGTTTGATTCACTCTTTCCATGTCACTTGTTTGATAGACTGCAGTTATAGATTTGGATATTCTAAATTTAAATGTTGTGATCCATTTTTCCAGTAGCAAAGTAGTTTAAATCGGACAACTGACTTGTAGTTATTTTATTTCAGTGGAATAAGACAAATGGATTAACGTACACACAAGAACAAATTGACGAAGTACGGGATGAGACAAATGGATTGAAGTAGGCTTTTTTGCACATGCTTTGGTAGTAGCGACATTTTATGGATAGTTTGGTTTATTTTGTGGCTGCATGTAATCAAATTTACAATTCAATATATTTTTGGTGGATGTAATTTGAAATTGTAAACGAATGGTATTATTGGGATGCATTGTTGATACATTTTGGCTTTAAATTTAAATGAGAATTTAGACCTTTTGTTAGCTATATAGCATGGCATTAGCAGATTGCAGGTGCACTGGTAATATAAGCGAACCACAACTTTTTTTTTAAAAAAAATGTTGTGTATGCAGCACAGCTACAACGTTGTTCCATGATTCTAACATTTGCATGTTAATCTACAACATTTTAAACACGTCGTCTTTCTATGGTTTAAAAACGTTATATAGATTTGTCTAAATAGATGACACATTATAAACGTTGTATAAATTCGGCTAAACGTTGTCTATGATATTAAACTACAACGTTTTCAAGAATCTACTAATTTATGGAAAACAAATCTACAACGTTTTTTCTTTAAAAACGTTGTATAATGTGTCTAACTACAACGTTTTAAAACGTTGTATAAAGGGTGTCAAATAGATGACACCCTTAACCACGACGTTTTGTTGACAGAAACCACAACGTTGGTTACGCGTTATCTATTTACTGTTTTGTAGTAGTGTCATGTCAATCAACAATTCATCTTTGCATCTAGGCCAAAGATATTCAATTGTAACACCAATGGTCATGATCATATCAGTCAACAATTACTCTTTGCATCCAGACCAAAGAGAAATCTCACCATAATGATTATAAAAATGATATAAAAGATGAATAAAAATAATAAGAACAATAAAATCAAGAATAAACATTAGAAATTTACAATTTAATTTATCCAGAGTCCAAATTGTCAACACGATATCCAAAAAATCAATTAGAGTTTTTAATAAAATATAGAGTTCAAAAAATATACGGTTCACAGTTTAAATATAATGATTAAAATTTAATCGAAAGATTCAGGTCAAAAGATAATTAATGAAATACCAACTATTAAGAAAATTTTAATCATTTTAAGAATTTTTACTATTTAATGACAAAGTTGTAGAATGAAAAATACTTTCGTACTATAAATATAGAAGTAAGAAAGAAAATGATATCGCTTATCTGTTAAAAATACTCAGATGAAAATTTGAGATGATCGAACTATCTAATGAGATTTTAAGATATTTTTAAGTTGCTTTCCGGTACCAAAACACTAGGTAACATCACAATAATAATTATAACATTAGAATCTCATTTTAACTTTAAGTAGTCAAATTGTGAAACCCTTAATTTTATTATTTTATCAATTTAACACCTTATTATTTAGAATAATAATTATAAGAAAATTAAATTCTCTTTATTAAAATTCGGGGGTAGTAAATTAGGTCAGAGGATCTTATGGTATTTATATTCTAAATTAAACATTAATGAACACTTTTTAGTTTGACCAAATATTATTATGTCTTTTATACTCTTTCACTAATCATTTGTTCATACAAAATTTTGATACACATATTTGAAATATAATTTAATTTGAAAATTTAAGTCATTAAATTTTAATTTCATTCGTATATATTAGTTATTCACTCTTTTATTATTTTTTCGATATAAAACTGCAACTCACTTGTAAATTTTAAAAATAAAAACAGAAAAAAAATGATAGAAAAAAACTGGGTAAAATTTATACCAGTTGTGTTCTAATTCTGGTTCAACACTTGCTCATGTTGATGAAAGATTCCAAATGTAAGTAGAAAATAAGGGTTGGTTAACAGACACGCTATCACTTTCAGTCTGAATTATACAGCAGTTGGGCCTGCACCAATTTTTGACTGATAAGAAGAAAATGGATTTAAATGGACATCCCAAAAAAAAAAATCACAAAATTATTGTGTCCGAATGGAATGGCTCTGTATGATTATTAATGTTATTATATAATAATGTTATTATATACACTTTGGGAGCATTTGGTTTCTTTGTAAATTATCTTCATCTCCTCATATTTCATTGTTGATACTAGTATTATAATTTATGACTATATAATTCTTGTACTTGATGAATCATTATTTACGCTCAACAAATAAGACAAAATATTATTAAAAAATTAATGCATTTTTGAACTTACTTTTATTTATTTTTAAAAATTGTTTAAAAAATTAAATTCGTTTTAAAAAAACAAATTAGAATTTAAACTAAAGTTTTAAACTTAATTTTATTTTTAAACTAAAGTTTTTTTTTTTTGAATAAGAGATTGATGGATTCTTTTGAAATGACAGCTTTTAAAATATTATCCAATTTTTTTTGTCATGCTTTGTGCTCAGAGACACGCCAAAACACATTCTCTGTCAAAACACTTTCTCTTTTTGTTTTTTAATCTCATATTCTCTGTCAAAACACTTTCTCTTTTTTTTTTTTTTAATCTCACATTCTCTGTCAAAACACTTTCTCTTCTTTTTTTTTTTTAATCTCATATTCTCTATCACTTTCTCTCTCTAATCAAACTACATCTCACTTTCTCACAATTATCAGACAGTCGTTAGTTGTTAAAAAAAATATCAAATCTAACACCACTCGCATTGGCGTTAGATTTTGTACTTTTTAATTCTTTTAAAAATTTATTTTATAAATCGTTAGTTGTAAAAAAAAATAAAACATTTGACTACCGAAAGGTGAAGACTGAAGTGATTATAATACTTTCTTTTCCCACTCATCTTTAAAAAAATAAAAAATCAAAAATCAATGCTTGGCGTTAATGTCGGTTAGTTTGGCGTTGAATCATTTTTTTTTTTTAATCTCATATTCTCTATCACTTTCTCTCTCTAATCAAACTACATCTCACTTTCTCACAATTATCAGACAGTCGTTAGTTGTTAAAAAAATATCAAATCTAACACCACTCACATTGGCGTTAGATTTTGTACTTTTTAATTCTTTTAAAAATTTATTTTATAAATCGTTAGTTGTAAAAAAAAATAAAAAATTTGACTACCGAAAGGTGAAGACTGAAGTGATATCAATACTTTCTTTTCCCACTCATCTTTAAAAAAATCAAAAATCAAAAATCAATGCTTGGCGTTAATGTCGGTTAGTTTGGCGTTGACATGATTCCGTTGGCCTCTAAATCTTGCCATGTAAATATTTAATATAATGTTTTTAAACCAAAAGAAAGACAGGTTTTACCTAAAACTAGTTCTATTTTGTTCATGGTAGCCAAGGCATGAACAACCAAATTCATCTTTAACAAGATCCAAATGTGATAGTTAAGTAATAAACTTTTCCTTTTATTGTATACTAGTTTAAACGGTGGTGTTAAAAGATAACAAATTAAATACTAATACGAGATGGGAGATAATGAGAGAGAAAGGAAAAAAAAATGAATAAATAAAGTTTAAATGGTAAAACAAAAAAAATCACTTTTTGGCTTTTAGTCTATTCTCAAAAAAGTTGAACAAAATGGATGTAATTGAGAAAGTTGAACGTAATTTAGGTCATTTTTAGAAAATACTTCTCCACCAAGTGTAGTTGTATAATGTGTTTAAATATTATTAGCAAAAGCTTGTCTTTGAAAGTCAAATTTCTAATATAAATACCAAACACATAACCATGCTTGTTAAGCCACAGTCTCTAATTAACATGCAAGTTGCACTTGTTTATAGAGTATTAAAGATATGATGAATTGTGCAGTTGATTTATTCTTATGTAGCTGTTGAAAGCAACTCATTTTGACGATATTTGCAAAATACAATTGCTTATTAAACATTGCATCACATATATAAAGAAAATAATGAGTATATAATAATATATAGATACGGTAATACAGCACCAACCAGAGAAATAAAAAGAGGGGGAAATGGAAATACAAGCACATAAAGAAAGAGGGGGAAATGGAAGACATCTTTTTTTAGGCTCAAACAGTATTGCTTTGGTCTTGGACAACATCTTCATCAGCATTGTTTAAAGCCCTTTTCTTTCTACATTTTCTCACTACACACAAGATCAAGCGGCAAATGAGGACCAAAACGGAAATGCCAATCAACCCCGACCATGTGTATAGTGCATCAAAATATATTTGATACATGGTGCTTTGCTCGGCACTCGGTGGAGTGATGGCAACCAGTGCTCCTAGATAGGCGAGTGCCACTGACGATACAGTTACCCACATTGCAGCCCTTAGAAGCCAAATCAATATCCTTCGGTTTATAGGTAGACCGCTTGTAAACAAAAAGATTATACTGAGAGAGGCAATAAATGAGATCGTGTTATATAACCAAAATGAATTATTTAGAACTCTATTGTAATTGGCTAGAATGGTCGTTCCGGCTATAATACTTTCTTTTCCATTAACACCACCAGGAGGGCTTAGTGGTGATTGGTAAGCCATAGCTGCAGTAGTTTCTTTTACTTCTTCTCCAATAAGACCACCAGGAGGGCTTAGTGTTGATTGGTAAGCCATAGCTGCAATTACGGATGCTGCTATTAGTAAGGCATCGTCTTTCTTTTGAACCAGACGTTGCTTTTTCTTCATGAAGATTCTGAACTTCTTCATTATGATGTTGCGCTTTTTCTTCAAGCACTTTTTTATGTTGTTGTAGCGTGAGGCTGCTGGTGATTCTACATTTGCTGGTGGGGATATCTGATTATTATTAACTACTGCTCTAGTCACTTGACCGGTGGTGGCGCTCGGAAGTTCTGTTAAATCATTGGCTCTTAGTGCGCCTGTTGAAATAAGTAGCTCCTTAATTTCCATGGCTTTCACATCTTTTGGCATGTTCTCTATTGTGTTTAACGCTGTGAAACCATTTCCATTGACTGCATTAATATTCACCTTCACTTCATTTATGTTGAGCAGGTATTTTACTATCTGCTCATAATAATGAGAAAATAAGAGAAGGAATTCAATACGTGTGTGTAGTGTTGTTATAGGTAATGACGAGAAGAAAAGATAAAAAATATGGATTGAAACCCTCTGGAGTACTCCACTCCACTAAGTGGAGTTACATATTGTTTTTAAATATTATGAACAAAAACTTACTTTTAAAATTAAAATTTGTGTGTTTCAATCTAGATCCACATGGTGCATGGCGTACTCCATAGTAGCGGAATCAATTAGGATAATTACGAAGTGAAATTAAATTATAGGAACTACGGTTTCCAAATTCGCAGGTCACCAAAAGAAATGGAAGGATTATAGGAACTACATTTATGATCGACAAAAAAGAACAAAATCTGTGTAATTTTACCTGTACCCGTTCCAAGGCTGTAGCAGTATGTAAAATAGTGTTTCCGATATCATCTGCGTAATTGTCCTCAACCATACGAGACTCAATTAGAAATTTGAGAGCTTCCAAACGATTATATGTCACACATGAGTGCAATATGGTCTCTCCCTGGTCCAAGGTGTACATTGTTGCCTCTGGCTTCACTTTAACCAACTCCTTTACAACATCAATTTGGCCATTCATTATAGCTAGATGAAGTGGAGTCCTCCTCTCCTCGTCACGAATTAGACAAACTTCAGGATCTGCCGTCAACAATAATCTCACAATCTCAATGTACCCATTTGCAGATGCCAAATGAAGAGGCGAACGACCTTCTGAATCTAACCTAGTTACAAACAGATCTGGCTTATAATATAGGAGAGCTCTTGCAAACTCTAAATGACCTAACATAGCGGCTACATGCAAGGGTGTTTCGTTAAAGCAAGTGACTGAAACTCGGGCAAGAGTTAGTTCATCTTCTTGCATCAACGCGTGCAAGGATTCTACACTCCCTGCTAAAGATGCATTATAGAGCTTCTTCTCTATCATGTCAACTATCCCTTTTCCCTCCATTAGTTGTTGGTTATGAAGCTTTTTGTATATCCTCAGCATCTAGTTTTCTCTCCACAAGCTCGAGGTTTGTCTTCCATATCTTAGCTTTTTATAGGCCTTTGTGTTTGAACTTTTTTTCCCTATGTTTGTTTGTTTGTAATAATGATAAGTCAGATAAGACTATTTGTACTAATGTATTACCACTGTGGACTATTTTATCTCATAATTATCTATTATTTAATCTTCAAAACTATGTTTTATAATTTTTAAGGTCATTTGATGATGAATTATAATACTAAGTCGAATGGTGATATTATATAATCCCCTACTGAGGTATCAAATGACCTTAAAAATAATATCATATAGTGCATATTATTAAATAACGGATTCATTATGGAGTAAAATAATCCCTAATAATATTAAAATATTACAAATAATTATATTTTATCCATTATTTTTCCAAACAAATATAACCTTGAAAAAAAACGAAGGTGAGGAATTGCTCATCATGTGCCTAATCCTTATTGTCCTCGTGTACCCAGGAATCTTTAGTATTTTGTAGGATGGTAAAGATTCATAATTTTCCTACCAGATGAAGTTAATGTCTCTCTCTACCACATGTTTCACGCCACTCATTTTGAGAAAATTATCTCATTTTGAGCCCACAGAGACCAAGAGAAGACTGAATAAAGTGAGTCCCCCTGCCAAAATTTCCACAAAAACTAAGAAGACTTCAATTAATGGTCGGTTGTACAGTTGGCTCCTTTACGTTGCAAATTCAACCATCAATTGTTAAACTTAGGCAGTACTTTTATAAAGAAAAAAAAAAACAAACAAACAAAATAATGTCATCCTCATCGTCCCTCACTCGTCCACTACTACTTCTTCTGGCTTCTTGTGCAAATATGATATTATTTGAACATATTTGTAGCCTTTGAACGACTACAAATGTATGGGTTAGAATAGTATCCATAATTAATGATAGTTATAAATCACTCATATATATATATATATATATATATATATATATATATATAAATATATAAATGAGAATGATCCACATAAAACGTTAACTATTATGTGCACTGTTTGAACTAATGTATATTTAACCGTTTAATATAAGATCAATGGTAAGATTTGGGCACGGCCGCTAGAGAGAGTAGCGGTCTGCCGTTTTTGACTGACCGTTACTCCCTTTAGCGATCAAAATAATATTTAATTATTTTAATTTTCATATTGACCGTCAGATAGAATAGCGACAATATGAAAATTAAGTAGCAGCCAATACCGACAATCACGGAGTTAATAGCGTATGAAAAGCTTATTCTTGATTGGGGCCTGGGGCAAGCCATTGTTTAATAGTAATATTGAGTAATATATATATAATAATGTTACATTATAGCCAAATAAATTAAATTCTATAGGATCTATAAGCACAGACACTAGGACGGCCCAACAAGAATATAATTTAGGACCTCTAGTTGGAACCCATCGGACATATGAAAATTAATTTAAAGAAATGAGTGCTCCAATGCGGCCTGGTCTTTTGGACCGAAAATTGGACCGCGGGTCCACTTTTCCACTCATATTCTTTTTTTTCCTCTCTATTTCACTCTTCACTCCTTTCTCTCTCTCCACTTTTCACTCCAATTTTATCTCTCTTTCTCACTCTATACACTTATTAATTTTTCCTCTTCTTTCTTTATCTCTTTTTCTTTCTTACTCTATCAATACATTTCTAAAAAATAAATTGAGATGAATTACTTTTTACCTCATGATAATGTATATGTCTACTATTTATACCATATTTTATTATTGTCAACTAAATTTCATTTTTTTTAATTTATTTAATGTTAATCCGTCAAATTTATTTTTTTTACTTATTTAATATGTATTTTTTTTCAAAAAAAGTTTAAAAGGTTTATTAAATATTTTTTTTGACAATCTTAAACATCGAAAAAAAAATTAATATTTTTTTTGACAATCTTAAACATTGAAAAAAAATTTAAATAAGTAAAAAAATATAATATTTTTTTTACTTATTTAATGTTAATCCATCAATTTTTTTTCAATGTTTAAGATTGTCAAAAAATATATTAAATAAACTTTTTAAACTTTTTTTTGAAAAAAATATATATTAAATAAGTAAAAAAATAAATTTGATGGATTAACATTAAATAAGTAAAAAAATAAAATCTAGTTGACAATAATAAAATCTGCTATAAATGATAGACATGCACATTATCATAAGATTTAAAAAAAAAGTATCTCAATTTATTTTTTTAAAAAGTATTAATAGGGTAAGAAAGAAGAAGAGATAAAAAAAGAAGAGAAAAAATTAATAAGTGTATAGAGTGAGAAAGAGAGATAAAATTGAAGTGAGGGCGAGGATGAGAGAGAAAGGAGTGAAGAGTGAAGTAAAAAAAATAAAAAAGAGCATGAGTGAAAATCTGAACCCACCGGTCTAATTTTTTGTCCAACAAAAAGGTCTGTCTAGACTTATTCAAAAGAAATTTATGAAATTAAATTATCTAGAAAAGCAAAACAACAATATTAAAACGAACTATTGGCTCCTCTTAAAGGAACCAACTTTATCTGTGAATGTGACAAATAACTTTTAGACAATGATATCTTTACAAATTTAATATATTAATATGGTCTCCTCATATTGGATAACATTTATTAATAATTTTTATATTAGTCGTTACTCTCTCTAACGGCCAATATGAAAATTAAAATAATTAAATATTATCTTGGTCGTTAGAGAGAGTAGCGGCCAGTCAAAATGCTACCGTTTTGACTGGCCGCTACTCCCTCTAGCGGCTATATATAATATTTAATTATTTTAATATCTGGCCGCTACTCCCTCTAGCGGTCGTACCCAAATCTCCCATGACCGTTAGTTATAGGACATGGAAGTCATAAGTCAATTTGAATCATAAGTCAATTTGGACTGTAGACCCTCTAGAATGTCAAGTCCTCCAATGTGATATTTTGTCACGTAGCATGGGTCCTTCCGAATCTCCCAGACTCATCAAACCACACTCCAACATTGTCCCACACTCTCTTATTATAAGAAATTTAAAATAAAAGAGTACAAAAATTGGTCAATAAAAAATAATATATCAGCTATTACAAAAGTCAAACTTTTACCCCCATCAGGTCACGTGACCGACAAGGACCCACCACTTCTATCATCACGCCATAAATAGGGAAACGTGTCTGTACGGTTATCTTAAGACTTCTCCTCCAAGCATACGAACCACCACTTCTCATCCACATATTCAAACCTCCCTGAGAGCTTAAGCACCCTTACACCAAACGATAATCGCCTCCGGCTACACCTCTTTCACCAAATCGCAATATCCATTGTCCATACCTCACCAACCATGTTCGACGAACGCTCCGTCAAACCCGCCTCCGATAACCAAACCCTCATTGCAACCACCTCCACCGACCAAACAACCACCACCATCATTCAACCCATAGTGGCAATACCAGCCACCAACAACACCGTCGCCACCACCACTAATTTCACCCTTCAAACTTCCCCCTCACCCATAACCGAAAAATCCTCCTCCCTAGATATGAGCGAAGCTGAAATCAGAGAGATGAAGATTCGGGAACAATATCAATCAAAAAAACTTACTCCCATATTAACACAAGATCTTTCGTATCAGAACACGTGCTCCCCCACCTCTGATCCCAATACTAAATACCTGATCAATACGAACTCTGAGCGCCAAACCTATCAAATAGAATGTACTGGCACCCGAGGGGGGAATGGATTGTCGTCCCCATATACGCGCAGAAGTACGGTGTGTGATTCCCTCTCCATGAATTTATCTCATGATCATTTTTATGCTTTGTTGGGATCGGGTTCGCCCAACTGGTGTCGAACTCCTACATCCACCTCATCTGCTTCATTGCTTTCTGCCATGAATGTGGGGTCGAACCCTCATTAGATTTCTTCTTCGCCATGTTTACCCTGGGTCGGTCAAAGGAACTAGGGTACCATCAATTGAATAAACAACCAGGTCAACGCGTATGGATGAAAACCCCTTCCAACAATAAAGGGTGACATTCGTACTGGGTCTTCATCAAGGGTCCCGACACCCACCTACTCCCGAATTGGGCGAACCCTTGAAGACCACCTTCGGGTTCGACTCTGCCCCCTAGAACCAAGAGGAAGAATTCAAAGCCTTCTACTCCAAGATCCCAAAGATGGACTGGTCCTTAGACTTACTATCCGACCAATCTTGGCTCTTCAACCATAAATGTAAGACCCCAAATTTAGCATGATATAGTATATCCAAAATCTATTTACCTTCGATCCTAACTAATCATTATTTGTTTACATTAACCATCTTCAAACTGCAATTGATCGCTCAGATCGGATACAAGCTTCCTACTGAAGCCACAACAACTGAAGGCTTCCCCAAACCAACCTCTGAGAACCTCCTCGACAACAACCAACGAGCTGAGATACCAACCGCGGTAGAACCACTCACTACAGTTCCCATGCCAAAACCTACACCTGCCCAAAAGAAAGCCTTAGAACTCAATGACAAAGACAAAAAGGCACTAATAAAAGGGAAAAGGCGAAAGCGGCTGAAGGCCGCAACCAAAATCCCTCTTACCCCACCAGCTCCCTCCGCTGACCCTTCCCAAAAGACATCCCTCGAATAACTCCAACCACCTGCCACAATCGAACCCCAACAATCAATACCAAATGAACCCACACCCGACAAAAGAAAAAAGGCCCGAAGAATCAACCGTTGAACCCCCTTCCGAAAAAACATGTATAGATATAAGCCCAACACTAGCCGAACTTTCCTAAAAACTAACACCGCCCCCACAACCAACCGACTCTCCCACGACTTCCAAACCAAGATAAAGAACCCCTCCTCCAATCACCCTATGGCCCAAAGACATCCTCAATAACTACCCTATTAGGCTATTCGATACCTTCATCCTCCCTAGAGACGACGAGAGATTCTAAGGACTGAACTCCCAAGAACAAGAACTCATCGTTACTAGCGCAGTCCACCAGGGTCGAGCAAGTATAACATACATAACTTTTTCCCCACATATTTATTACTTCGGCAATCTGAATATAATGTTTTACCTTTTAGGCTCTGGCTGCCTTAGGTCCAGTGTTACACAAGCTGACAACAATAACGGCTAAAGAAGAGGAACTGAAAGCCAAAGTCGAATGCCTTTGATAAGAAAGCAAAGTCCTGAAAGCCGAGCTAAAAAAGGAGGAGATCAAAATGCTGAAACCAAGCTAAAATTCTATGAGTTGCTGAGTCAGTTAAAGACATTAAAATGGCAACGCTCCGAGCTGGCCGAACATAAGTAGAGACTTCTGGAAGACAAGGTCAAACTAAAAGATGAAAATAAAGAGCAAAGAAGGCCATCAAACACGGCGAAGGACAACTTTGAGCCATGCATAACTAGATAAATAGTCTGGTGAGAGGTGTGTTGGTCGATTTTGCAACCGAAAAATACGCGCAAGTATACGCGGTCAACAAGTAATAAAGTGATAAGAGATTTGTCGAACCCACAGGGAATTGTTCTAGTGTATCCCAAGTACCAACTATATATCGTCTCGATTTTATTTAGACAAATGATGATTTGAGTTTTTGTTGTTTATAATAATTAAGATATATGAAAAGCATTAAGATAACGAAATCTAATATTAACAAGTCTAAGATTGCAATTTCCCCCAACACTTCATTTGAATATCCTAACTCTCTCATTTGAACTAATTAACAACATAGAAATGTCAATCGAGAAATCAAAGCTACTTATAAGCCTCTGTCGATGGTCAAATTCGAATCTTCCTAATGCGGCATGTAGGTATATGTCTATCCTACACACTATCAAAAGACCAATTTCAAGAACAATAACAAGACACGTGTCACTAAATCTCATTAAACGTCCTTTCAATTACCAACTTTCACATAAGAAGTCATTAAGAATAGATTCTCCATTGGTTGCACACGGTATCTAGGTATATGTCTATCCTAAATACTATCAAGTTACCTATTATTGAGGATAATCAACAAGACACACGTCACTAAATCTCAATTAATTACCCACAACAATCTTTAACTCTCGCATGATATCATAACAAGGTCTAAACACTATAATCCGTTCGTCAAGTTCATATAGGTTCCCACGGTAATTACTAGCTAGGCAATTAATATATGACGCATAAATTATGACATACAATTCACAAATGAGTAATTAATAGCAAAGAGAGAGAAATCAATTCAAACTATGTGTTGGGTTCCATTGAAATCTTAGAATAAGCTCTAGTTCATGGTAGCTAGGCAAAACATCAAACACATGGTGTACATCATGAAATAGAAATACAAATTTAAAGGAAAGCAAGAGATGATAAAACCCATTTAGAAGATATTCATATGTTGCTTGCTTGGTTGATGTCAATTTCTAGCTTTTCCTCTTCTTTTGGCATTATTTTTTCCTTTTGCTCCTTGGCTTGTTGCTGAAAATCTCTTTGAATTGCAGCCCTCAAGCTCTTCTTGGTGATGTATGTGCAGCCTCCCTATGTCAAGATGTCCATTTGACACTCCTTTCCTTCTTGGTTCTTTTGATTTTGCTGAATTTTCCTTGTGTTGCAGCACTTTTGGCTCTCTAATTGATGTGTTTTTGTGGCCTCCCAATTCCTAGATATCAAATATGAAGTCCCAATGAGATATTATATAGTGCCTCCATGAAAAACCCTAGCCAAACATCAGATTTTGGGTCAAAAAGTGAGCTGGAATCGCACTAGGAGCTCAAAAGATCGCACTCAGCACACCCGGGCGCGTCCGCATGCCGCCTGGTGCGTCCGCATGCCGCCCCTGGCCATGCCGCACGCCTATGCCGCGCGTGCGCGCGCTGGCTGCCTGGTGCCAGGCGCCGCGCGCCCGCATCCAATTCCGCGCACCCGCGCCAAAGCTGCTGTCACCCGACTCAGTTTTGACCTTTGTTGGTAAAATGGCCATAACTTCTTCGTCCGAACTTGGATTTAGGTGTGTAAATAGGCTATGGAAAGATAAGAAGGAGCTCTACAACTTTTATAACTGGAGCGTAACGAGAAAATGTCCGGAGAAAGGCTTAAATGGAGCCCGAAGCAACTGCTGTGTAAAATTCATGCCAAATCCGATGGTAAAATGGCCATTACTCTCTCATACGAACTTCAAATTGGATGATTAAAGATGTTATGGAAAGCTAAGACAAATATCTACAACTTTCGTTCTTTGAGTTTTGAGAGATTCGGATTGGATCATGGGTGAAATTGGGAAACAAGCAGCTACAGTACCGAAAAGCAAGTTATGGGTATTGATTCCAAGGAGCTTTTATTTCAATTCCTACAAAACAACATAAAAATACATAAAAGCATACAAAAACATATAAACCAATACAAAACTACATTACATAACAATAAGATAAAAACACATAAAACCAACCGAAATGTCTTAGGATTTACAAATTATCAAGCTCAAAAGTACCTAATTTGTGTATATAAAACACACTCATCAAGGTGCCTCCAAACTGGAGAAAAAATTGAATGACCTTTGAGCCCAATGCCAAATAATATCTAAAGCCAACAGGCAAAAGGTCATTGAAGAATATAAAGCATCGCCCGAATTGACCAAAGAAGTCTTAGAACAGTATGACAAAGGCCACCAAATCGCCAAGTCAAAAATAAAGGCAGTTGGCTTCGATCCCCTACTCCTCGGCTTTTCTAATGATAAAGATGAAGGAACCGAGGCCGAAGAAGACCCCCCTCCAACCAATAACTGTACATGTATATTTTCTTTTTTGAACTTGTATGACATCTTACGTATAAAGAATCGATATATTGAAAACTTTTGCAAGTGTGAATCATCTAACAAAAACTAACTTTATTAATAATGTAATAAATCTACAGACCAATTGTTTATTCCCACCAAAATTACGTAATTACAAAATCTAAAAGAAATATTACACTTGTAAACAGAAAACATATCTTATTGGTAATATTTTCGAAGCCTCCCAGCATGTCAAGTATTTTTAATGTCGACACCATCTATAGTCCGAAATCGATAGGTCTCAGGCTTCGACACACTAACGACTATGGTCCCTTCCAGTTAGGCATAAGTTTTTCTGTGTACTGAGGGGTAGAAGCCTCAGCCTCCCGAAGAACCAAATCTCTAACCTCGAACCTCCGGTGTTTAACCCCCCGGTTGTAATGCCGAGCAGTCCGTCGCTGATAGATAGCCAACCTTATTATTGTCGAATCCCGAACTTTGTCTAATAAATCCAGGTTGAGCCGAAGACCCTCATCATTTTATAACTCTTTGTTATGGCTAACCCGAAAAGAAGGGGACCTGATCATCACTAGTATAAGGGCATCAATTCCATATGTCAACCGAAAAGGGGAATTTCCCGTAGTGGTCCGAGGAGTAGTTTGATAGGATCATAAGACACTAAGTAGCTCCTCCAGCAATCTACCATTGGCCTCATCTAACCTCCTCTTGATGCCATTCAGTAAAGTCTGGTTCGTAACTTTTACCTGACCGTTTGGTTGAGGATGGGCCACCGAGACTGTACGATGTTGGATATTCAAATCCTTTAAAAACTGTTCAAACTTAGCCCCCAAAAATTGACGCCCATTGTCCAATACCATAGCCACATGAAGAAAAAACCGGAACATCGCCGATTCCTTGAAAAATGGCATACACTCCTACTTGGTTATCGTCTAAAGAGGTTTGGCTTCTACCCACTTCGTTATATAATCAATCATAACAACTACAAACGACAGCTGACTTGTTGCCTTCGGTAAGGGTCCAAGGATGTCGATCCCCCAGATTGTAAATAGGATCGGAGATAGAACCGATGACAACTCCTCCGAAGGCTGATACAGAATGAGACTATTAAGCAGACACTTGACACACTTCTTTACATAATCTTTCGCCTCCTAAAACATGGTCGCCCAGTAATAACCTTGCCTTATCAACTTATACGCCAACGCCTTAGCCCTCATATGGTCACCATATATACCTTCGTACACTTCATGAAAAACGTACGCAGTTTCAGATGGCACCAAACACTTTAATAAAGGGGAAGAATAAGCACGCTGATAGAGATCTCCATCAATCAGATAGAAATAAGAACTCCTGTGCTTTACCCTTTTAGCCGACATTCGGCCTGAAGGCAATTTTCCTTTACTGAGATAATTGAGATAAGGGGTAAGCCAAAAATCCGACCTCTCTATTACCAAGACCTCTGACTTCTAAATGCTCGGGGCATCAAGAACCTCCAAATATATCGATCCCCCGAATGAACTTACCTCTATTGTGACTAACTTTGACGAGGCATCGACCATAGTATTATTTAGCCGATCCACACCTTTGAAGGAATAAGAATTAAAGTAATAGAGTCAACTTTTAACTTCTCATAAGTACTTAGTCATTCTTACCCCCCGAGCATCGTACTCCCCTGCAATCTGTGTAAGACCCCGACCTTTATGAAATAAGATTTTATTTTTCTGATTATTATTCTGAACAGTAAAGTGTTTAATGGATATAATGTTATAGTTAAGGGTGATATGTGTAAATTATCAGATAAAAAGTATGTCGGAGAATATTCGTTATGTCGAGGATTTTTTCTTTTGTTGGGGAATATTATATTCGGTAAAGTACAACGGCGCCGAAATAACCAATCATTGGTGGGCCCCACAACGACTAATTGTCGGATACGAAAAACGACAGTATTAATATTTTATAAAAAATGGTCAACGGTACTATCATCTGCAACTATTGAAATACCCGGTAATAAAAGAACAGTAGCACGCGTTATTCCACAGTAGCACACGGTATTCCACAGTAGCACACGGGATTGCACAGTATTTCATATTATTGATTCAATAATTGATAAAGTAACAATTGCACAGTATTTTTAACTCAATAATTGTTACGCTAACATCTTCACAATATTGCATATTATTAAATCAATAATAGTCATGACACAGTAACTCATATTATTTGATATGATATTATTAGACCAGTTAGCATTATTGACAATGTCTAGAAGTTCTGTCAAGGAAATGGGTTATTTAATTGCGCGTCGTTTATACGGAAGGCCCCCTCTTTTCTGAGAATGATCTGGTTGTCAATATTGTGAGTCTATATTATTAGTGGTGAATAATTGTTGAAAGATTGAAAATGTGTTGATTACTGATAAGTAGTATGTGGTAGATATTTATTCAATTTTTAAGATTTGTCATGAAGCGTTTGTCGTAAGTTTGACTTATTATTCCATGGACAACCCATTTTCCCATTTGTCAAACCATCGACAGAAATTATCATTCAGTTTTTGTTTTATTATTATTGTATAGTAATAAAACAGAAAACTTTTTATATAAAACATAAAACTTTTATAAAGTTATTTGTTTTATTAGAATATAATTAGAATATATTATATATAAGTTATTTGTTTTATTAGAATATAATTAGAATATATTATATTATATATAAAATTATTGTTTTATTAGAATATTTTATTGCATAGAGTGCTAAATATTTTTCTATAAATAGGAAGGGTTAACATAAGAAAATTCATAACTTCCTTGCTTATACTCCCTTCTACCCTCTAAAATTTCTTAAGTTCTCTCTGAGTGTGCTGGGCTATTTTGAATATTTGTAAGAGTACATGTATTGTCCAAGTCGGTAAACTTCATAGAAAGTAACATCCAGTCACTTGCTAATTGAGGTAAGGGGTTATCATTCTTTGATTCTCATAAGTAATATTGTTCCTTTCTTACTCGTAAGGAGTGTCATTTTATTCCATGTATTAATTTGTGGGAATAACTTGACTACGCGGACTACCGCATGTTTGGTGAATAACCCTTCGTATTCATTCCTTATTAATCTCTTGAGGAAATGATCTGTCTATGCGGATTACCGCATGACACTTTATTTCATACTCGTAAGGGGTATCATTTCTTTCATACTCGTATGTAATATCATTTGCTTTCATATTCATAAGTGATATTATTTTACTTTATACACATTTGGGATATCATTTTCTTTATACTCGTAAAGAATATTATTTTCTTTTATACTCATAAGGGATATCGTTTTATTTCATATTTCTCCATTTATGGTAAGAAATTATTGTTTGTTTCCATAACGTGATTATTAAATGATGAAAATTCCTGAAATTAGTGGAATATTCTTAATAGTTTGTGTTTCATCTAATATCTTTTTACCTGAATCTTCTTATTGCACTTACATGTGCTTCATTTAATATCTTTTCACCTGAATCTTTCTATTTCATTTTACATATTACAGTTGAATTGTGAACTTTATTTATTTTATTCTTGAGCTATAATCGAATTTCTGGATATAATGATGGACAATCTTCGACTCTGGATAAATTAAATTATAAATCTCTAATATTTATCCTTGATCTCACTTTATTTATTTTTATTCATCTGTTATATCATTATACAATCCTCAGACTTAAATTGTGGTGAAAGTTCACTTTGGCCCGTAATGCAAAGATGAATTGGTGATTGGCATGATTATGACCAAGAATTGTGTATTGGTATAATTATGACCTTTGGTGTTACAGACAAAGGCTTGTGCTAAAAGTCCTCTTTGACCCGTAGTGCAAAGATGGATTGGTGTTTGGCATGATCATGACCAGTGGTGTTACAAATGAATATCTTTGGCCCATAGTGCAAAGATAAACTGTTGAACATGAACTGTGGATTAGTGTTACAAATGAATATCTTTGGCCCGTAGTGCAAAGATAAACTGTTGAACAAGAATTGTTGATTGGTGTTACAGGGATAAAACATTGATGGTAAACCTTAAAATTGTAGAAGATAGTAGATATTATGATCACCTTGACTCTTCTAATAGATTGTTTGTTCCGCTGCAGTTATCATTGAGAACTTATATTATCTTTAAATCTCTGATTTATTACTGTTGAAGGCTAAAGATGATTTATTCTTTATTATCTTAGTCATTATATTCTTTACTGGGCTATTTATGCTCACCCTTTTCCATTTTGTTCTATTGTTCTCCTCAGGAAATGAGAGTATAGTTGAGACTAGCCGGGAAATGGAATGATGGTCTGAGACTGTAGAAGTATTTTAATACATTATAAATAGTGTGGTAATAATTGTATTGAGAATTTAAGTAAGGTGTGAATATTATCATACTAGATTCGGTACCATGTTTATATTGAAACTCGCAGTACGTGTACGGTCGTATTTTATACAACAATTTAATAGTTGTAAATAGGGAAATTTATATTTGGATTTGGATTTTGTAGTTTGAATTTTGGCGACTCAAAATGGGATTTGTGGACTTATTTTGGCGGCGTCACAATCTGTTTAACAACCAGCTGCGAATTGCTTAACACAATCAAGTGTTGAACCTCCGCCTCATATTCTGCATCGTTATTGGTGGCTTTGAACCGAAAATAAATAGTCTGTTGAACTTTAAACCCTTCGGGGCTAGTCAGTATAATCCCGAATCCACTGACATCTGAAGTCGAGAATGCATCCACATAAAGAGTCCATGAGGACTATGTCGGTTGAACACCGGTAACCAAGTATATTACATCTTCTGACTGATCCTGCGAATTCGGTTTGGTAAACGAACACTCCACAACGAAATTCGCCAAAGCCTAGCCCTTTATCGCTGTACGAGGGTGATACTCTAAAGCGAACTAGTTTAACTCCACTGCCAATGCAACCAGCCATCCTGAAGCATCCGATTTATAAAGCACATTCTTAAGAGGCTGATCCGTATAAACCACCACAACTTGACCCTGAATATAGTCTTGAAGCTTTCGATTGCCTATAATCAAGGCGTAAGCGAACTTCTCCAGGTTCGAATACCGAGTCTCTGCATCCCGAAGAGCATGGATGACATAATACATAGGGTATTGCTTTCCTCCCAACTCCCTTATCAAAACATCACTAACAGCCAAATAGCTCGACGCAAGATACAGATATAATGATTCAGAGGGAACCGGCTTCATTAACAAGGGCGCCGAAGACATCACCTTTTAATCCCCTGAAAGGCATCTTCGCACTTCGAAGACCATTGAAAAGTCTTTTTATTCTTCGGCCCTTTTAACGTATCAAAAAATAGCAAACACCTTTCTGTAGATCGAGATATAGATATGAACCGTCGAAGTTCTGCGATTGGCCCCTTCAACCGTTGAACATCTTTGAAGGTCTGTGGGGATTTCATAACTATTATAGCTTTTATCTTCTCTGGGTTGGCCTCGATCCCCCTTTTACTAACCAAATACCCGAGAAACTTTCCTGACCCAAGACCAAATGTGCACTTGGTCGGATTTAATCGTATGTTGTGATCCCGGATAGTCTGAACACATTCCTCTAAACTTGACAAGTGATCTCAAACCATCGTGCTTTTTACAATTATGTCATCCACATATATCTTCATATTACACCTGATTTTCCTTCAAAACACCTTATTCATCATGCGTTGGTAGGTTGCCCCTGCATTGATCAACCCGAACAACATATTCTTGTACATATAAATTACCCTATGCGTAATAAAATCCGTCTTCAGAACATCCTCCTTAAGCATCGAGATCTGATTATATCTTGAGAAGACATCCCAAAAACTTAACAGCGTATGCCCAGAAGTGGCATCGATAAGTTGGTCGATGTATGGCAATGGATAGAAGTCCTTCGAGCATGCCTTATTTAAGTTCGTGTAGTCGATATATACCCTCCACTTCCCATTCTGCTTCCATGCCAACACCACATTAGCCAACCACTCCGGGTAATCAATATCGGAGATAACATCGGCAGCCAACAACTTGGTTATTTCCTCGTCGATGATTTTCTGTCGTTCCGGGGTAAGAATTCTCCTCTTCTGTCGGACAGGTTTTCGGGCAGGATCCACACTGAGTCGATGCACTACCACTGATTCATGAATACCTGACATATCACTAGGAACCCAGACAAAGATATCTGTATACACGCGAAAAAGATTATCCAAACCCATTCGAAGAGGTTCCCGCAATCCTGATCTAATCTTGACCGTTTCTATCGAACTCCCCAGTATTAGCACCGCGTCTTTCGTCTCTTCGACCGGGAGAGCAAGGGGTTCGATAGCGCTTTCGGTGAACGGTTCCACCTCAATCTTCATCACCTGATGCTGCTTACTAACCTCAACTCTAGATGATATTAATATATTCATGCAGAACTGTTGGGCGATGTCCAAATCTCTTTTAACCTTACCGACCCTATGTGGTGTAGGGAATTTGATTTTAAAATAGGGTATAGACGTCACCGTATGCAACACCGCCAGTGTTGTTCGACCCAGTATAACATTGTAGGCAGAATCAATTTGAACCACAAAAAACTTAACATTCACCTGCACCTGCGGGGGGGCTGCATCGAAGGTGACTACCAGCTCGATAGTACCGACCAAATTGACCGGATCATTACTGAACTCGTACAAAGGAGCCTCCTGTCCAACCTCCATGTTCTGTCCCTCCAGATCCATCTTTTGGTAGGCGTGACTGTAGAGAATATCTACCAAAGACCCATTGTCGATCATTATCCTCCGCATCTCCACCGGCCCGACCTACGTACACTACTAGAAAACCAAGCATGTTTAATGGATCGTGGTGACGACTTTCAAAAGCAATCACAATAAATAATATTTCGTGATGGATTATTTGAGTCATCACAAAAAATAGTATATATATGATGGCTCTAGTGATGGTTAATTTTGTCATCGTGGATATACATATATATATATATATATATATATATATGGGCAATGATCCATAGCATGTATTTGCTATGGATCAAAAAATGGCAAATAACATCTCTAGCGTCTATAACAATTATTAACAACTTGGATTAAAAATGAGACTATATCGTCCGCTAGAATAACTAGCGGGCTGAATTAATGAGAAACTCGGATAATTATGCCCCCAATTAAAGCCCAAGTCAAATCAATTTTTTAAAGGTCCGACGTAATTAATAGCTCAGACACCCCAATTGAAGCCCAATCCAAATCAGTTTTTTTAATGGTCTATATTTAAGAATCAAGTTATAAAAAATATTTTATCCCTCTTTTTTATTAAACATGACTCATATTCCAAAGCTAAAATATCAAACTAAGTTAAACTGATATTGTCATGCTTTAAATTATACCAACTTACTAAAATAATCTACAAAACCTGCAATAACGTTTTAAAAGGAGTTCCTTTATCAAGCGTTTCTTCTTCTTTTTTAGTTTATTTTCTCTAAGTTGCTCCTATAACTAAAAACTCATGAATGAATAATACTCTACATATAAGTACAGTCAATAACTATTTTAGGAATCAATATATTTGGAAAATGATCGACGAAACCTTCGTATATTGTAGGCCATGCCTCTAAGTTATAATAAATATCATAGGCACGAAGAATTTGCCTTAGTTGACCCATTAGACCTCTAAGGAACACGAGAAGATTTATGTCCTTCTCGTTCTAATGGTATCATCTTTGACGCCACACTATTCTGATAACTTGATGATGACAGCTACCAACTCGGACCATTATAGTTACTAACTCGGACCATCACTCCATTTCTCTATTTTTTCCGCTAGACTCAGCTACACTCTTATTACCCAAAAGGAATTGTGAAGCAAAAGGGTGAGCACAAATAGCCCAGTAAAGAATATCATAACTAGGATAAATAAATTATCACTAGCCTTCAACAATAATAAATTGGATATTTAGAACATATGGTATATGTGTCACGCCCCCAAATCCGGGTCCGTTGAACCTCGGAACTGGTACGTCACGATACACATCTTCATACCTGTTCTATAACTAATGCGAAAAATATAAACATACATTGTTTATTTCAAATAATTCTACAACATTTTCCCAAGGTTTATAACCTTAACTCAATATTTACCTTAATAATTCAAAAGGTTTACATGATCATTTTCATAAGATATCATAATAGTTAACGCATATTAAGTTACTCTTGAATTTTTCCTCTTGTCTTTGTCTTTCCTGAAGCACTTGAGCTTAACTAAAATATTATCATGATATAGCAAGAGTGAGAAACTACTTTGCTCAGCAAGTTTAAATACAAGAAAGATATATCATGATTGAAAAAGAATAGGCTTTCGAATTTTCAACAATATATAATAATTGTGAAAGAACGATAATCAAATTTCAATAAATCAATAACTGAATCAATAACGCTGAGTGGCCAACAATGACCATGAACTAATTTGGTAATCAAGGTGATCAACCTTTCATACCAGGTAAACATATGCAACTTGCATTAAGTGCGATTAACAATAAATTTCATTGATGTGGAATAATTGACAATAATTAAACCACTAGCATGCTTGAAAATATTAACTCAAGTTTGAGTTAGGAAACTTGCAATAACGTAAGAGGTTTTAGGATTAGGAACTTGCCTGTTATGTTGTTTAAATATAACGTTATTAACTTATCCTTCAATTGACCTACACATTTAAGTCACGTTGAACAACCAATTAATCATAATCCGGCTTTAATAAATCACTTCCTTTGCTAAACACTTTAATATATTTCCTTTTATTTGAAATATAACCTTTCACCCACATTGTTTTTTTTAATATTATTTCGGTCATTATAACCGCTTACAAATAAGACTCATTCTACTATACATGAAATAATTCAGCAGTATAACTGCTTATACAATGAATATTCATCAGATAAAAAAAATCGAACATAATAACTGTTTATAAAATGAATATTCATAAACTATATTTAAGAAAATCGGACATTATCACTGCTTGTAAATAGGACTTTTATACTATTTACTTAAAATAATTTGGGTATTATAACTGCTTGTAAATAAGACTTTTATACTATTTACTTAAAATAATTTAGGCATTATAACTGCTTGTAAATAGGACTTTTGTGTTACTTAAAATAATTTGGGCATTATAACTGCTTGTAAATAGAACTTTTATACTATTTACTTAAAATAATTTGGGCATTATAACTGCTTGTAAATAGAACTTTTATACTATTTACTTAAAATAATTTGGGCATTATAACTGCTTGTAAATAGACCTGTTATACTATTTACTTAAAATAATTTGGGCATTATAACTGCTTGTAAATATATAGAAGAATGAAAATAATAACCACTAGAGTAATACCTCTTGTAGTTGCTAGCTTTACTTCCAATCGCGTAACACTTTTATGCTTCGAAGTAATATATATCTATATATTATATTTTTTTTCTCTCACTATAGCTCTCAAATTATTTGTGTAGAGTAACTCTAACTCTTGAAATGTATGAAAATAATGAATGGAGAGCTCTCTATTTATAGAAAAATCAAGTTTCATTAATTGCACATTAAGGGCTTGGCTTATTACACTTTGGTACCTCATTAATTACACCTTAGTACCTGTGACATCATTATGATGACATCACCTTTGTGTTTCTTTGGACCTTATGTCATGCCACATCATGTTTACATCATCTTTTGTGCTTCTTTGAGCCTTATGTCATGCTACATCATGCTTACATTATTTTTTGCTACGATTGGTCGATTATATATCACGAAAATTGGTCCCCTTAAACTAATCTAACTTAACCCTTAATTAGGATTTAATTAGTTTAATTTAGTTTTTCTTTACTTATTTGCTAAATAACTTAGTTAGTTAACTTTTGTTAACTTTTTCTCCAAATTCGACTTTTCGTATAAATGAATAGTATTTTTGTATGAATAGTACTTTCGTATGAATAGTAATTTCGTATTTATACCGTATAATTTTCATGTCCAGCTCGTATTATTCTTGCATTCTACTCGTATAATATTTCGTATTATACACAATTAACTTTCGTATTTTGATCGATTAGCCGGAAAGAAAAAAAAACTAATTCTTTTCTTTTGTGAATTTCTATTAGATATTACACCTCGTAACCTCATATAAATGCTATGACGTAATTCGAAAATCGAAGAAAGCGTTTTTATCGTGAATAGTCCCCACGTGAATAGTGATCACGTGAATAGTACCCACATGAATAGTGATCACGTGAATAGTACCCACGTGAATAGTGATCACGTGAATAGTACTTACGTGAATAGTGATCACGTGAAAATATAATTTTAATTTAATCTCAATCAATTAATATTAATTAATTAATTAATTTTACCCAATATATGTATATATTTCACATCTATATATACACATTTAATCTATTACATAAAATCACATACTTCACATTATATGAAACACATATATACATATATGTCCAAATCTACTTCATCCCTTAATAAGAATTTTATTTATTAAATTCTTATTTTAAATTTTCGAAATATTTGGAATATTACAATATGATATAAATTTTCAACAAATATTTGCAGCGGAACGAACAATCCATTCTAAGAATCAAATAGATCATAATATCTACTGTCTTTTCCAATTGAAACATTCACCATCCATATTTTATCCCTGTAATACTAATCAACAATTCTTCTTTTAAAGAAAACTTTCACCACCTATCTTTATCTGTAACACCAAAGATCATGAGTATAATAATTCACAGTTCCTGTTCATAATCATGCAAATCAACAATTTCTTGTCACAAAGGTTAAACAAAACTTTCACTACTTGCCACAAAAGCTAAACATAACTTTCACCACTTGCCGCAAAGACTAAACAAAAAGTACCATAACCTGTCTTTATCTTTAACACCAAAAATCATATTTACATAATTTCACAGTTCCCGATTATAATCATGCCAATTAACAATTCATAGTTTTAATCATGTCGATCAATTCATCTTTGCCACAAAGGCTAAACAGAACTTTCACCACTTGCCACACAGAACTTTCACCACTTGTCACATAGGCTCAACAATTCTACTTTGCATTCAGGCCAAAAAGAGACTTCACCACAATGATTATAACAATGATATGATGAGTGGGCAGAAATAATCAGAACATTAGCGACTTTCAATTTAATTATCCAAAGTCCAAATTATCAACACGATATCTAGAAATCGATTAGAGTTTTTTGATTGAATATAAAATTCAAGAAAATATAAAGCTCATAGTTTAATTAATTTAATAGGAAGATTCAAGTGAAATATATAAGCGTAAACTATTAAGGATATTCTACTAATTTCAGAAATTTTTACCATTTAATGATAAGGTTGGAGAAACGAATAATAATTTCTTACCATAATATAGGAGTATGAAAGAAAATGATATCCCTTATGAATATGCACGAAAATAATATCCCTTACAAGTATGAAGAAAATGACAACTTTTACGAGTATAAAATAAAATGATATCCCTTTAGTCAAAAAGTATGCAATCATTAATTTATATACTAGTATTACTATACATATACAAATATACATGTACGAAACTGCAAATGGATTTTCACCCGTCATGCGGTAATCCGCGTAGATAGATCATTTCCACAAAAGAGTAATAAGGAATGAATACGAAGAAATATTCACCACGCATGCGGTAGTCCGCGTAGTCAGGTTATTTCCACAAGTTAATAGATAGAAATAAAATGACAATCCTTACAAGTATGAAATAAAATGATATTCCTTTACGAGTACAAAAGAAATGATATCCTTTACGAGAATCAAAGAATAATAACCCCTTACGAATATGAAAAAATGATAACCCCTGACGAGTATGAAAAAGTGATAACCCTTTACCTCAATTAGCAAATGACTGGATGTCGCTTTCTATAAAGTTTACCAACGTGAACAATTCTTGTACTCTTACTGATCTTCACAAATACTCAATATAGCCTAGCACGTTTAGAGAGAACTTACATTAAGAAATTTTTAAAGAGTGGAAGAAAACATAAGTAAGGAAGTTATGAATTTCCTTATGTTAACCCCTCCTATTTATAGCAAAAAATGTTTCATATTTTTTAAATATAAAATTCATCCATTATCATTATTTAATCAAAAGATTAATCTATTATCAATATTTAATCAAAAAGATTAATCCATTATCATTATTTATTCAAAAGATAAATCATTATTTATTCAAAAGATAAATTAATATCAAAAGATAAATCATTCTTTATTCAAAAGATAAATTATTATCAAAATATAAATCATTCTTTGTTCAAAAGATAAATCATTATTTATTCAAAAGATAAATTATTATCAAAAGATAAATCATTATTTATTCTAAAGATAAATTATTATCAAAAGATAAATCATTATTTATTCAAAAGATAAATTATTATCATTATTTATTCAAAAAACTAAATCATTCTTTATTCAAAAGATTATTCCATTTCAAAAAGATTATTCCATTAGCATTATTTATAATTTTTACCTTTCATAAATAAATATCTTTGATCTACCACATATTAATCATTCACATTCTTCTTTGCTATTCATAATTATTATTATATTATCCTTCTTCTTCGTTATTGACTTAATGTATTACTATCACAGATATTTCTTCAAATAATGAGTATATCTAATAATTTAATACCCGTGATTTCCATTTATGCAACTTTTCATTACTACCCTTACTACAATGCTAATTATTGTGATAATTATTAAATCAATAATATAAAATATTGTGCAGATGTTACTGTAACAATTATTGAGTTAGAATACTATGCAATTGCTACTATAACAATTATTGAATCAATAATATGAAATATTATACAATACCGTGTGACACTGTAGAACGTCGTGTGCCATTGTGTAACACTGCATGCTACTGTAGTGTACCACGCGCGTGCTACTGTACTTTTATTTTCGGATATTTAAACAGTAAAAAGTGATAGTACCTTGACAATTTTTATTCAAAAAGGTTATTTATGTCGTTTTCGGTATCTGACAATTAGTCATTGTGGAGCCCACCAATGATTGGTTATTTCGGCTTCGTCGTACTTTATCGAATATAATATTCCCCGGCATAACGAATATTACCCGACATAAGGAACATTTCCTGACATACTTTAGAATACAATTTGCACATCTCACCCATAACTTTATCATTTTATCAATTTAATACCTTACTATTTAGAAATGATAAAATTATGGGTGAGTTGCCAAAAATACATACTACAAACACAAATTCTCTTACCAAAATGAATGACACTCTACATATAAGTACAGTCAATAACTGTTTTAGGAATCAATATCTTTAGAAAATGATCGAGGAAACCTTCGTACATTGGAGGTCATGCCTCTAAGTTATAATAAATATCATAGGCACGAAGAATTTACCTTGGTTAACCCATTAGACCTCTAAGGAACACGAGAAGATTTCTGTCATCCTCATTCTAATGGTATCATCTTTGACGCCACACTATTTTGATAACTTGATGATGACAGCTACCAACTCGGACCTAACGTATGAGGAAATTCCTATACAGATAATCGATAAGAAAGAGCAAGTATTAAGAAATAAGGTTATACCTTCTGTAAAACTAGTTTGGCGAAACCACAATGCCGAGGAGGCTACGTGGGAGTTAGAAGATAAGATGAAGGAGAATTACCCTCAACTTTTTGCTTAACTTTATATTGTGATTCTGGGGACAGAATCCTTATAAGGAGGGGAGAATGTAACAATCGGGAATTTTAATTTCCTTGTAACCCGAGTTTATGTGTGAATAAAGTGAATTTTTATTTTTATTTACATTATTATGTGTTATGTGCTTATAGGTTATGTTATAACCTAGAATATGTGTATGTGTTGAATTTTACGTGTTGCAGTGGCGTTAGGGTGAATATACTGACTTCGCGAAAAATCACAAAAAATCACTATTCACGAGGCACGTTTACCGAGGCACTATTCACGCCATAACATTTTGCGTCTTTTTCGACCTTAATAAATTTCAATAATACACCTGTGCGAAGTGATAATTTCTCCAAGTGTCAGATTTTCATTTTGAGCCCCATCGTGTTTTATTCGGTATCCGAAATGTATAATATGACTGTTCTGAATATTTGGATAAATCCCATAATAATTATTGTTATGTGTCCCAATAATTTATGGGAGTACCCATTTTAATTTTGGGTAGAGTTATTTACCAAATTGGGTACAAAAGTGGGAGTATTCGGGTACATTTTTGTTTATTTGGGTATTTATTTTGGCTTGCTATTCTAAGTGGGAACCAACCTAAACCCTTGGACCAATCAAATGCAAGGACTAGAGTGGATAGCCGGCAGCACGCTGCCATTTGATGGGCTTAATGCCCTAATTTTCCCAAATGCTAGACTTTCTTGAGCAACTCCCTCTCATTCTCCCAAAGTCTCCAAGCTGCCATCCCATTCAAACTTTCAACTACCAAGCTTTGTGCTGCAGAAAAAGTGAGAGCATAGTAGAGAGAAGAGAGGTGCAGAAAAAGAAAGAAAGAGGAGGAGCTCGGATGTTGAACTCCTTCATTCTCCCAAGCCTTGTTCATCCGACTCCTTTCCTTTCATTCTCTTATACTCAGCTTATTTCCAAGCTTAGTCCTTTTGCTAGCAAGAAGAGAGTTGCAGAGAGGGTGGGAGTGGTATAGAGAGAGAGAGAGAGCGGAAGAACAAAGGGAGAGGAAAAGGAAGAAACTTAAAGGAAGAAGAAAGGAGAGACACGGGTGGAGAAGAAAAGAGCCAAAGAAGTGAAAGGAGAGTCTCAAGCCTAGCCTGCAAGCTCTCTAGCATCTTGGAGGGATTACAAGAGGTAATCATCTCACTTAACACATTTTCATTTGATTTTGGTTAAGGTTTTCAAAGTTTTATGGTTGTAGAGCTTTTAAGCTTATGGGTTGGCTTTGCTGCGATTCTTGTTGTTGTTATTTGTTTTGGATGTTTGTAAATGTTGTTAAGAGATTATGTAAGCTATTAACAACATCAAAGTGGAACAAAAATGAAAGAAATCCCTACCTTGGCTTAATGGAGCAAGAACAATGAACTGTTGAACAAGGACATGGAATGTTGGACGAATTTAGAGAACCATGGTAGATATTTTTCATGTTTGATTATTTTGGTTAATACTATAAGTGTATGAATCTATAGGAGTCTTATAGTTCATGTTGTAAGCTTTCCATAGCCTCTGAAATGGCCTAATTCCGAGTAGTAACGAAGAAGTTACGAAGGTTTGAAGTTTGGGTGCCAAAACAGAGCTTGTTGGAGAGCTCGGCAGAGAGGAGCCCTCTGGGGCAAGCACAAGCTCATCCGGGGCGAGCACCAGCTCTCTAGGGCGAGCACACGCCTCTTGGGGCGAGCACAAGCCCTCTGGGGCGAGCACAAGCTCCTCCGGGGCGAGCACAAGCCCTCTAGGGCGAGCACAAACACTCTGGGGCGAGCACAAACACTCCAGGCGAGCACAAGCTCATCCGGGGCGAGCACACACCCTCTAGGGCGAGCACAAGCCCTCTGGGGCGAGCAGAAGCACTTTGGGGCGAGCATAAGCACTCCGGGGCGAGCTCGTTGTGCGATGTTGATCTCCTTTAGTAAAACGGACCTAACTTTCTCATATAAACTCCAAATTAGATGATTTAAGATGATCCGGAAAGCTTAGAGATAGACCTATAATTTTCATTAATTAGAATTGAAATTTACTACCTGGAGCAATTTTGAAATTGACCGTTGTTAGGGATGTTGTGCAAATAGAAGGCATCGGTCATGCATGTGTGCAACGTGTAATGCTTCCAACAATAAAAAACATTGTTCTAAGTCCAAAAACATGAATGTTATGATTTATAATGATACTTAGCATTAAACCAATGAGTATTAGATAAATCGAATGGGCGTGCTAGGCGTACGCAATTGCGTGTCGCTTGGGCATTCGAATAGGCGAGGTTGGCGTGCGGACGCGCAAGCGTCATAACGCTGTAACTAGTGAGTATAATATTGTTTAATATTTTGTTTCTTATAAGAATGAACCATGATAGAGTAGTATAAACCATTATTTGGTATCCAGTATGTGACTAATTGTTATGTGAATATGTACTTAATTGTGTAGGATATTAAGGAGCGTGTGTTGTAATATTGTAGCAGGCGCACCAGACAAGTTTCCTAACGCTTGTCTAACCCTTGAGTTGGGCAAGTTCCCTAACTTCATTCTTTTTATATATTGAATGCAAATTCTATTAACCTTATTCAAGCTATTTATTGAGAAAGTTCTACCTTACTCAAGTTATAATTGGATAAGTATTCTATATTATTGCAAGCTCCTTACTCAACTATTATTTTTATTTGAGCAAGCTTCCTATCTTATACAAATGTTGTATATTGTTGCAAGTATTACTCCATTAAGCGAGTTTCTTATCTTATTCAAGATATTCTGGACAGATTCCTTTACTTCAATCATTGTCGTATTGCAAGTACTCTTAGAATGAACTGTTAATCGTTCACGTTACCTAGTCATGCTTCAACGCATGTTATTAAACCTTTCAAGTTCTATATTCCATGAACTGTGTGAGATAGATGTCAAAGCCAATTGTGTCGGCTAGACGTATGTTTAATCATCATTATTGTTAAATAAAGCTATCCGATCAAATTGTTTGGTTTGGATTCCTATGTAAAGCTGAGATAAACAACCCTCATAGCAGGGGAAACAGTATGTATGTCGGGGAACCGACACGTGCGCGAACAGTATGTAAAAAGGGTTATGCATAACACCGGGTATATTAAGCTGATCACCTATTGTATTAGTATGTTGGGTTATCAGATGAATTTCTGGTGATTCTAGTAAAAGTTCAGTGTCATGATGACTACTCAGTATAGAATATTTCCTCCATTTGGGAACATTGAAATCATTCGGTCCATAGAGGCCCTACAATTGTGTTAAAGAGATCATTCGTAGAAACTGTTCAAGTTCTGGAGCTATCTTTTATTCTCTTGATTCTTGTAAGTTATAAAGTATTCATTTGATGATTCATGATTATTGTTATTATACTTGCTGAGCAAATTTGTTGCTCACCCTTGCTTTCCTTAAAATATTTCAGTTAGTGGAGCTCGTGGTGACAGCTCAGGGAAGGATAAAGGCAAAGGCAAAGCTACGGATTAGCTTTGTACTGTTAAGATTACCATTTTGATTATATATTAAGACTCGTTAACTCTTGTGATGTATTAAAACTTAATTACCCTTATGTATTAAGTTACGTTTTGTAGAAGTTTTGGTTTCGAGACTTGTGACAGGATTATTTATGTTATATCAATATAAATATTCCTTTATTCCGCTATATATTGTCAACGATATGATGTATGTTCTAGAAAGTGACGAACCAAGTCCGCGGTTCGGGTGACCTGGATTTGGGGGCGTCACAACTTTCACCACTTCTTACACAGGCTCAACAGTTCTACTTTGCATTCAGGCCAAAGAGAAACTTCACCATAATGGTTATAACAATGATATGATGAATGAGCAGAAATAATCAGAACATTATCGACTTTCAATTTAATTATCCAAAATCCAAATTATCAACACGATATCTAGAAAATCGATTAGAGTTCTTGATTGAATATAAAATTCAAGAAAATATAAAGCTCATAATTTAATTAATTTAATAGGAAGATTCAGGTGAAATATATTAGATGAAGCGCAAACTAATAAGGATATTCTCTTAATTTCATGAATTTTCACCATTTAATGATAAGGTTAGAGAAACGAATAATAATTTCTTACCATAATATAGCAGTATGAAAGAAAATGATATCCCTTACGAATATGCACGAAAATAATATCCCTTACAAGTATGAAGAAAATGACTATCAACTATTGGAGATTTGGACCGGTTATTAACTTCAATTTAACCAAGCTCTTCTCAAACAACTAGGTTTTGTTTAGAGTGAGACAAAGAACACTTAGTAAATGTAAAAAAAGGGATGTTTGATCTGCAGGAAGGGTTTTAAAAAAAAATTCTGCTAGAGAGCCGGAAGTATTAAAATATTATATAACTAATATTATTATAATAATAATAATAAAATAATGCCTTTGGCCCCTCTAAGGAGTGAAAGGAGTATTTACATTATATAATATGGGGGTATATTGGTAATTACTCCTTTTGGTTCTTAGTTTATCCCTTCCGCCCATGTAAGGGGCATAATCTATTATTAGTTTTTTACACCTTCTCGTACTTTCCTCTTCATATTCATCAGCTCTGGGTCTGTAGCTTGAGCAACTTTAACTTTATCGATTAAAGTCGATTCTACTCATATATTTGTCATCTTCGTGTGGGTCCCTGGAGTCTTTAACTCTATCTCCATCTTTTGTAAGTCATACAAAATGGGCCTTTGTGATGACAATATCGCACTGGTACTTGCATATGATCTTCTACTTAATGCGTCAGCTACCACGTTCGCCTTTCCAGGATGGTATGATCGTAATCCTTCAACAGCTCGAGCCAACGTCGTTGTCGCGTGTTAAGTTCCTTCTGGGTGAAGAAATATTTTAGACTTTTATGGTTTGTATAGATCTCCATTTTTTCTCCATACAAGTAGTGTCTCCAGATCTTCAATGCGAAAATGACCGTTGCCAACTCTAGATCATGAGTAGGATAATTCCTCTCATATTCCTTGAGTTTCCGAGAATCGTAAGCTATAACTTTTCCATGTTGCATGAGAACACAACCTATGCCTTTACCTGAAGCATCATTGTAGATGACAAATCCTCCCGATCCTAATGGTATTGCCAGAACAGGTGCTGAAACGAGTCTCCTCTTGAGTTCTTAAAAACTCTTCTCGCATTATTCGCTCCATTCGAATTTTGTGCTTTTCCGAGTAAGCTGAGTTAATGGAATGGAAATTCAAAAGAATCCTTCTATGAACCTCCGATAATAACCAACTAGGCTCAAAAAGCTTCGTACTTCAGTTACTAACTTAGGTTGTTCCCAATTTAATACTGTTTCAATCTTTACCGAATCAACTGATATTCCATGTTTAGAAACCACGTGACCAAGGAATACTACTTCCTCAAGCTAGAACTCGCATTTCTTCAACTTGGCATATAAATTATTTTCATGAAGCTTTTGGAGTATTAGACTCAAGTGTCGCTCATGATCTTCACGACTTTTGGAGTATATGAGGATGTCATTAATAAAGACAACCATGAAATGATCCAAATATTCCTTGAATATTCGGTTCATCATATCTATGAAGGCAGTCTTTGGAATGTCATAAGCTTTAATCTTCAACTATTGATATCCAGAACGGAGAACGATCTTTGAAAACAATTGAGCACCTTGCAACTGGTCTAACATGTTATCAATGTGAGGTAACGGGTACCTATTTTTGATGGTGACATAGTTTAGCTCCCGATAGTCAATGCAAAGTCTCATACTCCTGTCTTTCTTCTTTATGAATAAAATATGAGCACCCCAAGGCGATGTACTTGGATAGATGAAACCGGTATCTAACAACTCATGTAGTTTGACTTTTAACTCCTGAAGTTCAATAGGAGCCATTCGATATGGGGTCTTAGAAATGGGTTTTGTATCGGGTTCAAGGTTGATACAAAATTTGATTTCACAGTCTGGGGGTAAGCCAGGAATTTCTTTGGGAAATACATCAGGAAACTTATTAACAACAGAAATATCATTCAAATCTGACGTATTTTTGTTTAAATTAGCTACATGAGCTAAGAAAGTTTGACATCCGTTTTTCAATAAACGAATGGCTTTATGGCTAGAAATGACAGTTATTGATTTCAACGATTTGGTAGCTTGAATTCGCATAACAGGTTGATTAGGAATATGAAAAATAACGACCTTACGAAAGTAATCAATTTTAGCATGATAAGTAGTTAACCAATCAATTCTTAAAATCACATCAAATTCATGTATTTTTCCAAAGAGATAAGATTAATGGGTAAAGTGAGGGTGCCGATTTAAATCAAACAAGATTTATAAACAGTGGATGTAATGAAGGTTTCTCCTAATGGAGTTTCAACAGATAAGTCAAAATCTAATTTCTCAGGAGTCAAGTTTAAACGCTGAGCACAAGCAGGTGAAATAAAAGACTGGGTAGAACCAGTATCTAATAAGGTATAGACTTAACAAAAGTTTATGATTAGCTTACCGGTTATGACTTCATCTGGTTTTCACACCTTTTGAGAGGTTACGACAAGAGCTCTTCCTTGAACCATAGGCTTTGACTTGTCCGTAATAGCCTTTGGTGTCATCATTACAGTTGGACTTGATTTTGCTACAGGATAAAATCGAGATATATGGCCTTCCTTTCCACAACTGTAACACACCTGGGATGGCTGTGTACAGTTTGAACTGATGTGTCCTTCCTTTCCGCACTTGTAACATCTGACTGGTGGTCATTCTCCTCCCCTCAAAACTGGTACTGATGCTGGTGCTAGTGTTTTGCCATAGTTATTGTTGAATCTTCTCTTCTTGAAATTGTTTCCACTCGACTCACTTCTTCTATTATCTAGGCCAGGATTACCACCGAAGTAATTACCATTTCTGGAATGATAATTTCCTCCTCGCTGGTTCTCATTATTCTGCTGATTGTTGCCACTATTACGATTATTATCGTAATTTCTCTCTCGCTGTCGATCGTTGTTTCCCAATTGTAATATTTCTTTCTCTCCTTCTACCAATTGAGCTATCCACGATATCTGAATATAGACAAAGTTTATGAGAAATAAGATGTTGACGAATTTTATGTTTCAAACCTCGTAAAAATATTCTCATCATCTGCTCCTCATTGTCTACCAAATGGGGCGCAAATCGAGACAGTTCGACAAAATTGGCCTCGTACTGCGAAACCATCATATTATTCTGTTCTAACTTGAGAAATTCCACTTCCTTTATGTGACCAATACTCTTCGGTAATACTTGTCATTAAATAGCTCTCGAAACTCCGCCCAAGACATTTTAAGTGTTGAATGATGTGTATGTTTCACTGATTCCCAACAGTGATCTACCTCGCCTCGTAACATGAAGGTAGCGAAGGGAACCTTTTGATTATTAGTGTAACATAGTACATCAAATATCTTCGTCGTCTGTTTAAGCCACGCCTCTGCTTTGAGTGAGTCCGACTTTTCGAGAAATTCAGGTGGTCCTAACTCCTTAAACTGCTTGGCAGTGACCCTTCATAAGTTACCTGTGTTTCCACCGATATTATTAGCAATAGTTTCTCTCGCCTGGTTCTGCAAGAACTACATGAAGTTCCTAAAAAACCCATTATTCATCATGTTGTTATTTTCTGAGTTTGCAGCAGTATTATTTGTAGCTTTGTGATTCTCAGCCATAATTGTCTCATAGTTTATCTCTTGATTTTCATATGCCATTCTGAAATGTGATCACAAAACAAAGATTAGTTAAAGAAATTAACATGTCACATCGTGTCCCTACATCCCAACTGACTAATTAAGTAACGAAATAGCTTAGGTAGGACACACTAGTGAAGGATTGTTACAGTAACATCTGCAAAATATTTCATATTATTGATTCAATAATTGAACTGGCATAGTAACTTATATTATTTAATATGATATTATTAGACCAGTTAGTATTATTGACAATGTCTAGAAGTTCTATCAAGGAAAAGAGTTATTTAATTGTGTGTCGTGTGTACAAAAGGCTCCTTCTCTCCTGGGAACGATCTGGTTGTCAGTATTATAAGTTTATATTATCAATAGTGAATGATTATTGAGGGATTAAAAAGGTGTTGATTAATTATGTGATGCGTAACATAACCATTAGTAAGAGGTTGCCGAAACTCGAAGGAAATAAGGGTGTTATATGACGTTTGTGAGTTTGGCTTATTCGTGGGACCCATAACTTTCTCCTGTGGGACCCATAATTTTATTTCTTTCGAGGATTTTATTTCTTCCATGGGACCCATAATTTATTTATTCATTGGAACCCACAACTTTATTTAAGTTCTTCTGTGGGACCCTTCTGTGGGACCCATGGGTCATTCAATAGTTACTTGCCTCTTCGCATTGCTAAGAGTCACTTTACCCTTTCGCAAATAGTAGTTGCCTCTTTAGTATTACCAAGAGTCACTTTCACAAATAGTAGTCGCTTTTTCAATATTACCAAGAGCTAAACCAGTTGCCTCTTCACATTACCAAGAGTCAAGCCAGTTGTCTTTTCACATTGCCAAGAGTCAAGCTAGTTGCCCCTTCACATTGTCAAGAGTCAAGCCACTTGCCTCTTCACATTGCCAGGGCCAAGCTAGAATTCATCTATAAATAGAAGCAAGTATTCTTCATATTTTACTTACAACTGATAAGAGAAAGCTATATAGTGAGAAAAAAAAGAAGAGGAATATTTGAGAAGCGAGCACCCACCTACAACACAAAGTTCTGCTACTACACTATTGCAGTATCTAGTCTCTTATTAAGTTAAGGAATGTCATTTCTTCATACTCGTAAATGGTATCATTTATTTTGTATTCGTAAGGGGTATCCTCGTATGTAATATCATTTCTTTTTATACTCATAAGTGATATTATTTTATTTCATACTCGTAAAGGGTGTCATTTTATTTCCGGGTATTAACTTGTGGGAATAACCTGACTATGCGGACTACCACATGCTTGGTGAATAACCCTTCGTATTCATTCCTTATTAGTCTTTTGTGAGAATAACCTGACTACGTGGACTACCGCATGCTTGATGAATAATCCTTCATATTCATTCCTTATTAGTCTTTTGTGGAAATAACCTGACTACGCAGACTACCACATGCTTGGTGAATAACCCTTCATATTCATTCCTTATTAGTCTTTTGTGGAAATAATCTGCCTACGCGGATTACCGCATGACGGGTGAAAATTCATGTGTTGATTAGAATGTCTTAATAGTTTGTATTTCATCTAATATCTTTTGACCTGAATCTTCGTATTAAAATTTTAATCGTTATCTTTGACATATGAATCTTGAATATCATTCTTGAATTTGACTCTACATTTTGGTCATCGTGTTGACAATTTGGACATTCTTGGACTCTGGACATATTACATTTATAAATCTCTAATGTTTATTCTTGATCTTATTGTTCTTATCATTTCTATTCATCCTTTGTATCATTGTCATAATTCTCAGACTTAAATTGTGGTGAAAAGTTCTCATTAGACGTAGTGAAAAGAATAGTAGACCAGGAACTGTGTATTGGTATAATCATGACCCTTGGTGTTACAGACAAAGGCTTGTGGTGAAAGTTCTCTTCGGCCAGGGATGCAAAGATGAATTGTTGATTGGTATAATCATGACCTTTGGTGTTACAAACAAAGACTTGTGGTGAAAGTTTTTTTCGGCCAGGGGTGTAAATATGAATTGTTGATTGGTATGATCATGACCAGTAGAGTTATAAATGAATATCTTTGGCCCGTAGTGCAAAGATAAACTGTTGAACAGGAACTGTTGATTGGTGTTACAGGGATAAAATATTATGGTCTACTTGACTCTTTTAATGGATTGCTTGTTCCGCTGCATTTATCGTTGAAAATTTATATTATCTTTAAATCTCTGATTTTATCACTGTTGAAGGCTAAGGATAATTTATTCTTCATTAATGTAGTTATGATATTCTTTACTAGACTATTTGTGCTCACCCTTTTCCTTTTTATTCCATTATTCTCCTCAGAAAATGAGACTGTAGCTGGGACTAGCCGGAGAATGGAGTGATGGTCCGAGACTGTAGACGTGTCTCAATACATTATAAAATAGTGTGGCAATAATTGTATTGAGAACTTAAGTTGGGTGTGAATATTATTGTACTAGATTTGGTACAATGTTTGTATTAAAACTCGCAGTACGTATATTGTCGTATTTTACACGACAATTTAATAGTTGTGAATAGGAAAATTTGTATTTGAATTTTGTAATATGTATTTTGACTACTCATAATGGGTTATGTGAACTTATTTTGGGGGCATCACAGTTAGTATCAGAACTTAGGGATATGATCTCTGGAGGAAATCTGGGATTAGAACTAGGAGGGCAGAGACTTGTAAAATCCTTCGCTAGTGTGTCCTACCTAAGCTATTTCGTTATTTAATTAGTCAGTCGGGATATAGGGACACGATGTGACATGTCAATTTCTTTAACTAATCTTTGTTTTGTGGTCATATTTCAAAATGGAATTTGAAAATCAAGAGATGACCTATGAGACAATTGTGGCTGAGAATCAGAAAGCTACAAATAATACTGCTGCAAACTCAGAAAATCATAATGTTAATAACATGATAAATGATGATTTTTTTCGGAACTTCATGCAATTCTTGCAGAACCAGATGAGAGAAACTACTGCTAATAATACCGGTGGAAACGCAGGTAACTTACGAAGGGTCACTGCCAAGCAATTCAAAGAGTTAGGACCACCTTAATTTTTTGAAAAGCCGAACCCACTCAAAGCAGAGGCGTGGCTTAAACAGATGACAAAGATATTTGATGTACTGCGTTGCACTAATAATCAAAAGGTTTCCTTTGCTACTTTCATGTTACAAGGCGAGGCAGATCACTAGTGGGAATCTATGAAACGTACACATCATTCAGCACTTGAAATGTTTTGGGCAGAGTTTCAAGAGCTATTTAATGACAAGTATTTTTCGGAGAGCATTCTTCACATAAAGAAAGTGGAATTTCTCAAGTTAGAACAGAATAATATGACTGTTTCGCAGTACGAGGCCAATTTTGTTAAACTGTCTCGATTTGCGCCCCATTTGGTAGACAATGAGGAACAGATGATGAGAATGTTTTTACGAGGTTTGAAACCTGAAATTCGTCAACATCTTAGTTCTCATAAACTTTGTCTATATTCAGATATCGTGGATAAGGCTCAATTGGTGGAACAAGAGAAACAAACATTGGAATCGGTAGACAACGACCGATAGCAAGAGAGAAATTACAATAATAATCGTAACAGTGGCAACAATCAGAGGAATAATGAGAACAAGTGAGGAGGAAATTATCATGCCAGAAATGGTAACCACTTCGGTGATAATCCTGGCCTAGATAATAGAAGAAGTGAGTCGAGTGGAAATAACTTCAAGAAGAGAATATTCAACAATAACCAGGGAAAGACACCAACATCAACACCAGCACCAGTACCAGTTTCAAGGGGAGGAGAATGACCACCAGTCAGATGTTACAAGTGCGGAAAGGAGGGACACATCCATCCAAATTGTACACAAACATCCCAGGTGTGTTACAGTTGTGGAAAGGAAGGCCACATATCTCGATTATGTCCTGTAGCATAATCAAGTCCAGCTATAATGATGACACCAAAGGCTGTTATGGACAAGTCAAAGCCTATGGTTCAGGGGTGAGCTTTTGTCGTAACCTCTCAAAAGGCATAGAAACCAGATGATGTCATAATCGGTAAACTAATCATAAACCCTTGTGAAGTCTATGCCTTATTAGATATTGGTTCTACCCAATCTTTTATTTCACCTGCTTATGCTCAACGTTTAAATTTAACTCTTGAGAAATTGAATTTTGACTTATCTGTTGAAACTCCGCTAGGAGAAACCTTCATTACATCCACTGTTTATAAATCTTGTTTGATTCAAATCGGCACCTCACCTTACCTGTTGATCTCATCTCTTTGGAAATACATGAATTTGATGTGATTTTAGGAATTAATTGGTTAACTACTCATCATGCTAAAACTGATTGCTTTCGTAAGGTCGTTAGTTTTCATATTCCTAATCAACCTATTATGCGAATTCAAACAACCAAATCGTCGAAATCAATAACTGCCATTTCTAGCCACAAAGTCATTTGTTTATTAAAAAAACGGATGCCAAGCTTTCTTAGCCCATGTACCTGACTTAAACAAAAATACGTCAGATTTGAATGATATTTCTATTGTTAATAAATTTACTGACGTATTTCCTGAAAAACTTCCTGGCTTACCCCCAGACTGTGAAATCGAATTTTGTATTGATCTTGAACTCGGTACAAAATCCATTTCTAAGACCCCATATCGAATGGCTCCTATTAAACATCAGAAGTTAAAAGTTCAACTACAGGAGTTGTTAGACACCGGTTTCATACGTCCGAGTATGTCGCCTTGAGGTGCTCCTGTTTTATTCATAAAGAAGAAAGATGGGAGTATGAGACTCTGCATTGACTATCGGTGTGACGCCCCCAAAATAAGTCCACACAACCCAATTTGAGTCGCCAAAATACATACTACAAAATCCAAATACAAATTTTCCTATTTATAACTATTAAACTATCGTGCAAAATATGACAATACATACTGCGAGTTTCAATACAAATATTTACTACGACAATATTCACACCCAACTTAAGTTCTCAATACAATTATTGCCACGCTATTTTATAATGTATTGAGATATATCTACAATCTCGGACCATCACTCCATTCCCCAGCTAGTCCCAGCTACACTCTCATTTCTTGAGGAGAATAATGGAACAAAAATAAAAAGGTTGAGCACAAATAGTCCAGTAAAGAATATCATGACTAAGATAATAAAGAATAAATTATATTTAGCTTTCAACAATGATAAATCAGAGATTAAAAGATAATATAAGTTTTCAACAATAATTGCAGCGGAACAAGCAATCCATTAGAAAAGTCAAGTAGACCATATATCTACTATCTTCTAAAATTTAAAAGTTCACCACCAATATTTTATCCCTGTAACACCAATCAAAAATTTATCTTTACACGACGGGCCAAAGATATTCATTTGTAACACCATTGGTCATGCCAATCAACAGTCCATCTTTGCACTACGGGCCAAAGACATATAACTGTAACACCAATGGTCACGATTATACCAATCCACGTACCTGGTCATAATCATGTCAATCACTAGTTCATCTTTGGACTACAGGCCAAAGAGAACTTTTCACCACAATTTAAGTCTGAGGATTATGACAATTATATAAAGGATGAATAGACACTACAAAAAATGGACATTTGGCAACGATTATTCGGGCAACGACTTATAAAGTCGTTGCAAAAAATGCATGTTTAGCAACGAAATTTGTCATTCGTTGCAGTTTGTGAAAGGCTTTCATTGTTAGTAATGAAATTCATAGGTCGTTGCAAAATTATGTTACCAAATCGTTGGCGGCCAAAAAAAAACCCCACCTCTTTACTTTTTTGATGTCGATGTGATTTCTCCTCATCGTGGGCAACGAAAAGTTTTTTGTTGCTATATTTCGTTGCCTAACATGGCCCACATTCACTGTCAATAATTTTTTTCATTGCGTATTTTGTACAATTTTTTGCAATGACTAATAAATTGTTACCTAAAATTAAGATAAACCCAATAAGCACGTTTCGACCTCTTTTTTTTTTTTCAAAACGCATCATTTTGCATTTTAAAATTGTTATTTATTTGGACGCAAATTTATAAATGTTTCACTCCCTCTGTCTCAAAATAAATGCTCAGTTTTAATTTTTTTTTTGTCAGAGTTATAATTTTTGAAATTAAAATTGAACACATATAGATATATTTTCTAATTTACAAAAATTAGAGTTAACACTACAAGAAAAAGGGAATGCAGTGACAAACAAATTCTTCACAAATCATAATATATTACTCGCAAGAGATTTATTGTGAAAGAATTTTTTCTTCACACATTTTTCTCGCATTAGAGCTCCTTGCCATAGATATCCTTCTCTAAGTTAGTAACTATATATATTTTTGTGAAGGATATATTGTGAATGATTTTTTCTTCACAAATTATATATTGTAATGGAACAATGTTATTTAGTGAAAAGATGATTTCCTTCATCAATAATATATTGCGAAGGACTAATTTTAATTAGTGAATAGATGTTTGCCTTCACAAATAATATTTTGTGAGAAACAACTTTATTTTTCGTCACTAATTATATATCGAGAGTTTTTCTTCAATTTAGTGAGAGAGGGAATCCTTCATTGATAAATTTAATATTAAATAATCAAATTCATTAAAAATTATAATTGATTTTCAAATTAATTATTTTATATGTATTAAATTATTTATTAACCTCTATACCCAAATATTAGATTTAACATTTCAGTTGAATATAAATAACATGAAATACATATTTCACAACTAAAGGATAAACAAATTATATTATTACCAAAAAATAGAATGCATAAAGAGCTAATATAACCAATACAAGGGCATCCCAAAAGATATTTATAACTAACATAAGAAAACTGAAAAAACAACGAGCTCGAATGAATCATAATTGCATCAAGTTTGGTCCTCATCATCATTTTCTTCAGAGAAATTAAGGTATGGCTCGTAAACTTCATACTGCAAGAAAAACACCAAAATTCTATTTAAAATGACAAGAACAATAAGAATATATCAAAATAGTAGGCTTATATAAAGAGAAAAAGGTTAATAAAAATAGAGAGACGATATATATCTATCACAAAATATTACTCTAAAAAACTTGGTTTATGAAGTTAACCCCTTTGTAATAAGCTAGAAACTATTATTCTCCCTAATGTTGTGTTGCAATTGAGTTTTAAATCTAAATGTTTCAATTATAAGTTGCAAATGAAACTTCAAATCTTAATGTTTCCTGTTATGTGGCTAAACACATGCATGGTACGCAGAAATGAGATTTCAAAAACCAAACATCTAACATACATGCATATATTGTTATTCTATTAATCAAATCCAATGTACTTTTAGAAAGCAAATGATGATAGTTTAGATTCTAAGCCATAGTATACCACCAAAACTTAGATGTAGCCAATGTAATCACTATCAATAATGCAGTTCCAAAATAATTTTAACATCTATTTAAGGTCAAATCAATTTAACATCTCCAAGTTTTTTACCTTTTGTTCAATACTCGTTCTCAATCTCTAGAAGCAGATGTAGTCAGCATAATCATTATCAATAGTCCAGTTCCTAAATCATGCAGCTATCTATTTTCGGTAATGGGTGAATTAGTGTAAGCAAGTAAGAGTACTGTAACACAAACCCAATTAGGCCATGGCATAAATGTAACGACCCCGAAACTCGGGTCTTACCTTGAACCCGGGTCCGATGGGTCACGGTATAACCTATGCAACATAGGCTTACTACAAATATGTAATTACAATAATATTACAACATATCCTCATCTAATCCCAGGCACGAAGACCTTAAATAAAACACTTATGATCAAGGTTGAATAAATACCATGATCCTTTACAATATCTCATGTGTGAACGCAAGGTTCAGATTCTAACTTTAGTCAATCCCTGAATATCCGCAAAGTTATTCAACAACTAAACATTCGTTATAAAAACGTCCTTTATACATCATCGACATCCTTGTAGTTTACCATAACAAGTAATTAACAAAATCACATCTTAACTACTAGGATGGATAACCTTCATTTTTAACTCAAGGTTTACATAGTCAAATTTACGTACATCATATACTATCATCACAGCTAAATAATTACAATAAAGGAACATTTAGCAACCTTCCTGTTTCCATGCGCCTCTAATTCTTATCATCACGATATCAAGATAATTGCATTGTATTGTAAATCTGCAAAAATTTTATTTTTGCAAGAATGAGCACGACAACTCAACAAGAACTAACAGTTTTCACATTTCATGCTTCATGTAACACATAAGTTTGCACTTTATCCATCCATCATGATTCTCATACTATACATTTTTCTCATGCATTATAAATCTTATGCAATACATCTATATATATGCATCATGCGTCTCATAGCATACCTCATGCATCTCCATTGTATGTTTACAATAATTCAAGTTCCATATAGAACAATATAGTCACATAATTGCACATTGTGCAAACTTTAATCATGCTCGCATATAATTCACATAACAGTGAAAGATTTAGTAATCAAGTCATGTATATCAATACATTTAAACAAGTTAACAATTTACTGAAAGAACTTGCCTTAAGCGTTCCGTGCCAAATTATGATGGCTCGTCCTTCAAATATCCTACACAATTTATTTAACAATAAAATACCAATTAGCCACTAAAAAGGCTTCATATAATGGTTTATAATATAACAACTCTTATCTCATATTGTTCGCGCATTATGGACAATTAACGCGATTAACTCTAAAATATTTCTCGGCGTCGCGTCATTTGAAAACGTTACGACCCTTATTATCATCAATCCTTATTGGTTATATTAACCCCATTCCATAAATTATAATGTTTGTTTTGTTTAAATCGAAACACTATTTAAGTTCTTTAACACATTACGCGGCGTTTCGACGTTTACACGTCACACGCCTAATTCGCCTCTTTTGCATGTGCTTAGCATGCTCATACATTGGTTTATAACACACTATCATGTTTCATTATTATTAGAAATAAAATATTAAATAAGGTTATACATACTTGTTACGGCGTTACGACGTTTGCACGTCCGTACACTACACTTGTCTATTCGAATGCCCAAGTGACACACGATTGCGTACGCTTGGCACGCCCAATCAAATTTGTCTAATACTCAATGGTTAATATTAAGTATCATTATAAATAATAATAAATCATGTTTTAGAACTTAGAACATCATTTAACATTGTCGGGAGCATTACGCGTGCTTACGCGCATGCCCGACACTCTCCGATTGCCCCCAAAAATACATCAGTCATATAAATGGTCAATTTAGGAATTAATCCCGACCTCAAATAGAAACACGTAAAGAACAAAAGTTTTAGGTCTACTTGTCCTCTTTTTGAATCATCTTGAATCATCTCAATCCAAGTTCGTATGAGAAAGTTATGCTCATTTTACTAAAGGACATCGGAGCAGTTTTGCACAGTTTCTTTACCAGCGCCTTAGGCGCTCAAAATGGCCTTTGGGCAGCGCTCTAGGTGCTCTCTCACAGTATCTGAGCCCGTGGCCAGCGCCTAGCCAGTGTCTTAGGCGCTCGGCCTGAGTCTCCAACCCGTTTTGCTTCCCGGAATGCTCTGTTTTGGTGTTCTAGACCTATCTTGCTTCCAATCACCATAACTCCCTCAATACACGTTCAAATTGGTCCGTTCCGGACTCTATGGACTCCTAAGACATAGGGCTATAACATATCAAAAATTCAGAGCTATCCATTAACATTAACATGGCCAAATCTTAGGCCAAAGTATCAACTCATGCTATATTTTCGTGTTCTTGGTGTTCTTCGTGTTCTTCACAAAAATCTTCACTAAATCTTTGTTTTAACTCCTTTTTATTCCGTTCCAACTGGGTTAACTTCATAACCCGTGGAAGTACAACATCATAACTACAAATAAATTAAACAAATACGAAATCATAGCTACAAGGTCCTCTAAATTATCCAAATGTCCAAGTTCATGTCCAAAGTTCATTGTTCTTCATGTTCTTCATCCTCCTTAAGCATAGGTACGGATTTTTCTTCGTTTTTCTTCCACTTTCATGTTATGAATGGTTCATATAGCCTCTTAACAACATTTACAAACCTTCACAAGTAATAACAACAATAGAAATTTCCAGAAAATCAAAACCCACCATCAAGAAAGCTTCAAAAACTTAAAAACTCAATAATGGAAGAAATGAGCTTGAGGTTAGGATTTACCTCTTGCTTGACATTCTTAGGGTGTTATGGAGTCGGCTAGGACTCTTCTGCTTCCTCCTCTTGCTCCCGTATTTCTTCCTCTTCTTCTCTTCTCTCTTTCGTAGCTCTCTTCTCCTTCTTCCCGTGGGCTTGTTCTCCTCCTTCTTCTTCTTTCTAGTGTTCTTCTTCCTCTCTCTCTCTCTCTCTAAACTAAACTCTCTCTTCCCTACTTAGGATTGCTGAAGTTTGAAAATGGAAAGGAAAAGAAATCAGGTGGTTGGGATAGGAGAGAGCTTTGGGAGAATGGAGGGAGTAAACCAAGGGGGATGTTTGCAAAATGGGAGGTCCAATACATTGAGCTTGCCAACCCCTCCTCTTGCCGGCAATCTCTCCTTAACTCACTCCTCATTGGTCCAAAAAGTTGAGTTGGTTCCCACTTGGGTGACAAGCCAAAATAAATACTCAAATGCACAAAAATATATCTGAATACTCCCACTTTTGTACCCAATTTGCTCAATAACTCTACCCATAATTAAAATGGGTACTCCCATAAATTATTGGGGTGCATAAAAATAATTATCGGGGGATTTGTGCAAATATTCGGAATACCCATATAACACATTTCGGATACGGATAAAATCACGTATCAGCTCAAATAAAATTTTCGACACTTGGAAAAATTATTCGTACGTATACATGTATTTATGAAATTTATTAAAATCCAAAAAGACACAAAAATATTATGGCGTGAATAGTGCCTCGGGAAACGTGCCCCGTAAATAGTGATTTTGCGATTCTTCGCGAAATCAATTACTCACTCCTACGGTTTAATAACGCATAAAAATTCATACATTGACATCATCCAGGTTAAAAAATAACCTTAAAACATGTCACCTAAAAATAATATTTAATCCATTCAATAATATTAATAAACCAAAATTACAAGGGTATTCACGATCCGTGATCGCTGCTCTTCACGATTAACTCCCCGTAATCATATACATCATCGCACATATATCTCGCCCATAATTTGGGTTAGCGTCTTTACAAAAAATAACTCGTTCAATAATATTATCCACCAACTATTTATTTAATCCAATAAATAGTACTCTAGCGATATATCTCAAAACCGCCAAATTAGCTTATACGAACACTTTCATACTTACTAATCATCGCCAACACATAATCTAGGTCATAATATGACCTTTAAACGCTTAACACATAATATTATTAATAAAAGTCTATTTTATTCAATAATATCCATAAGCTCGAATTACCAAGCTACCCATGGCTCGCGATCGTTACAATTATTAACTAGTAACTCATTCATTCTAAATCTATGTATATATTTCACATTTATATATATATATATATATATACATACACACACACACACATATTAAGCTCACCAAATAAATTACATAAATATATACAACACATATATATTCAAACTCGAATCATAATAAGAATTATTCTATATTAAATTCTCATTATAATTATTCTCGAAAATTTGGGTTGTCACATCCTTCCCTCCTTATAAGGATTCCATCCTCGGAATCACAAATATCAAACCTTTTACTCGGTTTTCGTCTAATTTCTTCTGAAATTTTATCGTTGAATAATTTCAACATATTACTATAACATAGGTTTTATATCGTCTATTTAATCCGCTTCCTTAACAAATTCTTGTAGGTTTTATTCTATAACCTTTATCAACTCAAATATACTCTGAGTATTATCCTATGTTTAACCCATCAATTTTCTTTTCTTAGGATCATTGTATGTCACAATCATCATAATAATTTAATATCATGATTTACTAACTCATAAACATCCGGGATATTACAATAAATGTGTCTTTTCTCTTATAAAAATCTTTCTAAAAAAGTAAAGTGTACCAAACATAAAGTCATGGACAAATAAGTTAAAACTCAACACAACAATCCAATTATTCTAAGGAAAGAACTATACCACCCTCAAGAGCATTAGTGTTGTCACGAGCATTGTCACTAGTAAGAGCCACTGCATCTGGTTCAGGAGAAGGCTTTGCAGAACCAAGTGTCTGTTGATTAGTGTTAGTAGGAGCCCACCTCAAATTACTGGTTGGAACGTAGACTGAAGCGAATGTTGCAACAGCCTTTCGTACCTTCACTTATATGAAATTTAACCAAATTAATAATTATGAGAAAGCATAAACATAAGGTGCAAAACAATTCCAATGGTCAGTGTTCTCACAATTGAGTCATAAGACTTTTTCTCCCCCGAGCTGCAGAGGAATTTGAACTGATGACTGTACTTGTATCATTCTGACTTGAATAGGTAGGTGGTTCATTAACAACCTCCTCCTCGAGAACTGATCCTTCAACATTATCTGATGAATCATAAACTTCTCAGCCATTATGCAGATCTTCGGGATTTTCAGACTTTAAGTTATTTGAAGGATCAAATGCAGGATTTGTTGGAACATGAGTGGGATCTAAAACAAAGAAATTTCACATTTGATGTAATGTCCAGAAATTTTAGGTACGGTATTAAATTATTTTATTATATGAAATTCATATTTATATAATTTTATGAATTTAATTGGATCCATGTAAGAATTATTATTTAATTTTCTTGCATTAAAGGGACTCATTAATAGTTGATTTAAATTAGTGGGTTAACCCAAAGATTTAATTTGTAAGAAATTTGGGAAACATTAATAGATAAATTCATTTTACTAATGTCGGATTAAATAATTCAAATGAGGAATTATTGGTGAACTAATTATTCAAATAAATAATTAATTATTAAGTTTAAATATTAGCATATAATGTTGTTAATTTAATTTGGGCCACTTTTTCTTTTATTTAGGATGGCCCATTTCTTTTATTTAGTTCGATTGGGCCAATCCTCTTATTATTTTCCTATTGGGCTGCTTCCCATTCATTTAGTCAAACCAATTTGAGCTGAGCCCAAGGTTTTCTTTTATTTTCCTATTGGGCCGCCTTTTTGGATTAAGTCAGCCGACCCAACCCTATTGGGTTGAGCCCAACCCCTTTCAGTTAAATCAACTGTGTTCATAAATGTTTTTACTTTCAATACTAATTTCCATGCCATATTGTGTATAACATAAAACTATAGGTAACAATCAGCAATTTTCCTCTATCACATCATGCCGCCGAGAGGAAGAACACGTAACCCGCGAGTTGAGGAGTCGAAAAGCGAAGTTAGGGACCAACCCAATCCAATAAGGATGTTCGCAGAGATGTTGGCAGAAGCCATGCAATCAAGACCGCCACCTGGAGGGGCCCAACCCGCAACCGAGCCAGCGCATCATCTGGCGAATTTTAAAGATTTCAAAATGGTTGGACCACCCGAGTTCAAGGGAACTCTTAACCCAATCGAAGCGCAGACCTGGATCGAGGAGATAGAAAAGGTCTTCGAGGTAGCACGGGTGGCAGAGGAACAGAAAACAAGTTTTGCTACCTTCATGTTAAAGGGCGAGGCAAACTACTGGTGGAAGGCCAACAAGGGCCGAGTGGAAGGAGGCATTGTCGCATGGGAACGCTTTAAGGAGATGTTCTTGGAAAATTACTTTCCAGAAAGCATGAAGCAAGAGATGGAGATCAAGTTCCTGGAACTAAAACAAGGAAACATGTCTGTGGCTAAGTACGCGGCTAGGTTTAATGAGTTGGCACGGTTTGCAACTCACCAAGTCGACACAGAGGAAAGGAAAGCTCGTAGGTTTGAGCAAGGGTTGAAACCATGGTTATACCGTTCTGTTGCGGTATTGAAAATCAAGATATTTGCAGAATTGTTGGAGAGGGCGATCATTGCAGAGGGTGGCAGTGAGGCCCTGACTAAGTACAATCAGGAAAAGAAGAAGGGTCATAAGGGCCAGAAGGCAGGAAGCAGCGGGGGCAGTAACCCCAACAAACGGAAATGGGTCGAGAGTCAGTCCTCTGGGGGAAACAAATCTGGAGGGGAGGTGAAGAAGCCAGGCAGGTGCAACAATTGTGGCAAGAACCACACGGGGGAATGCATGAAAAGGAAAAGCGTGTGTTACCGTTGTGGACAACCTGGGCACATGGCCCCACAGTGCCCTAATAAGCTGAAAGGAGGTTGTTTCTCCTGTGGATCACCTGACCACCAGATCAAGGATTGCCCGAAGAGGAAGGGCGACGCCGGGAGTGGCAACCGAAGCAATAACAACAGCGGGAATAACAATCGGCTGAGCTACGGGGCACCAGCCAGTCAAGCCAACAGGCCGATGGCACGCACGTTCAACATGACTGTTCAGGATGCAATGGAATCCAGAGACGTGGTGTCAGGTATCATCCCAATCAATGATATAAATGCATATGTGTTATTTGATTCGGGTGCTACTTGCTCTTTTGTTTCCGAAGAATTTGCTAGCCAGTTAAATTTACCTCGTGAAAAGTTAGAACACCCTATGAACGTAGAAGTAGCAAACAAGGAAATTATTCCCGTAGACTACATTCATAAGAATTGTTATGCTGAATTGCGAGGATTCAAGCTCAATGTGGATTTGATACCAATTCAGCTGGGAGAGTTTGATGTAATCCTGGGAATGGATTGGCTATCAATTCACGGAGCAGTTATTGATTGCAAGAAGAAATGTGTACACCTGAAGACTCCTAATAAGTCGAAGGTGGTATTTTATGGTAGTAAGTCACCAAGACAATCTTGTTGTCTGACTATGATGCAAACCAAGAAACTGCTTAAGAAAGGTTGCGTGTGTTATTTGGCACATGTAATTGATACTCGTCAGGTCGGGGATGAGATGAGTCAAATACCAATCGTGAGGGATTTCGCTGATGTCTTCCCCGATGAACATCCGGGACTGCCGCCGGACAGGGAAACCGAGTTCGTTATCGATTTGGCACCGGGAACCGCACCAATATCGAAGCCGCCGTATCGAATGGTACCTGTAGAAATGAAAGAGTTGATGGTGCAACTGCAGGAACTGTTAGATAAGGGTTACATCAGACCGAGTGTGTCCCCGTGGGGAGCGCCAGTTCTGTTTGTAAAGAAGAAAGATGGTTCTATGCGACTTTGTATCGACTACCGGGAGTTGAACAAAGTTACGATTAAGAATAGGTATCCGCTTCCTAGGATTGACGATTTATTTGATCAGCTTAAGGGAGCAAAGTACTTTTCAAAAATCGACCTAAGAACAAGCTATCATCAGCTGAAGGTGAGGCAGGAAGATATCCCGAAAACTGCATTCAGAACTCGTTACGGGCATTTCGAGTTTCTGGTAATGTCCTTTGGACTGGCGAATGCACCAGCAGCATTCATGGATATGATGAACAGAGTGTTCAAGCAGTACTTGGACAAGTTCATAGTCGTATTCATCGATGACATCTTGGTGTATTCGGAGACAGAGGAGGAGTATGCTGAACATTTAAAGATTGTATTAGAAGCTCTCAAGAGGGAGAAGTTGTACGCGAAGTTTTCTAAGTGTGAGTTTTGGTTGCAGAAGGTACAGTTTCTGGGTCACGTCATCGACAAAAATGGTGTTTCGGTGGACCCAGCAAAAGTAGAAGCGGTTATCAATTGGGAGCAACCGAAGACGCCAACAGAGATCAGGAGTTTCTTGGGATTGACGGGATACTATCGAAGGTTCATACAGGATTTTTCAAAGATAACCTCGCCGTTGACCAATCTCACCAAGAAAACGGTTAAGTTTGTTTGGTCGGAGAAATGTGAGGAAAGTTTCATGGAGTTGAAGAAGAGACTTAGCCAAGCACCGGTGTTCACCTTACCCGACAATACTGGGGGTTTTGTAGTGTATAGCGATGCGTCACACAAAGGTCTGGGCTGTGTGCTGATGCAACACGGCAAGGTCGTGGCGTACGCATCACGTCAACTGAAGGACTATGAGAAGGGTTACCCGACTCATGACTTGGAATTAGCAGCGGTAGTTTTCGCCTTGAAGATTTGGAGGCACTACCTATACGGGGAGAAGTGTGAGATATATACAGATCACAAAAGTCTGAAATATATCTTCACTCAAAAGGAGCTGAACATGAGGCAGCGCCGATGGTTAGAATTGATCAAGGACTACGACTGTGAAATTCTGTACCATCCGGGCAAAGCGAATGTAGTGGTTGATGCCTTAAGTAGGAAAGGCAAGGTGAAATTGATGCAGCTGACAGTTCAAGAGGAATTGATAAAGGACTTCGAACGTCTGGAACTGGAGGTTAAGTATCCAATAGAGGTGGACGAAAAAGTGTTCACCTTGATAGTAGGTCCAACTCTACTGGATAAGATACGGGAGGCTCAAGAATTTGATGAAGAATGCATTGACATTAAGAAGCAACTATTAGAGGGAAAAACATTGAAGTACAAGATTGACAGCACAGGATTGCTGAGATTCGAGGGAAGGATCTGGATACCCTACGTACCAGACTTAAGGGAAGAAATTTTGCAGGAGGCCCATAATACGAGGTTTTCGGTACATCCAGGTAGCACCAAGATGTATCAAGATCTTCGTCAGCATTATTGGTGGCCGCACTTGAAAGGAGAAGTTGCAGAATTCGTCAGCCGGTGTTTAACTTGCCAGAGGGTTAAGGCAGAGCACCAGCGGCCGAGCGGATTGTTGCAACCTTTGGAGATTCCAGAGTGGAAGTGGGAGCACATCACAATAGATTTTGTGGTAGGACTTCCAACAACACAGAAGGGTCTAGACGCCATATGGGTAATCGTGGATCGGTTGACCAAGTCTGCCCATTTTCTACCAATCAAGATCAGGTACAAATTGGAGCAGTTGGCGAAACTTTACGTGAAGGAGATAGTATCACGACATGGAGTGCCGGTGTCTATTGTATCTGACAGAGATCCGCGCTTCACGTCAAATTTTTGGAGAAGTCTACATGAGAGATTGGGAACGCAATTGAGAATGAGTACGGCGTATCATCCTCAGACTGATGGTCAGAGCGAGCGGACAATTCAGACCCCAGAGGATATGCTCTGGGCAATTGTGATGGATTTAAGTGGCAGCTAGGACGATCACTTGCCCTTGGTAGAGTTCGCCTACAACAATAGTTACCATGCTAGCATCGGTATGCCACCGTACGAAGCATTGTATGGAAGGAAGTGTCGAACACCGTTGTGTTGGGATGAAGTTGGTGAACCGAGATTGTTGGGGCCAGAGTTGGTACAACAAACCATAGAAATCATTAAAGTAATAAGACAACGGTTAGTAGCAGCTCAGGATCATTAGAAGAAGTATGCCGACTTACATTGTCAGAAATGAGACTTTGAAGTTGATAGCTTTGTGTTTCTGAAAGTATCTCCCTGGAAAGGGAAGATCCGTTTTTGAAAGAAGGGCAAATTGAGCCCTAGGTTCATAGGACCTTTTGGGATATTAAGGAGAATAGGCGAAGTGGCGTACAAGGTAGCCTTACCTCCTGAACTTGAGCACATTCACAACGTGTTCTATGTATCGGTGCTACGTCCATATAAGCCAGACTACAAGCATGTTATTTCCTATGAGCCAATTCATGTCGAGAAGGACTTATCATACGAGGAAATTCCTGTTCAAATATTAGATAGGAAGGAACAGAAGCTGAGGAATAAGATTATTCATTCTGTTAAAGTTCTATGGAGGAACCACGCGGTGGAAGAAGCTACGTGGGAACTTGAAGAGAAGATGAGAGCAAACTATCCGCAATTATTTGTGTAACCTTAGATTGAAATTCCGAGGACGGAATTTTTATAAGGGGGAGAGGATGTAATGTCCAGAAATTTTAGGTACGGTGTTAAATTATTTTATTATATGAAATTCATATTTATATAATTTTATGAATTTAATTGGATCCATGTAAGAATTATTATTTAATTTTCTTGCATTAAAGGGACTCATTAATAGTTGATTTAAATTAGTGGGTTAACCCAAAGATTTAATTTGTAAGAAATTTGGGAAACATTAATAGATAAATTCATTTTACTAATGTCGGATTAAATAATTCAAATGAGGAATTATTGGTGAACTAATTATTCAAATAAATAATTAATTATTAAGTTTAAATATTAGCATATAATGTTGTTAATTTAATTTGGGTCACTTTTTCTTTTATTTAGGATGGCCCATTTCTTTTATTTAGTTCGATTGGGCCAATCCTCTTATTATTTTCCTATTGGGCTGCTTCCCATTTATTTAGCCAAACCAATTTGAGCTGAGCCCAAGGTTTTCTTTTATTTTCCTATTGGGCCGCCTTTTTGGATTAAGTCAGCCGACCCAACCCTATTGGGTTGAGCCCAACCCCTTTCCCCAGTCGGGTTGACCCATGGTGTGGGGTATTATGATTACCGGCATTTCATTTGGGGGGGAATCAAAATCAAGCCAAACCCTTATATCAGAAATCCCAAACCCTCAATCTATCAGATGGACGGGTGAAGGCTGAGAAATTGGGCGTGACAGGAAAGGAACCTCAGCGACCAGAGGGTGTTTGGAGTCTAGGGCGGACTGATCGTGCAAGGGCTTGGGTGACCGAGCACTCACCGGTCGGACCAAGGGATTTGACGCCAGGCGACGGACCGACGGAAACGCGCGGCGATTAGACCGGTGAGGGCACACGGCTCAAGGGTCAGCCGACGATTCATAGCCGGCGAACGAGGCTTGACAGAGACAACCTACCTCCCTCTACCCGTCGGTCCTTAAACTGCTAATTAGGGTAATACCCAGCCATTTTGGGTAAGGATTTTTCCTATAAATTGACCCCCAAAGCTACCGGTTCTCCTTTGCTTGGTGAGACCCAAATCAGAAAGAAATTTTAGGGTTCAAAATTTAACAGAGAGAAATCACAGAAGGAAGGCCGGTCACTGAATGTCCGATTTTGTGTCTTACTTTGGGAGGAGAAGAAGAACGGCAAATCGGTCAGCACCAAGGTATAGAGCGACTGTATTAGCTTGTTCGATTTGGGTTACACAGTGTATAATTGTATTGTTGGTATGAAATTGGAAATTGTATTATAATTTTGGGGTTTCAAAATCTGGTATCAGTTCGTGTTAATTTTGTTTGGATTTGTTTTGGGAAATTTGTATTATGTTGTTCCCTTTTTATTGGGTTGTATTCTATGGCAGCTCCATTAGGAACAAAGGTTAGTGTGAGTCGAGTCTCAGGTTGCCCACCAAGTTTCTGTGATAATGCCTGAATGGGATTGGTCCTTATTAGTGTTAATTGTGCTGCCAACAACCTTGTTTAGATAAAACTTAACCTTGGTTTAGTATGTGCTAGAAATTTGGGCTGATCACAGAAACTGGAAATATGTTGCTGTGATGCCTAAACCAAACTTGTTCGTCATTTTAGCATAAAATTGTTCTGTGAGTAATATAGTTATAAAATCAAACTGTGGCATTCGTTGACGTGATAATGTTGGGCTAAATTACACTGTGAAATCAGTGTTAATTGTAGCCGTGTATGAGTCCCAACTGTGGTTTTGGGTGTGTTTTCGTTGCTTTGCAAACCTTGGAAAACAGGGGAAATCCGCACATCTTAAGGCAGTACTCTGCCCAATTTTTCCTTGTAGCTGGGTAGTGATTTGTTAGCTAAAACAATAATAAATAATTACTGCTATTTCAATAATAAATAGCAAATAAGACAAGTATTTAAATTGTTATTTAGTTAATAGTAGTAACAAAAAAATAATAATAATAATTACTTATTATTTTCGTCGATATATAATAAGTAAAGATAATAATTATTCAATGAACATTAACTAAATAAATAAGTATAAATAAAGGTAATAAATATTTAATCCTAAATAATAATTAGGTAGAGTTAATAATTATTTATTATTTATCAATTAATAATGAATAAGGATAATAAATATCCAATTATTATTTAATCAATATTAAATTATAATTAAGTATGAATAAAGTTAATAAAATAATTATTTATTATTTATCAATGAATAATAAATAAAGATAATAAATATTTAATTATTATTTAATTAATAATAATTAAGTATGAACAAAGTTAATAGAATAAATATTTATTATTTATCAATGAATAATAAATAAAGATACTAAGGACTTAATTATCATTAATAATAATTAAGTATGGGGAGAGTGAAACATTAATTATTTAATTAATGTTAGATGAGGAATAAGGGAAATAACTTCATAATTACCCGTGAAAGTGAATAATAGCAAAGTGTGAATGGAACCTAAATAACCTATTTATTTGTTGACACTGTTAGCTAGTAATGCCTTAATCAATTTTTATTTGGTTTTGGTAAATAATAAATAGAGATTTAATCAAATAGAATAGTCGTTAAATTTGGATACTATTATAATGCACTAACAAGATTATTATTTTCTGTAAATAATAACTTGGGTTATTAAATATTGCTAAGTTGAATATCCAATAAGCATGATTAGTAATTGAGATAATAACTAAAGGTCATTAAGTAATTTCTGATTAGCACAATACTGCACAGTAATTTAATGTTAATGGAGTTAATAAAGAAATGCAAAGTGTTTATTTTGCTAAATAAATAGCATAAGTGAGTGTATCGATATACAATATGCAATGCTAATGGATAAACCAACTCTACCAACTGATAGGTTATCCAAGATCAATTAATTAAAGCTAAATCTTATCTGTAGTTGAGCAATCAGGCAAGTTCTCTATCCCGAAACTTTGATTTTTTGCAAGTTCCCTAACTTCATTCTTTCAGTATATTGAATGCAAGTTCTATCCTTACTCAACTTTTACATTGAGCAAGTTTCTAAACCTTATGCATTATATTTAATTTGTGCAAAAGGTATATATTGCAAGTTATTCTTTAAGCTTGAATCTTATCTCCAAGCATGTTTTAAGTGGTCTAATTACTTTTAAAATTATTCCACATCTATGTATTTATTGACATTCGCACTCGTGCATTTGAATTCATGGTTAAGTCTGAACCCTTGTTCGGTCAGGCAAGTATGTGAGAATTTATAAAAGCTATTCGAACCAATCGATGGTAAGGATTCTTAGACTAAATGGACACCCCTTTTATTATAGGGGAGTACCCCAGGTACCGTATATAAGGTACAAACAGCAGAGTTAAATGTTATGCATATACATAGCGTACGCGAGGCTGATCCCCTCAAGTACTTATTCTGTAGCCAGTAACCAGAGGGTCAACTAGCTATTGACTCCTTTGGAAGTTATTGTTCAAAGTCTACTTGATTATCTCTTGTTCTAAAAGAAATTAATGTTCTTGCTTCTGATAATTGTTGAATTTTCTTTCTATATTCCCTTCATCATGATATATCCTTATTGTTGTACTTTAAACTTGCTGAGCAAACTCATTGCTCATCCTTGCTATATCATGACTTCATTGCAGCTAAACCCGAGACGTCAGGGAAGAACAAAGGGAAAGAAAAGATGAAGTAATAAACTTCATGTAGCAGATGTTAAACTTATGTGTAGTTAATTACTGTTAATGTAATTTAAACCCTGATATTTATTTAGGGTATGGATTTGTATAAGTGTTTAAGGTTATTGTATTCTGGGACTAGTAACACCTTTGTAATGAACAACGTATGTTTATTATATTCCGCATTTTAGTTACCATATGTTGTTAGAGGTGAATATTTATATTGGATCGTGATGACCGGATCCGGGTATTTGGAGACCCGAATTTGGGGGCGCCACATTTGAGGGTTGAACATTAGAGTAAATGTTGAGGAAAAAAAGAAACTGATAATACGTAGATTTTAAAGACGTGATTTCGGCATAAATTATAAATCTGGATCAGATGTAAAGGGAGCCATTGTAACACTGGCATTAGTACCATTAAACCGGTGTAGAATTTATCTCCAACTTTTCACTATCCTCAACATACCTAAAAATATCATTCAGCACAAAGTAACCTCTCTCTTGTGGAGCTAGAAAGAAGATTTGAGTAAATTTCCTTCGCATATTGTCTTGTCCAGTTAAGGATCCTGCCACTAAAACTATAACACGTGTTTGATAAGACTCCTGAGCATCTACTATTTTTATCTCTGCCTTGCAGTTCTTATAATCTAATAACTGTATTTTTTCATTAATAGCCTGATCCAAAGTTTACAGTTATACATAGTTGTTCAGACAGAAGACTGTAAACATTTAACACTTTCTTAAACTCTATCAAGCGCACAAATATAATATATTAAACTAATCGAAACACTATGGTTGGCAGTGTAATAGACATAGTCAAATCAACCAAATTAATAATTCGAGAAAAATAGAGATAAACAGAGTTCTATAATGCAGAGAGAAGGTAAAGTACATTACCAAGAGAGGGCTAATGAACGTTCTTAAAAAAGAAAAAGTATATAAGATTCAATTCCTTTTTGACTAGAATGTAATTAAAAAGTAGTGCACATTTTAATAGTTCCTTTGAGAGGATAATATGAATATGAGGAACTGTGTTAACTCCCATCCTATCAAGCTTTCACCGCATGCAGTATTTTCATCACTTGTTTTTCTTCCTCCTCTTCTTCCACCATTTTTTTGGGTGCATTTCTTCCACCATTTTGATTATGCTGCATATTTATGTTTGGATCAAGTAGGCTGCTAATACTAGTATTTATCAAGTGGGTCTAACAATGATACCATGGCCCAAGTCCAACACTTATCTTATGAGTATTATTTTTTGTTAATTGGTGACTTTTTTTCCTTTTCATTTTCTCAATATTTGCTTCAAATATTTCTCTTATATACTATATTTGATAAAATTAAAAATATCTGTATTATATTAAGATATAAGTATACATATCAACTGCAGTTTTGCAAGTTCACTCAGCTAGAGCATAAACTTTAAAAGAATCAGCACTCACAAGGATTTATATTCACTCAACAACTACCAACTAAGCTACTAATAAATATTTCACCGAGAACTTAAATTTTTGTTGTCCCTCTGTTTTAAGAATATAAATTAATATTGACTTTAAAAAACCTACTTGAGACATTTTCAAATATAAAATTGTATATAAGTTTAAAAAATAATAAATATCATAATTACTAGTATTTTTTTAAATTGATTATAGTCATAATTGTGTTGATAAGGGCCATAAAGCATATTATATTTGAAGTTCAAGTTTTACACAATCCTCTTTAGTAACTACAAAAGATGTTGTTAGTGTGTAAAAGTTCCCATAAGATAGATATTCAGATAACATCTCCAGATGAAAAAAACCTAAGTGAAACAGAGCTAACAAAATGGTTCTACGTCGCAACTTACAAGAGATAGAGAGTGTAATATCCCAGATATTTCAAAAATTTAAAATAAGAATTTAATAAATAAAATTCTTATTAAAGGATGAAGTAGATTTGGATATATGAATATATGTGTTTCGTATAATGTGAAATATATGATTTTGTGTAATGGACTAAATGTGTATATATAGATGTGAAATATATACATATATTAGAAAAATGAGATTTAATATTTAATTAAATCATTAAAGAAATTGGATAAAATTAATTAATTAATATTAATTGATTGAGATTAAATTGAAATTATATTATGAAATAATATAATTTGAATATTTAGCCTTAGACGACGATAGAATTATTATGAACTAAATGTCATATACGAGTTAATTTATTCACTATTTGAAAATTAGTGGGTTAAAATATTTGTTTTAATTAATTGAATAAAGAAATTTATTTAGTTAATGATGATAATTTTATTTATATTACAATAATTACATGTAATATGAATAATGGTATGATATTTAATATTATGCCAAAAGGATGTGAATTAATAGTTGGTCAAAACTAATTAACTTAATTAGTATGAACTAACTAAAGAAGCGAATAATTGCATATAAGACAAGAATAGTGGTAGAAAACTCGAATTTGAGTTCGGAGTGGTATTTGGAGACACGAACTGGACGGTAGAGTCCGCAACATCGAAAATAGTAAGAATAAACTAAAAACACAAAATGTGTTGGGGGTTAACTTTTTGGTCAAAAAGTTAACAGTTGACTCTTCAATAAAAAGTCAAACTCAGAATTCGGAGATGAATTTGAAGAAAAAAATATTCTCATGACGTTGAAAACGTCAAAATTAGTAAGAATCGACTGTAAGTTCAAAAAAATTGATTTTTAGTATCCGAAATGATCAAATGGACAATTAAACGAATAAATGAGCAAATAAATGAGGAGAAAAAAAATTGGGAGAGAGTGAGGCTGCATGTGCGGCTGATAATTGAAAGGAGGGAGAGAGAATGAGTTGGTGGGAGACAAAGAAATAAGAAAGGAAGAAAAAGAGGAAAATGAGGAAAGTGAAGAAAAAGAGAAAGAATGAATAAGGGAGGAGAGAGAGTTAGTGGGAAATGATGGGAGAGAAAAAAAAGAAAAAGGGAAGAAAAATGATAAAAGGAAAAAGAAAGCAAAAGAATAAAAACTAAAATACTCCACCTCCACCCTCATTTTCCTCACTAAGCAGAAACAAAGAGAGAGAGAGAGAGAGAAAGAGAAACTTTGCTGGAAATGAAGAGAGAAAAAGGAGAGAAAGAAGAAGAAAGAAAAAAGAAATAAAGAAGAAATGTTCCATAAATGAATTGTTGATGTGAGACTATGTTATTAATGAAAGAAGTAAAGGAAAATTTAATTCATATTTATTTGAACTGTTTCACAATTATTGTTCAATTGTTGAAGTTTTTCAAAAAGATTATTATATTCATGAATGTTGTTTATTCACTGCTTATACTTGCTGGACAATTAAATGCTCACTCTTGCAAATTTTAAAATTTTTACAGCTACAGCGGAAAGACCAAAATGGTCAGAAGAAGATAAGAGTTACTAATTGTTAAGGTAGAATAGTTAAAGTATATGACGGGTTGTAATATTATATAATAATGTTGTAATATTATTTGAGGTAGTTATGTAAAGGTCTTCGTACCTAGGAGTATATTGAATTATATTGTAATATTTTAATATTTACTCTGACGTTGTAGAAATATGTTGAGTAGGTAGTGTCTTGATGGTACCGGACTCGGGTTTGAAGATAGACCAGATTTTCGGGCTGTCACAGTTGGTATCAGAGCTGATAGGTTATAAACCTTATATAGGAGTACCTTAGGTTATAACCGTAGAAATGATGATAAGGATGATGAGGAATAAACTCGGACAGAGTTTAAGTGATAAGAGATGAATTTAGAAAATTCATTATTAAGTAAAGAAGAAGATAAATCAAGAAGATTCAAAGAAGAATCTTGAAGAGGTATAAACATAAGAATTCGGAGTTACCTGACTCCAATAATAAAAATAAAAAGTGATAATAAATAGTACAATGTAAACTCAGGAAAGAGTCGTAAATGCTAAGATATAGATTAAAGAAAATTTGTATTGAGTAAGGAGAATATTATGATTATATGGGATTTCAATTGAGGACACATGTGATAGCTGAGTTGTACAAATCTTTGTATGGGCAGGGGGTTTTGTGCTTGGTCTAACGACTACTCTATTTATCACATTGATAATCATTGAAATGTTGGTGTCGCGCTATCGATATACATATGGTGAAAAGGTAATTTTTTTCTCATATTTATATTTGATAGTTAGAGAATATAAGATTAGGTGCAAGTTCTTAAAACTCATGCTTATGGTAAGTTTGTGACTCATAATCATATGCTATGTTTTTGAACCCCTAAGCATATGGACAATCCTTGATTGGTTCTCGGACCACGTATTGCTAGGAGAAGTTCCTAAACTCATATTATTGTGGAAAGTTCCTGAACTCATAACGTGTGGTAAGTTTGATGAACTATATTGGGGTATAGAAAAGTTGTGTATTGAGATCTGAGGATTTTCAGTATAGTAAACTTAAGGATGATAGAAATAGATAGAATTATTAACCAATGGATTATTGGAGAAAATTACAGTTGATGGAGGAAACATAGGTATTCCAAATCCTCTAGCTATGCTAGATTTCAAATTTATTGACATCGTGCTGATATTTGTACTTTTGTGTTTTCGAAAAATATGTTGGATCAATTTTTGAACCAATAAGTTTTAAAAAGTTCCTATGATTCATATGTCTATGCTATTTGTTTCAGCTAAGACAAAGATTATTTGAAAAAATATCAAAATGTATTTTTAACAGTCCTCAATGCATCATTAAACCTGGTATAAAATGACAGACGATGGAGTTATCAATGCAGAGTAACCTAGTGTTGGATATGATCATAGTATCGTCAACCCACTATGGTATGATGTAATATGACAAAATCACGAAATGACGGAATCCTCAACGGACTGTAAATACAATGCGATATCATGATGTCATAAAATAATTTTCAGAATTTTGAACCATATAAAGATAAGTCAATGTCAACTAAAGTGGCTAGACAAATGTTTCGATTGATGTTCGAATTATTGGTATACGTCTAAACTATTTGATTCAGCTAGACAAATGTTTATAAAATTCAAATATTATTTGAGAATTTATGCCAAACCAAATTATTTTGGTGCGGAATCTTGTGTTAAGACCGAGGTTATGAACAACCCTGAATAAAATGGGAATATACCGGTTGGATAAAATATTTCAATTTAAGAACGTAAATAGTCGTTCCGAAAATTAATGTACGACAAATTGATCACCTGACGTACCCGCCTAGGTAGTTTACCTTCTTGTGATTGTAAACATACCTTAACTTTTAAGAGGTAGATTACCTTTTTCGTAATTAAAATTTGGTAATAATATCCTTAAACCTCAAGGTTCATGGTCTATATGACCCCTCAGTCCGATATAAAAAGTTTTCTTGAATAAAACTTTTTACATTATTTATACTGCTTCACAGTTATTGAACAATTGTGAAGATTCCTGAATGATTAAGAAGAATTAAACTCCTTAGAGAGAAATCATTGTAGAATGTGATGATAGAAGAGAAAATCCTCATAGGAGGAAAATATAAAGATTAAGTCCAAAACCTAGTTTTGATCAATTGAATGAGCAAAAATTAGTATGCTATAATTTCGAGGATAAAATTCTTAGAAGAAGGGGTGAATGTGATAACCCGAAAATTTATGAGACTTGTAAATAGAACCTCGAATAATTAAATAAAGGTTTAAAGAATAAAACCTAGATTTGAAAATAGAGGAGTAAAATGAATGGAGATGAATATACTTTAATTTCGAGGACGAAATTCTTAAAAGAAGAGGTGAATGTAATATCCCAGATATTTCAGAAATTTAAAATAAGAATTTAATAAATAAAATTCTTATTAAAGGATGAAGTAGATTTAGACATATGAATATATGTGTTTCGTATAATGTGAAGTATGTGATTTTGTGTAATGGACTAAATGTGTATATATAGATGTGAAATATATACATATATTGAGAAAATGAGATTTAATATTTAATTAATTAAATCATTAAAGAAAGTGGATAAAATTAATTAATTAATATTAATTAATTGAGATTAAATTGAAATTATATTATGAAATAATATAATTTGAATATTTAGCCTTGGACGACGATAGAATTATTATGAACTAAATGTCATATACGAGTTAATTAATTCACTATTTGAAAATTAATGGGTTAAAATATTTGTTTTAATTAATTGAATAAAGAAATTTATTTAGTTAATGATGATAATTTTATTTATATTACAATAATTACATGCAATATGAATAATGGTATGATATTAAATATTATGCCAAAAGGATGTGAATTAATAGTTGGTCAAAACTAATTAATTTAATTAGTATGAACTAAGGAAGTGAATAATTGCATATAAGACAAGAATAGTGGTAGAAAACTCGAATTTGAGTTCGGAGTGGTATTTGGAGACGTGGATTGGATGGTTGAATCTGCAACGTCAAAAATAGTAAAAATAGACTAAAAACACAAAATGTGTTGGGGGTTAACTTTTTGGTCAAAAAGTTAACAGTTGAGACTCTTCGGTAAAAAGTCAAACTCAGAATTCGGAGATGAATTTGAAGAAATGAATATTCCCATGACGTTGAGAACGTCAAAATTAGTAAGAATCGACTATAAGTTCGAAAAAATTGATTTTTAGTATCCGAAATGGTAAAATAGACAATTAAACGGATAAATAAGCAAATAAAAGAAAAAAAAATCAAAAAAAGGTATTTTCGAAACCTTTGATTTATTTTTATTTTTTTTAGATTTAAGTTTTTATGGATTTTATGTAAAGAGATTATGTATATATTTGTTGAGATGATTTAAACTTGTATAAACAAGATAAATCAAGAAACTAAAGGAAAGAAATATTCGTTGGAAAATATTTTCGGATGTTGTTTCAACATGAAATCTTTAACGGATTTTAAAACTAAAAATATGGTTAGAATCCTGATATATAGTAGATCTGATCTGGGCAAAAAAAATTAAGAAAACTCGCCAGAAAATTTTTGGATCGTCGGAGAAGATGACCGAGAAGTCGCTGTCGGTGAACTTTTCGGCAAAGGCCGTTTGAGCCATTTCTGTCTAGAATTAGGAGAAACTTTAAACTAAAAAGTTGTAGAGAATTTAATTTCATGCGAAATGGATGTAAAATTCGTAATTTTCCGATAAGCGGTTTAATTATTATGATATTTTGAAGATTCAACACTTTGAAGATTAAAATTAAATTCACAGAAAATTATGTGAATGGTGTAAAATTATGATATTTGGTGAAAAATCTTATAATATTATTTATAATTTTCTGGAAAGTTTTGGAAAATATTTGAAGAGCAGAAGTATTTATTTTATGTTTAAGATATTTAAAGTTAGTCTAAAAATAGTGAAAATTCACAGAAAATTATGTGAATGGTGAAAATTTATGAAACTTGGTGGAATATCCTATAATATTATTTATGATTTTCTGGAAAGTTTTGGAAATTTTTTGAAGAGAAGAAGTATTTATTTTATGTTTAAGCTATTTAAAGTTAGTTTTAAAATAGTGAAAATTCACATAAAATTAGGTGAATGGTGAATGTGACGAACGAGAATTTTTGTAACTTATTTTAAATATTTATTGATTGAATAAATATTTTTCGATGATTTGATTGTTGAATTAATTGATTAATTGATGAATTTGTGGTAGATTAATTTAATTATATGTGTTACATTAATTAGATTAATGTGGAGAAGTTTTATATTTAAAGTATGTGTTTAATTGAATTTATTTGATTAAATACATTATTTAAATAAGTATAATGTTATTTCTAATTAACTTAATTATTAGTTAGATATTTATTAAATGGTCATTATTAATAAATGAGAATTTTATTTATATGACTATGTGATTTAATGAAGAATTATTTTATTTTATTTATTTGATTTTATTGAGATTATTTAGTTGATTAAAGTGTGACATGAAACTATATAATAAGTAGTTTATTAAAATAAATTAGAAAGGAAGAATGAATGACAACCAAACAGTGCCTAAATGGGGGTTGAAGTCAGTTAACCATTATGGGGTTAACTGACAACCATGTACGCCAGTATTAGTATCGGTTTTCTTTTCTTTTCACGCATTGTGCTTAAACCAAATTAGAGATTATCAGAGAGAAAAAGAGAGAAAATCTAGAGAATTGGAGAATTTCATTCATTTTCTTGCATAACTCAAACCACTAATCAAGGTAATTCTTCTAATTTAAGTTTTAATTCATACTCTGAAAGTTCTTCCATGATTATACGTGTTTTGAGTTTTCTGTAAAAGACTAAATTGGCGATTAACGCATGATATGATTATATGTATGTTACTATGTGATTATAACATGATTGATACCATGTAGGCATGATTTAAAGTGATTAAATCCATGAAATTTCCTCAATTGAATTTTTCAAGAGTTACAGAGTATGAAAATTGTATGTCTGGTCCTCATGTACAAATTATATGCTTTAATTGTTTTATGTAACTTGAAATTGATAGTTGGGTATAATTATGCATGTTTAAATGAACAATACAGAGTTCAAACGGATTGATTTGGTTAAGAAACGAATTTACTGTGATTGATTTCGTTAATTGTATCAATATGTAAATACAGAGCATGAACAGTGAATTTTAACCTTTGATTTGGTTGTTTAAGTTGTTAGAATTATGCTAGAAGGCTTGGGTAACAATTATAGATGATTTATAATGTCTGGGTATGTTCAATTTGATGTACGAATAACAAAATGGGAAATTTTTGGCCTGTTTCTGCGTTCTTCGCGAACTGCAGAAACTAGAATTCGTAATTCTCGCCCCAGCGAGAATTTTGTGAAGGAATACCTCGCCCCGACGAGAATTTTGTGAAGAAATTCCTCGCCCCGACGAGATTTTTGTGAAGGCTTTTCTCGCCCCGGCGGGAACTTAAAAAAAAAAAAAAAAAAAAAAGAGTAAAAAGACGAGAGTAAAAATTTTCTTCTTTCTTTGAGATCATGTTATGATATCGTAGATATACCTAAAGCTTAGGCTAAAGTATAAAATGAATGTTAAATTACTGTGAAATGTGGTAGCATAAGCCCATTGTTTGTTCGGTGTCAACTGAGCTATTAAAATAGAAATTTTGGATGAGAATAAGTTATGAAGTGTTTATAATACTATAACTAATTATTGTTACTGTTTTATAAACGAAATGTATAGGTTGATTAGAGAAACGTGAGTCTTAAATTTATAGCCTACACACGAGGCAAGTATCTTATCCTTACTTTTTACGTTTACGCAAGTTTCTAAAGTTAATTCTCTTATCATATAAGTTTCATGATGCTACTATTTACTCGAGCAAATTATTATTTCTATTCCATTCAATTTCATGGATTCAATGAGACGTTTTTAATTTCCCCTTTGTAATGCTTCAGTTATATAGAATTTATTCAATTGTACCTTTTGCGAGATTTAGTTTTGATTCTCGAAATATACCTTTTGAACCTTGATTGACTAGCGAACCCTTATTGATTCGACTAGTCCATAGTTGATGAGCGTTCTAAATTCTAGAAACGTTATTGAAGTAAATCCAAACCAAACTTCCTTTGGTGCGGACTCCGATGTCAAACTGAGATGAACAACCCTTATATAGGGGATTTATTTACGCGTTAGCGTTAAGATGTTGTGCACATACATGGTACAAAGGGCTGATCCCCCTGAGTACGAGAAGAAAGGTCCTTATAGTCTTACGACTGTTAAAGGTTTAAAGTAGAAATACTTGATAACCTGGGACATAGTTCGTGGTCTTAAGACCCTCAGACGTTCTTTTGAATCTTGTTTTACATTCTTGACTCAAAAGCTAAATCTTCAATTTTTCGATATCCGTTGATTATTTCGCATGTTATTATTGTCATTGTTGTTATACTTGCTGGGCAATCATTGCTCACTCTTGCATAATAACATTGCAGCTAAAGTTGAAAGAAATGATGAGCCGTCCACTAGTAAGGGCAAAGGCAAAGCAAACAAGTGATGAAGAATTGTTATATGTGTTAAAGTGATGATTATGTAATAGACTTATTTTATGTTTTCCGCACTGATGTTTATTTAAGGTTAGATGACCTGGGATTTGTTTATGAATGATGTTGTAACCCTATAATGGGAGATTTCCATTTCTATTCAAGTATTTTCATTTATATTTAAATGGGTAGTTAGATGTGATGTGATGTTTTTGGATTGTGAACACCAAACCCTGAGGAAATGAAGTACCCGGATTTGGGGGTGTCACAGTAAAAAATCCTATAATATTATTTCAGGATTTCTGGAAAGTTTTGAAAAAATTTTGAAGAGCAGAAGTATTTATTGAATTTTTAAGCTATTTAAACTTATTTTAAAAATAAATAGAAATTCGTAGGAAATTCTATGAATGGTGGAAAATTATGATAATTGGTGTAAAAACTTATAATAATATAAGATAAATATTAATGATATTTTGAAGATATAAAAGTATGTTGAGCTATCATTTCTATTTTCAAGCTATTAAATGATAGTTTTTATAAATAGAAATAATTGTAGAAAATTGTCGGATAATTAGAAAAATATGAAAGTTGGTTGAAAAGTCTATAATAATATTCTAAAGACTTTAGGAGGATTAGTGGACTCGTAAGATGAAGTAAGGGTAAAATGGTCATTTTGACTGTAAGATTATAAAAAAATATAGAAGTTAATACTCGAGGACGGAGTACGATAAACGAAGTTACTAAAACGAGGTTGCGATTAGTTACCGACGGTAACTATTATGTAGTAATTAATAAGATAATAAAATAAATCCTATAAATGATGTAGGTTATCATTTGGAAGAAGTGGGTAACATAATCGGGGAAAGTGCAGGCAGACAAGCAAGTTTCCTAACTTACACAAATTTTATATTGTGCAAGTTTCTAATATCATTCAATTATATTTTCATGAATGATATGTGATGTATTGAAGCTTTTATTTATGTTTTGTTTATATTGTGTGAATTTTAAACTTATGCAAATCTTTTAATATTTGTACAAGATGTTCGAGCTATGTTAAATTGTAAAATCCTATGTTTGGTTATGAAATTTCATTTGCTATATGAGATTCATCTTATTATGTGAAATGACTTATAAAAGAGAGTTATTTGTCATCTGATTCGGCTTAACTCGATTTGTGAGTTATTCTAGTTAGAATTTTATTATTGTGATATTGAATTGTAATAATTCTTGAATTGTGATAGTTGATCGTGCCAAGTCAAATATTATTGGGCAATTATCAATATAGGTTGCACCATGTGCAATGATGTGATTGTTAAACGTTAAATCCAAGAACGTGCTAGACCAATATTATCACTTATGTGCTAAACTAAAGAAGAAATGTTCCATAAATGAACTGTTAATGTGATTAAGACTATGTTATTAATGAAAGAAGTAAAGAAAAATTTAATTCATATTTATTTGAACTGCTTCACAATTATTGTTCAATTGTTGAAGTTTTTTAAAAAGATTATTATATTCATGAATGTTGTTTATTCACTGCGTATACTTGCTGGACAATTAAGTGCTCACTCTTGTAAATTTTAAAATTTTTTCAGTTACAGCGGAAAGACCAAAATGGTCAGAAGAAGATAAGAGTTACTAATTGTTAAGGTAGAATAGTTAAAGTATATGACGGGTTGTAATATTATATAATAATGTTGTAATATTATTTGAGGTAGTTATGTAAAGGTCTTCGTACCTAGGAGTATATTGAATTATATTGTAATATTTTAATATTTACTCTGACGTTGTAGAAATATGTTGAGTAGGTAGTGTCTTGACGGTACCGAACTCGGGTTTGAAGATAGACCAGATTTTTGGGCTGTCATAGAGAGACAGTAAAAGGGAGAGCATAACAACTGAAATCTCAACTCATTCTGTATAATAATTCAATTATTAAACAACAATTAAAAGAAAAAATTTAAGAGGAAAGCATGAATACACATTAATCTGCAAACGGGATATGATAATTAGCTTGCCAAAAACTCATTCCTCTTTCCAAAATTAAAATCCATATGTTAATTAACTTGAGAAGCTTGCAATTACAAATGTTAAAAAAACATTAGTCACCTCACCTTTCGTTTTCGAAACAGTTTATATATTGTAAATTGGACCCAACTCCAATTACAATAAGCTTAATTAGTAAAACCTAGTTTGTAATCCATAAACGATAAGGTGCTTTAACCACTTCAGATAGGCTAATGAGAAAATTAGGAGTTGCGAAGAAATAAAAGTGAAAAATTTACTACACTCGTTAAAATATAGGTGTCTACTCTCTTTTTGACATTTAAACAAACAGGTTATGTGTAATATCCCAGATATTTCGAAAATTTAAAATAAGAATTTAATAAATAAAATTCTTATTAAGGGATGAAGGAGATTTGGACATATATGTATATATGTGTTTCATATAATGTGAAGTATGTGATTTTGTATAATAGATTAAATGTGTATATATAGATGTGAAATATATACATATATTTGAATAAATAAGATTTTTAACAGTTAATTTAACTATTAAGTTAATGGTTTAAATTAGTTATGAAATGAAATACGGTAGTCCAATCATTAAATTGCAAGCCCAATCAATTATTATTGGGAGTCCAAGAGGAAGGTGTTAGGAGACCCAAGTAAGTATTACTAGAGGTCCAATATGTAGCCGAAGATTAAGACCAAATCATGACCCAAATTTAAAAATTTAGAAATGGTCCAATATACTACCAAAATGGAAGTAGACAAGTATCAAAAGAATGTGAAAGTAGAAGTATACGGATGGGAAGAAAAGAAAGGTGTGATTTGCAAGTGGGAGCATGTGCTCCAATTATTTAAGCTAAGGAAGAAGCACAAAATAAAATAAGAAGAAATAAGGGAGGAGAGAGAGATAGTGGAAAATTATGGAGGAAGAGAAAAAGTTGGTGGAAGATAAAAGGAGGAAGTATACTTTCAAAAAAACAAAATAAATAAATAAAAAAAATTTCCAAATCCTCCAGCAAACTTTTCCTTGAATGGTTGGGTGATTATTATTAAGCATGTGAGGTGAAAGGAATGATGAAATTATTTTTCCACAAGCTTCCAAACCATTCCTTATTTCCCTCACTAACTCCCTTTGTGATTGGCTAATTAAAAGGCATAGGATGATTGACTATTATTTTCTAGCCTAATAAGGCAATTATCATGCCTTCCCTCTCATTCATTCCCGTACACCTCCCCCAAATGTTCTGAAGTTAGAAGATAGATAGAGAGAAAGAGAAGAGAAGGATGAAGAAGGAGAAAATTTCATATTTTCTCCCTATTTCACTCATGAACCAAGAGAGCAAGCGAAAAACTTGAAGAGCTAGCAAGAGCAAGAGAAGGAGCTCGGGTGGAGCTAGAGGAAGAAAAGATGGAGAGCAAGAAGCTACCAAGTTAGCACACTCTAGCAAAAAGAAGAAGAATCAAGATAAGGAAGAACCTATATAAGCATGAAGGATGAGGTAAAGCTATGAGCAATGATGGATGAAGGAAGAAAACCTAACTAAGGTAATTTTTTTAAAAACCATACTAAAACTTTATTTTTATTTTTTTTATGCTTGGTTGTGAAAGTAAAAGATGATGGATGATGATGGCTTTATGTTTAACCGTGATGAAATGGATGAAAAATGTTGGTAATATGAATAATTAAAATGAATGTAAGCCTATGCGGAAAGGATCAACGGATGGACTATAATTAGAGGATTGTTAATGGACAATTTGTGGACTGTTTTGGACCAATTTTGGGTTGTGTTCCAAAATAGTAAAATATGTTTTGGGATGATGTGTGGTACTCCTATGAGTTATGAACACCATCCAATTGGAACGACGTAAAAAGTAGCTAAAATGAATTTATGGTGAGTGTTTCAGTAAAACTTGTTAACAACCAAAAATCTAGTGGGTTGCTGGCTTTTAAGAAATTTCGTGGCTGGTTAAACTTTCTATAAAATATTGGTATTCTGGAAGTATATAGTACACTGATTAAGGAATCCATAGCCTCCAGAATGAACGCATTCCGAGTTCGGACGAAAGAGTTATGACGTTCCAAAGTAAGCGCGCCAAAACTGTCCAATCTGGGAAATCAGATTCGGACCTACCTGTTGTATAAATTTTCTGGACTTGTGTGTTCCGAATTTGAAAATACTTAAAACATAAAAGTTGTAGTCCCGGAAGTTAGCTTTGCGTGGGCGCAAGAATTGTTCAAAAAGGTTTTAAAATGAATTAGTTATGACTGTTTTAGTGAGAGAGGGTAAAGCTGGCCAGATTTTGTAAGTAATATAACCTTGGTTGTAAAAAGTGAAAACCTGTTTTGATTAAAGAACGACTCAAAACCAGGGCCTAGATGAGATTAAAGTAGATTGTATAAGCTTGAATTTGACATAAGAATGAACAAAAACGAATAAGTAACGAAGGAGATATGATAAAAACAAGAACAATGTTTTGTTAAACAAAAACTGCGAAAATGAGTTTTTCTTTTTTTTAACTTGGGTTGAAATGAATTTTGAGCAATGATATATTTTAATGTAAAATAACATATTTTGACGTATAATAACGTATCTTGACGTAAGAAAGAGATTGTCCAAGATTTTAAGAATTTTTAGACGTAACTCCGAATATTGGAGATTATTAAAATAGTTAACATGAATGTTAACATATAATTATGGGAAGTAGATTAATAAGTGGCTATTATTATGAGGAAGTTAAATGGTTAATGAGAAATATTCTATAATGTTGTAGATGACTCAGACATGAGTACGGGAGAGAGAAATATTGTATATGAATGAGGTAGATGATGAATTATGGACCGAGGCAAGTTTCCTAACTTACACAAACTTTATATTGTGCAAGTTTCTAATATCATTCAATTATATTCTCATGAATGATATATGATGTATTGAAGTTTTAATTTACGCAATGTTTATGTTGTGTGAATTTTAAACTTATGCAAATCTTTTAATATTTGTACAAGTTGTTCGTGCTATGTTAAATTGTAAAATCCTATGTTTGGTTATGGAATTTCATTTGCTATATGAGATTCATCTTATTATGTGAAATGATTTATAAAAGAGAGTTATTTGCCATTTGATTCGGCTTAACTCGATTTGTGAGCTATTTCAGTCGGAATTTTATTGTTGTGATATTGAATTGTAATAATTCTTGAATTGTGATAGTTGATCGTGTCAAGTCAAATATTATTGGGCAATTATCAAATATAGGTTGCACCCCGTGCAACGATGTGATTGTTAAACGTTAAATCCAAGAACGTGCTAGACCAATATTAGCACTTATCTGCTAAACTAAAGAAGAAATGTTCCATAAATGAACTGTTGATGTGATTAAGACTATGTTATTAATGAAAGAAATAAAGAAAAATTTAATTCATATTTATTTGAGCTGCTTCACAATTATTGTTCAATTGTCGAAATTTTGAGAAAGATTATTCTATTCATGAATGTTGTTTATTCATTGCTTATACTTGCTGGGCAATTAAATGCTCACTCTTGCAAATTCTAAACTTTTGCAGCTACAGCGAAAAGACCAAAATGGTCAGAAGAAGATAAGAGTTACTAATTGTTAAGGTAGAATAGTTAAAGTATATGAGGAGTTGTAATATTCTATAATAATGTTGTAATATTATTTGAGGAAGTTATGTAAAGGTTTTCGTACTTGGGAGCAAGTTGAATTATATTGTAATATTTTAATATTTACTCTGATGTTGTAAGAATATGTTGAGTAGGTAGTGTCTTGACGACACCGAACTCAGGATTGAAGATAGACCGGATTTTCGGGCTGTCACATTATGCACCATTCAAGTTCACCCGATGTATATAATGTTAAAAATAATGAATAATATAATAACAAAGAATTAGAGATTTTCATTTAAAAAGCTGAAACAATTACAAATTTAGGGTCAACTAAACGCCTGCTTCATAATTAGGTTTGGTCATATAGAGTTACAAATAAAAATTCACATTAGACAAATCAATTTCAAAACATGGTTCAGAGTATCCAAATGAAATGGATGTGAAATTGCAGCACATTAAGTTTATACTTAAATTTAAAAAATTTGCAATACCTCTCTCTGGTAAATGAAATTTTAGGCGGCGGGGGCGGTGGCAGAAGAATATCTATGCGGGAAGCATATGTACGTTGTTCGGCCAGCAAATTCGATCGTTTGATACGAAGATAGCTTTAGTTAACTAGTGGAGGTGTTCGCTTAGGGAGGAGTGTGAAGTTCACTACAGATCTATTCCTACCTCTGTTATCTAACGAGATCTAAGTTTTGATTTGATATGAGCTTTTTGTTTTGTTTTGTTTTGTTTTTTCCTTTTTCCCCTTTCTTGGGTTTGTGTTTTTGGTTGAAAAAATTATATAGTATATCAATTATCAAGGTCAGTGATGTTATGATTTGTAAATGTTCCCACCTTTTAGTTTTAATTTTTAATTTCATTTTTAAATTTTAAATTTTAAACTTTAAACTTTAAACTTTAAATTTAAATTTATATTTTAAATATATTCCTAAATTTATTTCAAAAATTTATACATTAGTTATTAATTTTTAAACTTTAATTTTTATTTTGGTTGTTAATTTTTTTTTTGGAAAATAATTTTTGTTAGAAAATTAAAGTGTATCAAGGTAAGTGATATTGTGAATGTGGGATACTTTTGAATTTTAATTTTAAAATTTAAAATTTATATTTTAATTATATTCCTAAATTTATACATCAGTTTTTAACTTTTATTTTTTTTATTTTTACATTTATCTATTCTTTGGTTATTTTTAATGTTTGATTGTTATTTTAAAAAAAAAAAAATTTATGTTTTATTTTGTATTTTTTGATTTATTATTCCTATTATACCCCTAGTAATGTTATATCCGTTACTCGGGGTGAGTATTTGGTTATAACCGAACCGAATTATCTATTCGGTTATAATCGAATATCGAATTTCATACAATATCACTATCCGAACAAGTATCCGAAATATGTATTAACTGAATAACCGAAACCCAAATAACCGAATTATATTATTCTGTTATTCGGTTAATAACCGAAATATGAATTTAATTTTACAAAACAAAAAATTTCATATTAAAATTTCTAAACAATATTTAACCACAATCCGCAATCATAATAATTCATAAACTAGTTTAATAATTCCAAATTAACAATACATAAGTGCATAATCTATATGACAAAGTCTATCAAATTCTAATTTAAAATAGTATTAATCACATAGATGTATTTATTTATTAATCACATAGATGTATTTACTTGTTCTAATTCAGAGATATGAAATAATTATCAAACACATATCATGTAGGATTTGGTATTTTGAATTCCTATACTGATACTTATAGTTTTCATTTTTCTTGTAATGCATATTATATATATATATATATATATATATATATATATATATATATGTATCTATATATATATATATAAATCATTTGCTAATCACATAGATGTATTTTCTTATTTTAGTTCAAACATATGAAATAACAAACTTTAATAAAAAACAATATCATTAATTATTGTTTTTATTTTCTACATTCACACTCGTAATTTCATTTATTAATGTTTTACATCATTATACAATTATTCATAAACTCTATAAATAATTCTAATTCCTTCAAAAAAAAAAGAGTTCCAATTACAAAATTTGCAAATATTAAAATGAGAATGTATACCCCTAAAAATAGTAAATTATATTAGTCTAATAGATTGGTACGATAAAAACTATAACGACAAACTTTAGTATATCGTATCATGTTGTACAATTATCACTACCAAGAAAATGAGAATGTTCTAACGAGGGAATAATGAAAAGAAAAAAATCAATGATAATATAGTTATTAGCGAAAGAAATATTTTCCATAATTTATTTTTTGCTTTCGCAAAAATGAGGCGGTAGAAAAATAGTTACCGCTGCCATTTTTACGGTGAAATTTTACAAAGAAAAATATTATCTACGAAGGAATTATTACTCGTTATATAGTATTATTGAGTTTTTTTGCAAGAGATAAATCTGTCACTATTTTGCAGAAAATAAATTTATTAGAATTAATTGTGAAAAATATTTCCTTTAGAAATACTAAAATATTACTCATCTGATCTACACAAAGAGTTTTATTGAGTTTATTCTTTGTTAATTTATGACATCCTAAATTTTAAATTGTAAATACAAATTTATATATTTATCTGAATAACAATTTTATTTTTAATTTTCTTTCTAAGTGTTTAGAAATATCAACTACATTATTAATCAATTATCTCATAAAAAAGAGAATTAATCAATTATCTCATAAAAAATCCAAATACAAAGGTAAATAAAATACTAGCAATAAAAAAATAAACACATAAATTAAAATTCTAATTTAGCGCTATGCTATTGGTAAATAAAATATTAGCAATAAAAAAATAAACACAAAAATTGAAATTCTAATTTAGCGCTAATCTAACTTTAATATTTTCCCAAAAATTTTCCCTCTTTTTATTTCACTCCCGCCTATGTACATTGAAACTAAATCTCCTCTATTTCCTTTACCCTGATCTCACCTTCTTGACCTTTTATCCCCTTCTCCTAAATCTAAATTTAGGGCTTTTCACTTACTGATAAAGCAAAGAGGGTGTTGGAAAGAGGCTTCCGGTGGGAGTATCGCCATCTCCGGTGAGGTCATCTCCTCGGAGGTTCTTCAAGCGCCCATTCCCTCCGCCGTCTCCCGCCAAGCACATCAATGCTTCGCTAGCCAAGCGATTCGGGCATGCGAAGCACCGGGAAGGCCCGATTCCCGAAGATGGAGCCACGAAGCCTGATCAGTTACTCGATAAAAAGTTCGGCTACAATAAGAATTTCGGAGCTAAGTATAAATTGGGGAAGGATATTGGGCGAAGACATTTTGGTCATACCTGCCATACTAAGGGTAGAAAAGGCGAGCTCAAGGATCATCCGATTGCTATAAAAATCATTTCCAAATCTAAGGTTCCTTCTTTCATCTTTGTATTCATCCCTGAATTGTTCTATTTTATTACTCAAGTTCTGTTTTTGCTCACTTGTTGACCTAATTTCCCATTTGCAAATATCAAATTTATTTAGTAAATGAACTTAAATACAAAATTAGGTTGACTTACTGGGTTTTCTGATTGAAAGATCCAATTTTTAGAGGTTAATTGATTATATAGGATTGAAATTTTAATTGTAGAGTGAGTCCCCTAAGCTGGCCAATGCAAGCAATTGGAAAAAAATTACATGAACTTTATATGTGAAATTGAAAAAGAATTTCCTGTGTACTGTCAGTATTAAGATGGATAAGATAATATTATATGGTCTTATATTCAAGCAATTGGCATTAGTGATGAATTTCCTAATTTCTTTCCTTATCCTCATCTTGTATTTAAAAAGTACTCTATGAAGATTATTTTTACAAATAAATTTTTGGAAGAATGTTGTTATTGACTCGTGGTTGGCCTGGTTAGAAACTTACCCTGTAAATTTTAACCTTGGCTTAATCAGCAAACTTACCCTGATTACATGAACTGAGTGACCCGGGTTTTGTTTTCTTTTCCACAGGTCGGGTCAAAATTTATGCCTCCATTTTTGAATTTGTACGATATAGCTCAGGAATAAGGCTAGAAACAATCCCTCTCCTTCTCAACTTTGGGACTGCAATCAGATGGAAATATGTAAGTGCTCCTCTAATATGCTTTCTTTCAATTATTTTTATTTTTTTATATTTTCACTTTATAGTAGTTAAAAGGGCTCCATTGATATAATATTATGCATTTTTGCTTACTCATTACTTTGAAATACAGTAAATTTCTTATGGATCCATTTCTTCTTTACTATCCATTTTATTTGCATCAACATTTTAGTTTATGTTGCTAACAGCATGTGTATCATACTATAAATATATATTTTGTATATCATACTATAGATATATTTTGTTGCCCTTGTTCCTGAACTCCGGACAAATAATTAAGCTTTGATAAGTATACATGAACAATTTGAATTTAGAATCATGTTTTATTGTTGTAGTTAGTACCAATTTTGTACATGTAGTATGACATGGTATCATTCCAATCGTGTGAATCTATATTTTATTGTGTACCTCATTCAATTAAGAAGAAACAATGCCGAGACATTGCCGAAACTTTTGTGTACACATGAACCAGATGCAATTGAAACATAAAATAAACAAAAAGTTATCGCTTGAGATCTGCACATTTTCATTGTATATATTCAAATTTTGAAATATATATTAAACTATAATGGCCATGTTCTTGTCTGGAAGACTTTGTAGCAATATTCCAATTGTGTTCAATTATGTTATAGCTTCTTTTTTTTTTGTTATTTCTGTCTAAGGATGAAATATGTGTTGAGTATTAGCAAGGTTCAGCTACAACACATGAAACACTAATAAATGATGTTATAAAATAACAACAGGATTCTTTTTGTCTCCCTTTCCCTCTATATAAGGGGCTAAAGGCATAGTTTGATCAAACCAACCTTGAACTCAACATCTTATTGCTGTCTTTACTCTTTCCAAGAAACCTAGCCTGTAAATTTTTACCTTGGCTTAATAGTTATACTCCAGCATATGTTGCTCGTGTTAGTAAAATGGTTTGTGGTGCTACGAGGGGGATTATCGTGTTAGTAAAATGGTTTGTGGTGCTACGAGGGGGATTACTATTCTAATGAATCTGTTGGCCTTGTGGAGCTCTTTGCAACTTTTATTACAAGAAATGGATGGAGCTAGTGGTGTGGCTGTTAAAGGTTCGTTTTTTCAGTCATTGTTTAATGGGTTGGTCAAGGAAGGTGAAACTCCTGGATCACTTCGTGCTGGAGTTGATTGGACTCCCACAGTACGTTACTTGGTTTTCTGGTTTTGTATATTTAACTTTAAATGTTGGATGTTGTATTTCTATTTATAGTTTTTTTTTTAATTATTTTGTATAATAGTATTACAATAACTATGTTATGTGCAATTTTAAGGTCTTTGCCACAGCTTCATTTACCTATCTTATTCATGAAAAATTAGGAAAGCCTACTTGATTTACTTTATCAAATATGAAAATGAGAAATAACATTTTGAACTTACTTTGTTAATGTTAAAAAACCGAAACTATGAACATTTTTATCTTGTTTTTGTTTTGTTAGTTCCTGTTCACTTCAATACTAGTTAAACTCTCCTTTTTTTTTTCCATCTTAACTCTTTACTTCGAAATCCTCTTATGTTTACAGATTATCATGTTTGCAGTTGTTTCTTGCGTCAAGTTTATTGAATCGTTTCTCTAATCTATCCATCAACTTGCATTTTTTTATTTATCTCTTAAATGAATTTTTATATTAAGACATGTACTGAATTGTGTCAATAATTTTCCTTCAAAGGTTAGTGTTCAAAATCAAAGTAGAGAAGATTCATTGCTTAATTAGCTTAGTCAAAGCTGCAGGTTAAATTTGTTGATTTGTGCTCCTCAGTCAAAGTTGCATGTTAAATTTGTTGATTTGTGTCAATAATTCCCTTCAAAGGTTATTTGTTGACAACTCCCCCCTCCCCTGACCAAAGAGTGTATTTTGCAAGCATTGCTTTTGTTCTGATGCCTTACCTTGTAAAGCTGATTACAAGTACTTCTATGGAATGGGCTTAAGGATAACATATATTTGTAGGGACATGGTAGACAGTTTATGTAATGCATTGATATTTGTTTTTTCTTGAACCAGAAAACTTGCTTAGTTTGAAAAGGTTTCTAAAGCAGAAGATCAAAAACCTTGCAAAAGAAGCTTAGGTTTTGAAGGAGAAGGATCTCATGAAAAGTTTTAAACTTCCAACTTGTGTGCCACAAATTCTATGTTATTGTTTTGCTGGCTTACCTTGTAAAGCTGATTACAATATGATGAATGATCATGTATTGGATGATTTTATTTAGTTAATAATATTTGAGTTTTTTTGTATTTCTGTCATAATTTGTTATAGGGTCATTGAGCCACAGGTTTGTCAATAATGGATTTGGCAACGATACAATCAAAAGCTATTTCGTTACCAAAGCAGAATACAGTAAGGATCTAGCAACATTTTTTTCTAATTTTAGCAACAAGTTTTCGTTGGTAATGATATTAAAATACAATTTTTGGGCAACAAAAAGTTAACCTAATTACAACGCGGAGGATATTGTTGCTATAAACAAAAGAAAAAGGCAACATTTATATCGTTGCAAATCATAACAACTTTCGTTTCACAGATAAAGCAAACAACAACGTATAATGTCGTTACTAATCGACAACAACTTTTGTTGCTCTCGAAAAATAATCAGCTTCGAACAGTATCGTTGCTAATTGATCATAATTATCCATAACAAGACCAACGGTAACGAAAAATTTCGTTGCAAATTAATATATGACCGGTTTATTTTGTACATTTAGCAACGAATATTGTTACAAAAAAGTATATAATTAGCAACAAAAACCAATTAAGCCAACAATTTTCGTACTGTTTAGCAATGGCAAACATCGTTAGCAAATGTGTATCAAATGCAACTAATTTCATCTTCGTTGGCAAAAAAAAAAGTTTCTTTTCGTTGCCAATTAGGCGGATTTTACAACAAAAGTTGCTTTTTGGTAACAATTTCTTAATAAATTTGTTACAAAATATTTCGTTGCTAAATAATTTATGATTTTACACGTAAACAAACTTTCGTTGCGAAATATCTCGCTTTCTACAACGAAAAAAAATTTCGTTGCTAGACAATTAGCAATGATCATTGCGCAACGAATGGTCCAACGACCAAAAAATCGTTGCAAATGGCCTTTGGCAACAAAATTTTGCACCTTTAGAAACGAAAATCGTTTGTTGCAAAATTACCATTTTTTTGTAGTGAGAAATAATAGAAACAATGATATCAAGAATAAGAATAAATATTAGAGATCTGTAATTTAATTTATCCAGAGACCAATAATGTCTAAATTGTCACCATGATGACCAAAATGTGGAGTCAAATTCAATAATGATATTCAAGATTAATATTTCAAAGATAATGATTCAATAGGAAGATTCATGTAAAAATATTAGATGAAACACAAACTATTAAGGATATTCTACTAATTTCAGAAATTTTTACCATTTAATAATAAGATTATGGAAACAAATAATAATTTCTTACCATAAATGGAGAAATATTAAAGAAAACGATATATCTTATGAGTATGAAAGAAAATAATATCCTTTACGAGTATAAAGAAAATGATATCCCTTTACAAGTATGAAAAAATATGGCATCCCTTACCTCAATTAGCAAGTGACGGGATGTAGCTGTCTATGAAGTGTATTAACTTGAACAATACTTTTATTCCTATTGATTTTCGCAAATACTTAAAATAGCCTAATATACTTAGAGAGAACTTAAGAAATTTAGAGAGTGAAAAGAAGTGTAAGCAAGAAGTTATGAATTTCCTTATGTTAACCCTTCCTATTTATAGGAAAATGTTTAGCACACCGAATTCGACTTTCGTCTAATTTTTAATAAAATATTCTTAGCACGCCGAATTCGACTTTCTTCTGAAAATATAATAAAATATTCTTAGTACACCAAATTCAACTTTCGTCTGAAAATATAATATTATAATATAATAAAATTAACTTTATATTATTATATAAAGTTTTCTGTTTTATTACTATTATTATAATAATAAAATAAATATTAAATAAAATTTCTGCCGACGGTTTGACAAATTGGCAAGTGGGGGTCCACGGAATAATAAGTCAAACTTACAACAAATGTTTCATGACAAACTCCTCTATTTATAACAAAAATTGAACAAATAACTACCACACACCATTTATCTTTAATCAATACATTTTCAATCTTTCAACAATTATTCACCATTAATATTATAAACTCACAATATTGACAACCAGATCATTCTCAAGAAAGAGGGGGCTTTTCGTAGAAACGACGCGCAATTAAATAACCCATTTCCTTGACAGAACTTCTAGACATTGCCAATAATGTTAACTTGTCTAATAATATCATATCAAATAATATAAGTTACTGTGTCGTGACAATTATTGAATCAATAATATGAGATACTGTGCAATACCGTATGCTACTATGAAATACCGCGTTTTAGTGTGGAATATCGCGTACTACTGTTCTTTTATTACCAGATATTTCAACAGTTGTAGGTGATAGTACTATTGCCAAAAAGTTATTTCTGTCGTTTTTAGTATACAATAATTAGTCGTTGCGGGACTCACCAATATTTTGTTATTTCGGCGTCGTCGTACTTTACTGAATATAATATTCCCCGACAGTAAGAATATTCTCCGGAAAAAAAGAATATTCTCCGACATACTATTTATCTGATAATTTGCATATATCACCCTTAACTATGACATTATATCAAATAAACACTTTACTGTTTAGAATAATAATCATAAAGACAAATAAAATCTTATTTCATAAAAGTCGGGGTCTTACAATCTCCCCTCCTTATGAAATTTCGTCCTCGAAATTGACGCAAGTACCTAGCATTTCGAAAAGGTGAGGATACCCTGCTCTCATTTCAGATTCTAACTCCCAGGTCATTTCCTCTGTATCATGGTTTCCCCATAAAACTTTGACTTGATGTATAACCTTTGAGCCTAGAATATGTTCCTTCTTATCCAAGATTTTGACAGGTACTTCCTCATATGTTAATCCTCTGCTATCTCGTCGGGTTCTAATTCAATAATGTGGTTCGGGTCTTTCACATATTTACGTAGCATGAATATGTGAAAAACGTTATGAACATGAGACATGTTTGGCGGTAAGATGAGTCTGTAGGCCACAGTTCCTACTCGGTCGAAAATTTCAAATGGACCAATAAATCGAGAGTTAAGCTTTTCTCTCTTTTCAAATCTCGTAACTCCTTTCCATGGAGCAACATGTAAAAATACATGGTCTCCGACATTGAATTCCTCGTCCCTTCGATGAAGATCAGCATAACTCTTTTGTCGATCTTGGGTTGTTTGTATACGTTGCCGGATCATTTGAATCTTTTCTGTAGTTATGCGTACCAACTATGGTCCCAACAATTTTGCCTCGCCTACTTCATCCCAACATGCTAAAGAACGACACCTTTATCCATACAACGTGTGACACCCCCAAATCTGGGTACTTCGTTTCCTCAGGATTTGGTGTTCACAATCCAAAAACATCACATCACACCTAACTACCCATTCAAATATAAATGAAAATACTTGAATAGAAATAGAAATCTCCCATTAGAGGGTTACAACATCATTCATAAACAAATCCCAGGTCATCTAACCTTAAATAAACATCAGTGCGGAAAATATAAATCAAGTCTATTACATAAACAACAATAATGCAAATACAACAAGTCTTCATCACTTGTTTGCTTTTCCTTTGCCCTTACTAGTGGATGGCTCATCAGTTCTTTCAGTTTTAGCTGCAATGTTATTATGCAAGAGTGAGCAATGATTGCCCAGCAAGTATAACAACAACGACAATAATAACATGCGAAATAATCAAAGGATATCGAATAATTAAAGATTTAGCTTTTGAGTCAAGAATGTAAAACAAGATTCAAAAGGACGTCTGAGGGTCTTAAGACCACAAACTATGTCCCAGGTTACCAAGTATTTCTACTTTAAACCTTTAACAGTCGAAAGACTATATGGACCTTGCTTCTCGTACTTAGGGGGATCAACCCTTTGTACCATGTATGTGCACAACATCTTAACGCTAACGCGTAAATAAAATCCCCTGTATAAGGGTTGTTCATCTCAGTTTGACATCGGAGTCCGCACCAAAGGAAGTTTGGTTTGGATTTACTTTAATAACGTTTTTAGAATTTAGAACGCTCATCAACAGTGGACTAGTCGAATCAATAAGGGTTCGCTAGTCAATCAAGGTTCAAAAGGTATAATTCGAGAATCAAAACTAAATCTCACAAAAGGTACAATTGAATGAGTTCTATATAATTAAAGCATTACAAAGAGGAATTTAAAACGTCTCATTGAATCCATGAAATCGAATGGAATAGAAATAATAATTTGCTCGAGTAAATAGTAGCATCATGAAACTTATATGATAAGAGAATTAACTTTAGAAACTTGCGTAAACGTAAAAAGTAAGGATAAGATACTTGCCTCGTGCGTAGACTATAAATTTAAGACTCACGTTCTCTAATCAACCTATACATTCCGTTTATAAAACAGTAACAATAATTAGTTACAGTATTATAAACACTTCAGAACTCATTCTCATCTAATTTCATTTTAATAGCTCAGTTGACACCGAACAATCAATGGGCTTATGCTACCACCTTTCACAGCACTTTAACATTCATTTTATACATTAGCCTAAGCTTTAGGTATGTCTACGATATCATAACATGGTCTCAAAGAAAGAAGAAAATTTTTACTCTCGTCTTTTTATTCTTTTTTTTTTTTTAAATTCTCGCCGGGGCGAGAAAACTCTTCACAAAAATCTCGCCGGGGCGAGCTCTCATCGGGGCGAGGAATTTCTTCACAAAATTCTCGCCGGGGCGAGCTCCTCGCCGTGGCGAGCTCCTCGCCGGGGCGAGGGATCCCTTCATAAAATTCTCGCCGGGGCGAGAATTACGAATTCCAGTTTCTGCAGTTCGCGAAGAACGCAGAAACAGGCCAAAAATTTCCCATTTTGTTATTCGTACATCAAATTAAACATGCCCAATTATCATATATGATATGAAATCAAAAACCATTCCATAAACAGTGATTTTAACATCACAGATAATCTATACAACCCAACTAAAGACCAAAAATCTAACTGTTCATACTTATTATAGAGTTTTGATACAGTTAACAAAATTAATCGCAGTAAACTCATTTCTTAACCAAATCAATCCGTTTAAGTTTCATTCTTTTCGTTTTTACATGCATAGACATATTCAGTAATCAATTTAACCAATTAACATGTAAATCAAGTACCAATTTCGTACATTTAAACCATGTTCATAAGTAACTACTCTGTAATTTCAGAACTTGTAATTAAAGCATGATTTCATGGATTTAACTACTCTAAATCATATAATAACCATACAAAACACATCAAAGCATACTTACAATCATCTAATATTAATTTATTGAAAGTTTGGCCATAGAATTTACTATACAGAGAACTCAGAAGCATACATTCATGGAATAAAATTTGGAAGAACATAAATCAAAGTTGAAGTTAAGGAATTTACCTTGATTGGTGGTTTAGATTGCTAGAAATCCTTCTTAAATTCTCCAAACTACTTACTAGATCACAATTTTTCTCAAGTTTTTCTCTCTGTGTTTGCTAAGTTGACTTAGAAAATAATACCTTAATAAGAATACGTGAGATTTAAATCTGACTAGTGGTGTCAGTTAATCCCATAATGGGTTAACTGACATCAACCCCCATTAGGGCCTCGTTTGGCTAGCTCTTTATTCTTCCTTCTAGTTTATTTTAATAACTAGCTTATTACATAGTTTCATGTCACACTTTAATCAACTAAATAATCTTAATAAAATCAAATATATAAAATAGAATAATTCTACATTAAATCACATAGTCATATAAATAAAATTCTCATTTATTAATAATGACAATTTACTAAATCTCTAGTTAATAATTAAATTAATTAGAAATAACATTATACTCATTTAAATAATGTATTTAATCAAATAAATTCAATTAAACACATATTTTAAATATAAAAATTCTCTACATTAATATAATTAATGTAACACATATAATTAAATTAATCTATCACAAATTCATTAATTAATCAATTAATTCAATAATCAAATCGTCGAAAAAAATATTTATTTAATTCAATAAATATTTAAAATAAGTTACAAAAATTCTCGTTCGTCACACAACGCCTCGAATGGAGTCATGCCTACACTTCCTTGATAACTGTTGTTGTAGGAGAATTCAACCAAAGGTAAGTATTTGTCCCAACTTCCTTTGAAGTCTAGTATGCATAGTCTCAATAGATCTTCGAGAGTTTGAATTATCCTTTTTGATTGCCCGTCTGTTTGAGAATGGTATGCAGAAGTGAATCGTAATTCAGTGCCCATAGCTTTTTGCAAGTTGACCCAAAATCATGAAGTGAACCTAGGGTCTCGATTAGAAACTATGGATACAGGCATACCATGCAATATCACAATCTCGCTTATGTACATACTAGCAAGACGCTCAAGTGAATAGTTTTCTCGTATGAGTAAGAAATTAGAAGACTTGGTCAATCTATCTGCAATGACCCAAATTGCATCTAATCTTTGAGAAACCTTGGGAAGACCCGTCACGAAGTCCATACTGATGTGTTCCCACTTCTTCATTGGTAGTAAATTCTTTATTGTGAATTTCAGGAAATTGTCTCAAGAATTGTTTGATGGATTATTCAAGAAGATTGAAGACTATTTGAGTCTTAAGAATTTTAATGTAAGGTCATTGCAAATATTTGATTTCAATTCAAGGCTCTAGGACATTTACATGCATATTTTATAATTAAACAGGTGAATAAATTTGTGCATCACGTTTGATTAATTCATTTTATTTAATCATGCATGATTGTCTTTATATTAACAATCCTAAGATGTATCAGATGGATATGTGCCATGGTTTTTAATTGAAATATAGAAACATGTGGCAGTAGAATTAATAGGGTTTATTACTCCTTGGAAATCTAATTCTTCGATATATGTAATATATATCTTGGTTGTAGCCTTGGAAAGAGGGATAAATGATGACATGATACTTTTTAAAGAGTAATCATTATCTACAAAATCTTTCTTTGACTCGGTATGGCTACAATATTTGTTCATAAGTCTATTTAGAAGATATATATTTTAAATGAGATATATTAAGAGTTGTTTATGATAACATCCGGATATTTTAATCAGTTGAAATATTTATTTCCGGATATCTTGATAACAGGCTGTAACTTGATAAGGTTTGTTTGTAATGTTAGTATAGTAATCTGAGATCTTTATGCAACAGTAGGATATATATATATAGGCTATATTATTTAGGCTATAAATTGCATGAAGATATCCCAGCTTTACTAACGATTTTCTACAGTGCACTAATTATATACTGAAAAAGTTATTTTTAATACTTTCGTGCAATTGAAATCTGCTGCTGTGCTACTATAATTCTAATTATAAATTCAACATATTTCTGTGGGCTTTAACTCGGTAATATCCTTCTTTTATTAATTGATCATTGCATACATTAGTTGAGCCTTATATTGTTAAATTGATTATCTACTTTGATCATTAGACCTCTATATTTGTAATTCTTTGTTTATTGTGTATTTAGACTAAGGAATTGTCTAAAGGAATTTAATCCAAGTGTGGATCGAGAATTGTTTACAAACAGGTTTAAGGAAGCATAGGTGCTTAAGGAGTGCATAGGTGCACAGGGAGCACAAGTGCTCAAGAGAATTTAAGAATTAAATTAGCCTGCTTTGTAAAAGGTGTCATTTTGTAATTGAAAGATATATATAAAGTGAGTCTCCAATACTAGTTGGTATTGGACGTGGACTAGGCTATTATTATAGAGGGTAATAGCTGAAGCACGTTAAAAATCCTAGTGTTCATTTATTACTTGCATTATTTTATCATTATTCACAAGAAAATTATTTCTTCAAATTGATAACTAAAATTGAATATTTTATAAAATCTATAAATACTTTGTACTTTCATAAGAAATATTCATTCAGCAAGTTATTTTATAAAAACTGCATAGTTCATCAAATTGTGGTTCTTCATCTAGTAAACTGAATTCATTAATCTGGTAAGCTGAATTCGTTTGTTTAACATAAAATCAAAAATTGGTCATAGTTTGTTCTCAACACTTATTCAACCCTCCCTTCTAAGTGTGCCTATTTAAATTTCACTTGGTATCAGAGCTTGGCTCTACTTATCTTGGTCTTAAAAGTGACTTGTATGGAAAGATTCTAATATGGCACAGTTCGGGAACAACAACCAAGAAGGTCAATCAACCAATAGACCTCCACTGCTGTATGGAACAGAAAATTATAACTTCTGGAAATTCTAAATGAGGATCTAACTTAAAAGAGATCCTTGAGAATTATGGGTCGTGGAGAACGGACCGGTTATACCAAGAAAAGATGATGGTACTCCAAAGACTTTGCTAGAGATGGACTCAACTGAAACTTTCATGGTCTCTTATGATTCAAGGGCTATGAATACATTACTTAGTGGCATGGTACAATCAGAGATAGACAAAGTCATCTCATGCAATACAACTAAAGAAATTTGGGACACTCTAGTAGTAAGCCATGAAGGGACATCAAAGGTGCGAGAAGTCAAACTCAGCATGCTCATGCATGACTATGAAATGTTTAAACTTGAGAAAGACGAAACCATAAAGATGGCACAAGCAAGGTTTCTAGTTCTCCTAAACTCATTGAAGCTACTTGACAAATCTATTCCACAAAGTGAGATTAACCGTAAGTTACTTCGGGCTATGCCCAAGAGGTTTGCTGTGACGCCCCTAAATCCGGGTTGCCTTATCCACGAATTCGGTGCATCACTGTGCAACTCGTACATCATACTATCAATAACTTAATGCGGAATAATAACATATTTACATTGATTTAACATAAATATTGTCGCCCCAAGCCTCAAAACCATAACTAAAACATAATCTTACTACAAAAATGTAATTACAATGATATTACAACATATCCTCATCTAATCCCAGGCACGAAAACCTTAAATAAAACACTTATGACCAAGGTTGAGTAAATACCATGATCCTTTACAATATCTCATGTGTGAACGCAAGGTTCAGATTCTGATTTTATCCAATCCCTGAATATTCGCAAGGTTATTCAATAACCAATACATTCGTTATAAAAATGTCCTTTATACAACATCGACATCCTTGTAGTTTACTATGACAAGTAACTAAAATAATCACATCATAAATACTATAATGGATAACCTTCATTTATAACTCAGGGTTTACATAGTCAAATTCACGTACATCATATACCGTCATCATAGTTAAATAATTACAGTAAAGGGACATTTAGGAACCTTCCTGTTTCCATGCGCCTCTAATCCTTATCATCACGATATCAAGATAATTGCATTGCATCGTAAATCTGCAAAAGTTTTATTTTTGCAAGAATGAGCACGACGACTCAGCAAGAACTGACAGTTTTCACATTTCATGCTTCACGTAACACATAAGTTTGCATTTTATCCATGCACCATGATTCTCATACTATGTATCTTACTCATGCATTATAAATCTTATGCAATTCATCCATATATATGCATCATGTATCTCGTAGCATACTTCATGCATCTCACATTGTATATTTACAATAATTCAAGTTCCACATAGAACAATATAGTCACATAATTGCACATTATGCACACTTTAATCATGCTCTCATATAATCCACATAATAGTGAAATATTTAGTAATCAAGTCATGTACATCAATACATTTAAACAAGTTAACAAGTTACTGAAAGAACTTGCCTTTAAGCGTTCCTTGCCAAATTATGATGGCTTGTCCTTCAAATATCCTACACAATTTATTTAACAATAAAATACCAATTAGCCACTAAAAAGGCTTCATATAATGGTTTATATTATAAACCCACTTCATATCTTATAATGTTCGTTTTGTTTAAATCAAAACACTATTTAAGTTCTTTAACACTTTACGCGGCGTTTCGACGTTTACACGTCACACACCTAATTCGCCTCCTTTGCATGTGCTTAGCATGCTCATACATTGGTTTATAACACACTATCATGTTTCATTATTATTAGAAACACAATATTAAACAAGATTATACACATTAGTTACGGCGTTACGACGCTTGCACGTCTATACGCCAAACTTGATTATTCGAACGCCCAGGCGACATGCATTTGCGTACGCCTAACATGCCTATTCAATTTATCTAATACTCATTGGTTAATGTTAAGTATCATTATAAATCATAACATTCATATTTTAGAACTTAGAATAACATTTTATATTGTCGGGAGCATTACATGTGCTTACGCGCATGCCCGACACCCTCCGATTACCTCCAAAAACACATCAGTCATACAAATGGTCAATTTAGGAATTGATCCCGACCTCAAATCGAAAAACTTAAAGAACGAAAGTTGTAGGTCTACTCATTCTCTTTCCGAATCATCCTCAATCCAAGTTCGTATGAGAAAGTTATGCCCATTTTACTAAAGGACGTCGAAGCTGTTTGCACAGTCTCTTGTCCAGCGCCGTAGGCGCTCAAAATGGCCTATGACCAACGCCTACAGCGCTCTCTTGCAGTAGCTGGACTCATGGCCAGCGCCTACCCAGCGCCGTAGGCGCTAGGCCTGAGTCCCCAACCCGTTTTGCTTCTCGGAATGCTCTGTTTTGGTGTTCTAGACCTATCTTTCTTACAACCACCATAACTCCCTCAATACACGTTCAAATTGGTCCGTTCTGGACTCTATGGACTCCTAAGACATAGGGCTACAACATATCAAAAATTTAGAGCTATCCATTAACATTAACATGTTAAAATCCTTGACCAAAGTATCAGATCACGTTTTATTTTCGTGTTCTTGGTGTTCTTCGTGTTCTTCACAAAAATCTTCACCAAATCTTTGTTTTAACTCCTTTTTACTCCGTTCCAACTGGGTTAACTTCGTAACCCATGGAAGTACAACATCATAACAACAAATAAATTAAACAAACACGAAATCATAGCTACAAAGTCCTCTAAATCGTCCAAATGTCCAAGTTTATGTCCAAAGTTCATTGTTCTTCATGTTCTTCATCCTCCTTAAGCATAGGTACGGATTTATTGCGTTTTTGTTCCACTTTGATGTTATTAATGGCTTATATAACCTCTTAACAACATTTACAACCATTCAACACAAACAAAACCAACAAGAATCGTTCAAAAATCGCCCGTGAGCTAAAAAGCTCCAAAAACCAAAAACTTTAGAAAATCTTTTACAAAACTCAAACGAAATGGATTTAATGAGATGTTACCTCTGTAAATCTCTTATAGATGATAGAGAAGCTAGCTAGGGTTTATTAGAGTTGCTTGAATATAAGAAGGTTTTAGGTTGAATATAAGAAGGTTTTAGGTATTACCTTCACTTAGTTGGTATAACTTTCTCCTCTTGCTCCTAAGCTTTCCTCCAAGCTCTCAAACTCTCTCTTTCTCTTCTCTCTAACTTAGTTTTCTGAAAATGAAGTAATGTAATGCAAGTATTCTTGGTGTTGGCTATTTATAGACCCAAATAAAAGAATTGCAAGTAGCTCCTCCTTTCTTGGTTTTCATTTATGGTCCACTCCCTCATCTTTTCATCTTCTCTCATTTGTCCTAACTATTTACCCTAGTCATCCAATCAATTAAGCTAGGATTTAGGGTAGTCAAACTAGGGAACCATGATCCCCATTTCCCTCCTTGTTTCCTTCCTTGTTTCCCTCCTTGTTTCCCTCTTTGTTCCCCACTATGTCTCCCACCATCTCTTTTTCTTTTCTCTTTTTTTTAACTCATTTATTACATCATTAATGCATCACCACTTCTAGAAGTTGGATCAGGGACTTGGGCTTGGCGTTTTGGGCTCTTTGCAAGATTTATTAGGGCTTGTATTGGACTCATGCTTGGGCCATTTTAATTCTTTCTTGGACTCTCCCAATTAACATTTAACTTGAGCCTGTCAACTAGGTTTAATTCCTTAACTATTTTTGTGACGAATGAGAATTTTGTAACTTAATTTAAATATTTATTGATTAAATAAATATTTTTCGATGATTTGATTGTTGAGCTAATTGATTAATTGATGAATTTGTGGTAGGTTAATTTAATTATATATGTTATATTAGTTAAATTGATGTGAAGAATTTTTATATTTAAAGTATGTGTTTAATTGAGTTTATTTGATTAAATGCATTATTTAAATAAGTATAATGTTATTTCTAATTAATTTAATATTAATTAGAGATTTAATAATTTGTCATTACTAATAAAGGAGAATTTTTATTTATGTGACTATGTGATTTAATTATTCTATTTTATTTAATCGATTTTAGTAAGATTATTTAGTTGATTAAAAGTGTGACATGAACTATATTATAAGTTATTTATTAAAATAAACTAGAAGGGAGGATAAATGTGGTTAGCCAAACGAAGCCTTAAGGGAGGTTGGAGTCAGTTAACCCATTATGGGATTAACTGACACCCATACTGCCTGTTTCATGTTATACGAGTTATTTCATCAGTTCCTAATAACCAATACAGAGAGAAAAGGAGAGAATTTTGAGAGGAATTAGAGAATTTAGAAGAATTCCATTCATTTGTTGCATAATCTAAACCATTATTCAAGGTAATTCTTCTAATTTAAGTTTTAATTTATATTCTTGAAGTTCTTCCATGAATGTATGTTTTTAAATTCTCTGTGTTCTCTGTAAACTAAATTTTATGGCTAAATTTTTTATAAATCGATGATTAGATGTTTGAAAGCATGCATAAATGTGTTTTATATGATTTATATGTGATTTAGAGTAATTAAATCCATGAAATTACGTTTATATGAGAATTCAAAAATTTACATAGTAGTGTGTACGAACATGGTTTGAATGTAAGAAATTGATACTTGTTTTGCATGTTAATCGGTTAAATTGATAATTTATTTTGTTTGTGCATGTATAAATGAAGAAAACAAGATTTAAACGGATTAATTTGGTGTTATAACGAACCTGTTATGTATGATTTTATGGATTTCGTAGAAACTTTGATAAAATGATAAAAACCTCAAAATTTGATTCTTAGATTCGTGGTTTATGTGATTTAAGTTGTTAGAATCATGGTAGAAGGCTTGGGTGATGATTATATATGAATTATAGTAATTGGGTATGTTTAATTTGATGTGAGAATAAGAAGATTAGAAATTTTTGGCCTGTTTTTGCGTTCTTCGTGAACTGCAGAAACTGGAATTCGAGTTTCTCGCCCCGGCGAGCTCAATGAACTGAGTTTCTCGCCCCGGCGAGCTCATTGAACTGAGTTTTCTCGCCCCGGCGAGCTTAGTGCAGGAAGTGTTAAAATTTTTCTTTCTTTGTAGTTATGCTATGCCACCCTATGCATGTTTAAAACTTAGAGTAATGTATTGAACGAATACCAAGACGTTGAGTTTTAGGAATTCTTCAGTATGATATTGCTATGATTAAGCTTACAACTTCTGAAGTGAGGTTGATAACCAGAAAATAGTTTAGATATTAAAATGAAGATTTGATGTGAATGAATCCTGAAGTGTTTATAAACTGTAACTAATTTTGTTACTACTTTATAAACCGGATGTATAGGTTGACTAAGGAACGTGTATTTTATTTTGTAATCTACGCACAAGGCAAGTTTTCTGAACTTCACTCTTTATTGAGCAAGTTTTCTACCCTTAGTCTTTTATTACATCGAAAGCAAGTTTATTACTCCTAAACTTTTTATTTCGTTGAAAGCAAGTATCTTATCCTTAATTAATTATTTCTACGCAAGTTCCTGAATTTCATTCTCGTATCATGCAAGCTTCATAATGCTATTACTTACTTGAGCAAGTTCTTAATTCTAGTTCATTCAATTGTATCTTTTGTGAGATTCGGTCTTTGATTCCCAAATATTTATTATATTTTATTGAACCTTGATTGACTAGCGCACCCTTATTGATTCGACTAGTCCATAGTTCATGAGCGTTCTAAATTCTAGAAACGTTATTGAAGTAAATCCAAACCAAACTTCTTTTGGTGCGGACTCCGATGTCAAACTGAGATGAACAATCCTTATATAGGGGATTTTATTTACGTGTTAGCGTTAAGATGTTGTGCACATACATGGTACAAAGGGCTGATCCCCCTGAGTACGAGAAGTAAGGTCCATATAGTCTTACGACTGTTAAAGGTTTAAAGTAGAAATACTTGATAACCTGGGACATAGTTCGTGGTCTTAAGACCCTCAGACATTCTTTTGAATCTTGTCTTATATTCTTGACTCAAAAGCTGAATCTTCGATTATTCAATATCCGTTGATCATTTCGCATGTTATTATTACTGTTATTGTTGTACTTGTTGGGCGATCATTGCTCACTCTTGCATAATAACATTGCAGCTAAAGTTAAAAGAATTGACGAGCCGTCCACTAGTAAGGGCAAAGGAAAAGCAAACAAGTGATGAAGACTTGTTGTATTTGCTTTAATGATGTTTATGTATTAGACTTGATTATGTTTCTGTATTTGATGTTTTATTAAGGTTAGATGACCTGGAATTTATTTATTAAAGATGTTGTAACCCTTTAATGGGAGATTTTTATTTTATTTAAGAGTTTTCATTTATATTTGAATGGGTAGTTAGATGTGATGTGATTTATTTGGATAGTAAACACCAAATCCTGAGAAAACGAAGTACCCGAATTTGGGGGTGTCACAATTTGCCCCATTTGTAACTAACTTGCACAATTAATTTGGGCTTTCTTACATTGCCATACAAGGCTAGTAACCAAGCTTTGTTAGTTAATAACCTAAGCTTTAATTCTCTTAACACTTAATCAACTTGATTAAATTATTTCTTTTTTTTATTCCTTAGTTAGTTTAAACTAATTAAATTAATTAGTCTTGTCTAACTATTAACTTACATCTCTCATCACTTAAATAAATATATTACACACATATATTTATTCATTTATAACATTTACATAAAAATTTAAACAAACTTCATTTCATTAATAACTATACATAACCTTATTTACAATGCTACATGATTTTCTCGGTTATTACACTTTATGTAATTTTCTAGAGCCATAAGGATAAAGTTGTAAAAATAATTTCTCTTTCTTCTATTTTAGTTCTATTAATTTGCGTGAAATTATACTTGGGAACATTGTTCGAAGGAGAAAAGGAGTGTGACAATAGAATATTTTTTTTAACATGAGAAAAAAAACAATAGAACATCATCAATAAGTTTTTTTTAACTTCTTGAGTAACCAAATGATAAGATCTGTACAAAAATTGAGGTTAAGTTGTATGTTCTTACATGATCTGGTTAGAGTAAAGTTGGCGCTAATTTCACAGTAGCAAGTTCTATAGCTTATTATTGCATTTGGTGTAAAAAAAAATTACATTAATAAGTTTTATAACTTTTTATTATAATAATTAATGTAATATTTTTTATACCCAATGTAATGAAAAATTATATAAATTTATTAAAGTGAAATTGATGCTAACTCCACCCTATCGATATACACAAGGGTCATGCCTTCCTGTACATGCAATGAACTTTATCCGGGAAAAAGGTTGTACTTTTATCGGGAAAAAAATGTACTTTAACGGATGATTCTCAATGAAAGGGTTGGAATCTAAAAAAAGGTGCCTAAAATTAAGTGTTATGTATTATGTAATTTATAAAGCCATTTTAATATTACATTTCAAGTTTTTTCATTTCCTTTTTATTTTTCAAGTTCCAAAGAGAGATTTTATTTTGAAACCAAACAATTTTACATATTGTGAAAATATCTTGAAATAAGTTTACGAATTATAAAAAGCAATCCAAGTGTTGTTCGTGTTTGGTGATGTTACGTATTTTCTATAATTAACATAAAAAATAGAGAATTACGATGCGATAAGATGAAACATTTTTACAAAACGAGTACTAGAAATTTATTTATTTTCACAAAAATCACATAGTGTTGGTAAATAATTTTTAAAATCACTTTATAAGATGTTTGAGTAAAATTTGATTTTTAAATATGATACTTTCAAACACCAAATCTATTTTCTTTTAAAGGTGCTTTTATACCTAAAATTTTTAATGGTAAAAGTAGTTTTGTTTTGGGACTAAATTTATTATGTTATGATGCCAAATACTTTTAATATTTAAAGAGTATTGCTAAATGCTACATATGATAAAAAATTTATATTGTGTCGATACCAAATAACGATATATGTGAATACATGAGACATAATTGAATAAAAAAAAAACCCGTACATTGCTATTTTATCTTATCTTTTATAATTTCACATTACTATTTTATCTTATCTTTTATAATTTCACATTAATCATTACTCAAATTCGTCATGAATTAGTCATCGTATAAATAATTTCTCTTATTACTTGAAAGTGTTTTTGTCTATCGCATTGCCAAACTAGTACTTAAAACCTAAAAATTATTTCAAATTTGTCTCTCTAAGAATTAAATTACTAAAATCCCATCAAAGAATATGCAGCTTAAAATCATGTACTCATTCATTTAGAAGCCCATTTTAGTCATATAAATTCTAAACAAAAAATAATTATTTTAAAAAAATAATATTTACGCTTCTGTAAGGGATAAACAATGCAATTTTAGTTTATTTTTCTTTTTACAACAGACCAAAAATATAAAAATCTTGAGTGTAAAATCAATTTCCATGATTTTAGACCTCATAATTAGATTAGTAAAATCCATTTCAAATTTGTCTTATCTAATTATCAAATTTCAAAAATCTCCTAAAATAATATCTAGCCTAAATCCTTTTCTCATCATTCTTAAGCCCATTGTAGTCATTAAAATTTGAAACGGCTAAATAGTATAAACCATATAATCATATTGTTAAGATTAATTTCTAGTTCGTCTCTTTAATAATTAATTAAATTACTAAGGAAATTAATTTTTACGTTGACCAATACATGACAAATTTGAATTGCGGCTAACATGTAATTATAAGCTTTCTTATAATAATAATAATAATAATAATAATGTGTGAGTTCCTACTTTTTCTTCATATCCTATATATACACGTATGTATTATTTAATAGGTAATTGTTATTTTCACAAGTAAAATTTGATATTTTCACAAGTTCCCTCTCACATGAGTGTGAGACTTATTTACTATTCATGTGAGAGGGAGCTGGTGGAACTATCATTTTTACTTAAAAAAAATATCAATTCTCTATTATGGGCCCAATTACAAATTAGGGTTCATACGTGACCTAAAGAATTGAATGAAGACGAAAAAGTCAAAAATAAATAAATAAGACAGAAATAAATGAATGAGACGAGCAAAAAATGAACAAAAGGGGAACACCTAGGGTTTCGGCCCCAAGGGTTCGACCACCCCTAGGTGGTCCCACCTTGAGACAAATTTCAACGACGACTTCACCGGTTGAATTTGATTTGAATTATTGAAATAAAACAAGAAAAACGAACGAAGAAGGAAAAAGAAAGCTGAAGTGCCCCCCTAGGCACCCTAAGGTTCGGTCACCCTAGGTGTCGGCCTCCTAGGGGGCACACCGTTTCATACTCTTAAATGTCGTGGCAAACAAGTTTTGAGCAGTGCAATGACAAAATAACGAATTCGAACCAAGGGAAGACACGAGGAAACTTGTAAAGGTCTAGGAATTGGTTTCCTTGAATCCTTCATGACAAGAGAAGCTTCTTGCATAGTCAATAATCATGAGAAAATGATGAAAATTGAGCAAAAAAGGCCAAGACAAACAAAGACGATCGAAAGAGGCACGAACCTGGGGTTTGGCCCCCTAGGACTTGACCACCCTAGGGTTTGGCCCCCCTAGGGTTCGGTCCTTCCCCTTAGGGTTAGGCCCCTGGGCATAGCCTCCCCAAATTCGTGTCGAGCTCTTTTGAAGTTTTCGACAATGAGATTGAACGACATGATGTTCAGATAAAGAAAAAAGAACGAAAAGACATGGATTGAACAACAAAGACTTTAAAATACATGACCTGAGAGAGGCCTCCATAAATTCCGAGGCAGAAGGCTTATGGAGGCAACTCGTTTTGAGAAATAGTTGAGAGATTGGATTGGCGGCTAGAAGGACAGGACGATTTGGGCATTAATCGGATAACTAAGGGTATTTCTGAAATTTTCTTTGAGGTCACATGCCAGGCACATGACCCAAACATGTGCCAGGAACATGATCACTTTTCAGGAAACTCTATAAATACTCCCTCCATTCTAGTAGAAGGGACTATGGATTTTCTCTACACCCGAGACACTCTAGAAGACTATTTCTCTCTATGAGTTTTGCCACGTGTTGTTAGAGTAATTGCCTACCTGTTCTTCTCCCCTCTTCAACTCTTCATTCATTTTCTTACTCTTCGTGGGTTTCTCTCCTCCTCAGCTCTCACGAAACCCTAATAGAGAATTGATAGGGAACTATTATTTTTCCAAGTAAAATTTGATAATTTCACAAGTTCCTTCTCACACGAGTGTGAGACGCATTTACTATTCACGTGAGAAGGAGCTTACTTGGAATAGATACAAAGAATTAGTGTATGAATTGGTGGTGAATTAGTGTGTGAATTGGTACAAAGAATTGGTGGAAAATGAAATAAGTGTGAAGAATAATGTGAAGACTAATGTGAAGAATAGATACAAAGAATAGATACAAAGAATTGGTGTATGAATTGGTGGTGAATTAGTGTGTGAATTGGTTTCTTACAAGCCTAGCTTCACTTGGTATTTATAGGAACTCATGGTGTGCTAACCTATCATCATAAGTCAAGATTAAACACCCAATCTACTCATGTGCATCAGCCAACCAAGGAAGAATCCACCCAAAAACGTGCCCATGTGATGCACAAATAGTCCAAATCTAATAACTAAACTGATCAGCACCTTGTAAGCCAGTTTTGAATCCGCAAACCACCGATTTTGGACTTAGGCAAAGAATAAAAGTTGTAGCCTTGGAGTTTCTAATGAATTTTGGCTTTTAAATCACCTGATTTTGGAGTTGGGAAGCTCAAGTTATGGCCCAAATACTCCAACTAGTCCGAACAGGAATCCAGTCCATGCGGGACTTAGACCAGCTGTCTAAAAAGCAATGTTTGGAGGCCCAAATGAACTCGGATTTTTGCTCACCATACCATTATAGAAATATTGAGAAGTCCACTAAAAACTTCAAGAAGACCACATTCTCATTTGGAAACTCTAACACAATTCAAATCGCAAATGAAGCTCTAGAGGTCAATCTATCCAAAAGCCAAACAATCTAAAATTTTCAACTTCGACGTTCGTTGGTAAAATGGTCATAACTCTCTCACCCGAGCTCTGATTTAGGCGTTTCAAGATGATCCAGAAAGCTATGAAATAGATTTACAACTTTCCTTGTTTGAGCTTTGAGAGATATTGGTTGGACGAAGGACAAACTTGGGCCTCAAGTAGACGGACTAATTTCAAAACAATCCAAAAGTGCGAAAATAACTCATTTTTCATTTAATAGCTCCATTTGCAACCTAAATCAAAATATTAGAATAGTGAGTACATTTAAGTGCCAAATAAGTATAAAAGACTAGACATTAAGAGATAAAAATATAACATATTTTATACTTATCAGTGTCAGATAAGTTTTGAGCAGTGTGATGACAGAATAACAAATTCCAACCAAGGAAAGACGTGAGGAAACTTATAAGGGTCTAGGAATGGGTTTCATTGAATCTTCCATAGTAAGAGAAGCTTCTTGCAGGGTCAAGAATCATGAGAAAATGATGAAAATTGAGCAAGAAAAGTCAAGGCAAACAAACAGGATCGAAAGAGGCACGAACCTGGGGTTTGGCCCCCTAGGACTTGACCACCCTAGGGTTCGGCCCCCTAAGGTTCAGTCCTTCCCCTTAGGGTTAGGCTCTTGGAACATAGCCTCCCCAAATTCGTGTCGAGGTCCTTCAAAGTTTTCGACAATGAGATTGAACGATATGATGTTCTGATAAAGAAAAAAGAATGGAAAGACATGGATTGAACAATAAAGACCTTGAAATATGAGACCTGAGAGAGGCCTCCATAAGTCCCGAGATAGAAGGCTTATAGAGGCAACTCGTTTTGGGAAATGGTTGAGAGATTAGATTGGCGGCTTGAAGGACAGGATGATTTGGGCATTACTCAGATAACTAAGGGTATTTCTAAAATTTTTCTTGAGATCACATGCCAGACACATAACTCAAACATGTGCCAGGAACATGATCACTTTTCAGAAAAATCTATAAATACTCCCTCTATTCTAGTAGAAGGGGCTTTGGATTCTCTCTACACCCAAGACACCCGAGAAGACTATTTCTCTCTAAGAGTTCTGCCACGTGTTGCTAAAGTAATTGTCTACCTATTCTTCTCCCTTATTCAACTCTTCAATCATTTTCGTACTCTTCGTGGTTTTCTTTCCTCCTCAGCTCCCACGAAACCCTAATCCAAGTAAGGTACGATTTTCTTGCCTATATTTATATGGCGACTCTGCTGGGGAGGTGTAGAATTCGTGAACGGTATACCCACAACTCAAAGTGGGATAATAATGGGTAGAGTTTCTCTGACCATAAGTATTACCTCACCAGATCCAGCTTTGAGGCAATTAAATCAAGCTTTTCAAGGTGCAAATCTAGATATAGACAGATCCATCATAGAAGATGCTTTAGAAGGAAGTTCAACTTCACCACCAAAGGCTGATCAACGACCAACCAACACCATCCAAGCAAGCATAGGTGTGCAAGGTGAGGAAGTAGCGGGAGACCAGCTGACGATGAATGTTGTGTAGAGGGAGATGCTGAAGGCATTGAAGGAGGGGCGTGAAGGGCCAGGAATGATGATATCAATGATGTCTGAGATGTAGAAGCAACATGAGGAAATGGGGAGTTTCCGTCAACAATTAATGCAAATCCTAACTTTTAAAGTCATATTTCTAAGAAGTTCATAAACAGCGCGAGCAGGAATAGATAATAGCAATAAAGACAAATGTTCCTCCAACAATAGAAGGTCATCAAATTTTAATCATCAATTTAGAACCCCAAAATAGTGGTGGCATGCTACAACCTAGAACAGAGACGAGCCAACCTCAACCAACAATCATTCCAGCCACACTCATAGCATTTTCACAAGTACAGATTCCAATTATTCCAAGCCATACTCAACAACCCAGTCAACAAGACAACCCCTGTAAGTTTTACACGACGCAAGTTTACACCAACCAATCTCTCTATCATACATACTGGTGATACATTAATATATCATGACACCTCAGAGGCTTCATACGTCAAGTCAGTATGTAACCAAAGATGACATGATTGATATGATCAACCAACTCCGCAGTTAGACAACCAGGACCACAGAATTGGACTTTACCCCTTCTTACCAGACACATATCTGAAGACAACCTTACCTACCAGGATATGTTGAGCACCTTCCACATTTTCTGAAGTATAACGGAGAGAAGGGGAACGAAAGGTAACACATAGCTAGGTTCATGGAATCAATGTCCTCGTGATTGAGCTATGATGAAGTGAGCAACCACAACATCTTACTTAGAGAATTTAACAAAATATTAACAGATGGTGCCTTTAGTTGGTACTACAACTTAGAAAATAGGTCAGTCTAAGATTGGGATGATATGAAGTTATAATTTTTTTTAAAAAAAATCTATGTTCAGAAGCAGGTGACCATTATGGAATTGATGAGATTCAAACAAAAGCTAAGTGGGGAGCTATTAGATTATGTGGATAGATTCAGAGTTTAGACTCGGAAGTGTGTAGAGTCGATTGAAGAGAAGAATTTAGTGAGCATATACAATAACGGTGCTCTAGATGCCTTCAAGCCCCATCGTATTACCAAAGCCTATGATTCTTTTTCAACACTTTCATTGTTTGCACAAAACTTGGGAGGAATTGGGTCATTACCTGCAAGCCATGTGATCGCTATGTGAAAGGGCAAAAGGTCAGCTATTGTGGCTTTAACAAATTCTCAACAAGAGGGAAAGGAATGAAAGGAATAAAGGAAAGTTGGGAGAAAAGTATTCGGGATTGCCAGTCTCAAAGGCCATTACTTATAGTGAGAAAGCATTTAAAGACTTGTATGAGTAATGGGTAGAACATGGAATGGTGAAGCCTCCAAGACCCAAATTTGTGGTGACCGAAGAGATGAAGAGAAGACTGGACTTTTGTGTATATCATCAATACGCAGGACACTCCACCATAGACTATTATAGTTTGAGAAGGATCTACCACGAGAAACTAGTACCAGGTGAGATCGAGTTAAAAAAGGGAAATAGTGTGTTGGACAAGCCACTGCCTAACCATAAAAGAAAAGAAACGTGCAACATTATCACCTATAGTGGAGCACCGGAGGGAAAAGAAATAGAGATGATAGAGAATGAAAAAATGATTGAGGAGATGGAAAATGTTCCTGATCCTAACTTGTAAGTGAATGTATTAATGAACGGAGTAAAATTTAGAAGGTTTTTCGATCGGATAGGATTGTCAAAAGAAGCAAGAATAGAGGTGACCAAGGAATCATCAAAGCTGTCGAAGCACAGGAAACTTGTATGGCAATAGGAAAAGGGTTTGTGAAGATAATGGAGGAGGAGGAGAATAAGAATTCTTTCACCAAAGCTGACAGGGAGGTGAAGTATCCGCATAATAGACCATTGTACGTGATAATGATAATCAATGGCATGGAGGCGCGAAGGGCATTCATTAACAATAGCGCATCTGTAAATATCATGCCCTACAACGTGTTCAAATAGTTGGGTCTGCCATAAAAGAAAATTGTTAAGAATAGAACGAGTATAACCAAAGCACGAGAACCATTGAACATATAAGGGTGGATATGCAGGTGGGACGTATTCGGGGACCTATGGTATTCCATGTAGCAGATATTGATGCAACATACCATGTGTTGCTAGGGAGAGCATGATAGAATAACTATAAAGTGGTACCGTTAGTTTTCCATCAATGTATAAAGGCAATCTGGAAAGGAAAGGAAGGTAAAGTATCTCTAACAAGGAACTCATTTGAGCCAGATGAGACACGCATCATCAAGGCGTTTTTCTTTTGATGATGTCTCTGAGGAAGGAGAATAATATGTCTATGCCTAATTCCATGAAGCTAGCGAGTTGGGAGGAGATTCAGGAAGATAAGTTCGTACCTACGAAGAAGAAAGAAAAGAAACTAACCCCATAACAAGGTGGACGTTCTAAAGACAATAAACTAGTGGTGGTGGATCTAGAGAAAGAAGAGAAACAACAAGGAATGTAAGCAGTAGGCCCAGATGATGCCAGGAACGTAATCAATGCCAAACGGACAGCCCAATCAAAGACTGATGAAGGAAACAAAAGAAAGGAAGATCAGAAGACATAGTGAGAGAGGGTTGTTAGACCCGATGAAAAGAAAGTATTTCGCTTATGACGGTGCGAGGGGGAGGAATCTGGGGGTACACTCGAACCTAAAGGCTCAGGAGGTGTCCCCCACTCCGGCAGTGGTGAGGAGGAAGAGATTGTACAACAGAAAGTGGAACCGGCTCCAGAATACTTTGAGGATTGGCCAAAACCTCAAAAGAATGAATTGGAAGAAGTCAATTTGGTAACAGAGGAAGGTACATTAAGACCGACTTACATTAATAAGGAGTTGAATGCTAGCCAAAAGGAAGAATTAGTAAAGCTGCTGCGAGAGTATGGGGATGTGTTTGCTTGGAACTATAGTGAGATGCCCGAGATTGATAAAGAGTTGGTGGAGCATAGGCTAAACATAAACTCGAGAGCTAAACGAGTGAAGCAAGCACCTCACACCTATTCACCAGAGGTGGAAACACAAATAAAGGAAGAGATAAAGAAATTACTAGAAGTAAGATTCATTAGGCCAATTTAACATCCAGTTTGGTTATCCAGCATTGTACCAGTAAAGAAATCCAATAGATAATTACGAATATATGTGTATTTTAGAGACTGAACAAGGCATGCCCGAAGGATATGTACTCACTACCCAACATAAATACTTTGGTGGATGCAATGACCAATCATGAGATGATGTCATTCATGGATAGGTTTGTGGGATACAGTCAGATAAAAGTGTCCTTAGGAGATGTTTAAATGACGACCTTCTGTACCCCATTTGAGAATTTCTACTATGTAGTAATGCCATTTGAGTTGAAGAATGCGGGAATAACCTACCAACAGGTAATGCACGCCATTTTCCATGACATGATCCATGACACGGTGGAGGATTACGTAGATGACATAGTGGTGAAGTCTAAAAAGGAGGCAATCCACGTAAAGGATCTAAGGAAGGTGTTCGAGCAGTGTCGAAAGTATAAGCTAAATATGAATCCAAAAAAGTACGCCTTCGGGATGACAGTCGAAAAAAATTTAGGCCTCTTGGTGTACAACAGAAGTTTGGAGGTCGATCCGGGTAAGGCGAAGGCTATCACAGAGATGCCCCCACCAAAGACATAGAACAAGTTGAAGTGCTTTCTAGGAAAGGTTTCCTATATAAGGAGATTCATATTAGCGCTGACAGAGGTCATGGAACCTTTCGGGAAGCTATTAAAGAGAAAGGCAGAATGGAATTGGCGGCAAGAATAATAACAAGCCTTCGAGAAAGTAAAAGAAATATTAGCCTCGACGAAAATGATGGTAGTACTATAGAAAAGGATACATCTGCAATAGTATCTCACATGTACTATAAAATCTGTAGGAGGAATGATCAAACAGGAGGTAGATAGGGAAGAAAAACCTGTATACTACATCAGCCGAATTATTAGAGGATTAGAGACCAGGTATTCGCAGTTGGAGAGACACTGCCTGGCTTTGGTATTTATTGCAAAGAAAATGTGACATTATTTTTTAACACATGAAATGAAGCTTGCAATGAGAACTGATCCAATCAGATACTTACTAACTAGGTCACGCTAGTGGGAAGACCTACAAGGTGGATGATGATTCTTTCCGAGTATGACATCAAGTGCTTGAAGCCAAAAGAAATTAGATGTTAAGCTTTGGCGGACCTTCTCACTTAATTCCCAAATGGAGAATATGAACCTCCCTCTGAGGATCTTCTAGGGGGAGAAGTGGAAACAATTAATGTGGTGGGTGAAGACTCAGAATGGTGGAACTTAGCTTTCGATGGGTCATCCGCAGATGGGAAATGAGGAGCAGGTGTGGTGTTAACCATCGAAAAAGGAAATGAGGTGGCCTTATCATACAAATTAGATTTCCCTTGCACAAACAATGAAGCAGAATATGAGGCGTTCATATTGGGATTACTGGCGGCACGAGAATTAGGAGCCAAGCGTCTTAAAGTAAAGGGAGATTCAAATTTGATAGTGCAGCAAGTAAGAGGTCAATTCTCAATAAATGAACCTATCTTGGCACCATACCGAACTGTGGCACAAAAGTTAATGGAAGCTTTTAGGAAGGTGGTGGGAGAGCTGTCGTCAAGCAATCTAAAATTAACCTCACTTGCACTCTATAAATTCAAATAACAAGCACAGTAGTAAGTAATGATCGATCCCACAGTGAATTGATATTGTTTTAAATTTATTCTAATGTTTCTAACTATAAACAAGAAATAAAGATTGGGGGTTTTTGGAATCAATTGTAATCAACTAAGAAAAACAGAGTTAAATTAATAAAGGTGATCAAATATGTAAAAGCTTCAGTTCTTCAGTTCAGCTTCACCAATTTACAGTAATAGAATAATCAAGTTAATATTACTTCTTCCTTCAATGAAACTAACAACCCTAGATGATCAGCAATCGCTCAATTATCCGAAATTCTCCTTAAGTTTTAAATCTAATGTGACAATCGCCCCTACTAGACTCTAACTGTTATATAACCTAGAACTATCAGTCTAGATTTAATATGACAGAAGCATTAAGAATTAGAGAATTAGGTTATTCCAAGTAATAATCACACTATCAGGGATTATTTAACTTGCCTTCTGATAATCTTAATAATATTCAAAAGCTTGTCCACAATTAAATATTACTAAGTACTACATGTGATCAGATATAACATCGTTTGCTTGATATTATACCTTAATCTAGCAGATGATAATAATTCACCAATTTAATCCTGCATAAACCAAATTAGTAAACTGGAAAACATATAAGAAATTCAACCAGATTATCAGAATAAATTTCACAAACGAAGGAATCAATAATATAACTCAATTATTATATTAAGTGTAAATATGGTTCCACATCCCTTCAGAACTGAATAAAAGAGCTAAGCTAGCATGCTGATAAAATAAAGTATAATCTAAGATCAGGAGTAATGGATAATGAATGGTGTTTTACTAATTACAAGTGATAGGTATTTATACATCATTAAAACCCTAGAAGAATTCTAATCCTATTCTACTTTGGAAGTCTTCAATATGTAGATATGGTAGGATTCTAAATCCTTGTCAAACTCTGTAATCCAGCTTTAAGTAGCTTCCTTATCAAATTAGATTTAAGTTTCCAAAACCAAATCTTCTTCAGTTTCCTTTTCCAATTCGATTCAGTCTCCATATTTGAACTTCAACTCAGATTCCATATCAAACTCTACTTCCCCTAGTCAGAGATACTTTATATGTAAGAATATAATTCCATCTCCAAATCCTCATACGAATTGAACTCTAGCACTCAAATCCTACTTAGAATAGGAAATCTGCAAAGTCGACCAAAATCGTAGAGTAATACTCCACTCCAACACTTTGTAGAGTAAACATGCCATCGTAGAGTCAAACTTCTCTCGGAATCGTAGAGTACCAGGTCTTGACCATCGTAGAGTTCTCTCGTCAGACGTAGAGTGAACTTGGAACAATCGTCGAGTTGACAGCCACCCAGCAATAGAGCTCACACTCTATGAACGTAGAGTACTAAATCAAATCGTCGTGTGACTCTGCCTTAACCTTCCTACAATCGTAGAGCTGTCAGGCTTCCACTGTAACACTACGAACGTAGAGCTTTCACCCAACGATCGTAGAGTATTCTGCAAAACAACATAAAAATCATCATTATAACTCATATTTGCCGAATCACAACAAATTCTTCTATAAGTCAATAAATTCCTTAAATCAACTCATATGACAGATAACATACGACTAAACTAAGCATACAGAAATGAAAATAATCAGATATTATGCTCCTATCAGGTGGTGATCGAGTACGTGCCAAGAGGACAAAATAAATAGCGTGATGCATTAGCTACAGTAGCATTCAGAGGGCATTTAAAAGGGGAAAACTTGGATATGAAGGTGATCAAGAGAACCCTCTTAACCATGGTGCTGAAATTTTTCCCCAAAGATATGACAGATGATTGGAGATAAGCCATCTCTCATCAATTACAAACAAAGGAATGGATAATATCAGTAATGGAGCTTTAGAAATACAACAGCATTAAAGGAGTCTTATACTATAAGGAAGCGGATAGTGTATTGACGAGATGCTTGGGGAGGAGAGAAACAAATAAAGTTTTGCATCAGGTGTATGACAAAAACTGCGAATTAGCAGATATTGGGTTATATCGGAGATTACAACACCAAGGGTATTATTGGCCTGAAATGAAGAAAGAAACAGATGCACTTCAACGACAACGCCTTTTATGCCAAGAATACCCTAGGGAGGAGGAATGTGCCTTCATTAACAAAATAGCGGATTGACGAATCCCATATATGGAGTTTTTACGAAGTGGTAGTCTTCGTGCCGAAAAGAAGGACGCAATTACAATAAAGAGGAAAGCACTAAGATTTTATCTACAAGATGGAGAGCTGTTTAGAAGATTGGCAATGGCAGTATCCCGAGCCTTTGTATTTGATGTTATCTTTCCCTCAAGGTCTTGAGTAGTAGACTTAAATTCTCGAAGCTTGGTCTTTAATTTTGCCAAGACATCTTGAATCTTCAAAAGCTCTCCCGAAAGTAAGTCATTCTCATGATGACATGAAGTGACCTTCAAGCGTAATTCAACAACACGATAACTAAAACTAAGGAGATCTAGCCTAACACGAAAAGGAGACACGTCGAGGCCAACGAGGAAAAGGTCATCAACCTCACAACTCAGCCTATCCAAGTCCTTTGCTCTCAAAGAATGAAGAGAAATACTATGCATCTCAAGAACAAATCTTGCAAGGCAATCTAGTGAGAAGGTCTAAAAGAAGACCCCACGAACATGTAGTTGATCAAGAATCTGTGGGAACCAAACTAGGAGAAGCTCAAGATTTTCCTGGCTGGAGGAAAAAACCTAGAAACCCCTCCAAGGAACAAGCTTTTCGGTCGTGTTGGGAATCTGCATGAGATCGTAAAGCTCATTATCATAGGGGGAGAATGTTACAAGATCTGCATGTGATTACCATTATTCATTATATATGATTTGATTGATGATAAAATGATAAGAAAAACATTCATACTAGCAAAGCATTATAAAGTCCTTAATGAAATATATGTACAAGGATTTAGAATTAAAAGATCAAATATGTTAGGTTGATCTAAGCTGAATGAATATCTATCTTATCAAATCATGTAACATTAGGTATTGTAAAGTCCTTAAATGAATATAATGTACAAGGACTTAGAATAGAAAAAGATCAAACTTGGTAGGTTGATCTTATAAGCTGTAATGATATATGCACAAACAAGGGGCAGACTGATCGTAGAGCACTGCACTGACTAAATTAAGGATCGTAAGGCAGTCAGTCAACATCGTAGAGTCAAGTATGCGATCACAGGGTTTGCCAAGAAAACGTAGAGTAAAGCTCAACAGAACGTAGAGCACTCTCGGCAGGACGTAGAGCTCTCTCGATAGAACGGAGAACACTCTCGGCAGGCAGGGACGGATCCACGTTTTGGCATACCTGGGCAAGTGCCCCGGCAGCCGACGAAAATCCTTCAAGGAGAGGCCCAAAATGCCCCGGCAGCAAAAGCGGAGAACTCCATCGGACGAAGAGCAGAGACCGGCGACGATGGCAGATGCAGAGCAGCCGAGCAGGTAACTGGGTTTTGTTTATTTTATTTTTAAAACTCATTACATGAAACGACGTCATTTCATGTAGGGTTTTGTTTATTTTTTTTTTTAAAACTCACTACATGAAATGACGTCGTTTCATGTAGTAAGTTTTAAAAAAAAATAATCAGCTGCTTTAGTGCTTCTCTTCTTTCGCACAGGCAGCCGCAGACAGCCTCTTTCACTCCTCAGCCTCTTTCACTCCACTCCTCAGCGGCTGAGCCTCTTCCAAGTGCCACACCATAGCTCAGTTGCCGTCGACGGTGCCTCTCCCGCGCTCTGGTAGTCCGGTAAGTCGGTTTGTCTTAAGTAGTTGTCAATTTAAATTATGTAATTGAATATTTGATTTAGGGTTTTAAAAAATTAGGGATTTTTAATTGGGGTTATTGTTGATTTGTTGTCAATTTGTCATTACTTAAAATTGATACAAATAACAAAAAATTGATTTGTAAATTGTAATTGTGATACAAATAACGAAAAATTGATACCACAGTACCACTGGTTATTATTGATTTGTAATTGTAAAATTAAAATTTGTGCAATTGAAACCTTACAGAGTTTTTAAAAGTTGTGCAATCAAAATTTGTGCAATCAAGCAATCAATCAAAATTTGTGCAATCAAAATTACAATTGATTGATTTGTGCAATCAAAATTTGTGCAAATTTGTAAAATTGATTTGTAAGTTTTTAACCTTACAGAGTCCACAAGGAATTGAAAATTTGATTGGAAGTTGCTTCTTGATGATGAACTACAGTCTACAGCTACTCACCTAAACAAAGTAATTTTTCCAGCTTTTTTCCAATTTGATTGTTCATTGTTTATTTATTTATTATCTACAATTCTCTAATTTATACCGGTGTTTGGAATTTTGGATCTAGATAAATGTTAGTATTTCAAGAAAACTATAGAACAAAGGGATTTGTGGCTTTCCATTTAGATTAAAAGTCATTTCCCTTTCATGTTGTGAAATGTGAATTAAGATGTTTATTGTGACTTGTCACTTGTGACTTTTGTAAAACTGTAATGATGGTTAAAATACGATTGATTATTATTTATTAACTTGAATTTATTTATTAATTGATAGGGGTGTGTATGTTCATTGGTTAATTCATATGGAGAAATACTTTCCTAAAAGGCCAAAGGGGCCGAGTTGTGAAACCAATCCGAGTAGTTCAACTAATCCGGGTAGTCCTATTAATCCGAGTAGTCCGAAGAGAATTAAGTTAGATGGAATCTTGGCCAATCTTCCTGCGGACCCTGGACTTCGACCTCCAATATTAGGTTATGATCCTAATTTTCGAGATGAAATTCGAAGAGCATATCTACAAAAGGGTCCTTGTCAACCAAGAGATCACAATTTCCCACAAAATAATAAGAGGCGATTTATCCCGAGGTGGTTTGATGAGTATGATTGGTTGGAGTATAGCATAGAAAAAGATGCTGCATTTTGCATTTATTGCTATTTATTTAAGGCTAAATTTTATGAGCATGGGAGTGATGCCTTTACTAGTCAAGGTTTTAAAGATTGGAAGCATAAGGACACGAGACTAAGAGAACATATTGGATTGGTTAGTAGTCCTCACAATCAAGCAAGACAAGCTTATGATGATCTTATGAATCAAGAGCAACATCTCCGAATAACTGTGATGAAGCATTCAGACCAAACTCGTGACAAGTATCGCGCTTGCTTGAATGCATCAATTGATTGCACTAGATTTTTGTTGCGATAAGGTCTTCCTTTTCGTGGCAACGATGAATCATTGGATTCAAGCAACAAAGGAAATTATCTTGAGCTCTTGTGCTTTCTTGCTGATTATTCAGAGAAAATTGAGGCAGTGGTGTTGAAAAATGCTCCCGGAAATTGCAAGTTACTGGCTCCTTCAATACAAAAAGATCTTGTCAATGCATGTGCCGTTGAAACTATTAAAGTTATCACAGAGGATATGAAGAACAAATTCTTTTCTATAATGATTGATGAATCTCGTGATATCTCCATAAAGGAGCAAATGGCGGTAGTGTTTCGTTATGTAGATAACCATGGGCAAGTAATTGAAAGGTTTATGGGAGTCCAACATGTTAGTGACACCACTTCGGAGTCACTAAAGAAGGCTGTTGATCAATTATTTTCTACATTCGGCTTGAGCATGTCTATGCTACGCGGTCAAGGTTATGATGGGGCTAGTAATATGAAAGGTGAGTTTAATGGTCTTAAGAGCATTATTTTGAGAGAACATCCTTGTGCATTTTATGTTCATTGTTTTGCACATCAACTTCAATTAGCACTTGTGGCCGTGGCAAAGGGAAATCTTGAGATTGTCACTTTTTTCTTATCGGTTAATATGGTGGTCAATATTGTTGGAGCATCGTGTAAGCGTCGAGATGCACTTAGAGATCAATTACAAAAGGAACTTTCGGATGCTCTTGAAAATGATTCTATTGTAACGGGAAAAGGCTTAAATCAAGAAACTAGTCTTAAGCGACCCGGTGATACACGTTGGGGATCACATTATGGTACTTGGCTTAGTATCATTTCAATATTCAAATCTGTGGTGAAAGTTCTTGAGTTGATTGTTGATGATGGTTACATTGATAATTTGGGTGAAGCAAATAAGTCATTGGAAGATATCCAAACTTTTGAGTTTGTCTTCCCTCTATTTTTTATGAGATCTATTTTGGGAGTCACAAATTGTTTGTCACAAGCATTACAAAGGAAAGATCAAGATCTTGTCAATGCAATACATTTAGTCCAAACTTCTAAGGAAGAACTACAACACATTAGGGATAATGGATTTGATGATTTGCTTGATCAAGTTTCTAGTTTTTGTGGGGAACATGATATTATGGTTCCTTTAATGGATGTGTCATTTGTACCTCGAGGGAGATCAAGACGTAGAGCTCACGTCGTAACAAACCTCCATCATTATCGTGTGAACTATTTCATGGCCGTGATTGATAAAGTACTTCAAGAGTTGAATCATCGCTTCAATGAGGTAAGTACTGAGTTGCTTATTTGTATGGCATGTTTGAGCCCGAATAATTCATTTCGAGCTTTTGACAAACAAAAGCTTGTTAAGTTTGCCCATTTTTATCCTCAAGACTTCTCTAGGAGAGACATTTTGGAACTTGAAGATCAACTTGCGGTTTATATTCGGGATATGCATAGGAGTGGTGAGTTCTCTCAATTGCAAGGAATTGGTAGTCTTGCAAAAAAATTGGTGGAGACAGGGAAACATAGAGCATATAATCATGTTTATAAACTTGTTACATTAGCTTTAGTATTACCGGTGGCAACTGCTTCAGTGGAGAGAGCCTTTTCCGCTATGAAAATCATCAAAAGTCCACTTCGAAATAGAATGGGAGATCAGTGGTTGAGTGATAGTTTGATTGTTTATATTGAAAAAGATGTTTTTGCTTGTGTTAATAACGAAACCATAGTGCAACGTTTTCACGAAATGAAAACTCGTCGTGGGCAATTGTAGTTTGTATATTTTTCTTTTCATGAATGATACTAGTCTCATTAAAGCTTTGCCCCGGTTAAAAAATAATCCTGGATCCGTCCCTGTCGGCAGGACGTAGAATTTCTCGGCATATTGTAGAGATGCCTCGACATTGCAGTGCTAAATCCCAAAATTGTAGAGTTTTCCAAGCAAGCACAATAACAGGCTCCACAGATCGTAGAGCTCACTCGGCAGCCCTCTCTGGGCATCGTAGAGTTACACATATCAACGCAGAGCTTGCAAGGCAATCGTAGAGTGTGGCTCGACAGAATAAGGAGCTTACTTAGGATCATAGAGTGCGCATTATGAAGAGAAAATCGTTGTGCTAACATGGGTTCGTAAAGTCAATCTAAGTCAGCCACTCTACGACTCCCATGAACAACCTGCAACTAAGCAACAACGTAAAGAAGTCTCTGCTAAAGCACCCAAAGTTAAAGTGGTAATCTTCAAGACTACCAAGCAAGCTGAGCATGAGCTATCAGATATAGCAAGATCTCTGAGCACAACCAAAGCATTAAGCCATACTAGAGAACACAGTACAACTCAAGCAACCACTCTACAATCCATCAAGACTCAAGACATGCATCAAAGACAAAGGTCGTAGAGTAGGAAAACAACAGTAAGATTAAGTGATCGTAGAGTTAAGCCTAAGACAACAGAGGCACTCTAGCAGTCTCAGCAAAGCAAAACAAAAGATCATAGAGTAGTACTGTATGACGTAAGAGAGAATGTCTGAAGATTAAGTAGAGCAGTTATCTACAACAAAAAGTACTAAAACATTAGAAAATCATAGAGCAGTCCTCTATGACACAGCAGCAGAGCCAACGCCTAAAGAACTTAGAGCAGTCCTCTATGATAGGCAAAATGCAGCAATGGGTTAACAAAGTTCATAGTACACTATGCTCTAGAACAAAAAGCTAAATGGAGATCACAGAGCATAACAGAGCACAAACTGCAGCATAGTAAGAAGCACATTAAAGAGTAATGCAAGTGCAAGCAGCCATTCTACGGACTGTAAAGCAGCACAAGGCCACAACTATAATAAACAGTTAACTCTACGATCAGAGGCAACAGACTTCAGTCTGAAGCAAATAAGTTAACTCTATGAACAGAAGCAACAGGCTGCATCCCAGATGATCGTAGAGTAAGTAAGTGCCAGCTCGATTAAAAATATTAGAGCACTTAGGGTTGTTATCCCAAGATGAACGACTGAGAAGATAAAGGAGTATAATAAGTAACCAATCTGAGTGGAGTTCAAATAGCCATGTCTGCGGCAGTCAACAAGAAGCTCATGTGACTCCACTATCTTGGTACCAGCTAATGGATGCTGACTCAGCTACCACTAGCAGACTGAAGGAAGTAAAATACTCAGTGGTACAATAAACAAGTCTACAGAAAGTAAGTCTCCAACGAAAAGAAGTGCAACGGGAAGATATTAACGGCAAGTTTCCAACGGGAAGAAATAGAGACCTACATAAGAGAAAACTGCAATTGAATTGCAATGTGTGTGTGTGCAGTAAGCAAGAGCAAGAACACAAACTGGACAATCAGCTAAAAGCTTCACTACAACATAAGAGGTATGCCAAAGGGCTGGCATATGAGCTAAGAGTCGAATAACCAAGAAGCCATGATCAAGAGTAACCTGAGCTAGAGGCAAACCATGAAGAGCAACTCTATGATCAAGCAATGAACATTCTTAGCTAAAAAGATAAAGAACTGACTTAGACTAGTCAACCAGTGTTCATGTAGAGTGATCATTTGCATCTACTATGTACTAGAAAAAGAAGAGCTTCAATGACCATCACCAGCAGCATCCAGAAGAAGATCACAAATAGCTGTCAAGTACTAGAAGATGAAGGAGATCAAAGTTCATCTTGGCCGCACAACCCAACAAACAATCAACACACCAAAGAGGGCGGGGCATCCTTGTCTTAAGTGACTAAACAAATTCAAGTCTTCTAGACTTGCTGAGTACCGAAGGGTACAAGAGATTCTAAGGCTACTGGCTTTAGTCTACAGGATTCCAAGGCTGCTGGTCTTGAAGCGTTCTTTGTGAACTGGTTTTCCAAGTCTGTTGGACTTGAAAAGGGTCATTGGATCCTTGTCCGAGGGACTAAAAATAACTCATGTCTGCGGGACTCAAGAGGGGTCAGAGGATCCATGTCTGCAGGACTTGAGGAGGGTCATAGGATCTTTGCCTTAGTGGCTAAAAATAACTCTTGTCTGCTAGACTTGAGGAGGGCTGAGAGTCCTTGTTTTGTGACTAAAACATTTAGTGGATTCCTACTTGTTCAAGTAGAAGAGTATAGTAGGAGCTATTCAGTCTCCGAACCACTTAAAATCTCTTTCCTTATTTGCTTTATGTCATTTACATTATGTACAATAACTATTATACCTGTTGTCAATCATATCGAAGATTTATTCACTGAACTGAGATTATGCTTGTATCTTTGAAGGGGCTTTTAAAGTATATTCTATTGTACATGAATTGATTCTATTAACTGTTATACTTTCATTAATAAAAGGAAAAAGTTTTAAAGATCTATTCACCCCCCCTCTAGATCTATATTGTGTCCCCGGGAACCAACAATTAGTATCAGAGCAGGTTCTCATGAATATGATAAAGCTAAAGCTTTGAGTAGATCTATGACACAAATCTAGATCAGTTCTAAATCTCGGTATTGGTTGAAGAGACATAAATGCAATTGAGCTAACAAGTTGAAAATTGTATGTGCAGAAAAAATTGTCCTAAGCTACCCAGGCTATTCCATGGGCTTAAATGGAAAAATCATCATCACCAGGCATGCTGGTGTCATTGAGTATCTCATGAGGAGGAAATAGTTCAGATGCAGCAAGAACGGAGATATTCTCCATTAAAAAGGGAATCTGCATCTCCACCTAAGATGTTGTGAAGTCCTACAAAGGATGATCAAGGAGATATCTAGATGATGATGCGCCATCATCAATGCACTTACAACAACGACTCCATGAGCTCCTCAACACATTTGACATGTTCCTACTTTACAAAATATGAACCCAGAGGTTCATTCAAGCGTATCGATGATTATGGAATGTCATAACCAACTAAGAGCAGAATTCAAAGATGTGCTCAATATATTAGTCAATGCAGCACAATGAAGGAACATATGATGAAACCAGCAATGGCCTGAGGAATTTCAAATTATCAACTAACAAGGAAGTGCATCATTGCTAGCAGCACCACTGACTGTCAAGGAATTGACATCAGTGAGGTATCTATCTCTGTCTCCCTAAAATGCAAATGTCTTTAACTGTTAATATATATTGCATAGCTGCATGTTTTCACACTTCAGTAGCATACCAAGAAATAATTTTCCACCCCAAAAGGAAAAAGAAAGAAAGTGAGAGTAATGGTTTAACAATCACTTTGCTGACTATCCATATTTGAGGATGAAAATAAAACTCTTGAGATGAATATCTGAAGTCTGTGCAAATAGAGTCTTCTCTTATCTTGTTGCTAAATGAGTAAAAATGTGCTTAAACTGTTTTGCAATTGATGTTGTGTGTAGTGATAAAAACTCATAATTATTTATCTTAATATTGAGAGTTTATTCCTGGATGTGGAAAACGAAGTAGGGTTTATAATCTGTAATATCATCTCATGCTATCTAACTCTGATGGTTAAGAGGTAACTATACTTGGTGAGCTATTTACCCCCTATCTTAGTTCTTATACCTTAGTTGATGAGTGATGCACTATTTCATGATCTAAGTCTTTGATAAGTCGTAGAGTATAGTCATGTCTGCAGTTGTACACTGAAGGGTTGTAGAGACTGATCAACTCCACGAACTATCTAGGTACAGCTCACAGAACTGACCACTTCTCTACTAAGGTTCAAACGCTTGGAACTAGTACAAGCAATAACTCATCTAAGGAGAAGGTTTAAGAATCATCTAAGGAGAAGGTTTAAGAATCCACATCAATTCCACTCATGTTGTCTCTCACACACACACACACACTCATGCAGCATGTTTAAACTATTATCATTTTTAAGCTGCATAATGCAAATTGTGAAACCACCGTCTGAAAAGGACTCGAGCCTTCAAAAGAACTAATCCCGCAGGACCCAACAATATTGGGTACCAAATTAGAAATCTACTTAACCTGCAGGAATCATGATTGCTCTATCCTCACTCAAGTACATTCAAGAAAAGAGTTAGAAAAGAATGATCCTCATCAACAAACTTCTGGCAAATGGCAAAGGCATGATTCTCTAGTAAATCTCTCTTAGAAGTTGGAGCTCCATACAACATAATGAAAGGATACAAGAACCAGGTCTTCATCAACTCTACGATCGCAGTATAAATGAAAGGATCGTAAAATAACCAAAGATCCAAGACTTGATCATCTCTACAGTAGCAGTACAGAGAATAGGATCGTAGAGTAACCAATGCTAAAGAGAATACTCTACGATCAGATGAAGAATGATGGATAATCATATAAAGGATCAACTATGGGGAGCAATAATCTGATAAGTTTAGCAATGCTCAGTTTGACAAAAATTCAAAGAAAATGAAGAGTGTCAAGCTACAAGACGGAGAAAATGAAAAGAGTCATAAAGCTACAACCTTTGGTGCAGAAGAAAGTATTTGAGCCTAACAAATGGTATGCGAACATGCTGAGTCAAAAATTCTCTAGCATGTTAAGAAACGGATCAAGTCCTTGCTTGTAGATCTCAATTTTTTCATGACTCAAGCAAAATGAAGTTCCTATAGTCCTTAAGGTGACACTCCATAACCCTGTCCCAGACTCAGAGTCCCAAAACTCTGTGGCTGATGAACCAAATGAATCATCATCTTAGATCATAGAATCCCTAAATTTTACGACTATCAAACTAGGTCAGCTATACTATTCAAAGTCATGGAGTCATTATGATTGACATCATGATCGTAGAATATGTTGGCTCTACGATCACAGCCTACTAAACACTTCTCATATACTTCATATCTAACCAAACCCAAGGAGTACAATGATGACATTATATACACCATATCCAAACAGTCCTTCTTCAGATAAGCACCTCAGAGACAAACCAAGCCCTAAGTTTTAAACCTAGAGGCCTGCCCTTTCTGAGCTTCCTTAGTCCTGTTGAAAGACTAAATGAGAATGCATCACTAACACTTCTCCAGAGCTTAAGATGTTAATGAAACAAAGGAGAAAAGCTGATCCCTTAAAGGAGAATTGATCATGGGACTCTCTAGAAGAGAAAGAAACTAGTCCCAAAGGAAAGTCTTCACCAAACAAATGATTCAACTCTACTACAGGATCAGATACTAAGCATGAAGATTATCATTTCAGATGTCAAGAGAAAAGAAGGTTCCTTCAAAGATTACTTATTCTAGAAGGAAGCCACTACAAGCCTAAATGGAGACTCTCTCATCAAAGTCTGCACTCACTGAGACAAGTCCAAGTCAGCATCTAAGCAGCAGTAGGTGTGACCAAGCTCTATTCTCAAAGACATGATCGTAGAGTGAAAAGCAAAGACATCAAGTCAATCTACGAACCGACAAAGTCAAATAGTCAAAAGGGCATGGCCACGTTCTTAGGCCAGAGTAACTGATGTGCAGCAGTTATGGAAGTTTCAACAAAGTTGGCCACGTTCAACAAATGGGTCTCTCACACGTGTACTTGACAAAAAGAGGGAACTGATATAAGTCAAAATTCAAATACTGACGGTTGCTCTTTCCTATCAGTTATCAATATCGTTCCTCTCATAAAGCTATGTTGATCTCTCAAAACCCTAAAATCATCAAATCTTCAGCAAACCAAAATCGGTAACCTCCAGAAGCTCCAAAACCCTTATTGCTTCAAATCTCTATCTATAGTTAAGTATTCTTCAACCCTTATTATGGAAAACTGTCAAGTCGTATCAGGTATCCAACTTGGTTTCGACAAATTTGGAGAATCAGATGAGAAATTTAAGGACATCCTTAAAAATGTGAAGCAAGCATGATTCTCAGAATGCTTAGGATCAAACACCAAGATCTTCTCTGATCTTATCAAGGAATTCTACCAAAATGCAGTAATCGATTGTGATGTTCTGTCTACTAAAGTCCATGGAATGAAACTAAAGATAAATGCTGCAGAAATCAATCAATATCTGGGATTTAAAAACCAAGGTATGTCATCCTTAGAAGAAATCGATTCTGATGAAGGCAAGAAATTGATGGGCTATGTGAAAAATCCCCATATGAAAGGAATGAAGAAAAAGGAATTTCTTGAGAAGTTCGAATTCCTAGCTGAGATTATGGGAAAATATATTCTATGTAAAGATACCGCCTATGACACAGTGAATGACCTGCAACTGAAGATTATGACTGCCATTGTCATGAAGAGAAAGATAAAGTTTGGAGCCATGTTGTCTAATTGGTTAGCCAAAGAAGTCAGAAAAGTGAAGGCCTCAGATAAACCTATCTTAAAAGTTTACTATAGAAGGTTCTTGAGCATAATGCTGAAGAAAAATGAAAGCCAATAAAAACCAGACTCTAAAACCTTGTGAGTAGTTCTTTTTGGTCCAAAATGACATCCACAAGAATATGAATGACAAAAAGGTAGAATTGAATGAAATTCATTATTAGGAACACATCTTTTAACTACCTGATCAGCACAGAATTTCCATAAATGTGGATCATCCTAGACATAATACTTTACATCACTGTTAAGCTTATCTTTCTGATGTCTAGAGAACTTGCTAGGAACATATGAACTTGCTAAGTAATTTACAATGTTAGCATACCAGGGCCTTTACTCAGTGATTGCAAATAAGTGCTCATCTGGAAAGAATCATGTAATGGGAGTGTCTCTTCATCCCTCATTAATCTGCTCAAATATTCTGCAACTTGGTTTCCTGCTCCTTTCTTGTCTTTAATCTCCAAGTCAAATTCTTGTAACAGCAGAATCCATCTTATAATTCTTGGTTTTGAATCCTTCTTGGTTAAGAGATACCTGAGAGCAACATGATCAGAATAAACTACTACTTTAGTTCCCAATAAATAAGATCTAAATTTATCAAAAGCAAAAACAACTGATAAAAGTTCTTTCTCAGTCGTAGAGTAGTTTATTTGAGCAGCATTGAGAGTCCTGGAAGCATAGTAAATGGCATGGACAGTTTTATTCACTCTCTGGTCCAAAACAGCTCCTACTGCATAGTTGCTTGCATCACACATGATCTCAAAGGGTAATTTCCAGTTAGGTGGTTGGATCACAGGTGCAGAGATCAACAGTTTCTTTAGGTTGTCAAAAACCTCCTTGCACTCTTCAGTAAACTGGAACTCCATATCTTTATGCAGCAACTTGCACAAAGGCAAAGGTATCTTGGAGAAGTCCTTGATAAACCTTCTATAGAAACCTGTATGTCCAAGAAAAGAACGAATCTTTTGCACTTTTGCAGGGTAAGGTAATGCAGCAATGATTTCTATTTTAGCTTTATCAACTTCTAAACCTCTAGAAGAAACAACATGGCCAAGTACTAGCCCTTGTTCTTCCATAAAATGACATTTTTTCCAGTTAAGAACAAGATTAGTTTCTAAGCATCTATCAAGCATATTAGTTAAATTATCAAGACAGGCATCCAAAGAATCACCATGAATTGTGAAGTCATCCAAAAAAACTTTAATATATCTTTCTAAAAGATCAGAAAACAAGCTTACCATGCATCTTTGGAAGGTATCTGGGGCATTACAAAGTCCATATGACATTCTTCTATAGGCAAATGTACCAAAGGGGCATGTGAAGGTGGTTTTGTCTTAATCTTCTAGGCTATCACAATTTGGTTGTAACCTAAAAATCCATCTAGAAAACAATAGTAAGTGTGGTCAGCCAATCTCTCTAACATTTGATCAATAAAGGGAAGAGAGAAATGATCTTTTCTAGTAATTGCATTCAGCTTCCTGTAATCAATGCACACTCTCCATCCTGTTTGCATTTTTGTTGGTACCAGCTCATTATTATCATTCTGGACAACTATGATTCCAAATTTCATTGGAATAACCTGGACTGGGCTCACCCATTGGCTGTTTGAAATTGGATATATAATACCTGCATCAAGTAATTTCAGTTCTTCTTTCTTTACTACCTCCATCATGGGTGGATTCAGTCTTCTCTGGGCTTCTCTGGTAGGCTTGACTCCTTCTTCTAACAAAATCTTATGCATACACATAGCAGGACTAATGCCTTTTATATCTGCAATAGTCTAACCAAAGACTGTTACATGATCCCTAAGTATTCTCATCAGTTTGTCTTCTTGTACTTTAGTTAAATTTTTAGCAATAATCACTGGTAGTGTGTCATTTTCTCCCAAGTAAGCATACTTCATATGGGTTGGCAATGGTTTAAGGTCTAATGTAGGGGCCTGCATAAAAAAAAGGTAGCAATTTTTGATGAGAAACAGGCAATTTAATAGAACGAACTGCATACTTATCTGAGAATTGTGGTAATGAATGTAAAGCAGCTACAGTTTCTTTCAATTCCTGAGCCTGTTCAATCTCTTTCTCTTTGTCTAACTCCAAACTGTTAATGATTGCAGTCTCTAAGATGTCCCTTTGCACTTGATTGGAAGAATCTTGTACTAGAGAATCAACAATATCAATAGCATAAACTGGATTAATATCACTAGGGTACCTCATGACTTCATATATGTTGAATTGGATCTTTTCTCCATCAAACTCCATAGTCAAGGTCCCATTATGCACATCAATCATAGTCCTGGCAGTATTCAAGAATGGCCTCCCTAATAAGATATGAGCAGGGTTTGGAGAAGAATCATCCTCCATGTTAACAATGTAAAAGCTTACAGGAAAAATTAGCTCATTCACCTGCACTAAAACATCTTCAATCACCCCTTCAAGGTAAGTGTTAATCCTATCAGCAAGTTGAATAATAATACCAGTTTGTTTTAAAGGACCTAGATTTAAAGAAGCAAATATAGATAAAGGTATGACATTAATTGAAGCTCCTAAACCTAACATAGATTTCTCAAACTTGGTGTTACCTATCCTACATGGTATGGTGAACATGCTTGGATCCTTGCATTTAGGGGGCATTTTCCTTTGAAGCACTGCTGACACATTCTCTCCAACAGTGATTCTTTCATCATCTTTCAATTTCCTTTTATTAGTGCACAACTTCTTTAAAAATTTAGCATATATTAGCACCTGTTTGATTGCATCTAACAAAGGTATATTAACTTCCACCTTCCTGAAGGTCTTAGGGATATTTTGTTCTTGGTCATCCTTCCTTGAAGTCCTATGATTTCTAGGTGGAAAAGGTAAAACATTAGTCTTAACTGAAATAGCAGGGTTAAGAATTACCTTAAGTGGTTCAGTCTCCCTGTTCTTCTCTTTTTCAAACTCAGTAGTAGCTTTAGGTTCTTCCAGCTCTTTCTCACTCCTTAGTGTAATGGCACTTGCATTCTCCCTTAGATTTACAATTGTTTGGGAGGACAGTTTTCCTGAGCCTTAAGAGTCCAATCTCCCAACTATAGTAGCCAGCTGACCCATTTGGTTTCTTAGATCATTGATTGAAGTTCTTGTTTCTTGTTGGAACTGTTGTGTTTGAGTTATAAATGCTTTGAACATGTCCTCCAGTGATGTCCCAGGGTTGGCAGGTGCCGGTTGTCTTTGTTGGTACTGTTGTGGGGCTGGTTAGAAGCCTTGTTGTCTATTGGAAAAAACAGGTGGTGCAGGTGGTCTATTGCCTCCATAACTGAGATTAGGATGATCCCTCCATCCTGGATTGTATGTATTTGAAAAGGGGTCATATCTTCTCTGAGGTTGTGTCTGAAAGTTCTCCATTGCATTGGCTTGGTGCATAATCTTATCATCTTGTAGTGTTGGGCTTGAATCAGTGGTGTGCCAAGACAACAAACAGATCCCTTAAGCTTTTGTTACTGGCATATTTCCTACAGCCAATTGTCTAACCAAAGCAGTTAATTCAGAAATTTGTTGGTCATGAGTACATGTGCTCACCTCATTAACTTTTGTTAGTGCATGATTCATCCTTGTACCATATTATTGAGAGTTTACAGCCATGTTTGCAATTAGGTTCTTTGCAGCTTCTGGTGTCTTGTCAACTAAGGCTCCTCCACTTGCTGCATCAATCATGCTTTTGTCCATGGGCAGCAACCCCTCATAGAAGTATTGAATTAGATGTTGATCATCAATCTGGTGAGGTGGACAGCTAAACATAACTTCTTAAACCTTTCCCAATACTCATACAAAGTTTTTCCATTGAACTGTCTAATCCCACAGATCTCATTTCTCATGTTAGCTACTCTTGAAGCAGGGAAGTACTTCTCCAAGAATAGCTTCTTCATGTCATTCCAAGTTTGAATTGATCCTGAGGGTAAGTAGTACAACCAGTCCTTTGCTAAGTCTTCTAGTGAAAATGGAAAAGCTCTAAGCTTTATTTGTTCTTCAGTCACTCCTTGTGGTTTCATGGTGGAGCATACCACATGAAATTCCTTTAAATACTTGTATGGATCCTCACCTATAAGACCACGAAAAGTAAGCAAAAGGTGAATTAGTGTGACGCCCCCAAATCCGGGCTCCTTAACCTCGGGTTTGGTGCTACCCATTCATTGATGAATTATATCATTCATTACATCACCTTAATAAAAATATACATTAAAACATAATTATATCACCGTCATCCCAGGTTAACTAACCTTAACATTACATGCCTATAAACACAAAAGACTTAAGCGACATTATAATATAATAATCATTAAACAACTTGATACTACTCGGTCGCCTTCGCTTTGCCTTTGTCCTTATTGGAACCTTCTGCTATCTCGGCTTTAGCTGAAATATTTTATTTAAGCAAGGGTGAGCAACGAGTTTCCTCAGCAAGTTAAGTGTACAATGAAGGATATATATCATGAACAGAAGAGTTGAACTATTATAGAACTTCAACAATAATCAAAAGATTTCGAATAGCTGAATAATAAATCATTTCAAGTAACAAGGATTTTCTTGAATTTCATGCTGAATAATACATCAAGAATGAAAGAGTTAAAATTCTTTTGAAGGTTCAATAGTATTCAATTAATTAAGAAGAATTATCAATACTGCAATAATAGTTAACAAAGTGGGATTATACCCAGATTTCATGCTGAGTGATCACAAATGGATCAAGAACTGCTAGAGGAATCATCAGTTATTATTACTGACTACCTCAAGAGTAAAAGTTAGCTATAAAAACTAATCTTTACTCTTCTGCAAGTACGTAAGGTGATCAACCTTATTGTACCCGAGATTATGCATAATTCTCAAAAATAGCGCGCGGGTCGGGATTCCGACAATAAAATTCCCCTGATTTATTTTTCAGGGTTGTTCATCTCAGTCTTACATCATGAGTCCGCACCATATCAATATGGTTTGGATTGAATTCAAAGACATACTATAAATTTAACATATAATATCAATGTTGATCTAGCCGAAATAAATGGCATAAATCTTCTAATAATAAGTCCGCTCATATTAAATAGAACGTTTCATGGTATAACAAATGTTAGTCTCGCCAAAACAAATAGCTGAGACACAGCTCATAAACAGTTCATGAATAAAAGAACTTTAAATTATTTCATAGCTCAAGTAATAGATCAGAAAATCAAATGCACTATGTGCGAATAACAATAATAATTATGGATGTAAATAACTAACAATAATTATTCACTAATCATGCTTTGAAATTAATAACTCAAGTTGAGTTAGGAAACTTGCACAGAATAAATATCTGAGTAAGTTTAGGAAACTTGCCTTGATTGGAGATTACCGCTAAAATTTAACTTACCTTCTCTCCACAAATCCTACACAATTGTATTTACATGCACACACATTTAGATAATTAAATATGTCGCAAAACATGCATTTATATTCATTATCCATAGATATTAGTTAACAAAAATTAATATTATTTATACTTCATTCAAAACCAATCTTGGTTCCTTTAGAAACTATATTCATAAATAATAAGAGTCTCACACATTTTAAGATGTAAATATTTTACATCTTGAAGCTTAAACCATTTATATTCCATTTCAGAAATATCTTTTAACTTTGCTCGCAAATTCGGAGTTTAAACAGTTAATACAGGGCTTTTATAGTAAAATACAATTTATTATATTATTACCTTAATTTAAATAATTGCTATATTAGTTTATCCTAGCTTATTTTATAATTCACGATGTTCGGGTTTCATATATCTTGACTTAATATACTTAACTATATACACCTCGGTATATTTCTCTTTTAGCTTTGTTTATAGATTAGACTTTAATTCTAAAGTCTCGTGATGCTCATGTCTTATTACGCTTGTTTTATATAGTTCAGGACAACGTAGCTTAACGTTGGTCAACTACTCGGCTTTTGGAAACCAACACACTTTGTTTTACATTACAATACTATTTATTTTAGGTCGTTTGCATTTTATAAATTAAACAACGTGTCCAAACTTTTTAGATTATATATTACAGGTCTAATCCAGACAGTTAAGACTGTCTGCTTAAGATAAATTTCATTTTGATTATCTATTCGGACAGTTAAGACTGTCTGCTTAAGGCCAAGTTCTTCTTTAGTTAATATCCAGACAGTATAACCCGTCTGTTTACTAACAAAATCCACTGTGAGTAATCATCACCCAATCCAGACAGCTCTAACCCGTCTGCTTTAGGCCAAAACTCCCTGCATGCTGCATTATTATCTAGGTAGTTTCGTAACGGTTTTCATCTTTTCGCAGTTTTACCCTCTCTCGCTAAAACAGTAATAACTTTTTCGTTTTAAAACTTTTTTAGGCGATTATTGAGCCCACGCGAAGCTAACTTCTGGGGCTACAATTTTCACCTGCTGACATTTTTCCAAATTCTGAACAGATCAAGCCCAGAAATTCGTGCAAGGGGACTGACCCGCATTGGTTTGACAGTTTTGGCACGAATACTTTGAACGATCATAACTATTTGCTCCGAAGTCGGAATTGGTCCGTTCCGGAGTCTATGGAAAGCTTATACATTGTACTATAACATACCAAAAGCCCAAAATTTTTAGAGCAATCAATCTAATTTCGAATTTTCCTTTTTGGGACAGCAGCCTTATTATTTATTTTTTTTTTCCATCAAAGAGTTGTTTTAGTACAAATCCCATATCTTTCGCATCTCTCAACATTTTTGAGTCAAACCAAAGGGCTTTTGCTCAATACTTAAATATCTAGCACAACCAACAAACAAATCATAAATACCCAACATGGATTTCAAAATAAATGACATGGATCTCACTAAGTAACTAGAAAATTTTTAGAAATTTCACTAGTTTTGCTTTATCCCCAAATCTTTCAACATCATCACACATACATAACCAAGTTACACAACATAAATAAAAATCTAACCTTTCATAAGGTTTTAAACCAAATACACATAAAACCTTCATGGATCTTCATATTAGTACTTAAACTACATAAAACATAATTAAAGCTAGAAAATTTTTCATTACCTTCCCTTATGTTGCAAATATTCTCTTTCTCCCAAAATATTAGATGGACTTGGGGTATACAAAGCTTGATCTCTTCCTCTTTCTTCCTCTTAGCCGTGCTTCTCTCTCTCTCTTTCTCTCTCTCTCTCTAAAATAGGAAGTAAAATGAAATGTATTTGGTATCTATCTATGTTATCCAAATCTCTCTCTTTATTATCCTTATTCATCCTTATCTCTTAATTCCTTATTAATTTAACATGTGGTTAATTAAGTTGATGACACCTAGCATGAATGGATAAGCTTAAAAAAAATATTTATTTCTCTCCTAAATCACCTAAGTGGGCCGACCACTACATCACTTTTTTGCCCAAAATTTTGTTTTATTTTAATTGTTAATTTACTCATCAAATGTCTAAAAAGTTCCTACTAAAGTGGGTCAAAAATTGGGCCTTCAATTTAATTCAATCGGGCTTGTAATCTTGCTAATTTGGACCATTTAAAATCAACTTTAATTTTCACCATTTATGGGCTACTAATTTAATCATTTGGGCTTGAATTAATCCTACTTGGACTACTTAATATATATTAGCTTGTTGGGCTCCCAATATATGATTTAATTAAATGTGAATGGCTAATTTAATACATTTACTTAATAATTCTTCAAGTCCACAATTAATTTATTAATTGGACCATAATATATTTTCATTACATCAATATTCCTGCTCTATTTTCATAACCCAATTAAACTTGTTTTAATCGAGTTACAAAAGTAACTAATTGAGATGTATAAAATATATCTCTAGGGTTAGGGTACTAGTATATTAATTATATACTAGCATACATTAATAATTATAACCCTTAGGTTATTTAGTTACAATTCCTAATATAAAAAAATTAGGTTAATAGGCTGGCTTATTAATTCTCTTTATATAATAAATAAATAAATATACATATTTATAGTATATATTTATTTAGTCTCATACATATTCTACATAAGTCATAATATATTTATCATCATTGATAAATATTTAATATATTCATTTATCCACATATTCATTCAATGTAAATCACAAAGTGTTCAATACACTAATAAATTATTTAATATACTTATTTCCTTTAATAAGTTATTACACATTCATATAATCACTTTATATTAGTAATACTAATTAATCATTTAAAGATTATAAATCTTTTTATTTACCATTCAAGGTTAACATTCAAGTTATGTTAATTCTTAACATAACTTATCTTACTTTATTCACATATTCACTTATATGAGTAAAAAAAAATTTATTCGTAAATATATATATATATATATATATATAATTATATAAAATTCTTGGTCCTTACATTCTCCCCTCCTTATAAGGATTTCGTCCCCGGAATCACTATTACCTTATATTCAAATTATGTCTATCATTAGACCCTTATTTATTATTGTAACTTACGTGTTACGTCATTTGCTCTTTCTCATCCCAATCATGGCGAAATATCTTTGCTTAACTCAAATCTCATTTGACTTGCCATGAATCATAACTATATTTGTTCTTCTAGTAACTTTTTAAAGTTGTATCATCAATTTCTTCATTCCTACATGTGTTATACTAACCTGTAACTCATATCTCTAAATGAACAACACCTCATAGCGATATCTATCAAATAATATGCGTGCAATTATATTACCGATTGAAATTATACCTGACACTACGTACCCCCTTCGAAGCGACTGCATCCTGAACTGTCATGTTAAACGTGCGTGTTGTTGGTCTTGCTGGTTGAGTTGGTTCTTTGATTGTTAATGTCCCACTACTATTTCCTTTGTTTGCATTCTTCTTTGGACAGTTACGGCTATGGTGGTCTGGCGATCCACACGAGAAACAACCTTGTAATTTCTTCGGACTAGGACAGTTGGGAGATATGTGTCCCTCTTGACCACAGTTATAACACACGTTTTTGCCCTTCAGGCAGACTCCCTGATGATTCTTCCCGCAATTTGTACATGGTTCACCTTTCTTCCTACTCTCTCCTAGTTTATTTCCCGAGTTAGTATTGTTGCTCCACTTACGCTTGTTGGAGTTACTGTCTCCACTACTACTTCCCCTATTACCTCCTTCCATCTTTTTCTTCTTTTGTTCTTGGTTGTATTTGGACACGGCTTCACCTCCTCCCTCGGCAATGATTGCTTTTCTAACAGGGTCGAAAATGAATCAATTTGCAACACAGCTACTTTGTTGAATATCCACGGTTTTAGTCCGATCTCAAAACGTCGCGCTTTTCGTGCTTCAGTGTCCACTTGATGTGGAGCGAATCTAGCTAACTCATTAAATTTGGCGGCATATTCAGAAACCGACATATTCTCCTGTTTCAGCTCTAGGAATTTAACCTCCATCCTTGCTTGCATACTCGGCAAGAAGTAATTCTCATTAAACAATTCTTTGAACTTTGTCCATGTCACCACTGTTGTTCCTGCTCTATTCTGGTTTGTCTCCCACCAGTAGTTCGCCTCCCCCTTCATCAAATAGGTAGCAAAGACGGTCTTTTGCTCCTATGCTACTCTAGCGATAACGAATGCTTCCTCTATTTCTTTTATCCATGTCTGAGCTTCTATTGGATATGTTGTTCCCTTAAACTCTGGCGGTCCTACTGTCTTGAAGTCTTTAAAGTTCGCCAATTGATTTCCTGGCGGATTTCCTGCGGCTGGTGCTCTATTCTGCATAGCCTCTGCTAACATGTTAACAAAGTTCTGCATCGGGTCTGCTTGACCTCTTTCATTATTATTGAATTCATCTACCCTTCGGTGACGTTGTTCTCTTCTTGGCGGCATTGTCTGTTTAATCAAAACTTTAATTTATTACTTCATCTTTTACACCTTTATGCTACCGTTTATTAGTGGTATTATAAAAAAAAAAATTAACACAAAATTTTTTTTTAAAATTCAGACCAATTCAGCTTGCTGGATTGACGAATTCAACTTACTGATTTATTAAATTTTAGTTTGCTAAATTCACCACTTACTATCTTTTATCCTCCAAATTTATTGACTTAATCAAACATATATTCATATCACTTTAGTTACATATTCCTTAGCATAGTACATGGTACTTTTCGTCATACAACACATATTGCTACAAACATTTACTATCCCTTTGCGACAAAAAGTCAGGATTCATTACTACAACTTTATACAAAAAGTTGAGACTTACAAAAATTATTTTGATACTCATACAAAAGCGAGGATTACATTCTTATAGACATATATTTACATATACCTACTTGTCGTCTCCGATACTATCTTACTAACATATTATCTTACTCCAAAAGGTTCTATCTCTCATACTTAATCTTTCTTCGATCCACTTCCTTCCCCTGTCTTCTTCTTAGGACAATTTTTAAACTGATGACCCTTTCCACCACATGAAAAACATCCCCCTTTCTTTGGTTTGGAACAATGTGGTGAAATATATCCTTGCTGACCACAATTGTAACACACATTCTTACCCTTCATGCATTCCCCAAAATGTTTCTTTCCGCAGGTAATACATGCCTTCTTCTTCGGCAGTGGATTTCCTTGCTGGTTCCCTGAGTTGTTCCTTTTTCTTTTATTATTATTACCCTTCTTCTTCTTACTTACTTACAGCTTTAGATGATACACTGCACTCAACCTTCATTTTATCGACTTGTGCCTTCAGATCATTTCGTTCTTCTATCAACTCGCGCAATGCTCTTTCCCCCTTCCATAATTCCTCTAGAAGAAACACCTTATTCCTTAGTTCTTGAACTTCCACAGATGCTTGACCCTCTTCGGTTACTACTCTACCACCTTCTCCATCTTTTATCCCTATTTCTGGCTCCACCTCAGCTTCTTTGGAATCCACTTCTTCCTCTTCATTCAGTTCCATTTTAGGGTACTCGTCATGATCGCTTTCTAGATTTACCATAGGTTCATATTTTAAAACTTCTTCAACTATCACCCTCTGAACTGCCACCTCAGCTAACGGCATTGGTGCAGCTGCTAATTCCTCAGCAACAACTTGAGTTCCTTTAATCTCAGCATCTCCTGACATCCTTCAATCAATTTAAACAACTTTATTAGTACATTACTAATAAACACCATTCATAACTACTAAACATCAACATCTTACTATTGATGAATTCCCTCAATTCATCACTTAGAACTCTAAATAAGTTTTCTTTATCTTTCTTATGGTTATATTCCTAAGTCTTTTCCCCCCACCTAAGATTTATAACCTACAGCTCTGATACCAACCTGTGACTTTCATGGTGCTTCCAACCATAGCACCTCACAGTAGTACCTATCAGCTTGCCACCGACTTCACGGCGTCCCCTACGGAGAGTCTGGCTTCGGTGCTTCCCATTTTACAGGCAGTCACCAGCGAGAGGCTCGGGGCTCTTCACAACATTCGTGCTTATAGCTCTGATACCAACCTGTGACGCTCCCAAATCCGGGCTCCTTAACCTCGGGTTTGGTGCTCACGATCCATCATACATATCACATCTAACTACCCATTCATTGATGAATTATATCATTCATTACATCACCTTAATAAAAATATACATTAAAACATAATTATATCACCGTCATCCCAGGTTAACTAACCTTAACATTACATGCCTATAAACACAAAAGACTTAAGCGACATTATAATATAATAATCATTAAACAACTTGATACTACTCGGTCGCCTTCGCTTTGCCTTTGTCCTTATTGGAACCTTCTGCTACCTCGGCTTTAGCTGAAATATTTTATTTAAGCAAGGGTGAGCAACGAGTTTCCTCAGCAAGTTAAGTGTACAATGAAGGATATATATCATGAACAGAAGAGTTGAACTATTATAGAACTTCAACAATAATCAAAAGATTTCGAATAGCTGAATAATAAATCATTTCAAGTAACAAGGATTTTCTTGAATTTCATGCTGAATAATACATCAAGAATGAAAGAGTTAAAATTCTTTTGAAGGTTCAATAGTATTCAATTAATTAAGAAGAATTATCAATACTGCAATAATAGTTAACAAAGTGGGATTATACCCAGATTTCATGCTGAGTGATCACAAATGGATCAAGAACTGCTAGAGGAATCATCAGTTATTATTACTGACTACCTCAAGAGTAAAAGTTAGCTATAAAAACTAATCTTTACTCTTCTGCAAGTACGTAAGGTGATCAGCCTTATTGTACCCGAGATTATGCATAATTCTCAAAAATAGCGCGCGGGTCGGGTTTCCGACAATAAAATTCCCCTGATTTATTTTTCAGGGTTGTTCATCTCAGTCTTACATCATGAGTCCGCACCATATCAATATGGTTTGGATTGAATTCAAAGACATACTATAAATTTAACATATAATATCAATGTTGATCTAGCCGAAATAAATGGCATAAATCTTCCAATAATAAGTCCGCTCATATTAAATAGAACATTTCATGGTATAACAAATGTTAGTCTCGCCAAAACAAATAGCTGAGACACAGCTCATAAACAGTTCATGAATAAAAGAACTTTAAATTATTTCATAGCTCAAGTAATAGATCAGAAAATCAAATGCACTATGTGCGAATAACAATAATAATTATGGATGTAAATAACTAACAATAATTATTCACTAATCATGCTTTGAAATTAATAACTCAAGTTGAGTTAGGAAACTTGCACAGAATAAATATCTGAGTAAGTTTAGGAAACTTGCCTTGATTGGAGATTACCGCTAAAATTTAACTTAACTTCTCTCCACAAATCCTACACAATTGTATTTACATGCATACACATTTAGATAATTAAATATGTTGCAAAACATGCATTTATATTCATTATCCATAGATATTAGTTAACAAAAATTAATATTATTTATACTTCATTCAAAACCAATCTTGGTTCCTTTAGAAACTTTATTCATAAATAATAAGAGTCTCACACATTTTAAGATATAAATATTTTACATCTTAAAGCTTAAACCATTTATATTCCATTTCAGAAATATCTTTTAACTTTGCTCGCAAATTCGGAGTTTAAACAGTTAATACAGGGCTTTTATAGTAAAATACAATTTACTATATTATTACCTTAATTTAAATAATTGCTATATTAGTTTATCCTAGCTTATTTTATAATTCACGATGTTCGGGTTTCATATATCTTGACTTAATATACTTAACTATATACACCTCGGTATATTTCTCTTTTAGCTTTGTTTATAGATTAGACTTTAATTCTAAAGTCTCGTGATGCTCATGTCTCATTACGCTTGTTTTATATAGTTCAGGACAACGTAGCTTAACGTTGGCCAACTACTCGGCTTTTGGAAACCAACACACTTTGTTTTACATTACAATACTATTTATTTTAGGTCGTTTGCATTTTATAAATTAAACAACGTGTCCAAACGTTTTAGATTATATATTACAGGTCTAATCCAGACAGTTAAGACTGTCTGCTTAAGATAAATTTCATTTTGATTATCTATTCGGACAGTTAAGACTGTCTGCTTAAGGCCAAGTTCTTCTTTAGTTAATATCCAGACAGTATAACCCGTCTGTTTACTAACAAAATCCACTGTGAGTAATCATCACCCAATCCAGACAGCTCTAACCCGTCTGCTTTAGGCCAAAACTCCCTGCATGCTGCATTATTATCTAGGTAGTTTCGTAACGGTTTTCATCTTTTCGCAGTTTTACCCTCTCTCGCTAAAACAGTCATAACTTTTTCGTTTTAAAACTTTTTTAGGCGATTCTTGAGCCCACGCGAAGCTAACTTCCGGGACTACAATTTTCACCTGCTGACATTTTTCCAAATTCTGAACAGATCAAGCCCAAAAATTCGTGCAAGGGGACTGACCCGCATTGGTTTGACAGTTTTGGCACGAATACTTTGAACGATCATAACTATTTGCTCCGAAGTCGGAATTGGTCCGTTCCGGAGTCTATGGAAAGCTTATACATTGTACTATAACATACCAAAAGCTCAAAATTTTTAGAGCACTCAAGCTAATTTCGAATTTTCCTTTTTGGGACAGCAGCGTTATTATTTATTTTTATTTTCCATCAAAGAGTTGTTTTAGTACAAATCCCATATCTTTCGCATCTCTCAACATTTTTAAGTCAAACCAAAGGGCTTTTGCTCAATACTTAAATATCTAGCACAACCAACAAATAAATCACAAATACCCAATATGGATTTCAAAATAAATGACATGGATCTCACTAAGTAACTAGAAAAGTTTTAGAAATTTCACTAGTTTTGCTTTATCCCCAAATCTTTCAACATCATCACACATACATAACCAAGTTACACAACATAAATAAAAATCTAACCTTTCATAAGGTTTTAAATCAAATACACATAAAACCTTCATGGATCTTCATATTAGTACTTAAACTACATAAAACATAATTAAAGCTAAAAAAATTTTCATTACCTTCCCTTATGTTGCAAATATTCTCTTTCTCCCAAAATATTAGATAGACTTGGGGTGTACAAAGCTTGCTCTCTCCCTCTTTCTTCCTCTTAGCCGTGCTTCTCTCTCTCTCTCTTTCTCTCTCTCTCTCTCTAAAATAGGAAGTAAAATGAAATGTATTTGGTATCTATCTATGTTATCCAAATCTCTCTCTTTATTATCCTTATTCATCCTTATCTCTTATTTCCTTATTAATTTAACACGTGGTTAATTAAGTTGATGACACCTAGCATGAATGGATAAGCTTAAAAAAAATATTTATTTCTCTCCTAAATCAACTAAGTGGGCCGACCACTTCATCACTTTTTTGCCCAAAATTTTGTTTTATTTTAATTGTTAATTTACTCATCAAATGTCTAAAAAGTTCCTACTAAAGTGGGTCAAAAATTGGGCCTTCAATTTAATTCAATCGGGCTTGTAATCTTGCTAATTTGGACCATTTAAAATCAACCTTAATTTTCACCATTTATGGGCTACTAATTTAATCATTTGGGCTTGAATTAATCCTACTTGGACTACTTAATATATATTAGCTTGTTGGGCTCCCAATATATGATTTAATTAAATGTGAATGGCTAATTTAATACATTTACTTAATAATTCTTCAAGTCCACAATTAATTTATTAATTGGACCATAATATATTTTCATTACATCAATATTCCTGCTCTATTTTCATAACCCAATTAAACTTGCTTTAATCGAGTTACAAAATTAACTAATTGAGATGTATAAAATATATCTCTAGGGTTAGGGTACTAGTATATTAATTATATACTAGCATACATTAATAATTATAACCCTTAGGTTATTTAGTTACAATTCCTAATATAAAAAAATTAGGTTAATAGGCTGGCTTATTAATTCTCTTTATATAATAAATAAATAAATATACATATTTATAGTATATATTTATTTAGTCTCATACATATTCTACATAAGTCATAATATATTTATCATCATTGATAAATATTTAATATATTCATTTATCCACATATCCATTCAATGTAAATCACAAAGTGTTCAATACACTAATAAATTATTTAATATACTTATTTCCTTTAATAAGTTATTACACATTCATATAATCACTTTATATTAGTAATACTAATTAATCATTTAAAGATTATAAATCTTTTTATTTACCATTCAAGGTTAACATTCAAGTTATGTTAATTCTTAACATAACTTATCTTACTTTATTCACATATTCACTTATATGAGTAATAAAAAATTTATTCGTAAATATATATATATATATATATATATATATATATATATATAATTATATAAAATTCTTGGTCCTTACAATTAGTCCTGATTTAAGTTCAAAAAAAGCATTTAAAGTAGGGTACTCAATACACAAAGATTGTTGATTGAGATTAAGAGTAGCTAGTTCTTTTAAAGTCCTGTTATTATTAAGATCAACCATATCTTCTTCTTCTGAATCAGTATGTGAATTGTTTGACAACAACTCAATTGCTATATTGAGACCAGATGATGGAACAAAAGCCTCTTTTGAATCTACAGTTGAATTCTTCGCTCTATGACTTTCCTTTCTTAGCCTCTTTGTTGTCTTTTTTTATCTCTGGATCAAAATTCAATTCAGTAGATTGAGATGATCGAGTCATAAACTAAAAAGGAAACAAAAAATAAATCAAAATAAATAATCAACTTTCCCGGCAACGGCGCCAAAATTTGGGAGAGCTGTCGTCAAGGAATCTAAAACTAACCTCACTTGTACTCTACAAATTCAAATAACAAGCACAGTAATAAGTAAGGATCGATCCCACAGAGAATTGATATTATTTTAAATTTATTCTAATGTTTCTAACTATAAACAAGAAATAAAGATTGAGGGTTTTTGGAATCAATTGTAATCAACTAAGAAAAACAGTGTTAAATTAATAAAGATGATCAAATATTTAAAAGCTTCAGTTCTTTAGTTCAGCTTTACCAATTTACAGTAGTAGAATAATCAAGTTAATATTACTTCTTCCTTTACTGAAATTAACAACCCTAGATGATCAGCAATCGCTCAATTATCTGAAATTCTCCTTAGGTTTTAAATCTAATGTGACAATCGCCCCTACTAGACTCTAACTGTTATATAACCCAGAACTATCATTCTAAATTTAATATGACATAAGCATTAAGAATTAGAGAATTAGGTTATTCCAAGTAACAATCACACTATCAGGGATTATTTATCTTGTCCACAATCAAATATTACTAAGTATTACCTGTGATCAGATATAACATCGTTTGCTTGATATTATACCTTAATCTAGCAGATGATAATAATTCACCAATTTAATCCTGGAGAAACTAAATTAGTAAACTGGATAACATATAAGAAATTCAACCAGATTATCAGAATAAATTTCACACACGAAGGAAACAATAATATAACTCAATTATTATATTAAGTGTAAATATGGTTCCACATCCCTTCAGAACTGAATAAAAGAGCTAAGCTAGCATGCTGATAAAATAGTATAATCTAAGATCGGGAATAATGGATAATGAATGGTGTTTTACTGATTACAAGTGATATGTATTTATACATCATCAGAACTCTAGAAAAATTCTAATCCTATTCTACTTTGGAAGTATTCAATGTGTAGATATGGTAGGATTCTAAATCCTTGTCAAACTCTACAATCCAACTTTAAGTAGCTTCCTTATCAAATTAGATTTAAGTTTCTAAAACCAAATCTTCTTTAGTTTCCTTTTCCAATTCGAGTCAGTCTCCATATTTGAACTTCAACTCAGATTCCATATCAGACTCTACTTCTCCTAGTCAGAGATACTTTCCATGTAAGAATATAATTTCATCTCCAAATCCTCATACGCATCGAACTCTAGCACTCAAATCCTACTTATAATAGGAAATCTGCAAAGTCGACCAAAATCGTAGAGTAATACTCCACTCCAACACTTTGTAGAGTAGACATGCCATCGTAGAGTCAAACTTCTCTCGGAATCGTAGAGTACCAGGTCTCGACTATCGTAGAGTTCTCTCGTCAGACGTAGAGTGAACTTGGCACAATCGTCAAGTTGACAGCCACCCAGCAATAGAGCTCGCACTCTACGAACGTAGAGTACTAAATCAAATTGTCGTGTGACTCTGCCTTAACCTTCCTACAATCGTAAAGCTGTCAGGCTTCCACTGTAACACTACGAATGTAAAGCTTTTACCTAACGATCGTAGAGTATTCTGCAAAACAACATAAAAATCATCATTATAACTCATATTTGCATAATCACATCAAATTCTTCTATAAGTCAATAAATTCCTTAAATCAACTCATATGACAGATAACATGCGACCAAACTAAGCATACAGGAATGAAAATAATTAGATATTATGCCCCTATCAGGTGGTGATCGAGTACGTGCTAAGAGGACAAAATAAATAACGTGATGTGTTAGCTACAGTAGCATTCAGAGGGCATGTAAAAGGGGAAAACTTAGATATGAAGGTGATCAAGAAAACCCTCTTAACCATGGTGCTAAAATTATTCCCCAAAGATATAACAGATGATTGGCGACAAGGCATCTCTCATCAATTACAAACAAAGGAATGGATAATATCACTAATGGAGCTTTAGAAATATAACATCATTAAAGGAGTCTTATACTATAGGAAGCGGATAGTGTATTGACGAGATGCTTGGGGAGGCGAGAAACAAATAAAGTTTTGCATCAGGTGTGTGACAAAAACTGCGGATTAGCAAATATTGGGTTATATCAGAGATTACAACACCAAGGGTATTATTGACCTGAAATGAAGAAAGAAACAGATGCACTTCAACGACAACGCCTTTTATGCCAAGAATACCCTAGGGAGGAGGAATGTGCCTTCATTAACAAAATAGCGGATTCACGAATCCCATATGTGGAGTTTTTACAAAGTGGTAGTCTTCGTGCCAAAAAGAAGGACGCAACTACAATAAAGAGGAAAGCACTGAGATTTTATCTACAAGATGGAGAGCTGTTTAGAAGATTGGCAATGGCAGTATCCCGAGCCTTTGTATTTGATGTTATCTTTCTCTCAAGGTCTTTAGTAGTAAACTTAAATTCTTGAAGCTTGGTCTTTAATTTTGCCATGACATCTTGAATCTTCAAAAGCTCTCCCGAAAGTAAGTCATTCTCATGATGACGTGAAGTGACCTTCAAGCGTAATTCAACAACACGATAACTAAAAGTAAGGAGATCTAGCCTAGCACGAAAAGGAGACACGTCGAGGCCAACGAAGAAAAGGTCATCAACCTCACAACTCAGCCTATCCAAGTCCTTTGCTCTCAAAGAATGAAGAGAAATACTATGCATCTCAAGAACAAATCTTGCAAGGCGATCTAGTGAGAAGGTCTAAAAGAAGACCCCACAAACATGTAGTCGATCAAGAATCTGTGGAAACCAAACTAGGAGAAGCTCAAGATTTTCTTGGCTGGAGGAAGAAACCTAGAAACCCCTCCAAGGAACAAGCTTTTCGGTCGTGTTGGGAATCTGCATGAGATCGTTAAGCTCATTATCATAGGGGGAGAATGTTACAAGATCTGCATGTGATTACTATTATTCATTATATATGATTTGATTGATGACAAAATGATAAGAAAAACATTCATACTGGCAAAGCATTGTAAAGTCCTTAATGAAATATATGTACAAGGACTTAGAATTAAAAGATCAAATATGTTAGGTTGATCTAAGCTGAATGAATATTTATCTAATCAAAGCATGTAACATTATGTATTGTAAAGTCCTTAAATGAATATGATGTACAAGGACTTAGAATAGAAAAAGATCAAACTTGTTAGGTTAATCTTATAAGCTGTAATGATATATGCACAAACAAGGGGCAGACTGAACGTAGAGCATTACACTAACTAAAAGAAGGATCGTAGAGCAGTCAGTCAACATCGCAGAGTCAAGTATACCATCACAGGATTTGCCAGGAAAATGTAGAGTAAAGCTCAACAGAACGTAGAGCACTCTCGGCAGGACGTAGAGCTCTCTCGGCAGAACAGAGAACACTTTCGGTAGGACGTAGAGTTCTCTCGGCAGATCGTAGAGATGCCTCGGCATTGTAGTGCTAAATCCCAATATCGTAGAGTCTACTAGGCAAGCACAATAACAGGCTCGGTAGATCGTAGAGCTCACTCGGCAGCCCTCTCTGGGCATCGTAGAGTTGCACATATCAACGCAGAGCTTGTAAGGCAATCATAGAGTGTAGCTCGGCAGAACAAGGAGAGTACTCAGGATCGTAGAGTGAGCACTACGAAGAGAAGATCGTCGTGCTAATATGGGTTCGTAGAGTCAGTCCAAGTCAGCCACTCTACGACTCCCATGAACAATCTGCAACTAAGCAACAATGTAAAGAAGTCTCTGTTGAAGCACCCAAAGTTAAAGTGGCAATCTTCAAGACTACCAAGCAAGCTGAGCATGAGCTATTAGACATAGCAAGATCTCTGAGCACAACCAAAGCATCAAGCCATACTAGAGAACACAGTACAACTCAAGCAACCACTCTACAATCCATCAAGACTCAAGACCTGCATCAAAGACAAAGGCCGTAGAGTAGGAAAGCAACAGTAAGATCAAGTGATCGTAGAGTTAAGCCTAAGACAATAGAGGCACTCTAGCAGTCTCAGCAAAGCAAAACAGAAGATCATAGAACAGTACTCTATGATGTAAGAGAGAATGTCTGAAGATTAAGTAGAGCAGTTCTCTACAACAAAAGTGCTAAAACATTAGAAGATCATAGAGCAGTCCTCTGTGACACAGCAGCAGAGCCAACGCCTAAAGAACATAGAGCAGTCCTTTATGATAAGCACAATGCAGCAATGGGTCAACAAAGTTCATAGTACACTATGCTCTGGAACAAAAAGCTAAATGGAGATCACAGAGCACAGCCTGCAGCATAGTAAGAAGCACACTAAAAAGTAATGTAAGCAGCCATTCTACGAACTGTAAGGCAGCACAAGGCCACGACTGTAGTAAACGGTTAACTCTATGATCAGAGGCAACAGACTTCAGTCTGCAGCAAACAAGTTAACGCTATGAACAGAAGCAACAGGTTATATGCCAGATGATCGTAGAGTAAGTAAGTGCCAGCTGGATTAAAAATATTAGAGCACTTAGGGTTGTTATCCCAAGATGAACGACTAAGAAGATAAAGGAGTATAATAAGTAACTAATCTGAGTGGAGTTCAAACAGCCATGTTTGCGGCAGTCAACAAGCAGCTCATGTGACTCCACTATCTTAGTACCAGCTAATGGATACTGACTCAGCTATCACTAGCAGACTTAAGGAAGTAAAATACTCAGTGGTACAATAAACAAGTCTGCAGAAAGTAAGTCTCCAACGAAAAGAAGTGCAACGGGAAGATATTAACGACAAGTTTCCAACGGGAAGAAATAGAGACCTACATAAGAGAAAACTGCAATTGAATAGCAATGTGTGTACAGTAAGCAAGAGCAAGAACACAAACTGGACAATCAGCTAGAAGCTTCACTGCAACATAAGAGCTATGCCAAAAGGCTGGCATATGCGGTAAGAGTCGAATGACCATGAAGCCATGATCAAGAGTAACCTGAGCTGGAGGCAAACCATGAAGAGCAACTTTATGATCAAGCAATGAACACTCTTAGCTGAAAAGATAAAGAACTGACTTAAACTAGTCAACCAGTGTTCATGTAGAGTGATCATCTGCATCTGCTATGTACTAGAAGAAGAAGAGCTTCAATGACCATCATCAGCAGCATCCAAAAGAAGATCACAAACAGCTGTCAAGTACTAGAACATGAAAGAGATCAAAGTTCATCTTGGCCGCACAACCCAACAAACAATCAACACACCAAAGAGGGCGGGGCGCCCTTGTCTTAAGTGACTACACAAATTCAAGTCTGCTGGATTTGCTGAGTACCGAAGGGTATAAGAGATTCTAAGGCTGCTGGCTTTAGTCTACAGGATTCTAAGGCTGCTGGCCTTGAAGCGTTCTTTGTGAACTGGTTTTCCAAGTCTGTTGGACTTGAAAAGGGTCATTGGATCCTTGTCCGAGGGACTAAAAATAACTCATGTCTGCGAGGACTTAAGAGGGGTCAGAGGATCTACGTCTACAGGACTTGAGGAGGGTCATAGGATCCTTGCCTTAGTGGCTAAAAATAACTCTTATCTGCTGGACTTGAGGAAGGCTGAGAGTCCTTGTCTTTGTGACTAAAACATTTAGTGGATTCCTACTTGTTCAAGTAGAAGAGTAGAGTATGAGCTATTCAATCTCCAAACCACTTAAAATCTCTTGCCTTATTTACTTTATGTCATTTACATTATGTACAATAACTATTATACCTGTTGTCAATCATATCGAAGATTTATTCATTGAACTGAGATTATGCAGCAAGAACGGAGATATTCTCCATTAAAAAGGGAATCTGCATCTCCACCTAAGATGTTGTGAAGTCCTACAAAGGATGATCAAGGAGATATCTAGATGATGATGCGCCATCATCAATGCACTTACAACAACGACTCCATGACCTCCTCAACACATTTGACATGTTCCTACTTTACAAAATATGAACCCAGAGGTTCATTCAAGCGTATCGATGATTATGGAATGTCATAACTAACTAAGAGCAGAATTCAAAGATGTGCTCAATATATTAGTCAATGCAGCACAATGAAGGAACATATGATAAAACCAGCAATGGCCTGAGGAATTTCAAATTATCAACTAACAAGGAAGTGCATCATTGCTAGCAGCACCACTGACTGTCAAGGAATTGACATCAGTGAGGTATCTATCTCTGTCTCCCTAAAATGCAAATGTCTTTAACTGTTAATATATATTGCATAGCTGCATGTTTTCACACTTCAGTAGCATACCAAGAAATAATTTTCCACCCCAAAAGGAAAAAGAAAGAAAATGAGAGTAATGGTTTAACAATCACTTTGCTGACTATCCATATTTGAGGATGAAAATAAAACTCTTGAGATGAATATCTGAAGTCTGTGCAAATAGAGTCTTCTCTTATCTTGTTGCTAAATGAGTAAAAATGTGCTTAAACTGTTTTGCAATTGATGTTGTGTGTAGTGATAAAAACTCATAATTATTTATCTTAATATTGAGAGTTTATTCCTGGATGTGGAAAACGAAGTAGGGTTTATAATCTGTAATATCATCTCATGCTATCTAACTCTGATGGTTAAGAGGTAACTATGCTTGGTGAGCTATTTACCCCCTATCTTAGTTCTTATACCTTAGTTGATGAGTGATGCACTATTTCATGATCTAAGTCTTTAATAAGTCATAGAGTATAGTCATGTCTGCAGTTGTACACTGAAGGGTTGTAGAGACTGATCAACTCCACTAACTATCTAGGTACAGCTCACAGAACTGACCACTTCTCTACTAAGGTTCAAACGCTTGGAACATAGTACAAGCAATAACTCATCTAAGGAGAAGGTTTAAGAATCATCTAAGGAGAAGGTTTAAGAATCCACATCAATTCCACTCATGTTGTCTCTCACACACACTCTCATGCAACATGTTTAAACTATTATCATTTTTAAGCTGCATAGTGCAAATTGTGAAACCACAGTCTGAAAAGGACTCGAGCCTTCAAAAGAACTAACCCCGCAGGACCCAACGAATATTGGGTACCAAATTCGAAATCTACTTAACCTGCAGGAATCATGATTGCTCTATCCTCACTCAAGTACATTCAAGAAAAAAGTTAGAAAAGAATGATCCTCATCAACAAACTTCTGGCAAACGGCAAAGGCATGATTCTCTAGTAAATCTCTCTCAGAAGTTGGAGCTCCATACAACATAATAAAGCTCCTCAAGAAGCATAAAAGAACCAGGTCTTCATCAACTCTACGATCGCAGTATAAATGAAAGGATCGTAAAGTAACCAAAGATCCAACACTTGATCATCTCTACAGTAGCAGTACATAGAATAGGATCGTAGAGTAACCAATGCTAAAGAGAATACTCTACGATCAGATGAAGAATGATGGATAATCATCTAAAGGATCAACTATGGGGGAGCAACAATCTGATAAGTTTAGCAATGCTCAGTTTGACAAAAAGTTAAAGAAAATGAAGAATGTGAAGCTATAAGACGGAGAAAATGAAAAGAGTCACAAAGCTACAACCTTTGGTGCAGAAGAAAGTGCTTGAGCCTAACAAATGGTATGCGAACATGCTGAGTCAAAAATTCTCTAGCATGTTAAGAAACGGATCAAGTCCTTGCTTATAGATCTCAATTGTTTCATGACTCAAGCAAAATGAAGTTCTTATAGTCCTTAAGGTGACACTCCAGAACCCTGTCCCAGACTCTATAGCGCCCCCAAATCCGGGTACTTGAAACCCGTACTTGGTGCATCACGATACCATTTCTTTGAGCTGTTTAATAAATCACAAACTTAATATTTATATCAGAGTTGTCTATTTTCTAGGTATGGCAACCTTCAATTACATTCTTTACATGTTACATAATATATATGATCACAATACAAAACACTAATCATTACAGATAACACCTTGAAACCTAATCCTTGAGCTTTCCTTTGCCCTTGTCTTTACCAGAGCCTTCTGGTCAATCACACTTAACTGAAAACATTTAAGTCAAAGCAAGAATGAGCATTCAATTGCTCAGCAAGTAATAATAATTAATAATAATGCGCTGAAAGAAGTAAATATTTTCTTTGAGGACTACTTCTACCACGAATCAATAGTGGTGAAGTCATTTGAAACTATTCTTAACAACATATCAAATCATTTTAAGATTTCTTTGAAATGACTGAACAATAAGTCATTTCAAGTAACAAGAATTTTCTTGAATTTCATGCTGAGTAATAAATCAAGGATGAAAGAGTTAAATTCTTTCGAGATTTCAACAATATCCAATTGATTAGGATGAATGAGCAATTCTGCAATAGTATTCGATACATAGGGTTATTCCCAGATTTCATGCTGAGTGATCACAAATGGATCAAGAACTGCTAGAGGAATCATCAGTTATTTTACTACTGACTACCTCAAGAGTAAAAGTTAGCTATAAAAACTAATCTTTACTCTTCTGCAAGTACGTAAGGGGATCAGCCTCATTGTACCCGAGATTATGCATAATTCTCAAACATAGCGCGCGGTCGGGCTACCGACAATAAAGTTTCCCCTGATTTATTTTTCAGGGTTGTTCATCTCAGTCTTACATCATGAGTCCATACCACATCAATATGGTTTGGATTGCTTTCAAAGAAATATTTTGAGTTCAACATATTATAACAATTTAATCTAGCCGAATCAAATGGCATATATCTTTAATAACGAATTAGTAACAATAATAGAATGTTTCATGCGATATAGACAATTCATAAATAGAGAACTATAATTACTGTTCAACAATGTTTTTCGAATTAGGTCTAGTTGGTCAAATAGCGTAGACAATCTTTAAACTAGGTATACATACCGAAATTTAATAGTATGTATCAGAACTTGTCAACAAATTTCGAATTCAAGGGTAATTGATAATGTACAATAGTTCATACAAGTGGGGACACTTGTATAACCAAATTTAGAATACAAATTTTTAATATGAGTCATATCAATTCAGTAATGAGATACTTTTAACAATGAACGAATCGAAGGAATTTCAAATTTATAATAATCATAACAATTTGTACAAGTGAGGACACTTGCACAAAGAACAGAATAATTTTGATTATAAATGCATCACATGAGACAATATCGACATATTTGAAATCAATAGATAGCTTGAATAAAGTTTAAGAATATTTGCATAATATATGGATCCATTGCATAAAGTAAATGCAAAGGGTTACGATAATTTCATAAACGAATAACAAAGATCATTATGGATATGAATAATTAGCAATAATTATTCACGAGCATGCTTTGAAATTGATAACTCATATTGAGTTAGGAACTAGCATAACATATACCTGTTTACACAGAATAAAAGTAGTGCATAGGGTTCAGATACTTGCCTTGGTCGTTGACTACTGCTACGCAATTTAATATGACTTCTTTTGAAAGACCTATCAGTTATAAGATTGATCTCTCAATTAGCGAATCATATTATATCTTAAAATATCACTTCTTTACAAGTAAATTATCTAACATTCAACCACATAATCAAATATTAGATAACACATTAACACCATACGCATTCAATTCTAAAGTTAGCACTCATCGAGTCTTTAACAGTGTTCAATATAGTATGCTGAGTGGTTTCCCACAAACAACCAACAAACTAGTTTTCGTCTCGTCTACATTGTTTTCACAGTGAGTTAGATCGGTTGCCAGTTCGTATATACCTCCGCTCCCTGAAGGAATTGTTTAGCCCAGATACTATACATCGACTATTAAAGAGTACGACTGTACCACTACCTTATGAATTAATACTAAGTCTTTCATTATATAAAACTTTCTTTGTGGTCCCGTAGGTTAAATATCCAATCCAGCAAACTGGATTCCAAATTCAGCAAACTAGATGACAATCTAGCAAACTGGATTCTAACCTGGATTACAATCCAGTAACCTGGATTCAAATTATTCAATTCAGTCAACTAGTTTTGCAATCCAGCAACCTGGATTCAAACTATCTTATAATCCAGCAATCTGGATTCACTAACTTTCAATACAGTAAACTAAATTCACTAATTCAGCAAACTATTTTCCAATCCAGTAACCTGGATTCGAACTATTCTACAATACAACAAACTAGATTCACTTTATTCAAATCAGCAAACTGAATTACACTATTCAGCAAACTGGATTACACTATTCAGCTAACTGGATTCACTAATTCAGCTAGCTGGATTCAAACGGTTTTCCATGTTATTAAATAATTTATTTATCGATCTAAAATGCCATAAACATTATACCACCTTACAAATGACCGAAACCCATGTCAAAAATCTGTATGAACCATATTTAAGGTTCTCAAGTTATAAAATTCCATTTTCCAAATTTTCAACTTCACATAATTAATTAAATCCATTTATACATAACTTCATCATTTACACGAAAAATAGCAAAACAACTTCCAAATTATTTCTTTTCTGGAAATAGATTATATATAGTCCCCTTATGAAAATATATTTTTTTCGGAATTTTTAAAATCGATTTACTATATTTAAATAGTCCAAAATAGCCAAATCTTACTACATTTTTCATAAATCGAAATTACATTCAAAAATCCTGAAATTTTCGGAGTATGTTCCTGCTATATACATATACTCCCAGTAATAATTTCATAATTTTTGGGGTTAACCACAAAGAGTAATTCAAGAATACTTTTAAAAATAGTCCTTCACGATAAAATTCATAACTTTCATTATACATGGTCAAAAATCTTCAAATTTTTAAAATACTCACATAACTTCCCATATTACCATTTTAAAGTTTTCTAGAATTTTTAGAGCACAAAGAGTTGACGAAATTGCCCCTGGATGTGAATAGTCAGCGGGCTCATTCCAGTTTTTGAGAAAAATGTGGACTGTTTGTACCAAAACAGTCCATACGAATTTTGTACCAACTATTTTTGAGTTCTACCAATTGGATTTTGTAGTTAACTTATATATCTAGCACCACTTTTTGACGGATCATAAAAAGAGTTTACGGATCTCAAATGGTAACTATATAAAGTGAACAAAAGTTAGGGTTTTCTAACTTTTTAGAAACTAGTTTTAAGTCTTTTCTTTTTCTACACTCTTAAACCCCCAAATAGGTAAGATCCAAACACAAAATACTTATTAATATATAGATCTAAAGTTTTAGACCTCAAGATCATAAACTTCATAACACAAAAATCAAACCAAAATAAATGAAAATACACTTTATTAAAGTTAGAAAATGTTTTACCTTTGCTTGATTTCCTTTCCCCTTCTTCCTAAGGTTTGTTTATGGGATTTGACCACACCAAAAATTTCCTCCCTTTTCTTCCTCCATGGCTGCCGCTCCTCTCCCCTTTTTCTCTCTTTAGTTTTTCTTTTTAGCAAAATGGAAAGTGAGAGATGAGAGAGAAATAAAATGGGTTTTATTTTGCTTTATTAATTAACTAGTTGCTTGCATAATCAATAGATATAGGTATTGTATCTATATATTTTAGCATGATTAGAAAGTATACTACTTGGTGTGCTGTCGCAAGCACCCAAAAATAAAACCTTACTGCAAAAGATATTAATGTAGTAGTGCAAGTAAGAGTCGATCCCACAGAGAATGATTAGTCTAAATTTATACTTTGTAAACCAAAAGGGGGGGTTTGGAATTTTATTTAACTGATTAACTGAAGCAAAATAAGAATAAAATAAAAACCTTAGATCTTCCGTTTAATATCACCTTATCATAGCAATATTTATCCTTCAATGAAATTAATAGCCCTAGGTAACAATAAGCTCTGCTACCCGAAACTCCCCTTAATTATCACTCAATGAAACAAGCTCTTCACAAGATTATAACCATTATACAACCTAGAACAAGCTCTCTAGATTTAATATAATAGCAGCATTAAGAACTAGGGAATTAGACTATTCCAAGCAACAATCACACAAGCTCGGATTATTTAACCTGTCTTCCAATAATCATAGCAATACTCAAAAGCTTGACCACAATCATGTATCACTAATTGCTACTTGTGATTAGGAACAATATCAATTACACGTAATATTATCCCTTAATCTAGCAAATGATATTAATCAAATTAACTTAACTGATCACATTAAATCAATCGGATTAAATATCATTCAACAGTTAAAACAGATTATCGAGAATGAACTTCATATAAGAAGGAACAAATAATGTATAAAAAGTTCAACATCCCATTGGAACTAAATAAAAGAAAAGAGAAGAGTTCATAGCAAATAGACAAATATAATTTACAAGATATTCAACAATAATAGAATATAAAAAATAAAGGAAGAGTTTAGAGAAGAAAAACTATGTTTTGACATTCGACTGTCACTTCGGATCACAATCTTCAATCTTCAAACCTTCGCCTTTGATTCTTCGCTTCCATAAATATTGATCTCTTGGTTGCTCTTGAACTATAAAAAATGGAGAGGAGAGTAGCCTCCCCTTGGAGGTCTACTTCCTCTCCCTACTCCTATACTAACAAACTAATGTAGAGAATGCTCTCAAGGATATGAGGTGAAGGAGTTGGAATATGAATGTGTAAATTGGTTTGTGAATTAGCAAAATACAAGCATAGCTTCACTTGGTATTTATAGGAACTCATGGTGTGCTAACCTATCATCATAAGTCAAGATCAAACACCCAATCAACACATGTGCATCAGCCAACCAAGGAGGAATCCACCCAAAAACGTGCACATGTGATGTGCTAAGAGTCCAAATCTAACAACTAAACTGATCAGCAGTTTGTAAGCCACTTTTGGATCAGCAAACCACCGAATTGGACCTTGAACAAAGAACGAAAGTTGTAGCCCTGGAGTTTCTAATGAATTTGGGCTTTTGAATCACCTGATTTGGAGTTGGGAAGCTCAAGTTATGTCCCAAATACTCCAACTGGTCCGAACAGGAATTTAGTCTAGGCGGGATTCGGGTTAGCTGTCTAAAAAGCAATGTTTGGAGGCCCAAATGAACTTGGATTTTTGCTCACCATACCATTTCGGAAAGCTTGAGAAGTCTACTAAAATCTTCAATAAGAACACATTCTCATTTGGAAACTTTAACATCATCGAAATCGCAAATGAAGCTCCAGAGGTCAATCTGTCCAAAGGCTCAATTTCCTGAAATTTTCAGCTTTGACGTATGTTGGTAAAATGGTCATAACTCTCTCATCCGAACTTCGATTTAGGCGTTTCAAGATGATTCGAAAAAGCTAAGAAATAGATCTACAACTTTCTTTCTTTGAGCGTTGAGAGATAAAGGCTGGACCAAGGACGAAATTGGGCCTCAATGGGCTGCTATGTCAATGATAAATTATGGACATCGATCCAAATACCCTTTTATTCTTTTTTCCTGCAAAACAAAGTAAAAATACATAAAAGTGATACAAAGACATATTTCATAACAATAAGATAAAAACACAAAAAAAAGAATATAAATTACTCAAAAACTCACAAATCATCAAGCTAAAAATACTCAATTTATAGGTATAAAATTGACTCATCAAATACCCCCAAACTTGAATCTTTGCTTGTCCTCAAGCAAAACAAATACAAAAATAAGACTTAAAACTCTTCTAATAAAACCTAACTTGAGCAATTAGACATAAATTTTGAAAAATGACCTCAAAGATGTCAACACATTATAACTTTAGAAAAACTTTCAAAATATTGCAACGTCTAGGATTTTAACTTGCTTGTTAGTCATACCTCACTTTAAATCCTTTCCGTGTGTGTGTGTATCCAATTGCACTAAACCAAGTATAACTCGGATGAACTTATCTAACCACATTACCTTATGAAGGAAAATAAACTCCAACAACTACATGCTCAACACATCACTCACCGCTAATGTAGACAAATCAGAAATTATAAAAATTGAGATCAAAAGACTCTAGGTAAGTGCATTTTATGCTCCATCTTATCATAAGTCATCTCTTATGGGCAAGTGCGTTTTACGCTCCATCTCATCCCATTGCAAGATTTGCGATTAATTGCTTCTTCTTCTTCTTTTTTTCTTCTTTTTTTTTATATAGGTGAGTGCGTTTTACGCTCTATCTCCCCTAAGCACGTGTTTATGAGTGAGTGCGTTTTACGCTCCATCTCAACTCACCACATGACCAACAAATCAACTTGATTACATTGCTTCGAGTGATGTTTAAACGAGTTATAGAGTTTATTGATATCTCCCACAAGCATTCGGTCATATATAAGTCTTCTCTAAGTGTACCACTAGTTCATTACAAATGGATAAGTGCTCAAATGAGGTAGGGATTCAAGCAATGTAATAACCAACAAAAAAGTTAACCATACAGACTAAGCAATATTTGTCCATTTTTCATGAGTTACAATTTATTCAATCAAGTTTATTGTTTTTTTTATTTATCATTGGTCATAGTTCTAAATCAAGTCAATGCTCAATAAACACATTTTAAAAAATAATGACCCTTAAAAAATCATATTTTAAAAAAAAACACACAAATACTAAATACCATAAAAAACACAAATATTAAATACTACCCCCAAACTTAAAATTGACATTGTCCTCAATGTAAACAATTAACGAAACAAATGCAAAGGACTTCCCTGGAAATATGTCAATAATCGTGGGGCGTTGGAACTGTAGAATGACCTAACACAAAAGATAAAACAAAAATAAAATCAAGTGAAATAAAATTAGATTAAAGGGATGCGAAATTTGGGTTGCCTCCCAAGTAGCGCTTGGTTTATAGTCGTCAGCCCGACTTCTTTATTTCTTATTTGAGACCTTGAGATCACCATGGACAAGTCAAGAGTCCCTGTAAAATTAAAAAGCAATACGAGTTTAAATTAAGATAGAAAATTGCTAAAATGAAATAAGGTTCACAAAAGCACAAAATAAAACAAAAATCATTCCCCGGCAACGGCGCCAAAATTTGGTGTGCTGTCGCAAGCACCCAAAAATAAAACCTTACTGCAAAAGATATTAATGTAGTAGTGCAAGTAAGAGTCGATCCCACAGAGAATGATTAGTCTAAATTTATACTTTGTAAACCAAAAGGGGGGGTTTGGAATTTTATTTAACTGATTAACTGAAGCAAAATAAGAATAAAATAAAAACCTTAGATCTTCCGTTTAATATCACCTTATCATAGCAATATTTATCCTTCAATGAAATTAATAGCCCTAGGTAACAATAAGCTCTGCTACCCGAAACTCCCCTTAATTATCACTCAATGAAACAAGCTCTTCACAAGATTATAACCATTATACAACCTAGAACAAGCTCTCTAGATTTAATATAATAGCAGCATTAAGAACTAGGGAATTAGACTATTCCAAGCAACAATCACACAAGCTCGGATTATTTAACCTGTCTTCCAATAATCATAGCAATACTCAAAAGCTTGACCACAATCATGTATCACTAATTGCTACTTGTGATTAGGAACAATATCAATTACACGTAATATTATCCCTTAATCTAGCAAATGATATTAATCAAATTAACTTAACTGATCACATTAAATCAATCGGATTAAATATCATTCAACAGTTAAAACAGATTATCGAGAATGAACTTCATATAAGAAGGAACAAATAATGTATAAAAAGTTCAACATCCCATTGGAACTAAATAAAAGAAAAGAGAAGAGTTCATAGCAAATAGACAAATATAATTTACAAGATATTCAACAATAATAGAATATAAAAAATAAAGGAAGAGTTTAGAGAAGAAAAACTATGTTTTGACATTCGACTGTCACTTCGGATCACAATCTTCAATCTTCAAACCTTCGCCTTTGATTCTTCGCTTCCATAAATATTGATCTCTTGGTTGCTCTTGAACTATAAAAAATGGAGAGGAGAGTAGCCTCCCCTTGGAGGTCTACTTCCTCTCCCTACTCCTATACTAACAAACTAATGTAGAGAATGCTCTCAAGGATATGAGGTGAAGGAGTTGGAATATGAATGTGTAAATTGGTTTGTGAATTAGCAAAATACAAGCATAGCTTCACTTGGTATTTATAGGAACTCATGGTGTGCTAACCTATCATCATAAGTCAAGATCAAACACCCAATCAACACATGTGCATCAGCCAACCAAGGAGGAATCCACCCAAAAACGTGCACATGTGATGTGCTAAGAGTCCAAATCTAACAACTAAACTGATCAGCAGTTTGTAAGCCACTTTTGGATCAGCAAACCACCGAATTGGACCTTGAACAAAGAACGAAAGTTGTAGCCCTGGAGTTTCTAATGAATTTGGGCTTTTGAATCACCTGATTTGGAGTTGGGAAGCTCAAGTTATGTCCCAAATACTCCAACTGGTCTCCGAACAGGAATTTAGTCTAGGCGGGATTCGGGTTAGCTGTCTAAAAAGCAATGTTTGGAGGCCCAAATGAACTTGGATTTTTGCTCACCATACCATTTCGGAAAGCTTGAGAAGTCTACTAAAATCTTCAATAAGAACACATTCTCATTTGGAAACTTTAACATCATCGAAATCGCAAATGAAGCTCCAGAGGTCAATCTGTCCAAAGGCTCAATTTCCTGAAATTTTCAGCTTTGACGTATGTTGGTAAAATGGTCATAACTCTCTCATCCGAACTTCGATTTAGGCGTTTCAAGATGATTCGAAAAGCTAAGAAATAGATCTACAACTTTCTTTCTTTGAGCGTTGAGAGATAAAGGCTGGACCAAGGACGAAATTGGGCCTCAATGGGCTGCTATGTCAATGATAAATTATGGACATCGATCCAAATACCCTTTTATTCTTTTTTCCTGCAAAACAAAGTAAAAATACATAAAAGTGATACAAAGACATATTTCATAACAATAAGATAAAAACACAAAAAAAAGAATATAAATTACTCAAAAACTCACAAATCATCAAGCTAAAAATACTCAATTTATAGGTATAAAATTGACTCATCACTACTCTTACACATTTTGACAAGCTTGTGATGTGTTGTAAGTAATTATTGTACTTTTTTATTCATCCATGCAAGCAACTTAGCAAAATTTTGACAACTCACCCATTATGATACACCTTGTCGGCTGGCCACTTCTAGTTTATCCCACTTTTTGGCCTTCTTTTATTGCTTTTATTAAATTTATTAAGTTGGCAAAAATATCTCCTAAGTGGGCTAACAAATGGGGCTTTGTTTTAAATCACTTGGGCTCACATTTAATTTGTTTGGGCCATTAGTTTGCCAAAAATTTTAATCTATGATAGGCTACTAATTTAATAAGTGTTGGGCTAATTTAATTAGTCCACACATTAATTATCCAAGTCCACAATTAAATAAATTAGTGGCTTGGTAAGTTAATTCAATGGGCTAGTCCACTAGTTTTCCTTACTAATTGGACTATAAAAATTAACCATTCATATATCACATAATCTTCATTAATTAATACTCATATTAATTAATGTACAAGATTTATTCACTTACTATATTCACTTCAATTAAATATTTAATTAACTAACTATCTTATCAATTGTTTAATATTAATATTCTTAGGTTAGTCCACTAATTTAAATACTATTAGTGGAACATGCTTTAAGTAACAATTAGGCACATGCATTATTCACATAAGTCATAACATCATTATTGATAAATAATTATCATACACATTAAACCACATGTTGTACATACATACATTCAAGTATAATCAATACTTATATTTAGTATTCAAATTTCTTAAGAAAATAAATTCTTATATCCATAATACAAACATACATCCATTTAAATACAATTATAACAATAATTGTATTAATCATTAAAATTCTAATCATAGATCAAATTAGGTTTTGATCATCCCTTTATCTATGTCGCATTTACCATACTTAGTCAATTTAAAAATAAATTGACTAGTCTTACAAATTTTTATCCTAAAGAAATAATCATAGTAATAATAATAATATTAATAATTATTTCTTAAAATATACATTTATTATTTAAATAATATAGAAATCATATTTTTTTGTGAATAATCATATATCTTTAGTATAAAAATTAACTTATTAACCGAATAAAATTTATAGTTATCAACTATTTCTTTAATAAGAAATTTACTTGAAACCATATATAAAATAAATGTATATGTACAAATTAAATAAATCACATTTCTTTTCCTTGCACACATTTCCATACTTGCTTTAATATATAATAAAAATAATTTTATTATATAAAAAAAAAATTCATACGCAAAATTTCTTATTTTAATATATCGAAAATCTTGGGTTATTACATTCACCCTCCCTTATAAGGATTCCGTCCCCGGAATCACCGTTCAACACTTACATCCATGAGGGTAAATATCATACGCATTCATATCACAAGGAGATCACGATCTGATTCAATCGAATCGATATTTAACTATTTAGCATAAAGCTTGCCTATCTGATTATACGGAATTTGATTTCTAATAGAACTCAAATTTCTCCTTCAAAATACGTTAATAAAACGATTTTTGTATTAAATTATATATTATTTATTTATTAATCTAGGTCCTATCCTATAGTTCTGATATTTTCAAACGTAAACGTATCCCACGGTATATATAAGAATAAATTATTATTTGAATAATACCTGAAACTCCATCCCCGGCTGCTACTGTATCTTGAACCGTCATGTTGAAGGTCCTTGCGGTTGGTTTGTTGGTCAGAGTTGGATAAGTAATCGCCAGCTTTTTGCCGCTTTTCCCTGTGTTCATACTTTCCCTATCTGCCCTTCTTTTCGGATTTCGTATTACGAATCCGGAACTGTTGCGCGTCTTGAACCATTGCTTACAGTCTGCTTGCACCATGTCGTTTAGTGTTTTCTTGCGTTTGAGACTTGGTACAATAACGTGCCCATATGATTTTTTTTCCAAAAATTCTTTCATTAACGAGTTATTTTAACCCATTTTCTATTTACTAATAGTCTTCATTATCTATCCTTTACACATACCAATACATATCACAAACATTTTTATTATCTGGTTATACAAAACCTTAAATTATTATCTTATTCTTCTTATTCCTTTATGCCATATAGTATCATAACATTATGAAACAAAATTCAAAACTTAGACCAATTCAGCTTACCGGATTACCCAATCCAGCTTGCTGGATTGTCCATTTCAGCTTACTGGATTTATGAATTCAGCTTGCTGAATTACCCAATTCAGCTTGCTGAATTCCCAAATGCAGCTTGCCGAATTACAAGTTTACCAATTGAAACAACACAATATCTTAATCAAACATATAACCATGCCATTTCATTCATATTCATATTCGTTCAAATAGTACAACATACTTTTCATTACACAGACATCATATCATACATAATCTTAAAGCACTTATCATATTTATTCCCTACACCGTTCTTAGATCCTGGGCAAACCTTTGCCTGGTGACCTACTATTCCACATACAAAACATACGCATTGCTTCGGTTCGGGACAATGAGAAGAGATATGACCTTCACGTCCACAATTATAACACACATTATGTCCTTTCATACATACACCTTCATGTTTCTTGTTGCAATTTGCACACCTTAATACTTTCTTAAAGTTTCCTTGGTCAGAATTTCTGATATCACAGTCATTCATCTTTCTTTTTCCTTTCTTGCTTAGAGTTGCAGACGATTTGCTGCATTTAGCTCCCATTACATTAATTTGGCTTTTCAACTTATCTTGTTCTTCCATTATTTCCATTAACGTTTTTCGCATTTGACCATTTAACACCCTTTCCATTTCCAACAACTTTTTCAGACATAATACCTTATTCCTTAGATTCTGCACTTCTGTTGATGCTTGGTCAGCTCTAACTTCAGTGTCTGAATCACTATCTGTCAGCACCACCGTTTCTAGTTCTGGTTCTATGTTTTCCAAAATGATTACCTCATCTAGGTTACTTTCAGAATAAGCCTCCATTTCAGCTATTGATTTGGATATGGGCTCAGGCGGAGTGATTTGCTCCTTATTCACGACATGAGAGTCTCTTAATCCTTCCTTACCTGACATCTATGCACAAATTATTTTGATTAGTACATAATATATACACATAACAAACAATAGTTTATATAAGTTAGTTTTTATTTCGTTTTACGATGAATTCCCTTAATTCATCTCCTTTAAACTCTATTTGAGTTATTTGTTTTTCAATGCTTCTATCTAGCTTAAGGTTATAACCTAAGGTAATCCCCCACCTAAGGTTTCTAACCTATAGCTCTGATACCAACCTGTGGCGCCCCCAAATCCGGGTACTTGAAACCCGTACTTGGTGCATCACGATACCATTTCTTTGAGCTGTTTAATAAATTACAAACTTAATATTTATATCAGAGTTGTCTATTTCCCAGGTATGGCAACCTTTAATTACATTCTTTACATGTGACATAATATATATGATCACAATACAAAACACTAATCATTACAGATAACACCTTGAAACCTAATCCTTGAGCTTTCCTTTGCCCTTGTCTTTACCAGAGCCTTCTGGTCAATCACACTTAGCTGAAAACATTTAAGTCAAAGCAAGAATGAGCATTCAATTGCTCAGCAAGTAATAATAATTAATAATAATGCGCTGAAAGAAGTAAATATTTTCTTTGAGGACTACTTCTACCACGAATCAATATTGGTGAAGTCATTTGAAACTATTCTTAACAACATATCAAATCATTTTAAGATTTCTTTGAAATGACTGAACAATAAGTCATTTCAAGTAACAAGAATTTTCTTGAATTTCATGCTGAGTAATAAATCAAGGATGAAAGAGTTAAATTCTTTCGAGATTTCAACAATATCCAATTGATTAGAATGAATGAGCAATTCTGCAATAGTATTCGATACATAGGGTTATTCCCAGATTTCATGCTGAGTGATCACAAATGGATCAAGAACTGCTAGAGGAATCATTAGTTATTTTATTACTGACTACCTCAAGAGTAAAAGTTAGCTATAAAAACTAATCTTTACTCTTCTGCAAGTATGTAAGGGGATCAGCCTCATTATACCCGAGATTATGCATAATTCTCAAACATAGCGCGCGGTTGGCTACCGACAATAAAGTTTCCCCTGATTTATTTTTCAGGGTTGTTCATCTCAGTCTTACATCATGATTCCGTACCACATCAATATGGTTTGGATTGCTTTCAAAGAAATATTTTGAGTTCAACATATTATAACAATTTGATCTAGCCGAATCAAATGGCATATATCTTTAATAACGAATTAGTTCCAATAATAGAATATTTCATGTGATATCAATTTAATATTAGTCTAGCCGAAAACAATTAGCTGAGACATGGCTAATAGACAGTTCATAAATAGATAACTCTAATTACTGTTCAACAATGCTTTTTGAATTAGGTCTAACTGGTCAAATAGCGTAGACAATCTTTAAACTAGGTATACATATCGAAATTTAATAGTATGTATCAGGACTTGTCAACGAATTTTGAATTCAAGGGTAATTGATAATGTACAATAGTTCATACAAGTGGGGACACTTGTATAACCAAACTTAGAATACAAATTTTCAATATGAGTCATAGCAATTCAGTAATGAGATACTTTTAACAATGAACGAATCGAAGGAATTTCAAATTTATAATAATCATAACAATTTGTACAAGTGAGGACACTTGCACAAAGAACAGAATAATTTTGATTATAAATGCATCACATGAGACAATATCGACATATTTAAAATCAATAGATAACTTGAATAAAGTTTAAGAATACTTGCATAACATATGGATCCATTGCATAAAGTAAATGCAAAGGGTTACGATAATTTCATAAACGAATAACAAAGATCATTATGGATATGAATAATTAGCAATAATTATTCACGAGCATGCTTTGAAATTGATAACTCATGTTGAGTTAGGAACTAACATAACATATACCTGTTTGCACAGAATAAAAGTAGTGCATAGGGTTCAGATACTTGCCTTGGTCGTTGACTACGGCTACGCAATTTAATATGACTTCTTTTGAAAGACCTATCAGTTATAAGATTGATCTCTCAATTAGCGAATCATATTATATCTTAAAATATCACTTATTTACAAGTAAATTATCTAACATTCAACCACATAATCAAATATTAGATAACACATTAACACCATACGCATTCAATTCTAAAGTTAGCATTCATCGAGTCTTTAACAGTGTTCAATATAGTATGTTGAGTGGTTTCACACAAACAACCAACAAACTAGTTTATGTCTCGTCTACACTGTTTTCATAGTGAGTTAGATCGGTTGCCAGTTCGTATATACCTCCGCCTCCTGAAGGAATTGTTTAACCCAGATACTATTACATCGACTATTAAAGAGTACGACTGTACCACTACCTTATGAATTAATACTAAGTCTTTCATTATATAAAACTTTCTTTATGGTCCCGTAGGTTAAATATTCAATCCAGCAAACTGGATTCCAAATTCAGCAAACTAGATGGCAATCCAGCAAACTGGATTCCAACCTGGATTACAATCCAGTAACCTGGATTCAAATTATTCAATTCAGTCAACTAGTTTTGCAATCCAGCAACCTGGATTCAAATTATCTTATAATCCAACAACCTGGATTCACTAACTTTCAATACAGTAAACTAGATTCACTAATTCAGCAAACTATTTTCCAATCCAGTAACCTGGATTCAAACTATTCTACAATATAGCAAACTAGATTCACTTTATTCAATTCAGCAAATTGAATTACACTATTCAGCAAACTGGATTACACTATTCAGCTAACTGGATTCACTAATTCAGCTAGCTGGATTCAAACGGTTTTCCATGTTATTAAATAATTCATTTAATCGATCTAAAATGCCATAAATATTATACCACCTTACAAATAACCGAAACCCATGTCAAAAATCTGTATGAACCATATTTAAGGTTCTCAAGTCATAAAATCCCATTTTCCAAATTTTCAACTTCACATAATTAATTAAATCCATTTATACATAACTTCATCATTTACACGAAAAATAGCAAAACAACTTCAAAATCTGGAAATAGACTATATATAGTCCCCTTATGAAAATATATTTTTTCTGAAATTTTTAAAATCCATTTACTATATTTAAATAGTCCAAAATAGCCAAATCTTACTACATTTTTCATAAATCGAAATTACATCCACAAATTCTGAAAATTTTAGGGTATGTTCCTGCTATATACATATACTTCCAGTAATAAGTTTATAATTTTTGGAGTTAACCACAAAGAGTAATTCAAGAATACTTTTGAAAATAGTCCTTCACGATACAATCCATAACTTTCATTATACATGGTCAAAAATCTTCAAATTTTTACAAGACTCACATAACTTCCCATATTACCATTTCAAAGTTTTCTAGAATTTTTAGAGCACAAAAGTTTGACGAAATTGCCCCTGGATGTGAATAGTCAGCGGGCTCATTCCAGTTTTTGAGAAAAATGTGGACTGTTTGTACCAAAACAGTCCATACGAATTTTGTACCAACTATTTTTGAGTTCTACCAATTGAGTTTTGTAGTTAACTTATATATCTAGCACCACTTTTTGACGGATCATAAAAAGAGTTTACGGATCTCAAATGGTAACTATATAAAGTGAACAAAAGTTAGTGTTTTCTAACTTTTTAGAAACTAGTTTTAAGTCTTTTCTTTTTCTACACTCTTAAACCCCCAAATAGGTAAGATCTAAACACAAAACACTTATTAACATATAGATCTAAGGTTTTAGACCTTAAGATCATAAACTTCATAACACAAAAATCAAACCAAAATAAATGAAAATACACTTTATTAAAGTTAGAAACTTTTTTACCTTTGCTTGATTTCCTTTCCCCTTCTTCCTAAGGTTTGTTTATGGGATTTGAGCACACCAAAAATTTCCTCCCTTTTCTTCCTCCATGGCTGCCGCCCCTCTCCCCTTTCTCTCTCTTTAGTTTTTCTTTTTAGCAAAATGGAAAGTGAGAGATGAGAGAGAAATAAAATGGGTTTTGTTTTGCTTTATTAATTAACTAGTTGCTTGCATAATCAATAGATATAGGTATTGTATCTATATATTTTAGCATGATTAGAAAGTATACTACTCTTACACATTTTGACAAGCTTGTGATGTGTTGTAAGTAATTATTGTACTTTTTTATTCATCCATGCAAGCAACTTAGCAAACTTTTGACAACTCACCCATTATGATACACCTTGTCGGCTGGCCACTTCTAGTTTATCCCACTTTTTGGCCTTCTTTTATTGCTTTTATTAAATTTATTAAGTTGGCAAAAATATCTCCTAAGTGGGCTAACAAATGGGGCTTTGTTTTAAATCACTTGGGCTCACATTTAATTTGTTTGGGCCATTAGTTTGCCAAAAATTTTAATCTATGATAGGCTACTAATTTAATAAGTGTTGGGCTAATTTAATTAGTCCACACATTAATTATCCAAGTCCACAATTAAATAAATTAGTGGCTTGGTAAGTTAATTCAATGGGCTAGTCCACTAGTTTTCCTTACTAATTGGACTATAAAAATTAACCATTCATATATCACATAATCTTCATTAATTAATACCCATATTAATTAATGTACAAGATTTATTCACTTACTATATTCACTTCAATTAAATATTTAATTAACTAACTATCTTATCAATTGTTTAATATTAATATTCTTAGGTTAGTCCACTAATTTAAATACTATTAGTGGAACATGTTTTAAGTAACAATTAGGCACATGCATTATTCACATAAGTCATAACATCATTATTGATAAATAATTATCATACACATTAAACCACATGTTGTACATACATACATTCAAGTATAATCAATACTTATATTTAGTATTCAAATTTCTTAAGAAAATAAATTCTTATATCCATAATACAAACATACATCCATTTAAATACAATTGTAACAATAATTGTATTAATCATTAAAATTCATAATCATAGATCAAATTAGGTTTTGATCATCCCTTTATCTATGTCGCATTTACCTTACTTAGTCAATTTAAAAATAAATTGACTAGTCTTACAAATTTTTATCCTAAAGAAATAATCATAGTAATAATAATAATATTAATAATCATTTCTTAAAATATACATTTATTATTTAAATAATATAGAAATCATATTTTTTTGTAAATAATCATATATCTTTAGTATAAAAATTAACTTATTAACCGAATAAAATTTATAGTTATCAACTATTTCTTTAATAAGAAATTTACTTGAAACCATATATAAAATAAATGTATATGTACATATTAAATAAATCACATTTCTTTTTCTTGCACACATTTCCATACTTGCTTTAATATATAATAAAAATAATTTTATTATATAAAAAAAAATTCATACGCAAAATTTCTTATTTTAATATATCGAAAATCTTGGGTTATTACAGACTCAGAGTCCCAAAACTCTGTGGCTGATGAACCAAAAGAATCATCATCTTAGATCATAGAATCCCTAAACTCTACGACTGTCAAACCAGGTCAGCTATATTATTCAAAGTCGTAGAGTCATTATGATTGACATCGTGATCGTAGAATATGTTGACTCTACGATCACAACCTACTAAACACTTATCCCATACTTTATATCTGACCAAACCCAAGGAGTATAGTGATGACATTATATACACCATATCCAAACAGTCCTTCTTCAGATAAGCACCTCAGTGACAAACCAAGCCCTAAGTTTTAAACCTAGAGGCCTGCCCTTTCTGAGCTTCCTTAGTCCTGTTGAAAGACTAAATGAGAATGCATCACTAACACTTCTCCAGAGCTTAAGATGTTAATGAAACAAAGGAGAAAAGCTGATCCCTTAAAGGAGAATTGATCATGGGACTCTCTAGAAGAGAAAGAAGCTAGTCCCAAAGGAAAGTCTTCACCAAGCAAATGATTCAATTCTACTACAGGATCAGATACTAAGCATGAAGATTGTGACACCCCCAAATTCAGGTACCAATACCTCGAATTTAGTGCTCACGATAAAATGCATCCATACACCTCTAAATAACATAAATTAGCTAATGCGGAATAAAATAAACATATGTTGTTCATTACAAAAGGTTCGCTACGGTCCCAAGGTCTACAACCTTAAATAAATACATCGCAGAATACATTAATAATACAAAACTATTTCACGATTACACAACGGGATAGTATATATAACTATTCCTTAAGTTTTCCTTTGCCTTTGTCCGCTTTGGAACTCCCCGGCTTAACTGCAATAGGTTCATGATATAGCAAGGGTGAGCAAAGTAGTTGCTCAGCAAGTTTAAAAGCAAGAATGAAGATATATCATGAATGAATAAGAATAATAGCTGCATAGATCAACAATTTATGAACATTGATGAAATAGCTGAAATGACATAATCAAGGTTCAAATTAAACAATGAATAATGATTATTTACTGCTGAGTGGTACAACCGACCATGAACTTTTGGCCAAAGAGTCGATCATTCGACTAACTCTTTTAAAACCTGGCCCCGTCAGTTGTACTCGAGGGGATCAGCCTCTCGTACACCATGTATATGCATAACATTTAACTCTGACTGCATCGAATAACCGACACATTAAAATCCCCTACATAAGGGTTGCTCTCTCAGTCCAAGAATCCGCACCAACAATCGGTTTGGATAGCTTTTAAAATAATAATCTGTACATGTCTAACCGAAGCAAATGGCGTAGACTATCTCCTTAAACAGTTCATGAATGAAGAACTTAAACGTTTAACAATCCAACAATAGATAATGAATTCAAATGCATAAGCTGCGAATATTAATAATTATCTTGGAGGTGGAGTAATTGACAATAATTAGTCCACTAATATGATTCAAAAGTAATAACTCAATCTGAGTCATGAAATTTGCAACAATATACAACCTGTATAAAATATGAAACCTGCTCAAAATATAATTCGAGTAAGGTTAAGGAAAACTTGCCCAACACAAGGGTTAGACAAGCGTTAGGAAACTTGCATAACATACACCTGTTTGCACGAAATAAAAAGAATAGTGCATAAGGTTTAGAAACTTGCCCAACACAAGGGTTAGACAAGGGATAGGAAACTTGCCTGAAGCGCTGCTACAATAATACAACACACGCTCCTTAATATCCTACACAATTAAGTACATATTTACAAAACAATTAGTCACACACCAAATAATGGTTCAAAATGGACGTTGCATCATTAAAACACACTGATTGCCACTACGACTACCCAATTGGGGGTCTCGCTCCCTGGAAACCAAGCCTAAATTGCAATTAGATTATACAATTTCCGCCTTAAGACAATACTAATTTGGTTGACATTTAATAAATAATTAAGCATTTAGGGCTTAACAAAATATGCTTAGTTAACATGTCTAATCATTTAATACAAGGAAAGATATAAGTGTTGGACCCGTTTGAAAAGGATTCATTAGGTCCGGCCCGACTTGACCCGGTCTAACTAACCCAACCTGGCCCAAACACGGAGCTCGCGCTGCAGCGCCAAGCTCAAGCACTGGACCTCACGTTGCGGCGTGAGTCCCGTGTCTTCCCCATGACCGGGCTTCACGCTGCGGCGTGAGCCTTAAAGCTTGGGCCTCACGCTGCGACGCGAGTCCCGGTTTTTCCCCATTTGCCCCTCGCTGCAGCGTGAGTTGCAGGGCATATGGGTGGCGCTGCGGCGCCATTCTGCAGTAGCCGGATTCTGGGTTTGTTTCCAGAACGCGACTCCGACCTCCGGCCACTCCAACCTTCATATCTCCTTCAATACACAAGCAAAATGGTCCATTCCGGACTCTATGGACTCCTAACTCATGGGGCTACAACATATCAAAAATGCAGAGCTACCCATTAACATTAACATGGTCAAATCTTAGGCCAAAGTGTAAAGTTCATACTCTGTTCTTCGAGTTCTTTACAAGTTTTACAAAAATCATTACTACGAACTCGTTTTAACTCGTTTTTACTCCATTCCAACTGGGTTAGCTTATAACCCATGGAACTACAACACCATAGCAACCAATAAAATTAACAGACACGAAAACATAGCTCTACAGTCCTCTAAAATAGTCCGAATGTCCAAAGTCCATGTTTTGTCCATTGTTCTTGCTCCATTAAGCCAAGGTAAGGATTTCTTGTGTTTTTGTTCCGCTTTGATGTTATTAATGGCTTACATAACCTCTTAACAACATTTACAATCAATCACAACAAACAAAAACACCAAGAATCGTCAAAAATCCGACCCACAAGCTTAAGAGCTTAAAACTAAGAAAACTTGAAAAACTTGGCAAGGAATCAAATGGAAAGGATTTGGTTGATTGTTTACCTCTGTAAATCCTTCCTAGATGTTAAGAAGCTCGGCTAGGCTTTGTCTTGGGGGTTCTCCTTGCTTGGTTCCTCCACCCGTGCCTTCTTCTTCTTCCTCCTTTCTCTTCCGGCGAGTTCCTTCTTTTTTTCCGGCGACTTTTCCGGCGACTTCTTTCTCTTCCTTCTTTGCAGCTCTCTCTCTCTCTTTCTCTCTCTCACTATCAGCTGATGGGAATGGGAGGAGTGTGGAGTGCAAGAGAGGATGAATGATTGAATGGAATGGGAGAGTGGAGGAGTGAATTAAGGAGAAAATGGGTTTGGTGCTCAAGGTTGGCCAAAATTCAAACTTGCCGGCAACTCCCCTTCTCTCTCCTCATTTTCTAGCAATTTAATTGGTGGAAAATGGTTTGGTGGTTCCCACTTGAAATAACAAGCCAAAATAAATACCCGAAAATACCAAAAATATATCCGAAAACTCCCACTTTTGTACCAAAACTGGTAAATAACTTTACCCAAAATTAAAATGGGTACTCCCATAATTATTGGGATGTATAAAAATAATTATTATGGGATTTGTCCATTTATTCGAAACACCCATATAACACATTTCGGATACGGATAAAATCACGTATCAGCTCGAATAAAATTTCTGACACTTGGAAAAATTATTCGTACGCATACACGTATTTATGAAATTTATTAACATCGAAAAAGACACAAAAATTTTATGGCATGAATAGTGCCTCGGGAAACGTGCCCCGTGAATAGTGATTTAGCGACGCTACGCGAAATCAATTATTCACTTAAAACAAAACTATAACACCTAAAATTCATACATTCACATGATCTAGATTGTCACACAACCTTTAAACACGTAACACAAATATAATATTAATAAATTATAAAATATTCATTAATATTCAAAACTTCGAACTACAAGGAAATTTCAGAATTCCCGGTCGTTACAAAGATTATCATTTCAGATGTCAAGAGAAAACAAGGTTCCTTTAAAGATTACTTATTCTAGAAGGAAGCCACTACAAGCCTAAATGGAGACTCTTTCATCAAAGTCTGCACTCACTGAGACAAGTGCAAGTCAACATCTAAGCAGCCGTAGGTGTGACCAAGCTCTATTCTCAAAGACATGATCGTAGAGTGAAAAGCAAAGACATCAAGTCACTCTACGAACCGGCAAAGTCAAATAGTCAAAAGGACATGGCCACGTTCTTAGGCCAGAGTAACTGATGTGCAGCAGTTATGGAAGTTTCAACAAAGTTGGCCACGTTCAACAAATGGGTCTCTCACACGTGTACTTGACAAAAAGAGGGAACTGATATAAGTCAAAATTCAAATACTGACGGTTGCTCTTTCCTATCAGTTATCAATATTGTTCCTCTCATAAAGCTGTGCTGATCTCTCAAAACCCTAAAATCATCAAATCTTCATCAAACCAAAACCAGTAACCTCCAGAAGCTCCAAAACCCTTATTGCTTCAAATCTCTATCTACAGTCAAGTATTCTTCAACCCTTATTATGGAAAACTGTCAAGTCGTATCAGGTATCCAACTTGGTTTCGACAAATTTGGAGAATCAGGTGAGAAATTTAAGGACATCCTTAAAAGTGTGAAGCAAGCAGGATTCTCAGAATGCTTAGGATCAAACACCAAGATCTTCTCTGATCTTATCAAGGAATTCTACCAGAATGCAGTAATCGATTGTGATGTTCTGTCTACTAAAGTTTGTGGAATGAAACTAAAGATAAATGCTGCAGAAATCAATTAATGTCTGGGATTTAAAAACCAAGGTATGTCATCCTTAGAAGAAATTGATTCTAATGAAGGCAAGAAATTGATGGGATATGTGAAGAATCCATATGTGAAAGGAATGAAGAAAAAGGAATTTCTTGAGAAGTCCAAATTCCTAGCTGAGATTGTGGGAAAATGTATTCTATGTAAAGATACCGCCCATGACACAGTGAATGACCTGCAACTGAAGATTATGACTGCCATTGTCATGAAGAGAAAGATAAACTTTGGAGTCATGTTATCTGATTGGTTAGCCAAAGAAGTCAGAAAAGTGAAGGCCTCAGATAAACCTATCTTAAAAGTTTACTATGGAAGGTTCTTGAGCATAATGCTGAAGAAAAGGCTGAAGAACAAAATTGGGGAAGATGAGGGAGAAACCCTAAATGTCAATAAAGTAATGACTCCCAAGTTGTTTGACAACTAGAAAAGGAACCACATGGAGAATAAGAGGTTAAGAATATCGGGAAGTAGCAGCAAGGGCACTTTAAAATCAGGCAAAGGGAAAATAAAAGCAAGTACACTGAAGGAAGAATCATCTCAATCTGAAGAATCTTCATCCCTTGAGCCCATTCCCTCAAAATCACTCAAGAAGAAGGTGAAAGTTGAGGTAGCCCCAGTGAAGAGTTCCTCCTCCTCGAAAGATGAATCTAAGGAAGAGAAAGAAGCATTTGAGGCACCTATAGTCAAGCCCTTAAAAAGGAGACAGAGCGTAAGACTAACGAAAATAATGGAACATCTAAATCAAAGTAGTAAAGAAGCGATTCCACCAGTGACAGTTGACCTTGGAGATGATGATGAGGATGATAAAACTGAAGCAGCAGAGATAAGTAAAAATGTGGCATCTAGTGATGAATCTGCTGGAAAGGATGTGACCACAAATATGTCTAAATCAAAAAATGAGGATGTTGCTATGTCTGTTGAAAAAAGTCTCAATAAATCAACAGAAGATAATGATGACATGGAAGCAAGTTATGAAGATCAGTCAACTGGTGAGTCAGTTAAAAAATCAAAGGAAGTAACCATGGAGGAAGAAAGTTCAAAGGGAAAGAGTACTAAAAAAACTGACACTGATAAAGGAGAGGAAGCAATGGAAGATGATGAAGGACAATAGGATTCTGACTCTGAGAATAGCGCATCAGAAAGCAACTTTAGACTAGCCACCACAAGAATTCGAAGAAGAATAGTGCTAGAGGCCTGTGACAAACCAAGAGCTGTGTTGCCAACAAGATGGATAGATCATGGCATCGGTTAAATGAAAGTAGTATCAATGACCATAGAGGATCTTCTCAACAATTTTCAAGACATTGAGCTTGATCGTACTATAGTTCTATATGATCTTGACAGTGAACAACTGACATGGTTCTACCCATGGATGCCTTGGCTGAAGATGATTGAATTTGGAGATACAAGTTTCATCAGCTAGTGCTACTCACAATTTCTAAATCTGAAGATGATCTCTCAGAACTTCCCAAGAGTTCAATCTTTTCCAAAGATGCTAATCAAGGATACTCAACATTTTACAGTCTATCGCCATGCTAAAAGTATATACATTCCATACTATATGTTGGAAAATAGTGATAAAGGCAAATCAGCAAAGCAGATTGTAGAGTCAATGGTTGTGGAACCCCCTAACTCTATGACTGCAGCTTTCCAGTCTCAGCCAAATGTCAAACTCCCTGATATCTCTACTGAAATACCTTCTGATATCCCTTTCTCATCCAACAAAGACTTATTTGATATTATCACCGCTCTTGAAAATATCTATAAAAGTGAGAAATCCAAGTCAACCACCCCAATCCTTGAAGATGTCTTGAGTGACCAAGAGTTGTTGAAAAACTCCGAAGAATTACTTAGAAACATTTCCTCAGTCACAAAAGTAGCAAAGAAGATGGTTGGAGGAGAAGACAATGAATTTTACAAGAAGTTGCAAGCCTCATTCACAGACATGTCCTTAAAGCTCCATCAACGAGATCAGTTATATCTCAAATCAATTGAGCAGCAGAAGACTGAAGCTCTGAAACACCAACAACAGAATAAACGCTCTATTCAGACTCTGTCAGCAAAAGTGGAAAACCTTAGCCAGTCCCTCACTCAGCAAATGGAACTTGGCCAGTAGAAAGTGAAAATGGAAGTTGGTAATACCTCCTACTTAGTTGAACAACTCATTACGCATGTTCAGTATCTCTCCCAAATGATTGATGACAAAAAGGGGGAGAAAAAGATAAAGCATAAGAAGATGAAGAACAAAAAGAGGATAAGAGCTAACATGAAAATAAAGGAGCTGAAGAAGAATAAGAAGAACAAACATGAAGCACCAACAACTGAGGGGGAGCCAGGAGAAGAAAAAGATGAAGAAACGGTTGCAAGAAGTAAGGGGGAGCAGAAGCCAGAGGAGGATGCAGAAGATACAGAAGAATAAGAGGACAACAGCAGGTGAAAGCAGTCACAAGATACCATCAAGCAGAAGGTACATCTCTACTAAGCAAGGAGAAATTAACTGTCTTATGCTAGTATCTAGAATCTCCTTGTTAGATTAATATAGTTTATGAACTGCATATGTTTAAATTTTATAGTATGATATAAATGACTATCTTGAATGCACATCATTTCATTCATATCTCTTGGACTAGCAATACAGTGACTTATTGTATCTTAAGTCACATCAGCACTCATACATCTGCATGTATTGCTTAAATTGAATGTTATGTTATAAGTATTTTTGTCATAATCAAATAAGGGGAGATTGTTGGGAATCTGCATGAGATCGTTAAGCTCATTATCATAGAGGGAGAATGTTACAAGATCTGTATGTGATTACCATTATTCATTATATGTGATTTGATTGATTACAAAATGATAAGAAAAACATTCATACTGGCAAAGCATTGTAAAGTCCTTAATGAAATATATGTACAAGGACTTAGAATTAAAAGATCAAATATGTTATGATCTAAGCTGAATGAATATTTATCTGATCAAAGCATGTAACATTATATATTGTAAAGTCCTTAAATGAATATGATGTACAAGGACTTAGAATAGAAAAAGATCAAACTTGTTACGTTGATCTTATAAGCTGTAATGATATATGCACAAACAAGGGGCAGACTGATCGTAGAGCACTACACTAACTAAAAGAAGGATCATAGAGCAGTCAGTCAACATCGCAGAGTCAAGTATACCATCACAGGATTTGCCAGAAAAATGTAGAGTAAAGCTCAACAGAACGTAGAGCACTCTCGGTAGGACATAGAACTCTCTCGGCAGAACAGAGAACACTTTCGGTAGGACGTAGACTTCTCTCGGTAGATCGTAGAGATGCCTCAGCATTGCAGTGCTAAATCCCAATATCGTAGAGTCTACCATGCAAGCACAATAACAGGCTCGGCAGATCGTAGAGCTCACTCGGCAGCCCTCTCTGGGCATCGTAGAGTTGCGCATATCAACGCAGAGCTTGTAAGGCAATCGTAGAGTGTGGCTCGGCAGAACAAGGAGCGTACTCGTAGAGTGCGCACTACGAAGAGAAGATCGTCGTGCTAATATGGGTTCGTAGAGTCAGTCCAAGTCAGCCACTCTACGACTCCCATGAACAATCTGCAACTAAGCAACAACGTAAAGAAGTCTCTGTTGAAGCACCCAAAGTTAAAGTGGCAATCTTCAAGACTACCAAGCAAGCTGAGCATGAGCTATCAGACATAGCAAGATCTCTGAGCACAACCAAAGCATCAAGCCATACTAGAGAACACAGTACAACTCAAGCAACCACTCTACAATCCATCAAGACTCAAGACCTGCATCAAAGACAAAGGTCGTAGAGTAGGAAAGCAATAGTAAGATCAAGTGATCGTAGAGTTAAGCCTAAGACAACAGAGGCACTCTAGCAGTCTCAGCAAAGTAAAACAGAAGATCATAGAGCAGTACTCTATGACGTAAGAGAGAATGTCTGAAGATTAAGTAGAGCAGTTCTCTACAACAAAAGTGCTAAAACATTAGAAGATCATAGAGCAGTCCTATATGACACAGCAGCAAAGCCAACGCCTAAAGAACATAGAGCAATCCTCTTTGATAGGCACAATGCAGCAATGGCTCAACAAAGTTCATAGTACACTATGCTCTGCAACAAAAAGCTAAATGGAGATCACAGAGTATAAGAGAGCACAAACTACAGCATAGTAAGAAGCACATTAAAGAGTAATGCAAGTGTAAGCAGCCACTCTACGGATTGCAAGGCAGCACAAGGCCACAACTGTAGTAAACGGTTAACTCTACAATTAGAGGCAACAAACTTCAATATAGAGCAAACAAGTTAACTCTACGATCAGAAGCAACAGGTTGCATCCCAGATGATCGTACAGTAAGTAAGTGCCAGCAGGATTAAAAATATTACAACACTTAGGGTTGTGGGTTGTTATCCCAAGATGAACGGCTGAGAAGATAAAGGAGTATAATAAGTAACCAATCTAAGTGGAGTTCAAACATCCATGTCTGCGGTAGTCAACAAGCAGCTCATGTGACTCCACTATCTTGGTACCAGCTAATGGATGCTGACTCAGCTATCACTAGCAGACTTAAGGAATAAAAATACTCAGTGGTACAATAAACAAGTCTGCAGAAAGTAAGTCTCCAACGAAAACAAGTGTAACGGGAAGATATTAACAGCAAGTTTCCAACGGGAAGAAATGGAGACCTACATAAGAGAAAACTGTAATTGAATTGCAGTTGTGTGTGCAGTAAGCAAGAGCAAGAACACAAACCGGACAATCAACTAGAAGCTTCACTTCAACATAAGAGGTATGCCAAAGGGCTGGCATATGAGTTAAGAGTCGAATGACCAAGAACCCATGATCAAGAGTAACCTGAGCTGGAGGCAAACCATGAAGAGCAACTCTATGATCAAGCAATGAACACTCTGAGCTGAAAAGACAAAGAACTAACTTAAATTAGTCAACCAGTGTTCATGTAGAGTGATCATCTGCATCAGCTATGTGCCAGGAGAAGAAAAGCTTCAACGACCATCATCAGCAACATCCAAAAGAAGATCACAAACAGCTGCCAAGTACTAAAAGATGAAGGAGATCAAAGTTCATCTTGGCTGCACAACCCAACAAACAATCAACACAGCAAAAAGGGTAGGGCGTCCTTGTCTTAAGTAACTAAACAAAGTCAAGTCTACTGGACTTGCTGAGTACCGAAGGGTACAAGAGATTCTAAGGCTGCTGACTTTAGACTACAGGATTCCAAGGCTACTGGCCTTGAAGAGTTCTTTATGAATTGGTTTTCCAAGTCAGCTGGACTTGAAGAGGGTTATTAGATCCTTGTCCGAGGGACTAAAAATAACTCATGTCTGTGAGACTCAAGAGGGCTTAGAGGATCCGCGTCTGCGGGATTTAAGGAGGGTCATAGGATCCTTGCCTTAATGGCTAAAAACAACTCTTGTCTGCTGGACTTGTGGAGGGTTGAGAGTCCTTGTCATTGTGACTAAAACATTTAGTGGATTCCTACTTGTTGAAGTAGAAGAGTGGAGTAGGAGCTATTCAGTCTCTGAACCACTTAAAATCTTTTATGTTATTTACTTTATATCATTTATATTATGTACAATAACTGCTATGCCTATTGTCAATCATATCGAAGATTTATTCACTGAACTGAGATTATGCTTATATCTTTGAAGGGGCTTTTAAAGTATATTCCGTTGTGCATGAATTGATTCTATTAACTGTTATACTTTCATTAATAAAAGGAAAATGTTTTAAATATCTATTCAACCCCCTCCCCTTCCAAATCTATATTGTGTCCCTGGGGAACCAACAGATTAGATTGAAGAAAGCTCTAGTAAGAGCCACTTTGGAAGCAGTCATGGCATTCATTGGGAGAGGAGCTGCATGAATCATGGGCTTAGATATTGCCTATAGCTCCACCAGACCTTGACTGTTGGGTGGATAGCCTGAAAGTAGTATGCACACAAGCCAACATATTTGATATAATGTAGCATATACTTTGTAATCTTATTCATTTATTAATAAAAGTATTAAAGACATTTTTACTTATCTACATGGTGCTGTTATTTAATATGTGATAAACCCATAGTTTTAAGTAATGCTTTTAGAATCATGATGATGATCATGCTAATGAGATCTAAATTCTAAGATATCTTAAAATTAAAATCGTTCCTAATCGTGGGATTACTAAAAAGAGGATTAGTGAATCCGGATAGATTAGTACATACGTTGTTTGCTCTTAAAAAGAGGATGATTGATCTTATAATCATTTGTGTGGAGACACTAAAGCAAGTATGTAGGTGCTTATTAGAGAATAAGTTCACTGAACGTGGCTCGCTAAAGAATACCTAATGGATTTTTACTCACCTGTCAATAGGAATTCCTCTAGTGATAGTAGTACAAGTGATCCTTAGACTTGAGATCATCATAGTATCTTGTGTATGATGAGGTATACTCTGTCATGTCCCTGACCTTTAGGGTATATCAAAAGGTATGATTGGGTATAATAGGTAGTACATGAAGATAGGTGAATGATCAACAAAGAATCTACCACGTCTAGTAAAAGATGTGAATGTCCTATGTGATTCGATAAATGACAACTCAGTAGTCCTTGGCCAAGGCAAAATGAAATTAAAAAGGAGTTTCTAATTTGCATTATTTATAGTTGTGCATTTGGAAATCGAAATACATATTATTAAATAAAATAAGACTTAACAGTATTTTCATGTCTTATATTTAATTGGGACATTGTATGGTAGAAGGATTGAATTGTACGGTAACTATTAACTGAAAGGTTCTTTTGTGATTAATGTTAAAATCTATATTATCTGAAAAATCATTGATCATTAAAGTGGCTTACCCTTATTGTAGAATAAATGTTATTTATTTAAATGAATTAAATGGTTTAATTTATTTATTTAAATAATATTAGAATTGTTATAATTGATTTATTCACAACCGGTTTAATATGGAGAACCGCAAAAGGAAAATATTTATTTAAGAAGTAAATGACATAATTGTAATAATAAGTTAAGTGTATTTAATTTAATCTATGGAGATAGAATAAATTATATAAATTAATATTTATTATGTAATATTTTGAAAATATTAAATATAAATTAATAAGATGAGTCTTATTATTATTATTACTATTACTATTATTTAATTCCTAATAGGGATTGAGAATTAATTAATAGAAGTACTCTCTCATGAATTCCTAATTGGATTAGGAATATAATTAATTAAAGGAGTTTAATTAGAATAGAAACCCTAATCCTAAATAGTTTAGGGAAGGGTTTCCTACATCTATAAATAAGATGAGTCTTATCATAGATTAGGGTTACACACTCTTGCATTAGAATTATCAAGGTTTTCTTCCAAATCATAAAATCTGCCTTCATTGCGTAATCATCAAGGTTTTCCTCCCGATCATAAAATTTGCTTTAATTGCTTGTTATTCATTCATCGTGGTTGGAAAATGAAGGCAGTAAAGATAAATTGCTTCAGTTTTTAGGTGGGGTTTATTGATAATCTAAGTTGGGGTTTATTATGCTTAAGGCATGTTGGTTGTTTTTCATTGTTGATTAAACTGATATTCCTGCGAATTACATGTTGGGTGCTTGCATTGTTGTTAATAGGGTTGAAGAATTAAAAATTTTGGGATTGAACTCTAGTCATAAGGTTATTTCACAGTTGAAAACTGTTACGCACACCAGGTGCTTGTTGAAAGTCCTGAACTAAGCATTTTGCACAGTTCTGGGAAACTTGTCTGGGCTGTTTTCTGATTTGCGATAAGCTAAGCCATGAAGAATTAGAATCCAATTGCACTAAAATTTTGGGAAGGCTCGTTTGGTCTTGCGATTGTTTTTAATTGCTGCAATTGGGTCGTGATTGCCTCTAATTTTCCAAGTTTGGGGCTTGTGTGGTCTTTGCATTTATTTGAGGTTGTAGTCCATTGCTGGTCAGGTTGCATTTCCTTATTGGTTAGATAGTCTACACAGTTTTCGTGGAATTTGTTGTGGTTCCATTTCGCCTGGGCAACGCTGTAGTGGGCTGATATGGGCAGTTTTCAGGTATGTGCTTGCATGGTTGAGAGGTGCGTTTTGGCTGCAGCTTTAGTTTGACTTGGTGTGCCAGCAGTGGACAGTTGGCTTGTGCTTGTATTTGTGAAACGTGCATTGAACTGCAGCGTTGGGTTGGCTATTGTTAGGCTGTTTTGGTATTGTCAGGGTTGTGCATTGGAGCTGATTTAGGTTGTTATGGTCCAGTTTTGGTTTGGGCACACATAGCGTGCATTTGATTGGGCTGTTTCATGTTCATAATCTACTTGGGCTCTACATTTGATTGAACTGATTTAGCCAGTTGGTGAGGCTTGTTCTTGCAGTTGATTGGTTTAGTTTTGGGCAGTTGGGTTTTACTAGTTAAAATTTGATAAGCATGGCGTCCAAGAGGCAGCGAGGTACTACTTCCCAGTCATCTCAATAATTTGACAACACGCGGTTCATTAGTGCCCAAGCGGCCTTAAGTTTCCAAAAGATTATAGTGGGGAAAAGCCTCGTGCCTGAGAGAGCTCTTAGGCCTGACTTGAGACATGATGGAGAGATGGCTGAAATGATTCGAGAGCAAAAATGGGTTACTTTCACCCGATAGCCAGAAGCCGCAGTCATATGTCTGGTTAAGGAATTTTACGCAAATGCCTCAGTATCGGATGGCTTTGTAGCCACGTCCAGGGTAGTAACTTTTGATCGTAGTGCCATCAACGCCCGCTTCAATTTCTCTGATATTGAGGATGGCAACTACATGGACAATGGGATGGATAGCTATGATTTAGACACCGTGATTCAGGCGATGTGTAAGCCGGGAGTTGAATGGAGTTTAAGGGAAGGAACTTCTGAGAAGGTCAGCTTTGCTCAAATTGAGTTAAGCTGCTATGGGAAGGCTTGGTACAACTATATTTGTGCCAACTTGATGCCAACCCGACATATGGGCGATGTTACCAAAGAAAGGGCAATGCTGCTATACGCAATTGTGACTGGCTTACCGGTTGATGTCGGTTTGGTAATTCAGGAGTCGATTATGAGGTGCTTGAAAGGCACCACGTCTGGAGGGCTTCCACACCTTTCCCTAATCACTGAGCTTTGTCGGGCAGCTAATGTGCAATATGAGGCAGATGAGATACTCCAACCTCCAATGACCATTATTGATCATACCACGATTGCGCACTTCAAGGTGTGGGAGGGGGCTGAGTCACACCCTCGAGGTGAAGGATTTCTGGCAGTGCCACAAGCTACATCTTCTACACGAACCGGGCCATCTTCTGAGTGCCAAGGGATACATCCTTCTTTAGTAGAGCCCATAGCCGGCATATTGGCATCTTTGAGCAGATTGACCAGGAGGGTCGATGCAATAGCTCAGGGGTAGGATATCATGCTTTAGTACCATTCACAGATTTATGCGACGGGTGAAGCTGAATACCCGCCTCTAGTACTGCCGCCATACCCACCGCCATCTCCCAACCCTGACGAGGGCTGCCACGACGACGATATGGAGTGATACCACCTCAGGGAAGACTTCATTTAAATTCTACCTATTTAGCCAATGAGGGCATTGTCAGTCCAAGTTTGGGGGTGTTTTATTACTTATCTTATCTGTCTTATACCTTATCAAGTCGTCTGCCTCATCGAGTCATCTACGGCTACAGTATTTAGCATATTATGTATCTTTTTTCTTTCTTAATTTTGGTGGATCTTGTTAGATGTTTTAGATTAACTATCTATCGTAGTTTAGATTCAACAATGGTTTGGTTTGGTTTCTTTTGATTATGGCCAATGATATGTTTATTGTTTATTGTTATTCAAAGGATTTGGTCATGCATGTGTGGTTGAAGGTTGTTAACTTAATGGTTGGTTTGAAACTGTCTTTATGATCCAATTTATCTTTTTGAGCACGTACCAACTGTTGTGGGTAGTTACGAGTTAGAGAAGTTTATATGCTAATTGCTTTTTTGAAAATTTTCCTTTTTACTCTTTTTAAACTTGCATTTGGCATTGGTTGTATGATTTAGGCTCTTATGCAAAGTCGGGAAAGTTTGGGCATGTTAGCATAAAAAAAATCTAATATATATAGATATATATATATATATATAATAATTATTATTATTATTATTTAGAAATTTTATTTTGGCTAGTCTAATTATGTGGCCTTTGTTGCTCGAGTTAATAGATCCTTAGGGGTGTCTTATGCCTAATGCCCTAAAGCCAACTGGCTTGGGAGTCATTGATCAAATGCTCGTTACGTGAGTTACTCTGAAAAGCCTAAGGTAATTAGACATTGCACTTGTCAGTCATGAAATTTGAGGCAAGATGGAGCGTAAAACGCACTCGTCATATTTATAGTGATGTATTAATTCTTGCTTAGGTCAAGCTACATGTTATTCCTCTTGGGCTCTGAAAAGCCTAAGGTAATTAGACATTGCACTTGTCAGTCATGAAATTTGAGGCGAGATGGAGCGTAAAATGCACTCGCCATATTTATAGTGATGTATTAATTCTTGCTTAGGTCAAGCTACATGTTATTCCTCTTGGGCCTATTTTCTTGCATTTGTGCCTTATTCAACCGGCTTTGATGTAGCGGGTGAGTTTGTAGAGTTGGCATTTTCGTTAAGCAGTTGTCTATATAATTTTATCTGAAGTTAAGTAGTTGGTATTCACACACACACTTGTAGGGGTCAAAGGCTAGTTTAAACTAACGATTATATTGAAACCTTTATCATGGCATTATGTTGTGTCCTCTTTGAATTCTTAGTTCTGATCTTTGAGGCCATATTTCAAATGAATGTTGAATCATTGCTTGTTTTGTAGATTGTTAGTAGTTGTAGTATGTTTATTTTTATATGTTTTGCTTGAGGGCAAGCAAAGGCTCAAGTTTGGGGGTATTTGATGAGTAGGTTTTATAACTATAAATTGAATGTTTTAACCTTGAGAAATTGTATACCCGTGTGTGTTTGACGTCACTTTTATTGTGTTTTGTTGTATTTTAGAGAAGATAGTTTCGTTGGGGCATTATTGGCATTTCAGGTCAAAAAAGGGCAAAGCGGTCATTTTCTATGCACCGGCGCAGCTGCGCCGCATTTGAACTAGGCCCTGGCGCAGCAGCGCCGGGCCCCGGATCCTCAGTTGCCCGCTCCAGCGCAGCAGCGCCCCATTTACTCTATATATTGGCGCAGCTGCGCCACTCTGATGCTTTTGAATTGTTTGTGCCTTTTGTTATCCCAAAATGATTGTCTCCTCTCCTTTATTCATTTTACCGAGCTTCCCTTCTCTCCATGCTATTGGCCATCTTGGTTCAGGGGATTGGAATTAAGAAAGGATAGAAACATATTATTCCTTCTTGGTTACACAAAATTGCTAGCAGACAAGAAAAAGGGATATGAAAGAGAGAAAAGGCGGCTATTATTATCATCCATCAGCCGCACCATTATTGATTATCTCTACCATTCGGAAGAAAGGAAGAACACAGAGAGCTACACATCATTTCCTTCAGAGCAAACAAAAAAGGAGAAGGCTGAAATCTTGTAGCAATTATGGAAATATTACAACTAAGTGGAAGCCTAACTATCTACACGGAAGGAGGATCATTCACTATCAAAGGGAGTTTCTGAGATTTAAATTATTCATATATAATTTAGTTTCTCTACTTTCCCCCGATTATTCTATAAGTTCTTTGTCAGTTATATTTATTTTCATAGTTATGAACTAATTTCTTATTCTGAGGTTACAATGGAACTAAATGTATAGTGTTAATTAAATTTCTTTCCCTTTAATTCTTATGAATCGTGTTTGAATGGACTTTCATATTATATGCTTAATGTATGAATTAACTGGAAAGTAATTCATGTGGTGTTTTATACAAAATTGGAAAGTGGGTTATAAAACTCAGATCACCAATATAAAGGCATGTGTTATGGACTTTTCTCTATAGGAGTGAATTCATAAATTGCAATTAGGATAGGAATATACCTAACTGTCATGTGTAGCCTGTTGAGAATGTGCCCTTAATGACTCATGTTTTAATTAATTCACATAGGAATATAGTGTTTTATTAAAACAAGAGATTTTTATACTACTATCGGAAGAGGTGTATAATTGCTTTAAGTTCTCAGTTATCTATTTGTATGATTTACTGATTTAAAGGGGAAGTTAGGAGATTAAGCTTTGCATTTGGGGAAATTGTGACCTAAGTTTGTTTTAAATTATAAGCAGAAAAACAAATTAATTTCTCTTTGTAATTTCACTTGTTAGATTAATTGTTCACCAAATCCCATAATTTAATCATTTATTTTAATTAAGATTAATTTGACATAAAATTAGTACTTGATAATTATTAGCATTATTTTCTTATGGGTTCGACACTCTACTTACTTTATATTACTTGTGGACCGCGTATACTTGCACGTGTTTTATTGATTGCGAAATCGACCAACAGTGATGTAATTGGCAATAGTTGTCTACCTATTTATTTATATATAGTTTGTTGTGCACACACAAGGCTATATATACCTTTGAAATTGGATCCTTATTCTCACTAGTAAATCTTTAATTAGATTTACCGAACTATTATTGAGGGTAATATAGTTTGATGAAAATAGTGGAAGATACCACTTTAAATAAAGACTTAATTTATTTTGGTAATTAATAAAATGAATGTATGCTAAATTACAATTTCATTTACAGAATTTTATAATGTCTAAATTACTATCACTGCAGAGTATATTAGATGCTAATTAACCGAATCAAATTAAATGGAGTGGTTAAGGAATCTGAGAATAATTTTCAAGGCTGAAAAGCTATCTTATGTCCTTAATATGTCTATCCCTACAATGGTTGTAGACAATGCCTCTGAGAAAGAGATTGTTATTTTTAGAAAGTGGCAAGATGATGTACAGTTGGCTCAATGCATCATGCTCACATCCATGAGTAACGAACTTTAGCGTCAGCATGAAACTATGGATGCTCCTACTGTACTCCTGAACCTTCAAGGAGTTGAATGGTGAGGAAAGTAGGACTGCTAGATATCAGATATCTAAGAAGCTTTTCCGATCTAAAATAACTGATGGCACTACAGTACAGACAAATGTCCTAAAAATGATCAATCTTATTGAACAATTGGGATAACTGGGTTTTGTATTAGATGGAGAGTTGATCCAAGATTTGATCTTGCAATCACTTCCGGACTCTTTTTCATAATTTGTTGTGAATTTCCACATGAACAAGCTATATATCAGCCTGTCTGAGTTACTTAAACATGTTGAAAACTGTAAAGAGTCACTTTCCAACCAAGAAAGACAAAGTCTTACTGGTAGATGATTCTTCTAGAAAGCGGAAGTGTGACGCCCCCAAATCCGGGTTACCTTAACCTCGAATTTGGTGCATCATTATGCAACTCATACACATACTATTAACAACTAATTGCGGAATAATAGAAATATTTACATTGATATAACATAAATACTCTCGTCCCAAGTCTCGATACCAAAACAAATACCTGACATAACATATTGCATAAGGTCTAATAAATAAGTCTGAATACATGACATAACTTAATACATAATCTCTAAACGAGTCTTAATACATAACATAAATCATAACATAGTGGGATAAAGCTAATCCGTAGTTTTGCCTTTGCCTTTATCCTTTCCCGAGCTCTCGCCTCTATAGGTAACCACTGAAATGTTTTAAGGAAAGCAAGGGTGAGCAACAAGTTTGCCCAGCAAGTATAACAATAAAGATAATGCATGATCAAGAGTAAGATTTCTCAAGTTTTAATACAAATCTCTACTATTACTAATGAGTCACTATGGACTGGATGAATATCAAATGAATTCAAGGATTTCGAATTGTTTCAATTGCAGGAATCACTGAGTGGTCACCATGGCACTTACCTTTCATTAGAATTAACAGTGTTACGTTATTAACTCCAAAACAACAAATACAGGTACAATAGGTGATCAGCCTAAAATACCCGGCGTTATGCATAAGCCTCAAACATTCTACTTACGCGCGTGTCGATTCCCCGACTAAAAATATATGTTTTCCTACTATGAGGGTTGTTCATCTCTGCAAGGAGTCCGCACCAAAGCAATTGGTTTGGAAAGCTTTCTAAATCATGGACATTAGTCTAGCCGAATCAATGGCATTGACACTCTTCGTAAACAGTTCATGCATAATGTGAACTTAAAAGCTTTAACAGTTTATGTCAATAACACATCTTGAACGCTTGTGCAAATATGAAAGATTCGCATAAGTATGGAATTCACACAATAATACATGTATTGCATAAATATGAACTTTGAACATTAAACAGCCTTCGTAAGAATATAATCGAATGAAGTTGATAAGCTCGCCTAGAACGAGGACTAGACAAGGATTAGAAAAGTTGCTCAATACACCACATTGGTGTAATTTAGGAAAATGTAGAATATTTGTGCAATATCAACTTAAACAAGAATTAAAAAAAAATCTGCACAATATACGTCTTTTGTGTAAGATAAGAAACTTGCATTCAATATAGTAAATGGATGGAGTTAGAGAACTTGCCCAACACAAGGGTTAGACAAGCGTTAGGAAAAACTTGCCTTACGCGCTGCTACTATTTGACGTTAATCGTCCTCAGATATGTCCTACGCATTTAAACACATATTCACATACCAATTAATCTCACAATAAACACCAAACATTGGCTTACATTAATCAACACATTATAATCATTACGAACATTGATTGCCACTACGACTACCCAAACGAGGGTCTCGCTCCCCGGTGAGCGAGCAGCTGTCCAGCTCGCCGGTGAGCTGGCGGGGGAGTGGGGGGCAGCACCCCCTGAAAGCCAATCGAAAAATGCAACTAAGCTATTCATTTTATTAAGTAAATCTCACGGGACTAAGTCATTTCATGCTTGGCTAACTAATTAATAGCATGCTTCCTGTATTACTGCTTAAGAGGCTCATATACACTTGCCTCAAGCTTGAGTTCTCAAAAGAAACAACTTGGCGACTCTGCAGCACGGCACAGCTGCGCTGTTTTTTGGCCTAGGAGTAGCGCGGCCCGCGCTACTCCTCCTGTAGCTATTTTCTGGTTTATTTCTTACTCTAACCAACCTCTAGATGTTTGGGGTCATTCTAACATTATACTAACATGTCATACATATGCTTTGGGGTATTTATAACATGCTAGGTCTATATAAACGTGCATCAAATCAATAGGACAAAGCAGCACAACTTGTCACTTCTGCAGACCAGCGCGGCCGCGCTGGTTTTAAGCTTGGGAGCCGCGCCACTCCGGATACAGGGAGTTTAAGGTTCCTGCTTCCGCAAAAACTTAACAACAAAAAATTGATTTCTCCCTCTTTGCTTCATAACCCTTATACAACCAATACACATGACTTAAAAAACATGTTCCTATCACTCAACCATGCATTATAACATCATTTCAACAATTAATCATAACTAGTTCTCATGATCTTTAGAGAAATCATTCTCTTTGACATTAAATCAAATAGTGGGGTGGGCATGAGTTGGAAACTCATTTTGGAGTGGGGTTTCATTATACTCCAGTCCAGATTTCCAATGAAATCATTACCCACATGCCTCTAAGAATATGGCAACCATTATCAACCATCTAACACAACCAATACATAGTGATTACAACTTCATTAATACACAATAATAGTCCTTAACAGTCCATTAATGTCCAACAGTCCATTCTTGCTCCTTATGCATAGGCTTTGATTATCAATCATTGTTCCACTTTCATTGATTATTAACAAGGCTTTTAAAGAGTTTACAACATTCATACCAATTCATGAACTAACTAAACAAAGTTCAGCAACATATACTCCCACAAAGCAATCGATAGCAAACTGAAAATTGAAACAACAATGGAAATGAGCTAGGTTCCATAACACTAACCTCTTGAAGCTCTTTCTAGGATGAAAAAGGGATTGATACTCAGCTGTTACACCACTCCTTCTTCTTCCACAAACCACCCGTGAACACACTCCTCACTATTTTCTCTCAATTTTCAGCTCTATCTTAGCAATAATGAACAAAGGAATGGATGAATGACAAAGAAGGGGTATTTATAGAATGAGTGAGCCGAGCTTCTTGAAGGTGGAGAGGACTGAGCATGCCTTCAGTTTGTAGCTCCCCATTAATGGGTGATTGAGCTTTTGCTCTCCCCATGTTCGGGGACTCCCCCTCTCTTCTCCCTAATTGTTCCATGCTCTCTTTTGCTCTCCCAAATGCAAGAATTGGCTTCTCCCAAGATGTTCTTATTCCCCTTGTTCCTTCTCCTCACATTCCTCTCTTCCCGTGTTCTTCTTCTTCATTCAATTGCAGCTGATGATTTAACCCATTTCCCTCATGGGTCATGGGTTGGGTCATGGGTCGGGTCGCGGGTCATGGATCATGGGTTTGGGCCACCCTTAAGTAATTTGGGGCTTCTAATTAAATCCCAATTTGGCTAAAATAAAATCCAACACTTAGATTATTAATCCTCCACATTCACATTATGAAAATTAGAAAATTCGAAATAAACGAAAAAGACATTTTCGGGGCGAATAGTGCCCACACGAATAGTAACCCGTGAATAGAATTTTAGTGATATTTCTCCGAAATCATTTATTCATACCACTAAGTAACAACACTTATAATTATTGCAAACACATAATTTAGGTTATTACATAACCTTTAATCACATCACATAGAATAATATTAATAAAAATTCTTTTTATTAAATAATATACATAAGCTTATATTACAAAGCCATACAAAATTCACGGTCGTTATAGGAAGCAGGCCAAAGGATATTCTTAAAAGAAGAACAATTCAAAGAAGGTATAAGGAAAGGCAATAACTAAGGACACTAAGAACAAAATTGATGAAGATAGCAAAGGAGTTTGCTTCTACTGCAATAAGTCTGGACACTGGAAAAGAAATTACAAGGAGTATCTTGCAAAGGCTAACTAGAAGAAACTTAATGAAGCTTCGGTTACAGATACAGGTTTGTTCATGATTGAAATAAATCTTTCTGTAAGTTAAGTTTCTACTTGGATATTGGATACCGGTTGTAGATCTCACATATGCATTCAATGCAGAGACTAAGCAGAAGTAGATGACTAAACAAAGAAGAAGTAATCTTACATGTGGGGATGGAGCAATGGTTGCTGCATTAGCCATAGGAACTTATAGTTTAGCGTTGCCTACGGGCAAGTCTATTAAGTTAATAAGTTATTATTATGTTTCAGTTCTCTTTAGAAACTTTATTACTTTCGTTGTTGGACAAGGAATGTTCTGGTATTATATTTAAGAACAATTATTGTTCTATTTATAATGATAATGTTTTGCTTGAAACTGGAAGATTACTTGATGGACTTTGTAAACTTGACTTACATGAAAAATAATTTTGCAAATTAAACAAACTAGTAAAAGAAAATGAGATGATCATTCAAAGAGTTGAATGTGTGTATTTGATGAAATCCAAGTTTGAATCATTTGAAAGGTTCAAAGAATTCAGAAGTGAAATAAATTGACAAAGTATTAAGATTCTTTGATCAGATCGAGGAAGAAATACCTATACAATGAGTTTCTAGATAATCTCAAAATGGTATTTTCTCATAATGGATACGTCCTGATACGCAATAATTGATTGGTGTATCTAAAAGGAGAAATCGTACCTTGTTGGACATGGTGCAATCTATGATAATTTTTACCGACATTGCAGTATTCATCTGGGGTTATGCCCTAGAAACGGCTGCATATCTACAAAATAAGGTAACCTCAAAATTCGGCCCCAAAACTCCATAAAAGTTATGGATAAGGAGGATTCCTAGTTTTAAGTATGTTAAGATAAGGGATTGTCCAGCTTATGTGAAAAGGTTTCAAAAGAATAAGCTTGGGACAAAATCTGACAAATGCAGATTTGTGGGATATCCTAAAAAGGGTTTAGGGTATTATTACTATAATCCTACACGCTGCCTTCTTGGATAAAGGTATTTATCATTAAAGGAGCTAGTGGGAGGGTAATAGATCTTGAAAAAGTTCAAGAACCACAAAACACTATAAGTCAAACTGAAGAACCTATAGATAGACCTATTGTACCACAACCGAATCGTAAATCTGGAAGAGTACCGAAGATACCTATGAGGTATGGATTCATCATAGAGGATGATGATGAGGTACGCATCAGAAAGAATGATGATCCAGTTATATACGAAGAGGCTATAAGTAGTTGATACTCAGACAAATGGCAAATGACCATAAAATCCAAAATGGACTCCATGTATGAGAACTAAGTATGGACTCTGGTTACTCCACTGAAAGGTATAATACCTATAGAGTGAAATTGGGTCTTTAAGAGAAAGACTGGGGCAAATGGCAAGGTGAGACCTATAAGACCGGACCTGTTTAAAAGGTTTCAAATAAAGTCAAGGAGTGGACTATGATAAAACTTTATTACTAGGTAATGCTCAAGTCCATTTGGATTTTGCTTGTGATTGCAGCTTATTACGAAATCTGGCAAATGGATGTGAAGACGTTCTTCCTCAATGAAAACTTGAGGAGAATGTATGTATGATATAGCCAAGGGAATTTGTTTCAAAGGTTGAAGTAAATTGTGTATGTAAGCTACAACGATCCATTTATGGATTAAAGCAAACTTCTCAAAGATGAAACATTCGTTTTGATGAGACAATCAAAAGAGTTTGATTTTATCAAAAACGAGAATGAACCTCGTGTGTACAAAAAGGTCGGTGGGAGCGCTGTGATGTTCGTAGTATTATATGTTGATATACAACTGATAAGGAATGACATATCAGTGCTACAATCAGTAAAGATAAAATTGTCTAAACATTCCTCCATGAATAACTTGGGAGAAACATCCTATAAATTGGGGATATAAATCAATATATATAAATTTAAAGGGATGTTCGGCTTAACCCAATGAACGTATATTCATTTGATGTTAAAAGCGTTTAGTATGGCAAACTCCAAGAGAGGTCTCATGATGATGAACCATGGAGTGTATCTCACTAAAATTGTCTCCAATGAAAGAGATCGCATGAGTTACTATCATGTATGCAATGAATATACAAGGCATGATGTTGATCAGTCATATTCTGGAGAAGATCACTGTAAGATAGTGAAAAATATCTTTAATTGCCTAACTGGTATTGAGGATGTGATCATAGAACATGGTGGGTCTGAATTAAAACTAGAGGGTTAAACAGACTCAAGTTTTTCAGACTAACCAAGACGATAACAAATCCACTTTAAGGTAAATCGTTACCTTGAATGGTGGTACAGTGAATTGAAAAAATTCCAAACAGCAAAGAGTTATTAGTTTTGTGACAAAGACAAAGTATATACCTGTAAATGATGTTGCAAGTTGATTATTTGGATGAAAAAGTTCATTACAGAACTAGAAATAGTTCCTAAGTCTCATCTTGAATTCAAACATGTGTTGTGGCACTTTCATTTGATTAGAGGAATCATTGAAAGAGGAGAAGTCACTATAGAGATAGTGGACTCTCGAGAACAACATTGCATATCCATTTACTAAAGCTTTAACCCAACAGCAGTTTGATTGTCACTTAGAGAAGATAGGTATTAGATACCATAGCGATTGACTTTAGTGCAAGTGGGAGATTGAAAGTAGTATGCACACAAGTCAATCATATTTGATATGATATAGCATATACTTTGTAATCTTATTCATTTATTAATAAAAGTATTATTAAAGGCATTTTTACTTATCTACAAGGTGTTGTTATTTAATATGTGATAAACTCATAGTTTTAAGCAATGCTTTTAGAATCATGATGATGATCATGCTAATGAGATCTAAATTCTAAGATAACTTAAAACTAAAATCGTTCATAATAGTGGGATTACTAAAAAGGGGATTAGTGAATCCAGATAGATTAGTACATATGTTGCTTGCTCTTAGGAAGAGGATGATTGATCTCATAATCATTTGCGTTGTATGTAGGTGCTTATTAGAGAATAAGTTCACTGAACGTGGCTCGCTAAAGAATACCTAATGGAGTTTTACTCACCTGTCAATAGTAATTCCTCTAGTGATAGTAGTACAAGTGATCCTTAGACTTGAGATCATCATAGTATCTTGTGTATGATGAGGTATACTCTGCCATGTCCCTGACCTTTAGGGTATATCAAAAGGTATGATTGGGTATAATAGGTCGTACATGAAGATAAGTGAATGATCAACAAAGAATCTACCACGTCTAGTAAAAGATGTGAATGTTCTATGTGATTCGATAAATGATAACTCAGTAGTCCTTGGCCAAGGCAGAATGAAATTAGAATGGAGTTTCTAATTTGCATTATTTAGAGTTGTGCATTTAGGAATCGAAATACATATAATTAAATAAAATAAGACTTGACAGTATTTCCATGTCTTATATTTAATTGGGACATTGTATGATAGAAGGATTGAATTGTACGGTAACTATTCACTGAAAAGTTCTTTTGTGATTAATCTTGAAATATATATTATCTAGAAAGTCGTTGATCGCTAAGGGGGCTTACCCTTATTGTAGAATAAATGTTATTTATTTAAATGAATTAAATGATTTAATTTATTTATTTGAATAAGATTAGAATTGTTCTAATTGATTTATTCACAACCGGTTTAATATGGAGAACCTAAAGGGTCACACCGCAAAAGAAAAATATTTATTTAAGAAGTAAATGACATAATGGTAATAATAAGGTAAGTGTATTTAATTTAATCTATGGAGATAGAATAAATTAAATAACTTAATATTTATTATTTAATATTTTAGAAATATTAAATATAAATTAATAAGAGGAGTCTTATTATTATTATTACTATTATTTAATTCCTAATAAGGATTGGGAATTAATTAATAGAAGTACTCTCTCATGAATTCCTAATTGGATTAAGAGTATAATTAATTAAAGGAGTTTAATTAGAATAGAAACCATAATCCTAAATAGTTTAGGGAAGGGTTTTCATACATCTATAAATAAGAGGAGTCTTATCATAGATTAGGATTACGCACTCTTGCATTAGAATTGTGGAGAGTACTTGCAAACTAGGGTTTTGCCAACACCCATCTTCTTGAATAAATATTATTCATTAGTGGATCAGCTCTAGAAGCCAAACACTTGGGTGGCTAACGTTGATCAAAAGAAGGAACTTAATTGGTGGAATTCAAGGAGAACACGAAAGAATTGGAGTTGAACTTATACCTGAGGAAGCACGGTTCTACAAGGGTATAATTTCTTATTCTCTATCTTTTTCGTTTAATTAATAATTGTGCATAAAGAAAGATCATGGTGATGGTTTGTATAAAAATTTTAAAATCTGATTTTATCGCGCTTCCGATATATTTATGTAATTTGATTGCATGTTCGCGTTATATACAAACATAACATAACCGAGGTCACTAAAAGGCGAGGTGGCAGAATCAAGATGAAGAGAGTCAAATAAAGTGAGCCCATCAGGGGGCAAGGCAAGGGCATATCCTTCATCTTATCAGCTTGAAAAGAGAAATGAAATGACATAATAAATTGTGAAGAAAGGAAGGAAAACTTAAAAGACAAATGTATATCAATTAAGGAGAATAGTCATAAGGTATCTGACCGAAAAGGTGTCGTGTGACTCTAAAGAAAGTAGAACATCGGTTGCCCCACCCAAAGAACTAGCAACTGTACCTTCCCTGTCAAGTGAGATCTCGGCAGAATCCTTCTGGGGAGGATGAAAATCAACACCAAGTTCTGAAGGATTCTCCCTTGGGGGAGGAGGATTCGCTGCAATAATATCATCAGCATAGGTATCACTGGTACCCTCAAGGCTGTTATGAGAAAATGTTGTATCTGGGTGTGAAGATGGAGTTGTACTACCCACAGTAGGACCGAGCCCACATCAGACAAGGAATCGTCAACGTTAAGGCAGATACAGCCATTATATGGAGAGGTAGGCTCGATAGCAAGCATGGTAGGTCGTTGAGGCTCACAAGTAGTGGAACATGTCGCCTCATTCGCAGTACTCCTAAGAAATCCAATGGGAACGTCATCATCCTCATCATCCTCATCTATCCAACTCGATAATTTGAAAAATAAAGCAGTAATGACATGAGAAAACATGAAGGTGATCATGACAATATTGAAAGACACAAATAAAAACAACATAACGCTTACCACAAGATTTCTACATCTCTTAACCGGATCCTCGGCTACCAATATGCTAGAATCAACATCATCATGTGGGCGCTTTGATAAGGACTTCAAGATAAGAGTGGTCTCATTCATCGTCCGCCTGATGACATTATGGTCAACCAGACCCATGACAAGACCTGTAGAGGAACCACCTCGGAAATAAGAATAGTGGGTGTTTTTGCTCTAGAGCGAGTAACTCTCATCTCCTTAGCAACATAAGATCCCTTGGGAGAAGCTCGAGGAGGTACCCGAGACGAAATCCACAGGGGAAGACGTCTAGAAATGGTAGAAGCATGAACCGAAGAAGCATCTGGAGGATTTCGGAGGAGATTTTCTACTGAACGGAGAGGAGAAAACTTGGCCATTGAGGCCTCCAGCTCAAGAAATCTACTACTCGCCGGTCAACTTTCTAAACGAGTGTTTAACTTGGGAGAACATAATAACTTGGTCCACTAAAAATGTTTAGGAGGAGAAATTGAGAACGAGCAGATGATAATATTATCTTGCCACATTTTGAGATTGACAAGCCATAAGTTGCACTCGCTAACAGCATAGCGTCCCTCCCGAGAAGCATCAGGAATGAAAAGGGGAGAGGGTCATAGTGAGCAGTCAATAATCTAGGATGCTCCCATACAAACAAGCTGGATATAGGGAAAAAGTTATCAAGTGCCCTCTCATAATTCTTGTTGGAAGAATAGCCGAAAGGTCGATCTAATCAAAGCCGAACTGTCGCATCACTCTCTTGTTAGGTTTGTATATAGCGCGAACATGTAATCAAATTACATGAATAGTGCGAAAGCGCGATAAAACGGATTTTAAATTTTTTATACAAACCATCACCATGATCATCCATGTGCTCAATTATCAATTAAACGAAAGAGATAAAGTATGAGAATCATACCCTCGTAGAACAAAGCTTCCTCGGGTACAAGTTCAACTCCTAGTCTTTCGTGTTCTCCTTGAATTTCACCGATTAAATTCCTTCCTTTGATCAACGTTAGCCACCCAAGTGTTTGGCCTCTAGAGGTGATCCACCAAGGAATAATAGTTGTTCAAGAAGATGGGTGTTGGCAAAACCCTAGTTTCTATCTCTATAGAAATTGCAAGTACTCTCTCTCTCCAATTCTCATGGAAGAGTGTGTAAATTGTCTAACCCTAAATCATGATAAGACTCCTCTTATTTATAGATATAGGGAACCCTCCTAAACTATTTAGGATTAGGGTTTTTTATTTTAATTAACTCCTTTAATTAATTGAACTCCTAATCCAATTAGGAATTCATGAGAGAGTACTTCTATAATTAATTCCCAATCCCTATTAGGAATTAAATAATAGTAATAGTAATAATAATAATAATAATAAGACTCCTCTTAATTAATTTATATTTAATATTTCCAAAATATTAAATAATAAATATTAAGCTATTTAATTTATTCTATCTCCATAGATTAAATTAAATACACTTAACTTATTATTACGATTATGCTATTTACTTCTTAAATAAATATTTTCCTTTGCGGTGTGACCCTTTAGGTTCTCCATATTAAACCGGTTGTGAATAAATCAATTAGAACAATTCTAATCTTATTTAAATAAATAAATTAAACTATTTAATTCATTTAAATAAATGATATTTATTCTACAATAAGGGTAAGCCCCCTTAGCGATCAACGACTTTTCAGATAATATAGATTTCAACATTAATCACAAAAGAACCTTTCAGTGAATAGTTACCGTACAATTCAATCCTTCTACCATACAATGTCCCAATTAAATATAAGACATGGAATTACTGTCAAGTCTTATTTTATTTAATTATATGTATTTCGATTCTCAAATGCACAACTCTGATAATGTAAATTAGAAACTCCTTTCTAATTTCATTCTGCTTTGGCCAAAGACTTCTGAGTCGTCATTTATCGAATCACATAGGACATTCTCTCCTTTTACTAGAAGTGGTAGATTCTTTGTTGATCATTCACCTATCTCCATGTATAACTTATTATACCCAATCATACCCTTTGATATACCCTAAGGCCATGTTTGTTTGCAAGGATTATAATCCCGGGATTATAATCCCATGGATTATAATCCCAAGACTATTAATCCTAGGATTACATAGTCCTAATCACATGTTTGTTTTTCATGGGATTATTCATGGGATAACTTAAAATAATCTCATGTTATGTTTTAATCCTTCATGATGGGATTATAATACCTAGCTAGACATGGTATTAAATAATCCCTCATCTTAAGCTATTTTATAATCCTTGGACTAATAGTCCCAAGCTCAAATTTAAAAACAAACAAGACACTTGGGATTAATAGTCTTATCCCAAGTGTAATCCTTGCAAACAAACATAGCCTAAAGGTCTTAAGGGACATGTCAAAGTATAACTCATCATACACAAGATACTATGATGATCTCAAGTCCAAGGATCACTTGTACTACTATCACTAGAGGAATTCCTATTGACAGGCGAGTAAAACTCCATTAGGTATTCCTTAGCGAGCCACGTTCAGTGAACTTATTCTCTAATAAGCACCTACATACTTGCTTTAGTGTCTCCACACAAATGATTATGAGATCAATCATCCTCTTCGTAAGAGCAAGCAACGTATGTACTAATCTATCCGGATTCACTAATCCCCTTTTTAGTAATCCATCGATTAGGAACGATTTTAGTTTGTGAGCTATCTTGAATTTAGATCTCATTAGCATGATCACTATCATGATTCTAAAAGCATTGCTCAAAACTATGGGTTTATCACATTTAATATAACAGCACCATGTAGATAAAGCAAAATGCCTTTAACAATCGAATAAGATTACAAAGTATATGCTACATCATATCAAATATGATTGGCTTATGTGCATACTACTTTCATCTCTGAGGTGAATTAAGGACGATGTCGAACTCATCATCCTTAACAAAGTAGGGAATCTCAACAACTCGGTGAAACAGGAACCAAGACCAAAGGAGTGATGACCCTTATAAACCGTCGATGCTCGAAAAGGAACAGAATTCTTTCCTATAGAAGTGAGGAAGAAGACCACCCTTTAGGACTATGGTGTAAGGACGAACAATAAAAGATGAGAAATCGTCGATGTAGAGCCGCAAGTTCGAAGAAACCCTATGATCAATCCAATGGGAGGTGCGAGGAACAACATTTGGCAATGTGAAAGGCGGTGGAAGTTTCTTCTTCTTCTTGGAGTAGTGCAAAGAGGTAGAATAACCTCGAAAGCATTCGAAAAAGAAGATATAAAGAAAAGAGTCTAGGATAAAGCAATTCACATCGTACCTAAATAAATGGGGAATTATTAATAAGTGGAAGAGAAATGCAGTATGAAAAGACAATTGTTATGAGAATGAATAAAGTTAGAAATGGATACCTTCCAACAGATTACTTTATAGCAAGGACAACTTTATCCAAAGGGCGATACAAAGTCCCCAAAAATAGAGGAGCAAGGGAACTTGCAAACCACGAGCTAATAGAGTGGCCAAGCTGAACATGCGACGCGATGGACCATCTACTGGCGAGCTGGGGAAAATAAAACGAGATAGTCACATGGTCAAGTAGGCAGTTAGTTGGAAAGGGCATTGTTCTCCACAAAGAACGAGAACTGACTCGCTATAAATGGAACTATCCCAATGAACCGTCTTATAATCTCGAAAGAAATAACGCACCTAGGAAAACCATGATGTCTTTTATCAATTGGGACTCTCGAATTCAGGAAGGAGCTTGTCACCTTGAAGCCGCGAAGTATAGCTGGAGGCTTGCCTGAAAGCTTTTGATAGATATGTCATACACTTAGCATCCCTAAAAGACAAACTAGACGGACCACATGAAACAGAGGCGACAGCAAAAAGGCTACAAGATACAAATCAGAATAAGTGTATAGCTTAAAGGAAAAGTGAAATTTGTAAAAGATAGAATGAAAAATGAAATTTACTGGTAGATGACATAAACGTCCTCTAGAGTAGGGGTGAATTCCCTTTAAGTAGTAACAAAGGTGCAGGTAGGAGAGCACCAATAAGAGAGTAGCAAAGTAAAGGCATCAGGGTCCTACTGAATACGAAAGTCCCGACACAGTTGAATATAACGAAGAATACCAGCATCTTCAAACATCCTTAAATGTTCGGAGTTTCCAAAGATCTCATCAGTCTAATGTTGCTATGCTTGGAGGCGATTACAAGAGTCGGATAGGTGTTGAGCTAAATCTATACTAGCAATTTACGTGCAAGTATACACAGTCAATCAAGTAATAAAGTGATAAGAGATTTGTTGATCCCACGAGGAGCGAATAATGACCTAAATAATTCTAAACACTAATTATGCATCAATTAATTTAATTTAGATAATTTTGATAACAAATGAGTGAATTAACTAATTTACCAACTACTGAAATATTAAATTAATGAATAAGAAGGTTAAAGAATCAATTTCCCTCGATGAATCATTCAAATAATACTCTCATTCTTTTATTAAATTAATTAATCAAAATTGTTAACGAAAAATCACTAATAATCAGAATAACAAGAAACAAGTCAAAATATACGCGCGCACACATACAGGGCTCAGGTGGGAGATATTTTCCCCTAAAAAGAATCAGAGATACGAAGCAATTCACAATATTACATACTCCGTGGAATGATAATACCATAAAGAAGAAAAAAATACATGTCTCCGACTACATATCATTTGTGGTCGTTGATTTTTCTTTTTCATTAAGAGAGCTAGATATAACAATCTTACTATGCCGGAGACTCTTAAGGCAATTGCTACGATTCTACAAGCTACAATATTTCATGCCTAAAAGAACAACAATATGGAATGGAAAAGATGGAAGTTTCAACAACCAAATAGAATGTGGGGTTCTACAAGCTACAATATTTCTTGCCTAAAAGAACAACCATATGGAATGGAAAAGATGGAAGTTTCAACAACCAAATAGAATGTGGGGGAGAAAAAAAATTTCACAACAATCCGTCAATGCGACGAAGAAACTCAAACCTGAAGTAAGTTTATATAGACAACAATCACTATAGAACCAATTTATAACACAGCAGTCATTTGTACGCCGGCAGTTTCTCCGGAAGTTGAGCTTAATATTGTCTCACCAACCTCACCCTTGCAAAGGGGGCATAAAGCATTGATCTTCAGCCACTTATCCACGCATTCCTTGTGAAAAAAATGAGAACATAGCAACTCCCTGAGCTCATCATTGTTTGCATACTTTGACAGGCAAATGCAGCAAACCTGGAGAAGGGGAAAAAAATCATTTGCAAAACTCATCTCTGAAAGGAAGAATTTTTCACGGTCTTGTGCACAAACTGTTTCTGTATATTGATTCATTTTGCAAAGCAAAATAACCAAAGAGATAATACAGAGATTCTCATCAGTTTCGTATCATTATAACAGTGGCAAATAGTGCATTCAAATGAATGGGAAGTTTAGACCACTAGAAGAGTTCAACAACTCGAGGCATCTTTTTATCATTTCCAAAAGAACACACCTACCCATCAACCAGCTGATCGATAGATATAAGTATTACCTTATCTTCTATTTTCACTTTCTTTCTGTAATTTATTGAACCAAAAGAAAACCAGCAGCAACTACTCTAAATGAAATTTTTTGAAAAAATAATTGACTGTTCCAGCATGAACATTCAAAAATTATAAATTAAAACCACAACTTGCTGCATTACACCACAAAGCGCACTACTAATTTGCCAAAAGGAAGCAAAGGGTAGAAATAACCATCCAGGTCTTGTTTGTTGAAAAACATGCAGTACACTCTATAGACTATGCCTGGACAGTTATGCCAACTAACAACCACAGGATCCTCGAAGGAAAGGAGGTGACTTACCGCATCTTCTCCTGATATGACACGCTCCTTCTCTGTTCCTGCAGCCACAACACCTTTAATACCTGAATTGGTTTCTTTATCATTGCCATTTTTGGTTTTCTTTATCTTGAACTTGTAGGTCGGAAGAGAATTTATTGATTCTGGAGTGGCTCCTCTATTTTGGGTTAGATCCTCTCTGAAGCCCAAGACAGAAATAATGCAAGGTAGGCAGCAGCAAATAGTGGCACAGAGTATAAATGGCATTGCATAGCCAATACAGCTAAACGTAAGAAATACTATACATAACCTGAAAAGAAAATATAAACCGATTAAAACTATAAAAGGTAGAAACAGAATGTATGACAGTTCATCAACTCATTTAATAGTACCTGTACATGTTCGGAGCCTCAGATGAAGAAGACTGACCCCCAAAGATCCAAACATTTCCAACTACAAACCACACTGCAAAGAAGCAATCCAGAGCCATCTTAAAGTACTCCACCAGTACCTTAACTCTACGAGGAAGGAAACAGATGACTCATTAAGTAGGTCTTTTGGTACTAGTATTTTCATCTAGATTTTTAATTGAATAGCACAGAGACAAAAAGAAATTAAAGACAAATAATTCAAGATATATTAGGCATTGGTTGGATTTCATGACTCATGACAGAAATTTCTGTGAATCAACATTTAGACATGAAGCTCTAATTTCGACCAGATGCTTGATATATAATGAAGATGGGCTAAGTATCTCCTTTATCCATCAAGTTTAATTCACCCCTCTACATATCAACATCTAATATGCAATGTTACTGTATAGTCGAAACATGTTAAAGTGACTTTCCAAGCTTGAGGTGATTCTTGACTCTTGAGCCATTACACTGAAGAAAAAGCTTTCAGGAGAGACCAATTGACATCCCAAAGACACATCGTCAACCGTTTATAAACAATGCACCACAAGAACCACTTTACATGTCACATAAAATTCAGAAGCATTACAAAAGATAGCCATATAAACTGCAATCCCACACATTGAAAACACCCTTGGTTATATACCATTTTATACTTGAAACTACAACTATATCGTCAATATAACTTTATTCATTTATATCATACAACAACAGAAAACAGGGAAACCATAGGAAACCTCATCCCATATAAACCAAATTTCTAAAAAGAAAATCTTAGATAGCTAATGTATGGAAGACAACTTGAACAGCTAGAGTAATAGTTTGAGACAGCATTAATCAAATACATAGTTGAAAAGTAGAGAGGAACAAGGTAATAGCAATCACAAAAAGCAAAAATGCATACCTAGCATTCAGTATTCTACCACTTTGACCACCTCCGGAAGCTGGGGCAGTAGCCCGGTGATCTTCATCTTCCAAAGTTCTTGTGACAGAAGATGAATTGTAAGAGTTAATTCGGGCAGTTAAGCTGCTCTCAAGAGAACTCTGACGGGGCTGAGATGAATCTTGCTCTGAAGCCTGGTTACGATGACGAAAGCGCCAATAAAGAAGAGGGAGGGTAGCAACACACCCAGAAGCATAACCCACAATCCATTCAAACAATGGAGCGTGTGGATGCTCATCTCTTGACAAAGACAAAACAACAATAGATGCAATAATTTGGCTCACTGTTATAACTAATTCAACAGATATCCATAAACCAGAATTCAATGGACTCCTACGTCGCCCAGGCCCATTCCCTCTCCTAATAAATGATGAATTCCTCGAGTTTGATCCATTGGCAGTAGATAATGAAGGTTGAAAAACGGGGGCCCTCACACTTGTAGAAGGCTGTTCTTCAGTCCGCTGTGGATCCAAGCCACTGTATGGTCTATCTTGGGAGGAACTAGATGAGGAAGCTTCACTGCTACTTGTTATGTCAATAACGTGCTCACAATCGTTATGGTTTTCTGTCCGCTCCATTAACCATGGAAGTTTGCTAGGTTGGGTTTTACGATGTAATTTCAGAAAGGGAATGGCCATCTAAGTCCACCAAAAAACAGGAAGTAAAGAAAACATGAGACGGCAGAATCAGAAAAGTACCTTCACATCCCACTACTCAACTATTTAAAGAGTGTCACTGTTATTTTATGCAGTCACCACCCAATCGTACATTCCAGCTTAAAGACTTTGAAGCATGAGATGTGGATAAGTAGCCAAACACACTGTGAAGGAAAGATATTAATTAAAATCATTGCTCAAAGCCTCAAAGTAATAGAGAAAGGGAATGAGAGAAGAAGTAAACAACTCCTGCTGTTTGGAAATAAAAATCTCATAAAACAATTGTAAAGGTCATGAATAATATCCTGCAAAGAAAATCTCAATATTCAAGTTTCAAATAACTGTCCTCTTCACACAAAACTTTCCATACTATTCTAGCTAGTTGTATTACAACGCTAGTTACTTTTTTCAACAATATGGCAACCCAAATAAGGAAAACCCAGGATTCAGCTTTCAATTTCTTTCCGTTCCCAGCTTTTGTCAACAACCAACAGAACTTGGTGGAAATACAAATTGGAATAAGGCTAGGGCCCAGTTTGGAAGTGCCATGTGATAATGAATTCTCATTTTTCCACCAGTGAAATATTTTCATCATCTCCATTTTTAACTTCTAATAATGCATTCTAGTTCAATTTTAACTTTTGAAAAAGAAAGTTGTGCTTTCTTCTGCTTCTAAGTTGGAGGAGGTGTTGATATAGAAGGATGAAGCTCACTCTAGTCCTCTAAAATCTTTTGGGCATAAATTATTTCTCAATCACATGTCTCTCACTTTTCTTAACGTTTTTCTCCCTGTAGCTCAATATTTGTAATAGCTTGTCAAAAAAGAAAATGTAATAATATATATATATATATGATAAAATGACTGCTTTAAATAAAGCATTACATTGCCAAAGGGGGCCTAAGTTAAAAAACACTGACTACTTATCATAAGGGTTTGATCATAACAAACCTATCATCACATCTGACATTTGTTAATTAAACCGAAAAAACACTCCTAACATGCACATTATGAGGATGAGAAGCAAATACCAAACCACAAAAGTACAGCTAATTTGACCAAAATCCCTAAAACTGCCCATGTGAAAGCAGGAGTTTAGAAGTTTGATGGAAGCTCCAGTAACAATTTTACATTTTGAAGATTAATGAAGAGAAAAAACACACAAAATTACACAGAACTTATTGTAATTTTAGCAAAATCTACAACACCATCCAGTTCAAAAACTACCTATATTACAGAAACAGAGTAGTCTCCAAACAATTAACAGATTCAAAAAGTTTGACCGTAGCTCAATTACCAAGATGTTGTTACAAATTAAAAACCAACAACCAAGAATCAGAGCGTTGACCAAATTTAACAACAATCAAATCAATTGACACCCAAAATCTAAGTTAAAGACTGAGAATCGAATCAATACAATAATCAGTAACCTCAGCAATAATGGAAGATAGTAAATACAGCAAGTTATAACACTGCAGTCATCATGTAACATACTCAATTCTTGAATATATATATATATATATATAGAGAGAGAGAGAGAGAGAGATAAAGATATAACTACTGACCAGTGAATATATCAAAGTTAGGCGATGAAAAAAGCCAAGGAAATTTCGATGTGAAATGGTTTCTGATTTTTTACGTGGGTCAGTTCACAACCTCAATTGCCTCACCGGGTGATTCGGGAATATATATATACTCCCTCCGTTTATGTATATAGAACGATATAATGACAAAATTATTCATATTTAAATAATTATTTAATTGTATAGATTTTTACACATAACTAGTGATATTTTATAAATATGTATAGAAAATAAAAATATGACAATTAATATTAAAGACATTATGAATAAATTATCGTAAAAAATAGATTATTTAAAGTAAATAGACATTTAACTTAGGACTATTTAAAATAGTAATAAAGATTTTGATCATAAGACAAAAAGAAAGTATGTATATATATATATATATATATATGAAATCGTTGAATTACGAATCTGACCGTAAAAATAATCTTTGTCTGCACTTTAATACAGGAAAATAACCAAAATATCATCCTGGCTCCATATTATCTCACTCTTTTAGTCCTCCTATTGTCCTCCATATTAGCATAGGCAATTGATTAAGTTAGATCTTTTAAAAAATAATTATTAAATTTTTATTATAGTAAATAATTAAATTGTGTAGTGTAAGTTTTTCCAGTTTAAATTAAAGAATTTAATATAATGTAATTTATTCGATTAGTAATCTAAAAATATAATTATTAGATTAATAGATATTTATATTCGGTTATAGTTTTTACATTTGTTTCAACACCATTATAAATTTTCAAGGTTTATTTATCCGACAAATAATTATAATTTGATATTCTTATGACCAAAAAAAAAAAGGGTTTTGCGTTGGGGCAATTTTTCTTTCATTCATTCTTTCTTTCTTCTTTTTTTTTTAAATCTTAAACTTCAGATGAGAGCTCACTTAAAACTAAATTTGCACGTGCCTTCTGAAAGAAGATTGAATTTGAGATTTAAGACTCACCTGCACCCATTTTTATTTTTATTATTATTTATTTTAACATAGATTAAAAAAAGAATCCAATGTTGCACTTGAAATTTTCAAACTCTAATAATTTCTCTATATTTTGTTTTCTAATAATTTTTTTTTGGTAATTTCTTTTTCATTTTTGTTGCCTTATAAGTTACTCCCTCCGTCCCAAATTAATTGCTTTTCTAGGACTTTTTTAAGTCAAATTGACTATTTTTAAAATTAATAATTAAGCATATATAAATATATTTCTAAAATTATAAAAATTGAAATTAGTAATAAATTGTATATACTTTCTTTTGGTTATAATATCTTCACCTATATGTTAGCAAAAATAGTAAAAAAATTAGTTTTAAAAATAGTCAATTTGACTTTAAAAAGTCTTATAAATGCAATTAATTTGGGACGGAGTGATATATGGATGGGATGGACACCTGGGACTCATTCACCTGTATTGTCTGAGAAAACGCCATAAACATCTTCTCTTCAGTCAAGAAATGAAATAAAAGCGATGCAATCAAACACCTTTCTTTCCTTCCTCTCAATGGAGTAACAGCAGTAGAAGAAGAAGAAGAAGATAAACCCCTCCCTCCCTCTTTCTCCTCTTTTTCTCTCTCTAGCTAGTAGCTAGAAATAATATCCATTTTCCCTCCACTCTCTCTCCTGAATATTTGAGTCCTTCAATCTTCAACTTTTCTAGCCCATTTCTTAAATTTACTCCTCCCTATTTCTCTCTCTTAAGTATTATATATTATATTATATCATCCTTTTTAGCTCTATGGTTTTAAAAAGTTAGCTGTGTAATCATCATTTCATTCCAAGTTTCAATTCTGATATCAAGATCCAAACTTTCCTTTTAACTTTGGGGATCTTTAATATTTTTCTTTATTTGGTGTGACTCATGAATGATTCCCATTAAAAAGAATTTATATGCATTTTTATTAAAATTTTATTGGGAACCAATATTTGAATATCTGTCGTATGCTAGCATGGTGTGACCTACATCTACAAGATCTGATCTTTATTCAACTCATGTTGTAATTTGCAGCATGATCTGGGGCATTTTTCTTCCAGATCTTAAGTTATTTAACCACATATGAGAATGGTCTAGGGTTTTGGCTACCTCTTTTAAGGGTTTTAGTTGAATATATATATATATATATATAGAACAATGTTAATTACTTTGATTTGAGTGCTTATTGCTGTATTCACTGATTGTATTCAAAATGCTGAAGCAACTTCTGAGTAGACTTCCTAGGAAGTCATTGAAAACTGAATCCATTGATTCTCCACGAAGTGGGTCGGGTCCATTTAGCCCAAGCAGTGGAAATGCTGCTTCTGGCCGATCAAACTCTGCTAAAAGGACTTCATCGGCAGTATTTCCGGCTGGTTTGATTGCCGGAGTTGAGCCCCTTGTACCATTCAAAGATGTACCCAGTTCAGAAAAGATGAATCTTTTTATCAGTAAGTTAAGTCTCTGTTGCATGGTGTTTGATTTCAATGACCCAAGTAAGAATACAACTGAGAAAGATCTTAAACGTGTGACATTGATTGAGCTTCTTGATTTTGTTGCTTCCGGGCCTCCACGATATACAGAACCAGCAATTCTAGCAATGTGCAAAATGTGTGCTATTAACTTGTTTCGAGTTTTCCCACCGAATTATCGGTCTACTTTACAGAATGGTGAAAATGATGACGAGGAGCCTATATTTGATCCTGCTTGGACACATTTACAACTTGTGTATGATATATTGCTCAAGTTTGTAAGTTCTTCCTCTGTGGAAGCTAAGGTTGCAAAAAAGTATATAAATCATTCGTTTATTTTGAGATTGCTTGATCTCTTTGAATCTGAGGATCCTCGGGAAAGAGAATGTTTGAAAGCTATTATGCATAGGATTTATGGGAAGTTTATGGTGCATCGGCCTTTTATTCGGAAGAACATAAGCAATATCTTCTATCGATTTGTAAATGAAACTGATCGCTGCAATGGAATTGCCGAGTTGTTAGAGATTTTTGGCAGTGTGATTACTGGGTTTGCATTACCTTTGAAGGAGGAGCACAAGATCTTTCTGTGGAGAGCTTTGATTCCTCTGCACAAGCCAAAAGCGTTAGGAGCTTACTTTCAACAGTTGTCGTATTGTGTTGCACAGTTTATTGAGAAGGAGCCAAAGTTAGCTAGCATGGTGATTAGGGGGTTGTTGAAATACTGGCCAATTACCAATAGCCAGAAGGAGGTGATGTTCTTAAGCGAGTTAGAAGAGATTATGGAAACAATCGACATGGCTGAGTTCCAGAAGGTTATGGTGCCATTATTCTGGCGGATTGGGTGCTGCATCAACAGTTCTCATTTTCAGGTTTCTTTTCCCTTTTTCTTGTATGTCACATGTTTTTCCTTGCTTGCTTGTCTAAAATAATGCAGTAGATGTTTACATGTATGCAATTATATATGTATTTTTGTTTGGGAATAATCGAAGAAATTTTGCATATAATTAGGAACTTTAAAGCTAGTCTTGGCTTCAATAGTTTTATAGTTGGCTTCCTAAGAATCTTAATGGAGTTTGGAGCTTGAGTCTCATCTTCGTCATCTCATGATAAAATCAATATGAGCTGAAATTTGTGGGAATGTTATATTCTTTTCAAACTAGGATAGTTCATTTGTTTTAGACTTGATTTCAAGGTGTCATTATGTGACTTGGGGCTTTAACCCCTTTTAATTCATTGAATCTGCATTCTGCAAGAATTTTCATGGCCAATAAATAGGTTCTACATGATGCACAGGAGTCTCTCTTATAGTTATTGTCCATAGTGCACCTACTGATTCTTACTTTGCCATAAATTATGGTGCACAGTAATCTCTCATTTGTGAACCTTAATTGTTGTAGAGAAGTTACTTTCTTCTTAACTGGAAGTTATTCATTCCAGGTGGCTGAAAGGGCACTTTTCCTCTGGAATAATGACCAGATTGTCAACCTAATTGGACATAACCGGCATGTGATCCTGCCAGTCATATTCCCAGCCCTGGAAAACAATGTGCAGAGCCACTGGAACCAGTCGGTTCTCAACATAACTCTAAATGTGAGGAAACTATTCATGGAGATGGATGATGTGCTGTTTCGGGCTTGCCATTCTCATTTCAAGGAGGAACAATCAGAACTAACCATAGCAACAGAAAAGCGGAAGGAAGCATGGAAGCGCCTGGAGTATGCTGCTAGTCTACAGCCAATTTCTGGGAACACAGCTGTTTTGGTAACTCCTTAACAACCTGTCAAGTGACATTTTAATCTGTTGTACTAGTCCAATTTTTTTTTCTATTTTGCAGTTATCCCTTTCTTTGGGTGGGAAACCCAAAAAAAGATGAAAAAAATGCATATGGTGGTGTCTTGGGTTGGTATTTTTTGAGTGATGGTCCAGATGCCAGCCTGTTGTTGTAACCTGCTTTCATTTCATTTTATTCAATTGTTATTTAGCAGAGTGCTATTTGGTTTCCTTTAAAGGGTCATCGTAAGGGCGATGTAGCGAGCAGTTGTAGAAACTGACACCCTTTCGTAGGTTGGCTGATTACTTTGTGCAATCTCTCTCTCTCTCTCCCTCCCTCCGTGTTTTTGCGCGCATGTGTTTGTGTAATTTTAATTTCCATCAATTTGGAAAGTTTTGTTCCTGTTAGCCAGATTTTTAAATGCTACACGTGTATACTATTCAGTTACAAGTGAGTAGCCATTTGAAGATTATCGAGTGGCCTAATAGGCTAATACTTTAAAGTGTCCAGTTTCTCATTCTTAAAGTAATGCCTGTTTGGAGCAACTGGTGGAGGAGTGTTAAGGGCAAAAAGGAAAGTTTGATCCTTAAGGTCAAGTGTTACAATTCCACAGAAAGTTTGTTGTGGCAGTTTCAGATAAGAATTACTCCATCTCGGGGGGAAAAGATCCCTACTTTCTTTGTATTCGACTAAGAAAGTGATACTCTTGTTTTTAGGATGGATGCAGTATATCAGAATGAATAAAAATATTTCTTTTTTAATAGAAGTGTTATTAATAAAAAAATATCTTTTTTTTTTTGGACTTTGAGAATGATAGGTAAATGTTGTATTGTGCTATACTGAAACTCAAAACATAACAAAGAGGATGGGTTGGGTACTTGGGTTTATCAGCCAACATTGTCTACTTATATACCCACTTGATGAAACTTCAAACCACATTCAAAACAGAGATCAGATAGAATAAAAAGAACGTAAAAACTAAAGAATTTATTGAAACTTCAGACAAGTGGTCACTGGAGCAAGGGCTTTACCAGAGTAGTCTTATACCAGACATTAGAAAGACTTGAATTTCCCATAAACAAAGAACTGGGATAGCATGATAGAGCAGTTATTAAGATCTCTGGACAGGGTGATTCTAAACACAATTTATGCACAAAAGTACAAACTTTGACCTATCCGAATTCTTTCATTCAGAATCTTGTGCGCTTTCTACAATTGACATCCAAAACAGGAAGATAAACAGATTAGATAATGTTTTAGCATGTCAACTAGTTTCAATATATATATATAGTGCCACTGCGCGACCTTATTAACTGCAAATACTCATACAGCATAACCATATTTTTGTTATAATATGAAGAGTCGTGGAGAAAGTCCGACGTGACAAATCATAAAGCAGTGAACATCGAAGATAAAACCCTTTCAAAATAAATGGCAAAATTCAATTAGGGTTCATAAACAATGTCAGCTTCAAATTCCTGCACTTACAATCCAGCAAGTATCATCCAATGCTGTTAAGTTATTCTCCACTGACAATAAATGTTTGCAAACGATACCAAGAGACATTGTTTACAGCCTCACTTATACATTTTCCCGTTACAGAGACAGGTCTGGCAGAGCCAGAACTTAATACAATGTTACAACAAGGATAAGAGATGGAAAAAATGGAGTGAACAATAAAGGATAACTAATGAATGGTAAACAGGTGATCCCGGGATTCATATAGGAACAGGCAAAAGTGAGCAGTGATTCCAGCCGATAAATTATCTCATCTTACACAGACGAATCGGCTAGTTTTAAACTTCAGAATAGTGATTGAACAGGTTTCGACGCAGATATAGTTGCAACACATTTGAACTGTCAATTAAAACAGTCTCATGAGAAGTTTAAGCAACTAACTAAAAGCCTCGCAAAATAGGAATGAGATTCCAACAGAACAATTCATATTTATAACTGAAGTCAGCACCATATAAATTAAAACCCTAGGTTGTTTCTCATTATAAATAATTGACCAGTTGGGCTAACATTTATTTTAGCTGACATTTTTCTTCATATGCTCCAACCCTAACCTAAGCACAGAGTTACGATAATCAGCTAGGGTATGTTTCTCAGCTAGAAAACTTTTGCCAAATGTTGCGGTAGTTACTTATAACAAACAATTGGGACTCCATAACATTTACTTGTAAAAGACTTTTGAGAGATGTAGCTGGAAATGAGTGGCTACTGATTAGTTGCTATTTACCAAAATTGAGTAACAATTAAATGTGAAGTAAATTGTGCCAGAATCTGTTACCTTCTGTTGCCTGTATTTTTCACGAATGGCATTGAGAGAGGATCCATTGGTGTTGAGTTGCAACTCTTGCAATCCAAGTACTGTGGGTTTTAACTCTGACACCTTGTAACTAGTATAATGCTCTAGGGTTGGATTCTGCAAGAAGTTTGCTTGGAGTTAGTTTCTTAACTTGACAAAAGCAGTAAAGAAAGTTGAAATGAAAGAAGAGGCATATAGAATGCTGACCCATGGGTGGTTTGATTGATCAAGCGTCCATCTGGCTAAGAAGACAGCAGATGCAGCAATAAGGGACGGTAGGAACTTTAGGAAACTATACTCAGCGAGAGTTAATTCTGCTAAATAGTTAGACAAGAATTCCAATTCTACACAAGGAACCTGTAAGGCACAACAATTTCTTGTATAAATTAACTTTAGCTTCTCATGTAATCTTAAGTTAGACCTGGGATGAAAAACTCCTTACCTTATAAGAACTCTGTGCTGCTTGAATGTATCTTCTGAATATCAGAATTGAGAAGTATTATTATGCATTACAGGGTTCGGTGAATTCAATTAGAAGGACCAAAGGAGGATATGGAAATTACCTGAGGAACTTTTTTGTGGTTGGAACAGAGAGCTGGAATCCCAAAAAGTTCAAAACTTGGCTCTCCATTTGCAGTACCTACCATGTAGCCAATGAAATGAAAATTAGTGATAAATGATGACTAGCAAAATTTTTGAGGAAGTTACAGAAATTAGATTAATAAACTTGATTTTATGTTAATACAATTTGAGAATTACAAACCTAGAGGCAGGACCAAATGAGTAAACGACGAGACAACTGAGATAGTTCTTAGTAACCAGGGGTCCAGGAGTAATACATTTGAGATAGAAAAGAAATTGAAGACAGAGAAGATTGATGGGCAAGCATGTGGAAGACCAATTGCATATCAAAGATCAACAGGACTATGTGAAGCTTATAACTCGAAAGAGTACACTGATGAACTCTATTAGCAAAAATGAGTTTGTTTTACATTTAAATAGTTCTGAGAAGAAATTAAGGCTCCATTTGCTTCAAGGAAAACATATTTTGAGAAAGCACGTTTTGTATTTTCAGGAGTTTGTATGACACTTAAAATGGTAAACAGAAATCACTTTACGGGTCAATGCAAATGTCAGCTTGGTTTTCTGGAAAATGACTTGTATCGTTTTGAACTTGGTAAGTCATTTGCAGAAGCCAACACAAGACATTATCTCATAAATTGTTTTCTAGAAAAATGTCTTCTTGAACCAGGAGTCTAAATGTATTCAGTACTTGAAGAAAATTAGGGCACTCCAGAAAATGGTTGTCATGTAACCCCCAAGGTATTTGGAATGGAGTTTACTGAAATTGGAAAATGAAGCCGGTAAATTGTTCAGACACGTTCCCTAATGACCAAGACAATAATTATTCTGCCTCACTTGTTATCCTTCTCGTTTTCTGGAGGCCGCCCTCTTTCTCTTCTAATTATTATTATTTAGTATTGAAGTATGCAGAAGAATTAACTTTTTCAAAAGTAACTGAAAACACACCCACCTCCTCTCGTTTGTAGGTGTTGTCTGTGATGAAGCAGAACTCCTCAACACGAGGTGCATAAATTTCTTCATACTTTCTTCAAGTCATCAATGAAAAAGAGGCAAACAATAGATCCTTTAGTAAATGGGATCAGATACACAACATACTATCTAGTGCATTGCTAAATAACCAAGTGCAGGCAAGAACCTTTAAATTATAACCAAAAGTAATCGAAAGTATTTTCGTATTAAGAGTCGGTGATGGATGAATGCTTGTTCCAAGGCTCTGATACAAACATTGGATGCATGCGAGCATACATAAGGTTAGCATAAGATAAAGCATACATAACACAAGACTAGCATAATATAGAGGTTAAAAATTTGAAAGTTAATTCGTAAAATCTTCTAAAATTAGTTCCAAAAAACAGACAACAAAAAAAAAGGCAATTATTTAAAAGATGATTCTTTCTGCCAATCTTGATAGGCTAAAACATCTGAAAATATAAGAACTAGACCTCCAACAAAGTTAGGAAGGATGAGGAATCATCCTTTGTATACTGTGTACAATCATTATCTAGAGATCTTTGAGTCTAAGAACACTCGTGCAGTTGTCCATCGATCCATAACTTGGCAATATACATTTTGCTGCAAATTAGTCAAACTACAATAGCACTAATATAATATCTAAGAGATTGAAACTATAAAGATTTATTTAAATTTCAAAGTTCAATACTGAGTCTATAGTTTTTTTTATGTAGCTATTGTATCATTGGCGTTATATTTAATTCCTACTCTAAGCAGGTTTGAAATTAGAGTTGTCAAGGCGCCAAGGCGAGATGCGGTGGTAGTTGACCGCCAGTACGCCTAGGCAATAAGGCACTCGCCATGACATCCATATGGCGACAAGTCGTTGACAATGTGCAATTTATACATTATTTATTTAATTCAAAAGTATATTGCACAATAAAATTTTATATACATTAAAACCCAAAACATAATAACTAACACTAAGGAAAAGTCTCCACTCTCTACTCTAGTCAAAGCTCAAGCAAAGTCATCAACTAGTCATTTCCATCTCCCTCATGAGCATTACTCTCATTCAAAGGAGTAGGGTCATTGGTTGGGTTACTTGGGTAATTGGAAAAGTCCATGGGTAATGATGATTCATGGATAAAAAATGACTTAATCACTTTACTTGGGTCAGCTGCCAATGCATGAGCTTTGGCGGCTCGGCTTCCAAGGCGTTGCCTTGCCCTTATCTAACGCCAGGACACCTAGGCAACACTATGACAACTATGTTTGAAATTAAACACTTAATTTATGAAAACCGTTTTGATGGCATGTCAACTTTTTAGAGAAAAAAGCAAAAGACATACGGAAGGAGAGAACTTACGAGGCAATTAGCATGCAAGTAATACCAAGCAGTTGGAGTCTTTGTTTCTCAATATAATTTTTAGAGAGAAATCTATCAATGAGATTTACTGTCATGTAAAGTGTGTCTGGGACCAGCCTATATTCATCAGAAACCTGAAAAGAGAAATGATAAAGATAATGGTTAGCACCTTCCTAAGTCATAGCGGATATGAAGAATTTTACAGCAGTATGCACTTCACAATAAAAAAATTTATTAGAAGGTCAAGTCTTAACTATGAAATCCTTTCATTGCAAGCTTATTATGTACACCAAAAGTGTAAAAGATTCTCATTGTGAATTCATGGAATTAGATACTTGAAGAATGCTTATACTGGTCCAAGTTTACACCAAAAGTTACTTCAAGGCAATAGTGTGCATAATGGAAAATTGAGGTCCATAGATAATATGAAAAACACTCTTCTTCTATAGTGAGAGAGTTGAATGACATTAAAGTGATGAGAAACAAAAAGCTGCATCAAATATGTCAACACATGGAAAAGTGAAAGATCAACCACTCGATTTATAGAAAATCTCTAAAAATTAAATATGAATTTTTTTCTAGCAGACGGTCTAAAATTACAGTCATTGGTACAAGGAGATAATGAGGAGAGGGAAGAGGGAAAGTGATGGTTTGAACAAATTCCAGCTCTAAAACTAGGGAGCTAGTTAAATAAGCATGCTAAGCTCCCAATGCAATCTCTCCACAGAAATCCACAAAAGCAACTGTAGACATTAGGCTAAAGTGATGAGAAACAAAAAGCTGCATCAAATATATCAACACATGGAAAAGTGAAAGATCAACCACTCGATTTATAGAAAATCTCTAAAAATTAAATATGAATTTTTTTCTGGCAGACGGTCTAAAATTACAGTCATTGGTACAAGGATATAATGAGGAGAGGGAAGAGGGAAAGTGATGGTTTGAACAAATTCCAGCTCTAAAACTAGGGAGCTAGTTAAATAAGCATGCTAAGCTCCCAATGCAATCTCTCCACAGAAATCTGCAAAAGCAACTGTAGACATTAGGCTAAATAGAAGACTTAAAGAACTGATACTGAAGCTGAACTAAAGACTTCTTCTCCTCAAGACAGTGGGCATTATGTTCTCTCCCTAACTAGTCTACGACAAGCAATGGAATCTAATCCCATCTCTTCTTCATTGGTTTCCATACCCTTGCCCACCAAGTCCAACGATAATGCCAACAATTTTCTCCTTCAAACCCTCTACCCTAAAGGGAAGCGCAAAAGCCAATAGTCTCTCGCTAGTCGCCACTCAACCAGGTAAAGTGGTGCCATTTGACGCTTGTTTGATCGGGTTAACTCTGGTGAAACAAACAACTGTAAATGCTTTTCTAAATTTGACAGGAAACTTGCCAAGGAAGTAGAGTCAAGTGTAGCTGTGTAGCTTATAGTTAGTTTCTACATATAAGGCATCTCAAGAAGTCAGTCTAAGATGAAAGAATGTAATAAAGGTCATGTTAGACCAAACCGATGCACGTATACAAGCACAAAATGAAAAACAAACATGGGATACATTGCAACAGCTTATTTATCTAATAAAAGAATATATTTAACTCCCCAAGCAGAGACATGTACCTCTTGAACATCACACATGCCAGGCAATAAGAATTATGTCAATTGTCATTAAAGTGAAAGAACCAACCTCCACAAGCCAATCAATCAGAATCCCCCGCATGCCATGGGTAATATCTCGTTGCAACATCTCCATATAATCAACCGAAGGTCTTCGGTCAAGCTGAAAAAAGGAATAGTTAATAATAAGTCTGTAAGTTTGCACATAGTAAATCAAACTTTACAAAACAGAAGTTCAAATGAACAGAAAGAAAAATAAAGCTCGTCTTTCTATCCCCTCTAAAATAATGAAACAAAGGATAACTAGCAAGGGTCCAAAACGATATCAAATTATGAAAGATTTTACAATGATACTCTTGACCATTTGCACTATATTAAAGAACATGTTTCCATTATAATCTACTGGTAGAAGCAGGGAATACTAAGATTTTAAGATAAGTGCTGTACGTAAGAGGCACTACTAGTTGCTTGACATTGAGCAATTTCAGCAAGGCAGCAAGTATGACCACTAACAGAGGTTACCAACTATACCTACCTCTGTAACACGTAGGTTTATATAAATATCAGGGGCATACATGCCGCACATCTGAGGCTCTTTCTGGTACGAGTCAATATCTGGAACGGATAAACCATCTAACACTTCCACTTTATTGCAAAGCTGGCCCTTATCTGCATAATACAACCAGGTATCATAAAACCAGGAAAAATATTTCAGAAAATAAATGTGACCAATATGTTATCAAGCAATTTAGTGTGTAATGCTAATGAGAACTTTACAATGTTGGAGAAACATGATACATGACATTCAAATAGAAAAAAAAAAGAAAAAAAAAAAGAATTCAGAAACAGGTTTAGTACAGCACAAGCATAAATTGGCCATCCGGACATTCTAGACCTGAACACAAATATAATAGCTAGAATATTCACTCTTATATAGCTGCCTATGTTACTCGGACTCGGATGGAGTGTCTGGTTGGACACGGTATCCGACACGGGTACTTCTCAATTTTGCCAATTTTTTACACTAAAGTGAAGTATCTTGTCCAAGTGTCGGGTTTCGGATACGGGTGTCGGACACTGGTACTTTAGGACAAAATGAAGAGTCCGAGTAACACTGATAGCTGCTTGTTGAAATCTTGCTCAAGCATTAAAATAAAGTAACTATATTGCTCCAGTCCCACATCGGATCATGTGAATTGTATTAAGGTCTCAACTCTACTACCAAGAGTATCAATAACTTGTTATGACTTTTGGTTTGGGTGGGCTTGTGGTAGGCCAAAATGACCCATGTGCTCTTGCGATAATGGATTGTCTTGATCTGGTCTCATTTTGAGCTTGGACCATTACAAATGGTATCAAAGCAAAGCCATTATCTGATGGGAAACTAGGTGTTACCCTGTCAAGGAAATTAGAGATTTAAGTGGAGGAGCTTGTAATAACACAATCTAACACCAAAACATGTGAGATACACTGAACTGTATATAAGGTTCACTCTACTATCAAGAGAAACAATAACCTTGCATTTTAGTGACCCAACTCAACATTTGCAATTTTTCTAATTAGTCATATTGATAAAATTCTAGATTTTTAGACTAGGAACATGAATTGCAGTCATTAAACAAACTTCAATGCTAATTTTCACCTGTTATTCTTTAACATAATTTACTGCCTGAATCTTAGCTGCAATTTAAATTCTGTTACACTTAAAACCAGCCTTCTCCGATTCATGATACTAAGATATTTGTGATGATCCTAAAAATAAACTAACTAGTTAAACACATGAATATAGTTAAGAAACTTACAATCTTCATTAGCTATGTAATCGGTATATTACATTAGTAAACGGAGAAGTTCACACAATCTAGTTGTTTGCTTGGTTAGTACAACACTACCAAGTTTAGGTACAAATTCTGATGCTTTTACTCTTAAAGAAACACTTATCCATTACTGACACAAAAAAAGATTTGTGATGATCCAAAGTTACATATTTTGTTGGGAACATTACAGTTTTCACACATTATGCATTCATTATTTTATGTTAGTAGATAGAATTATAGAAAAGCTGGCATAATATAAGTGTTTGCATAGTTATCCACAATACTACATAGTTTTAGCTACAATTATTAGGCTTTTACTCAAACAAGCACTTCTTTTATTCATGATAATATAGATTAGGGCAGCTTTTATATTGAACTAATATAAATGTTGTCTTGTTGGTGAATTCCAATCTTCAAACATTTTATTTAGCATATTCTTTTAATATATAGAGGAGTTCATACAATATAACTGATTGCGTTGTTCTTCAAGTACTCCAGGAAAAATAAAAGAACATAACTGAAGCAGCTGAACCAAATTCCATCAACGAAGAGATGATTGCCAGAATCAATAACAGGGTATCAAAATATAATTCAACCCATATATATTAAGTAAAATAATATTTTATATGTTGCAACCTGGTAGAGAAGTTGAACAGCAAAACTACCTTTTTTTGAAGGGCTTCCAAGTTGAGCACACGCACTAGAAGTTTTCTTTACAAGCATCTGATCTGGCACCTCACATCCTTGTGTACTAGTTGGTTGAGTTTTAAAAGTTTCTTCAAATTCTACTGGTAAAGAATTAATTTTTTGCGAGTCCTGTGTCCTTTCTTTGGCTGTATCTTCAGTTATTTTTGCTTTTGTTTCCTTTTGAACTTCAAGATTCACGAGAACTGCTGGTGCCACCTTGGTATTCCTCTTCACAATACCACTTTTAGCCTGCTTGCTAGACTGACAAACCAGCAATATCCCCAGTCACAGATTTGGACGAAGAAAATATGAGAAGCTTTATTTCAATGTTTACAAGTACAAGTGATAAGCAACTTAAGATCCACATTATGATATTGTAGAAAATATAAAAAGGCCATGGATAGGGACTAAAGGCATCATGATCACAAATTCCATATTCGACAGTGAAATCACCTGAACTTTGCGGCCATTGATGCACTTTACATCTGAATTATGACAAACGTTAGTTACATCCTCGAGAACAGCCCGTTTCTTTCTTTGAGGACAAGCAGTGACATGAGCAGTGGTTTTCTTCTCGTCTGGCACAACTCTTTTTAAATTTGGTTGAACAACTTTGTTTTGATCTTGCATAGCGAAAGTCTTTTGAGGTAAATCTCCTGATGTCCCCAAGGCTTTTGCCCGTGCTCTTGTAACTCGCACATTGGAATGTTCAGATTCAGCAGCCATTATATTTTCTTTGTTCATTTCTGCATCATTTGTAGAAAAGTGATGCATGCTTTTCATCAAACCTGCTGCCTGCAGCAAGACCACTAAAATAATGTTAGTGAAAATCAAGCATCTGGCTACTATAAATACGAAGGGATATAACTTGAATGCATGAACCCTTCTGTAACAGAATGAAGCAAAATAACTCAACTAAGCATATCTTGGAAGTAGCAGTAAGTTCATTTTATCTTCAACAATTTTCTCTATATTGGGTTATGTATCCTGTTATATCGAAGGCCATGACGTCTTTTGCCATGTCAACCTTATTAATTAGCTCATACCCTTCTTTGAAGTGTCATTGACGTGAACATACGAATGCAAACTTGGATTCTAATAACCATACCCTAGTTTCCTCTCTTACCCCCAACTGCTTTTACACTAATATCTTTATATTTATATTTCAAATTTGCCATGACCTTTCGACTCATCACTAGCAAAATTATCCTTTTATGAGCATATGATGTCTCTAGGTTACACCACTTACTAAATATATCTTAGATTGGGTATGCTTACTCCATCACAATATACCGTATATGAATATGTTTACTAGATCCATCCTAAAATAGTTTCACAAATAGATCCACTCAAGCAATCCCGGTTAGAAGACCAAATTTACATATTCACATTATAGAAGCTCAAAGTTATTATCTATGTCTTACACTAGAATCCACTGGTAAGTTTAGCACGTTGACTATTAGTACTACTCATGACTGATTGTTGAGCTGTATTCTTATGTGTGTAAAATAGTATAGAAATAGGATTTTTTTTTTTTATGTGTGTAAACATAGTGAGACACCAGATTCATCTTTGCTTTATAAATGATGAGGTAGCATACTTTAAATCACATTTAACTCAAAACCAATTTGAGTCGAAGCCATACCTCTTTACGTTGCAGTGAATCATCTAGTTAACAAAAGTTGCTAATTTTTGTTACTCATTTTCATAGTTTCCTACTATTGTGCTAATAATGCAGGTGATTTGACTTGAAATATTCATATGATTGAATTATCCATTTATAAAGATTTCATAATTTTATAAGCTTATATAGATGATTATTATTCTTTACATGTACAAGTAATTTAGCAGTTCTATATCACAGAAAAGACAAAAAATAAGTTTACGCATACATTCAGTGACCAACTTTGTACCCACAGCAATGTTAAAATAGATAAGATTCACAAAATATGATTATTCTGTATGAATGAAGTTAGAACTGCTATCAGTAAAAATCAAATGGCATTGATCATAATATTATTCAGGTGTTAAAATTTTAAAATCTTATTAAAAATGCTTCCTCACTGACGTGCATATTGAAATACTTACCTTGTTATAGTTTGAAAGAGAGACATTTGAAATCTGTGAAATTTTGTCGTAGTTAAATCTCAGAGATGCATTTACCTGCTCCTTTATGAAAACTTTTGCACGAATAGAACCACTATTCCATCAACACGAGAATCTACCAAATTAATTTGAAACTAAATGAAAATCGAGGTGCAAAAATAAGATGGAGGAGAAAAAATAGTCAACCTCAAAGATCAGTTTTTGAAATGAAATAGAAATTTCATAAACTGAAGACTTGATACACAACGCAAATCATAATTGATTCAAAGATAACTCAATGTATCATATCTAAGCTAAGATACATAATGATCTACATATAATTCTGGGCTTTGAGCTTACAGGTGCATTTTCAGAGCACCGAGACCATTGAATGTCGGTCTGGAGGCAGAAGAACTAGGGCTTCGTTGGGATGGGGGTAGGGTAATGTAGGTCTAGAGTGGAGAGAGAGAAAGTATGGACGCAATGTCAGAGTCTTAAAGCTGACTACTGACTGTAAACTTATGCATATATATAGGCGGGAGGCGGAGCTGGACTGAAAGCGGGATGAAGGTACAGTTCAAAACCTCCAAAATCCAAAAAATAAAATGTATTTTACTATTTCCACCTCTGATTTTTCTGCTTCCAGTCGGATGTTTATTTTGTCTCACGTGATTAATATATATACTTCTATGATTAGTAGCATCTAGAAGTCAATACCACAGTTTCTCAAGTCAAGCAATTTAGTATTACTATTTTTTTATTTTTTATTTTACTAAGAAAAAAAATCAATTCATGAATTTATAAAAGCTACTGACTTAATTTAAGACAAGATTGATTGGTTACATATTTTTATTCCTTAATTTCTGGAAATTATTGAGAAAATTACTAACAATTAGATGAAAATATATGTCAATGCATTTTTTAAATTATTAAATTTTATATTAATTTACTTTTAAAGGTCAATTCGTGAAATATTAAAAGTTTTCATTTTTTTTATCTTCACATTTATCTCTCTCTCCACATCGGTGAAGACACCAAATTAACAATATATATGCTAAAAAAACATTATTATACTCTTTGAGTTAATAAGCAAGCAATTAATTTACTTTATGTGTTTTAGGAAAATTAAAATAATTGTTGCTAATTAATTTTCAGTTATCACATATGAAGGTATATTAATGGCAGAGTTTTACTAATATATAGTTGAAATGATGTTATGACATTTAATTAATAATAAAAGTAAGTGTATCGAATCCTTCAATCTTAATTATTTAGGATTATCCCCATTATTTAATCTCATATTTGTGAATTATTTAAAGTAAATCAAGGCATACATGCTAGATATTTAACACACTTAAAAACAAAAACAACAATCGATAAATTGAAAAATTGAAATTTTCATTTAAATTATCATTGAATAGTTATGAGATTAATAGGCGACCAATGCAATGATTATCAACAGAAGTTCTCGATCGCAATCAGCTTCTTTTTTCATTTCATACAATACTATGTTGCTCCGTTTCCAACACAACACCAAGAAAACAAATATGTTTGGAACCATCACTATCTTCACAAACATATGGTGTCTTAGAGAAAAAAATATTAATATATATATATATATATATATATAACAACTCAGAATATTAAATTGGTGGCCAATATCTATTAGAATATTTTTGTTTTACATTTTTTAAAATATGGTGTCTTAGAGAAAAAAATTTGTAGTAAAAATATTAGCATTTCTTAGTTGAGAAGAGGAGAAAAAAATTAAGATACTTACATTCTTCAATAGAAATTTGGGACAAAAGAATCACATAAAACAAGATAGGTAGAACTTATAAGTGGCCATAGAAATTTGTTAAAATTTCATGTGCTAGTGATGATTGAATGAATTTATATATGTTTCAAGAGATGGGTTTATATATATAGGAAATAAAATATTGAGACATATATATATATATATATATAGGCCGGATCAGGAGCAGATCGGTCTTTAGCGACGGTTTTTCCGTTGCCTATACAATAGGCTATGGTTTTTTTATAAAATAAATTATCGCCTATACAATAGGCGACGAAAAAACCATCGCTAAAGACCGGTCTGCTCTTGATCCTCTCTCTCTATATATATGTCATATACAACAATTGTTATTAATTGAAGATATGATTTTAGTAATAAAATTACTAATAATAAATTTTGTTATAGGTAATTGTTAGAGCCTGGTTTGGTAGCCTGAGAGACTCGGGAGGATCCACGCCACGTGCCGGAATATAACATTGACAATAAGGAGTTTGATATTGTAGAAGGGTTACAGTCCAAGTTAACTTATGATTCCCTTGTTCAATTTGATTTCCTATTTCTGAGGAAGTCAAGTCCTATTCCAATTAGGGGACGAGCGTGGTAAATTAAGACGGTGTAATCAAGCTATAAATACAGCTATAATCCAAATTTCAGATACACACACTTTATTAATCTTATTCACTAGATCAATTACATACCTCTGTTGTTGACATTTTTGGTCTGTACTTATTCTTACACCGGAGTTATCCTTTGGTAGCCCCGACCGTCAAGTTTTTTGGTGTGTTTTGTTTGTTCATTGTGCAAGTTTAAGTTTATTGTTGGGTGATTTGACGAGCAGACAGATTTTGGCGTTAACATTAGAACTAGAAGGAGGTCCTAGTTCTAGTGTTTAATTGAAATCACCAACTTACTTTTAAGTCAAAAAGATAGCGGGTAAAGGAAAGACGGTTCTTGACCAGGAGAGGTCCTCAGTCAATCTGATAACACAACAGGGTCGTAGGTTAGTCAAAGACAAGCTCAGACCCAATAATCCCACAGTGGTCCCGGCAAAAGCTCAGTTAGCTCCGGTTCGACGACAGTTGTTTTCTATAAGGTAGAAGGCTCTCGATCCCCATAAGCGCGGGATAGACAATCAGTCCCGAACACATACTCACCAAGATCGGGATCGAAGGCAGGAGGGGCAAGACATACGGGAATTAATCTGGATGCGTAAGATCCAACAGGCAAAGGAGGCTTTGGAGACCTTACGCCTCCAACACGAAGGTTGAGATGCACAATTAGCTGAATTAAAGGGGGAAGGAGAGGTTTCCTAGGATCGACGAGGGCGTCAGGAATCTAAACCGCAAAGTCGGTCCAGAACCCACGGATTAAGAGGCTCTCTGAAAGGAAGGAACAGGCGCATGCCACACTCCCAGGACCTGGAGGAAGGACGAGTATGGTCTAAGTGTCGCCAACGGGTCGTTTCGCCGAATTATATAAGGGATCGACATAGAGGAACTTCCCCAAAGGGGATACCTAATCCCATTATACAGATGTTTACGGAGTTAAAAAAATAAGATATCAGTTACAACTCAGGTGAACCAGTTACCGGTCTTCCCGAGATCACTAGAGATTGATCGGGTTCAGTCCGATCTGACTAAAAAGATACCCTTTCTAGAACGTATGACGGCACATGCGACCCCTACGATCATACCCATATTTATGAACGTCTCATGCGTTACTATGAGCATTCGGATGCGGCTTGGTGTCAGATGTTTGTCACCACACTTAAGAAAAGGGGCTCGATTGTGGATGATGTCGCTGCTACCCAACTCTATCGGGTTTTGGCAGGAGCTTTGTGATAAATTCCATGATTGGTTCGACAGTAATAGGAGAAGGAAAAAGTTGACATCTTCCCTTATGCAGATTAAGCAACAATCGAACAAAAGTTTAAGTTAGTATGTGAAGAGGTTCAGGGAGACGGTCAACACTGTGACATATATCAACATACCACAAGCGTTTGGGTTCTTTACTACCGGATTAGAGATGGAGAGATCGCGAAAGTTATTAAAGGATATTATGTTCAATCCCCCAAAGGACATGTCGGAAGCTTATGATAGGGTGGAGAATTTTATCGCCATTGATGATGATATAGGGAGTTTGAAGCCACAACCCCGTTGGACGGATCGGCCTCAGGATCGAGATTGGAGTTATAATCCCAGGCCAGATGCACAGATAAAGAAGGAGGCCCGCAATGGGTCTATGGGAAACAACCGACCTCCATTCCGGAATCAGAGTGTTAATAGTGTTTATACTCCACTTAACACTGATCAGGCTAGAATATTTAATGAGATCAGAGAAACTTTTTTTTGAACTTTGTCCGGTCAGCAAACATACGATGAAGGGCAATCAGAGATTATTTTGCCATACCACCAACATGCGGGACATTCGACCGAGTATGTTGGCAGTTGAAAAACATGATTGAAAAGAATGTCCAGAATGAGGAGCTGGTACATTACATTATAAGATAGGAAGGGTCGCGATAGAGACAAGAGGATAATAATTAGGAATGCCATCAGGATCAGCAACCCGATCAAGACGTACTTATTTGGCAGGTGGTGGATGTTATTACAGGAGGTTCGGTTGGACGCATGACGGGCAGAAAAAGCCGAGATATCATAGATTCCATTCTGACTGTGTCTGAACAGCCTTCTAAAAGGGAACGACCTTATCCGAACATTATGATCTCTTTCTCTGATAAGGATTATCCATTTGACATGGTGGGGCCACACGAAGGAGCACTAGTTATCACGGCACAGGTGGGACCAGATGACATGCAGAGAATCATGATCGATAATGGGTTTTTAGTAGATATTCTTTACAGTCATGCATACCAAAGGATGGATTTGGAGGGAAGGAAAATGGAAGCTAGGCAAGAGGCTCTTTTTTACAGATTTAGTAATGATCCGATTAATGTGGTCGGTACTATCAAGTTACCTGTCACTTTCGGTATGGCTCCTCAGCTGGTTCAAGTGAATATTAAATTTTTTGTAGTATAAGTTGATTCTGCTTATAATGTTATACTGGGTCGGACTATATTAGCTACACTACATACGGTCACATCTATCTTACATTTCAAAATTAAGTTCCCCACGCAAATTGGGGTCGGAGAGGTAAAAAGGGATCTGGATATCACTCCAATATACTATCGGAATATATTAATATCGTCGGGAGTCGGGGTTAGTAAGCTGCGGCAAATGATGAAGATTGAAGTAGAACCATTTACCAAAGGGGAAACAAAACCTCTTGCCCTCCTGGTCAAAGAGACGGAGGATGTAGAATTGATACCGGGTAATCCGGAAAAAATAGTTAAGGTTGGATTAGGACTGGGTAAGCCTCTTCGGACTAGCTTGGTTGACCTTTTTCGGGTATATGTAGACATCTTTTCTTGGGTTCCTAGTGACATGTCAGGTATTCATGAATTAATAGCAATGCATCGTTTTAGTGTGGATCCTGCCCAGAAGCCTGTTCGGCAAAAAAGAAGAATCTTTGCCTCGGAGCGTCAGAAGATTATTGATGAAGAAATAACCAAACTTTCGGTGGTTGATGTCATCTTCGAAATTGATTACCCGGAGTGGTTGGCTAATATGGTGTTGGCTCGGAAGCAAAACAGAAAGTGAAGGGTGTGTATTGATTATATCGATTTGAATAAGGCGTGCCTAAAGGATTTTTATTTGATGCTACACATCGATCAGCTCATCGATATCACTTCCAAACATACTCTTTTGAGCTTTTTGAATGTCTTTTCGAGATACAATTAGATTTTGATGTTCAAGTAGGATATCCTAAATACGACTTTTATCATACGTCAGGCAATTTACGTGTACAAGAACATGTCGTTCAGGTTGATCAACGCAGGGGCAATATACCAACGCATGATAAATAAGGTATTCCGAAAACAGATCGGGCGGAATATGGATGTGTACATTGATGACATGATCATCAAGAGCACTGTGGTATGGGATCATTTGGAGGATCTGGATGAGTGTTTTTAAACCATCCGAGATCACAATATGCGACTAAATCCAACTAAGTGCACATTTAGTCTCGGATCGAAAAAATTCCTCAGATATTTGGTTAGTAAGAGGGGAATTGAAGCTAATTCGGAGAAAATAAAAGTTATAGTGAACATGAGGTCTCCACAGACCTTCAAGGATGTTCAGCGCTTGACAAGGCGGATTGCAGCACTTTGGCGATTTATGTCCCGATTAACGGAGCAGTGTCTCCCCTTTATTATTACTTTGAAAGGGCTGAAGAATGAGAAAACTTTCCAGTGGACTTCGGAGTGTGAAGATGTGTTCCAAGGGATAAAAAGGTATCTGTCCCAACGCCTTTGCTAATGAAGCCAGATCCTTCTGAACCATTATATTTGTATCTAGCAGTGAGCTCCTTGGCTATCGGTGCAATTTTTGAAAGGGAGTCGAGAGAAAAATCCCATGTATTATATCAGCCACGCTCTTCAGGATGCAGAGACTCGGTATCCAAACCTAGAGAAATTTACGTATGCCTTGATTATAGCCAACCGGAAGCTTCAATACTACTTTCAAAGTCAAGCGGTGGTGATTTATACGGATCAGCCTCTAAAGAAAATGTTTTATAAGTCGGATGCTTTAGGTCGGCTGATGGCTTGGGCGGTGGAGTTTAGTCAATTTGCTTTGGAGTATCATCTACGTGCGACAATAAAGGGTCAATCTTTGGCAGATTTCGTAGTGGAGTGCTTGTTTACCGAACCAGATCTGCAAGATCAGTCTAAGGAAGAAATATGTTTTGGTGATTGGGGTTCAATCGACACAGTCCTCTTGGACCCTTTATGTGGATGGATCTTCGACATCAGATACTAATGGAGTTGAGGTAATACTGACTAGCCCCGAAGGGTTTAAAGTCCAGCAGGCGATTCATTTTTGGTTCAAGGCCACTAACAATGAGGTGGAATATGAGGCGATCCTGGCAGGTTACGGCTGGCACAAAGTTTGGAGGTTCGCCATTTGCTTGTGTTTAGTGATTCATAATTGGTTGTTAAACAAATAGCAGGGGAATACGAGGCTTGGGGGTATGGATGACCAAATATTTGAGTGAAGCTAAGAGTTTGTTGCATTATTTCAATTCTTATTCTTTCTAGGGAGTGGATCGGGCGATAATATTGTGGCTGATGCCTTGTCAAAGCTAGCCACGACGGACGTAAGTTCATTTGGGGGGTCAGTGTACTTGGAGGTTCTAGACGCTCCGAGCATTCAGAAGCAAGGAGTCATGGTAATAAAGAGGTCAATTTGTTGGCTTACTCCCTATCTAGATCAACTCAATAAGGGAAAGTTTCCTTCAGATCGGATATTGGCGAAAAAGGTGAAACATAGGAGTTCTTATTTTTGTTTGATTGACGGAGATCTCTACAGACGTGCATATTCTTCTCCTTTGTTAAAGTGTTTGGTACCGTCGGAAGCAGCTTATGTTCTTTGGGAAGTGCATGAAGGTATATGTGGGGATCATATGGGGGCTAAGGTGTTGGTGTATAAATTATTAAGGCAGAGGTATTATTGGCCGACCATGTTTCAGGAGGTGAAGGATTATGTGAGAAATGCGACAAGTGTCAGCTTAATTGTCCTATTCTATGTAATGCCCCCTCCCCCCCGAATTGGGGTGATCGCCGCTCGAACAAGGGGTCGACGTTAAATCAACATCTTTCATAACTTAACCAATGATCCCATAATCATATTGGTTGAACTTGTTTATTACAGACACTTCTATATAAAATTTCTTTTATCTAAATCCTTAGATCATAACTTGATCTCGATCTCATTCTTCCTACAAGTATCAACTTGTAGTTTATTCATATATATGGATAACACCATATATATATATATACATATATATCGGTCAAATTTTTAACCTTATAATTTAAAGATTTTATACTTCCATATACCCAAGGTTTACCGCATTAATAATAGGATGGTTCTTGGGAATAGAAGAATCTTGCGATAAATGTTTGCATCTTTATCTGTGACAAGATTCCTTTTCTTTACAGAACATAATGTATTATTCAATACCCTCACTTGAATACATATTGTTATAGAGATATCTCTTTATATCGATATTCCCTATCTATTTGAAATTCAAAGTATTAATGATAAAATTGTTCTTGGAACCGGGGAGACTGTTCTTTTAATCCAGCGAAGACTTTTGTCTCGCGGTCCGAACCCGGTGCCGCATTAGGTTAGGGAGGTATCGGCAATAGTTAAATGAGTGAGGTCAGGCTCAACGGAGCACATTCCGGTAAAGATGACAACTTATCGGCGCTCATTAAGTGTAACCTCAGTGCTTACAAAACTCCCAATATCATTCAATACCCTCACTTAGATATATAGTTCTTTATCAACATTATATTAATATTTTACTATTTATCTGAAGTTTAGAGTATCGACATAATATGATCAGTCTATATTACCAATAACCTCATTCAGTTTAATAGATCTTTAATAATTCTAAGTTATATCAAAGTAAAGATATAACAAAATTTGATGATAATACTAACAAGATATTATTAATGTAATCTTCGATTACATGGCTTGCTTGTTCGTATTATAATAGTCATTATGACTACATACAAATACAAGTAAATAAAAATATGTAAACTTAATCTACACTTCTTCTTTACGTTCATGATCTTCTTAACGTTCGTCATAACTACAAATAAAGGTTTATTCGCAAGAATGAGTCTGCGGCTCAGCAAGTCTAACTAATAACACATAAACAGTTTATACTTTCATATAAACTTTTAACATGCCTTGACATATCACATATATCAATTTGATATTACAAATAACTTTTCATTCAACAGTTTATATCACGTTATCACACAAAACGTATAAACCACGTATATATAACTTATAGAAATAACACATAAGAGTTAGAATACTTGCCTTAGTGTTTAGTATAATAAACACTAAGCGTAAACTTGTTTAAAATAACCCTATAGAATCATATAGTGCATAAATGATTAGATTCATCGTATTATATAACTTTATATGTCATATAATAACTTGACTTAACTATTTTCATAGATGTTATAAGCTTCCTAACACTCTAGCTCAAAATCATACTTTTAAGCCCTTAAATCCGAGAGCTTCCAAGAAATTTTTAACTTTGACATCTTTTACGAAAATTGTCGTAACTTCTTTGTTTCAAAATATTTTTGGGTGATTATTAAGTTTAAATTCATTAGAATTTCGTGATCTACAACTTTCTTTTATATTGCTAAGGCAAATTCTGACTTTAAGTTATCGAAAAATGGTCAGGAAAGTCGGTGAGCCTACTTTGATTAAAATATCTTGGGTTAGCCATGTGAAACATGGTACCACTAGCATTAATTTGTTAAGATAATATGCTCTAACACTCAATAATAGTTCATAACATAAAAATACCAAAATCATAAACCTACTTATGTGACAACCTAGATTTTTCGAGAATAAAATTGAAATAAGGATTTAATAAAATTCTTATTATGAGGTGTAACGGGTTGAATGTAAAATATATATGTGCTATATATTTTTTATGTGATTTATGTGATAAGAGAATAAATATATGTGTATTATATATTTATTATCGATTAATGATGAGATGTGGACTAATAGTTAGTCAAAGCTAATTAATTTAATTAGTATGGACTAACTGACGAAGTGTATAATTGTATAGAAGGAAGTCAAACTCGAATTTAAGTTCGGAGTGAGCTGTAATGATGATGAGGAAGAAAGAAAGAAGAATGTAACGATCGTGAGGCGTGGGTAACTTGGTAATTCGAGCTTATGAATGTTATTGAATAAAATAGACTTTTATTAATAATATTATGTGTTAAGCGTTTAAAGGTTATATTGTAACCTAAATTATGTATAAGCGATGATTAGTAAGTATGAAAATTTTCGTATAACCTAATATGGTGGTTTCGAAAAATATCGCTAGAGTACTATTTATTGGATTAAATAAATAGTCGAAGGATATTATTATTGAACGAGTTATTTGGCGTAAGGCGTTAACCCAAATATGGGTGTGATATATGTACGCAGATGTATATGATTATGGGGAGTTAATCGAGAAGAGTAGCGATCGCGAATCGTGAATACCCTTGTAATTTGGGTTTATTAATATTATTAAATGGATTAAATATTATTTTTGTGAGAGGTATTTTGAGGTTATTTTATAACCTAGATTATGTGTACGTGTTAGTTTTAAGTGTTGTTGTCACGTGGGAGCGAATAGATTGATTTTGCGAAAAATCGTTAAATCACTATTCACGGGCACGTTTCCCAAGGCACTATTTGAGGCACTATTCACGCCAAATATTTTTACATCTTTTTCTATTTTTACTAATTTCGTTAAGACGTGTATGCGAAGAGATAATTTTTTCAAGCGTCGAAAATTTTATTTGAGCCCGAACGAGATTTATTTCGTATCCGAAATGTATTGTATGAGTGTTCCGAATAAATGAACAAATCCCATAATTATTATTTTTACGCGTCCTAATATTTTATGGGAGTACCCATTTTAATTTTGGGTAGAGTTATTAAGCAAATTTGGTACAAAAATGGGAGTATTCAGGTATGGAAGAGACCAATTGGGTGTATTAATTTGTGTGTGTTACTGATATGGGGAACCACCAAACTCCTTTAGCCAATGAGAAGCAAGCCAACAAGGGAATGGTCGGATGGAGGGGGTTGGTGCCAAACCAAATACATTGAAATTCCTTATTACCCAACATCCTTCTTAAAGGAGAAACCCACTTGTTGCACTCCCTCTCCTCCCGAAGCCACTCTTGAATTCTCCCAAAGCCTCCTTCTTGCTCATCCATTCCATCTTCAGTTGCTTAAGAGAGTGGAGAGTTGAGAGAGAGAGAGAGAGAGAGAGAGGAAAACTGTAGCAAAGAAAAAATAAGAGATAGAGAAAGGAGAAGAATAAGGAAGAAGAAGAAGAGTTCAGGAAGAAGGAAGAAAAACACACGGGTGAAGAAGAAAGAAAAGGAGAAGGAGCTTGGGAGGCCAAGAAGAAGAGGAGAGAGAGGTTTAAGCTCTTGTTAAGCTTCAGACCATCTAAGTAGCATCAAACAAGAGGTAATCTCCTCTTCCACCATCTCTCCTCCATTTTTGAGTTTTGAAGCTATTTTTGCTTGGGTTTGATTTTCTTCCGATTCTTGGTTGTTATTGTTGGTTGTGGTTGCTTGATAATGTTTCCAAGAGATCTTGTAAGCCATTAATAACATCAAAGTGGAACAAAAATAGGGCAAATATGTACCTATGCTTAAGGAGGATGAACAAAGGACATTTTTGGACAAACATGGACTGTTGGACGGTTTAGAGGACTTTGTAGCTATTATTTCATGTTTGTTTAATTTGTTTGTTGTTATGATGTTGTAGTTCCATGGGTTACGAAATTAACCCAGTTGGAATGGAGTAAAAAGGTGTTAAAACAAAGATTTGGTGATATTTTAGTGAAGAACACTTAGAACACCAAAAACAGAGCACGAGTTGATATTTTGGCCTAAGATTTGGCCATGTTAATGTTAATGGGTAACTCTAAATTTTTGATATGTTGTAGCTCTCTGTCTTAGGAGTCCATAGAGTCCGAAATGGACTCATTTGGACGTCTAGAGAAGGAAGTATGGTGGTTGGAAGCAAGATAGGTCATGAATAGCAAAAATCGCGAAGCTGGGAAAGCAAGCACCATAGTTTCCTTGGATCCCAGCACGGGAGCTCTAGTATTAGGCTTGGTTTCAGTGTCGGGGCGCTAGGCCTCAGATGGTGAAAGTCAACTTTGATGTTTTTTACTAAAACAGACATAACGTTCTCATACGAACTCGGATTGAGGTGATTCAAGATGATTCGGAAAGAGGAAGAGTAGACCTACAACTTTAGTTCTTTAAGTATTTCAATTTGAGGTCTGTAGCATGGCCTAAATTGACCATTTATAGGACTGATATGTAATTGGAGGCAATCAGAGAGTGTTGGGCATGCGCGTAAACACGCGTAATGCTCCCAACAATGTTAAATGATGTTCTAAGTTCTAAAACATGATTATTATGATTTATAATGATACTTAACATTAACCATTGAGTATTATACAATTTGAATGGGCGTGCTAAGCGTACGCAATCGCGTGTCACTTGGGCGTTCGAATAGGCAAGTGTGGCATACGAACGTGCAAACATCGTAACGCCGTAACAAGTGTGTATAACCTTGTTTAATATTTTGTTTCTAATAATAATGAAACATTGTATAGTGTTATAACCCAAATGTATGAGCATGCTAAGCACATGCAAAAGAGGCGAATTAGGCGTGTGACGTGTAAACGTCGAAACGCCGTGTAAAGTGTTAATGAACTTAAATAGTGTTTCGATTTAAACAAGACGAACATTATAAGATATGGAGTGGGATTATTATAAACCAATAAGGATTGATGATGATGAGGGTCATAACATTTTCAAACGACGCGACGCCGAGAAATATTTTAGAGTTAATCGCGTTAATTGTCTATAATGCGCAAACAATATGCAATAAGAATTATTATTATGCGAACCATTATATGAAGCCTTTTAGTGGCTAATTGGTATTTTATTGTTCAATAAATTGTGTAGGATATTTGAAGGGCGAGCCATCATAATTTGGCAAGGAACGCTTAAGGCAAGTTCTTTTAGTAACTTGTTGACTTGTTTAAATGTATTGATGTACATGAGTTCATTACTAAATCTTTCTCTGTTATATGAATTATATGCGAGCATGATTAAAGTGTGCATGTTGTGCAACTACGTGATTATGTTTTTATATGTGGAACTTGAATTATTGTAAATATACAATGTGAGATGCATGAGGTATGCTATGAGATGCATGATGCATATATATAGATAAATTGCATAAGATTTATAATGCATGAGTAAGATGCATAGTATGAGAATCATGATACATGGATAAAATACAAACTTATGTGTTACATGAATCATGAAATGTGAAAACTGTTAGTTCTTGCTGAGCCGTCGTGTTCATACTTACAAATAAAACTTTTGCAGATTCTAGATGCAACAAATCCTTTTGATATCACGTTAATGAGGATTAGAGGTGAAGGTAAAAAGGAAAGTTGTATTATTTTCTCATTGTATTTATTTGGACGTGATGACGATATACGATGCATGTGAACTAGATTAGGTAGACCTTGAGTTAAAAATGGAGGTTATCCATTATAGTAGTTAAGATACGATAATGTTATTTACTTGTTATAGTAAACTAGAAGGATGGCAATGTTGTATAAAGGATATTTATAACGAATGTATGGTTATTGAATAATTCTATGAACATTCAGAGAATAACTACAGTCAAGGACTAAATCTTATGTTTACCTATAATGTTTTGTAAATGATCATGGTATTTATTCCACTTTGATCATAAGTGTAGATTTTAAAGGTTAAGAAACCTACACTCGTAATAAAGAGTGTAATGGTAAGTTTTAATATTTATTGTTGTAAAGTACTGTTATGTACAACTTAAATGAATTAAAGCTGTGATGAATATTAGATGATGTATTAGTAAAGGTCTTCGTACCTAGGTTTAAATGAGGACATGGTGTAATAATATTGTAATTACATTCATGTAGTAAGATATTGTTGTATGGGCAGTACTGTGACACACCGAACCTAGATTAAAGGAAAGACCCGGACTTCGGGGGCGTCACAAGCATCTTGTATTAGTTGTTGTGTACTAGTTATGTTATGTTTTAGTTATGGTTTCGAGGCTTGGGACGACAATATTTATATTATATAAATGTAAATATTTTTATTATTCTGCAATGAGTTGTTAATAGTATGACGTATAAGTTGCACAGTGATGCACCAGACCCGAGGTTAAGGTAACCCGGATTTGGGGGCGTCATATTAACCTCTAACCATGAAATCACATAATATATAGTTTTGGGTCACTAAATTCATCTCTAACCATATACGATCATATTTATAAACCTTATAAATATTCGGGTTATTACATTCTATACTAGCCTCCAGAGGAGTTATCATCAGTTTTATCCCTGATCTTGTTTGCATTATGGGGGATTGATATCTTGGGTCCCCTACCGAAGGCGAAAGGTCAACTGGTGTTTGTGATTGTTGTGATCGATTACATGACTAAGTGGGTGGAGGCCAAACCTCTTTGGACGATCACCGAACAGGATTGTATGCAATTTTTTAAGGAGTCGATGGTGTTTCGGTTTGGTATTCCTATGGCTATGGTGTCAGATAACGGGTGTCAATTTGTGGGTGCCAAGTTTGAACAATTCTTAAAGGATTTAAGCATCCATCATCGTACAATCTTGGTGGCCCGACCTCAGTCCAATGGTCAGTTTAAGGTGACAAATCAGACCTTACTGAATGGCATCAAGAGGAAATTAAACGACGCTAAAGGTCGGTGGTTGGAAGAATTAGTCAGTGTCTTGTGATTTTACCGAACTACCCCTCAGACCACTACGGAGGATTCTCCTTTTCAGCTGGCGTACGGTACTCATGCCCTTAAACTAGTGGAAATTGGGTCTCCTTTTCTTCGGGTTAGCCAGTACAAGGAGTTATACAATGATAAAGGTTTTCGATTAAACTTAGATTTATTTGATGAAGTTCGAGATTCAGCGATGATAAGGTTGGATATCTACCAGTGGCGAGTTACTCGACATTTAATCAGGGGGTCAAACAACGAAGCTTTGAGTTCAGAGATTTGGTGCTTTGGGAGGCTAAGGATTCTACTCCTCAAAATACAGGAAAACATATGCCTAACTTGGAGAGGTCATATGAAGTCATCAATGTGTCGAAGCCGGGAATATATCGGCTTCGGACTATGGAGGGTATAGACATAAAGAATACTTGAAATGCGAGGAGGCTTCGGAAGTATTATGAATAAGTTACGTTTTCTATTCGCAAGTGTAATTTTTTCTTTTTTAAAATTTACAGTTCTGTAATTTAGATGGGATAGTTGGTTGAATTGCGGCTTTGTTACGTTATTAATAAGAAGTTGGTTTTTCTTTAAATAATTTACATTTAAGGAAGTTGTGAATATATATAAAAATTTATTCATTACATAAAATGTGTCATATAAATTCAAAAAAATATATATGTACAATTAGTGATCGGTAGGGGGATCTTCCTCGGTTCCTTCTTATTTATCGTTAGAAAAATCAAGTGGGTGGGGGTCAAAGCCGGTTGCCTTGATCTTGGCCTTGGCGAACTGGTAGCATTTGTCGAACTGCTCCAAGACTGCTTCGGTCAGCTCGAGAGATGTCTTATCTTATTTATCGTTAGACCTTTCGTTTATTGGTTTCACTGATTTGTTGGCCTTGGACTCGAAGGTTATTTAATTCTTTCTCTAGATTGGAGGCACCTTTAACGAAGCCCCTTTTTTGGTTATGCATGTCCCGCAGCTAACCTTTGCAGTCCTTTACAGTCTTCTTCAGCTCGTTATTTTCTCCTTTAAGCCCGATCTGATCCTCTATGAGTCTTTGCCTTTGTTCGGCTAATTCGGAGCTTTGCCATTTCAGAGTCTTTGATTAGTGCATCAACTCTTGGAATTTGAGCGTGATGTCAGCACTATGATCTTTCTCCTTTATGAGTTAGGATCTAAGAGCATTGACTTCTTCTCGAAGACGTTCGACTTCGGCCTTTAGTTCTTTTTCCTTGGCAGTCATTGTATCAAACATATGTAGTACTCGACCAAAGGCAGCTAGAGTCTAAAACATAAAATACTATGCTTAGATTACGAAAGTGATAAGTACGTAAAGGAAGGGAATATTATGTATGTTACACTTACCCGACCCTCATGGACTGCGCTGGTGATGAGGACTTTTGGGGGTTTAGTCTTTCGAATTTTTCATCATCCCCAAGAAGGATGAAGGCGTTGAAGAGTTTGATAGGGTAGTTATTGCGAACATCTTTGGGCCAAAACGTATTTAGTGGCGGGGTTCTTTATTTCGGGTCGGAGGCCGAAGGGGAGTCGGATATTTTCAGGGGAGGTGTTAGTTTTTGGGCGGGGTCGGTGGGTGTTAGGTTTGTTATTTCTGTGCGTGGTTTCTTGGAAGGGTGTTCGGAGGTTGGTTCTTTAGGTTTCTTTCTTTTGTCGAGGGTGGCGTCATTTTTAAGGCTTTGGGAGGTAGGAGGTTGGACTGGTTCGGAAATAATGTTTTGGGGAGGTTTGGTATAGGAAGTCGATGGTGCGGAGGATGTTTTTGTTGTGGCTTTCACCAACTTTCATTTTTTATTTTTTGCTAAAGCCCTTTTTTCCTTATCGTTGAGCTCCAAGGCGCTCTTCGGTACGAGTGCAAGGTCCAACATAGAAATGACGAAGAGGGGTGCTGCCGCGATTGACTTCTCCGTTTGTTGGTTATTTTTTGGGAGTATTTCAGAGGTTGGTTCGGGGATGCCTTCAGCTGTTACAACATCTATGGAGGGTTTTATTCCGATTTAGGCGATTGGTTGCGGTTTAAATTTGGTTACTGAAGACAAATAAGAATTAGTGAGAATCGGAGTTATGATTTTTGCATTTACTATATCATGCTGAATTAAGGACTTATATTTGTGGGTGAAGAGCCAGGATTGGTTAGATAACAGGTCTAGGGACCAGGTCATCTTCGGCATTTAAGTGTAAAAGGCTTTGAATTCTTTCTCCCGATCTTAGGGGGCAGAGTCAAACTCGAAAGTGGTCTTCGAGTGTTCGCCCCAGTTCAAGAGTAGATGGGTGTCGGGGCCTTTGATGTAGACCCAATATGAATGTCACCCTTTATTGTTGGAGGGGGTTTTCATCCATATGTGTCTACCCGATTGTTTATTCGGTTGGCCATACCCTGGTTCCTTTGACCAACACTGGGTAAACATTGCAAAGAAGATGTCTAAGGAGGGTTCGACTTCACACTCTTGGCAAAAGGCTATGAAACAGATGAGGTGAATATAAGAGTTATGAGGACCCAATCCCAATAAAACATAAAAATGAAGAAATAAATTCATGGAGGGGGAATCGTATTTCGTACCTCAAGGCGTATATATGAACGACAACCCATTCACCCTTCGGGCGCCAGTATATTCTCTCTGATAGGTTTGGAGCTCGAAGTTCATACTGGTCGGGTATTTGGTACTGGGATCAGAGGCGAGGGAGAAGATATTCAGTCGGTTTAGATACAAAAGATCTTGTGTTGATGTAAGAATAAGCTTTTTCAGACTGGTAACGTTCTCGAATACCCATCTCCTTGGCTTCAACCTCACTTATCTCAGGTGATGAGGAGTCTTCAGTTGTGGGTGAGAGGGGGGTTCGAAAGGTGGAGTTAACGATGGTGATGACGGTAAATTGAGTTGCAAGAGGGGATGACATCATCGATGAAGGTGGTAGTTTTTTGGGTAGGGGGTCGTGTTGTTTTCGTATGGCTGCATCGGTGGCTGGTATCATCGTGATGGATTAAATAGTGCTAGTACAATGCATATATTTGATTTAATGATGATATAATGTATATTTATAACCAGTAGCTTTTGTAAAGTTCTTACAATGAAAATGGTGTAAAAGGACTTAGATTAGAAGATCAAACTTGTGAGGTTTATTTATTTCGTTGAGTGAATCTAATGTATAGACTTTAAGTAAATAGACAATCGTAAAGCATACTGGTCGAGATCGTAAAGTCTATTAAAGATTGTAGAATACATTTAGATCGTAGAGTCTGCTAGAGATTGTAGAGTATTCTAGTCGATGATCGTAAAGTACATTGAAGATCACAGAGTTTGCTGAAGATCGCAAAATCTGTTGAAGATTGTAAAGTCTATTGAGGATCGTAGAGCTTACTGATCGTAGAGTCACAACTTCCAATGCTCTAAGTCTACAGAATCATAAAGTCATTTTTCAAGACTTTAAGAGTACAAGCAATGATAAAGTGATTAGAGCAAAACTGAAGATCGTTTGAAGAGATGAAGACTTAGAGAAGTATCGCAGAGTACACTGAAGTTTCGTAGAGTTCGCCGAGCCAGATAGTTTATGACCATCATTAAACTCTACGATTAAGAAAATCGTAGAGTACGCCAGTTCTGAAAATGACAAAATTCGCAGAGTGAAAATCCCAAGGAAGGTTGTTCAATATCTTTAGACTAAAGAGAAGGTCAGATGGAATTTGTTATTTTCCAGAGGCACAAAAGAGATCTAAAAGGGGGTTGAATAGATTCTTTAAAACTTTTCAAATACTTAAAGAATGTATTACTAAATAATTAATTAATCAGAGTTAATTAAGCACAACGGAATTTTAGTTTGAAATCCCCTTAAAGATATAATGATATCACAGTTCTAAATTTAGCTCTTGTGGATATTAGTCACTCACAGATATAACAGTTAATGACAAAATGTAAAAGAAGGAAGTAAATGACACAAGATATTTAAGTGGTTCAGAGTACAAATAACTCATAGTCCACTCTTCTACTCTACGAGTAGGATATCCACTAACGATAGGGTCACACAGACTAGATTACTAAGTTCTATTACAACTGAAACACTTAGGTTCCTTCGAGTCATTAAGTCTCGGTATAAGTTACTAAGATAATGACATTTAGTCCAGTTCACTTAGAACTCTTCAAGTCACTTAGACTTGGTATAATGGTCACTAAGACCAAGTGAATCACAATTTAATGTTGATTGGTTGAGGTGTTGCTAAGATTGCAATAGACTTGACTTCTTGGGTACTAAACAAATTGAACAAGTAGTTCTATATCGTAGAGTAGAGCTCTTTTTGCTTTGGCAGAGTTTTAGCTTTGTACTTGATGATTCGTACTTAGATTTGAATCCTCGTATGCTTTTATAGACTTCTAAAAACTTATACTTTATCATAATCACATCATCAAATTTAAACATGCAATACCTAATAATTTCCCCCTATTTGATGATTATAAAACTAGTAGTTTCAAGAGCATTCATCAATTCTACATTCTACGATGCAAAGAACATTAAAAGTAAATATGTCTTAATATACAATAAGAAAACTGTATTTCTAGATCGAAAGAATGAATCTTGTTGATGTATAAAATTTGTACAGAGTATGACAAGTACATGATATGACAATTTATAACAGGTAAAATTTGACAAAAAGATATATGTACAAGTATACATTTATATTTACTATTTTTCTGTATCTATCACCTACCCCTTTTCTATTTCTAAAGCCATCTTTTTTCACTCTCAACCTTCCTTTTATACTGCTCCTGACCTTTAGCTTCCCTTCTTTGAATCTTATCTATTAAGTCCATTTTGCTAAGATTAAGCATTTTTATTCTATCATCCCCTTCAATGTGAATCCCTTGAAGATTTCTGCTGAGGTATATGGGATCACCAGATGGAAGTCTTGTGCCAGTGAGGGTCACTGCACTCGACGATCCATGCTTTGAAGAGGAGGAATGGCCAATTAGAACTGCTTGAGGGGCTTGAGGTTGAGGAGTTCTTTGAGGGGCTTAAGGTTGAGAAGTTCTTTGAGGAGGTTGAATTGATGTTTAAGGTGCTCTTCTTTAAAGCGCTCTCTTCCCCCTATCTCTTGCACTCTCCCCCTTTTTGTTAGCATTGAATTCCTCAGATAGTTGTTGGACACTATGCACAAGCTCTTGCATTTGAGGGCGAGACATGGCTATGTCTTCATGATTTTCTTGTAGTCTCGCTTCTGCTTGTTCGCGCTGTTGATGCACAAGTGCCATAATGTTGTCAGTATGTTTAAGAGCCTAATCAGTTTGCTTCATCTGCTGCATGACCATGGACTTGAAGTCACTATGGGAAGAACTAAGCTCGAAAACTTTATCTGATAGGAGTTTGATAGAGTTTTCATTCTTCTTTTGGAGAGCTAGAACAATCTCTTTATGATCTGTAAGATGTTTCAGGAATATTTGATCCATTTGATAGAGGCTGTCAGACATGTTGTGGAACATCTCCTTCATTTTCTTATGAAATTCTTTACCCATTTCTCTAGGAAGAGTGCTTATAGCCTCAGTGATCTTGTTCATTTTCTAAAGGAGGTCGATTGAATTTGCTTCCATATTTTGATCAATTTCTTCGACAATCAGAGCCATTAAATCAACACTTGTTTCTTAGAAGGAATCACTAAGATCGTCTTTCTAGCTTTCTCTTCAAATGATAAGTGAAGGGGCTTTACTGAAGATTTCTTTTGGCGTTTTCCTCTTAAGCCCTTCTTCATCACTAGCTGGGAGAGAGGTATATGTGATTCCTTATCCCTCATCTCAGAATCAGAGGAATTATTTTGAGAGTCCCTGGAGCTTCTTTTATTTTCTTCTTTTTCTATAGGGATTGCTCTGCTGTTGAAGCTAAAGCTTTAGGAAAATTAGGTACAACAGACCCCTAAGAGGCTTCTTCTTGAATGGCAGCCACTTTCCCCTTGGATTTGGCCTTGGTCGGCTTCTGAACCTCAATGATAGTCCTTTTGCTACCTTCAGACTAGCTCGACCTTAGAATTTCAGCTGAAATTTTCTTCCAGTTATCAAAGAGCTTAGGGGTGATCTTCTTATTCACATTTAGGGCTTCACCCTCTGTATCCCTAATTGGCCTATTCATTTTCTTCTTCAACACTATATTTATCAGCCGACCATGGAACATCTTTGGCACGGGCTTGCCTGCAGCTTTCTTTTGCCCTGTATCATCTACCCATTTGGCCTAACTGAATCGTGAGCAGAGTTCTTACACAGAATTCATTTGCCAACAATATCAGTAAGAAACTCGTACTCTTGAGGGAATTCTTTCTTCTTGATCCCCTTAAGCTGTGAGTTCTTCTTGTACCCCATTAGCTTTATCCCCTCCTTCATGTCAACTTCCTCGAAGGAAATGATTCCTTTGTTTGCGAACCTTAATGGTTGTTCATCTTTGTAACATTAATCTGAAGGGTGAGACCCTTTATCTTTGTAGTGAACACTCCATCAGTACATACACCATTGATGTAAAACTCCTCTACCATTCTTGTGAAGATTTTGATACTGGAATCTAAAATCTCCAGAAAGCTAGCCTTTTGTACCAGAACAAGAACATCTCTGAACTTCTTCTCTAAACTTGTCGAAACGCATCTGATTGCCAGAGATAACTTGATAGCTTACCATTTCTTTGCTGAGATTTGAACTAAAAGAGAACAGAAAGTGTTTAAGATTTCTAAACTTTGAAGTAACTAGCTCGAAGGTTTGAGAGGTATTGAAAATTTGAAAACTCAGGTCTCAGATCGCAAAGGAATAGTAAAGGTTAGATGATAATTTTGAAATGACTTTATATTATTTACCTCGTAATTCGACTGAGTGGGACACGTGTTGAGTGCTGATTGATTGCACGTCGCTTCATTCCTGCTATTTACAGCTGTAGTGCAGTAACTTCTTCTTTTCACTCGCTTTTCTTGAATGTGAAGACCACACACAATAAAGTAACTGCTTTAAAGCTCTGCGACTGGATAGATAATGTAGAGTAAAATTTTGAAAAATATTTCACTCTACATTTTTCTTTTCGCTCAATGATCCACTCTACGAAGTCCTTCACTCAACGAAACACTCTACGATCTTTTTTCGTTCTATGAGCAGCTCTAGGAGGCTCTTCTTATAGTTAATCACTCTACGATTTCTTCCTGTATAGTTAGTGACTTCCAAGACATAATACTAATAATGCAAATTCAGCGTTCCTAACCCACTAATTAACTTATTAAACCTAGATTTATCTAAGGGTTTAGTAAACACATCAACAAGTTGATTTTCAGTTGGAATAAAATATAAATATATATATTTCCATTTTGCACATAATATCTGATGTCTATATGTTTAGTCCTAGAATGCATGACAGGATTATGAGTTATTGATATAACACTTGTATTATCACAAAATATAGGAATACACTTAAAAGAAAACCCATATTCAGCTAACTGATTCTTCATCTATAAAATTTGAGCACAGCAGCTACAGCAGCAATGTACTCAGCTTCTACAGTTAAAGTTGACACTGAATTTTACTTCTTGTCGAACCATAAGACAAGCCTATTTCCTAGCAATTGACAAGTACCACTAGTGCTTTTCCTGTCAATCTTATATCCTGCAAAATTTGCATTTGAATACCCTATTAGATCAAAGGGAGACTCCTTGGGATACCACAATCCCAAATATGGAGTGCCTTTGAGATATCTAAAAATTCTTTTAACAATAATTAAATAGGATTCCTTAGGATTAGTCTGAAATCTAGCACAAATACAAGTATAGAACATGATATCTGACCTACTAGTAGTTAAGTACAAGAGAGATCATATCATACCTCTGTATTGAGTTATATTAATATTTTTACCACTTTCATATTTGTCAAGCTCGGTTGCAGAGGCCATAGGAATCTTCATGGGAGTGGTTGATTCTATGTCATACTTCTTAAGTAAATCTTTGATGTACTTGGCTTAGTTGATGAAGATTCTCTCATCAGTCTGCTTCACTTCAAGTCTAAGGAAGAAGTTCAGCTCACCCATTATGCTTATCTCAAACTTACTCTGCATCAACATGGCAAATCTCTCACATAGCGTTTCATCCATAAAACTAAAAATAATATCATCTACATAGATTTAGACTTGTAGAATTTTATCTTTGTACTTCATAAGGAATAATGTTGTGTCTACTCTACATCTAATGAATGCATTTTCAATTAAAAAAGTAGTGAGTATTTCATATCATGCCCTAAGTGCTTGCTTTAAACCGTAGAGTGCTTTATCTAACTTATAATTTAAATGAGTTGGATTAACAAACATTAAGTTTGTTCTACATAAACCTCTTCTTGAAGTTCTCTATTCAGAAAAACACTCTTGACATCCATTTGGAAGACTTTGAACTTTATGTGAGCTGCATGAGCTAGAAACATTCTGATGGCTTCCAATCTTGCAGTTGGAGGAAAGGTCTCATCATAGTCGATCCTTTTTTTAAACGAATATCCTTTGGCCACCAATTTAGCTTTATTCCTTCAGATCACACCAGCTTCATCCATCTTGTTTCTTAAAACCCATTTGGTGCCGACGACAGGATGATCTCTTGGTCTTGAGACTAGCCTCCAAGCTTTGCTTCTTTCAAACTGATTCAGCTCCTATTGCATAGCCTCAATCTAGCTTGAATCTTCCATAGCTTCTTTAATTTTCTTGGGCTCCATTTGAGAGAGAAAACTTAGGAAGAAACATTCATTCTGAGAGGCTGACCTTGTCCTGACTCTTACACTGGGATCCCAGTGATCAAGTCTTGGGTGTGATCTCTTGCCTATTTACTTCCAACTAGAACATCTGTCTTTGTGCCTTTTTGTCTGAGTCCTTCAAGATATGGTTCAGGATCAATAGCTTCATTGACTCGTAGAGTCTCCATTTCTGGAACCAACAGCTTTATGATTTCTTGGTCTAATACTACGATCGTCGGGTCTAGCTCTACGGCTTTAGCTTATGCGATCGTAGGGTTCTCTTGCTCTGCAATCGATGGGTCCAACTCTACAATCTTATCAAATGATACAGCTTTCTTTGGTTCGCCTAAGTCAATCTCATTGAAGGTAACATGGATAGAGACTTTAACACTTAATGTATTCTTATTGAACACTCTATAGGCTTTGTTTTCCATAGAGTATCCAAGGAATATCCCTTCGTCTGACTTTGGCTGGAACTTCGTCAGGTACTTTTTGCCATTGTTAAGGATACAACAAGCACAGCAAAACACATAGAAGTAACTGATGTTTGGCGTTCTTTCTTTCCATAACTCGTAGGGCGTCTTCTTGAACGTATAATGAATCGAAGATATGTTCTGAGTGTAGCAGGTAGTATTGATAGCTTCAGCCCAAAAGTATTCAAGGAGATGGGTTGATGCTAGAAGTGTCCTTCCTGCTTCTATCAAGGTTCTGTTCTTCCTCTCAGCTACTCCATTTTGCTGTGGAGTTCTTGGGGCTGAGAAATTACGATGAATACAATTATCTTCACAGAACTGATCTACCTTAGAAAAATTGAACTAATTTCCATGATCACTCCTTATTGCTTTAATGTGCTCGCCTTTCTCATTCAGAACCAGCTTGAAGAATCTGATCAGTTGAGTGTTGGTCTCATCCGTAGAGCTTAGAAAGAATACCCATGTGAATTTGTTATAGTCATCAACTATCACTAGTGAGTACCTTTTTCCTCCAAGGTTGGCAGTTGGGATAAGCCCAAAAAAGATCTATATGCAACAATTGCAGGGGTCTATCATTTGAATTGACTGCCTTACTTTTAAATGAGCTTCTTGTTTGCTTTCCAAGCTGACAGGCCTTGCATGGTCTTTCTTTAACAAAATTCAGCTTCGGCACGCCTGTGACTAGATATTTGGATACAATCCTTTTGAATTTAGATGGGATAAACTCCGATGCCATAACCAGCTCACATCTTCTGAGGCTTTGGCAAAGAAGTAAGTTGTTTTTGAAGAACTGAGCTCTGCGAGATTAACCACATATACATTTCATTCTCTTGATCTAGTCAGCTTTAATGAATTGGTTTTCAGGTCTCGAACTTGACACTAGTTGTTGAGGAAGATGACATGATGTCCTCAATCGCACAATTGACTGATGCTTAACAGATTGTACTTTAGACCATTAAAATAGGCAACTTTGTTGAACGATACAACTCCATTCCCAATGGAACCACAACCTTTGTTTTTCCTAGAGTTGTTGTCTTCAAAGACAACTGTTGGACCATCTTTCTCCTTGAAGCTCGACAAGAGAGCCTTATTACCAGTTATATGCCTTGAGCATTCACTATCAAGATACGAGATGGAATTAGTGGATCTTTGTGCGTGCATAAAGAATCATCTCTTATTTTGGTACCTAAACTTGCTTGGGTCCTACTTTGTTAGTACCCTTAGGGACCCATATCTGCTTGACTTTGGGTCGAGAATATGCTGGATGATAAACATTATTGAAATAACACATGCAGCTATATGACCATACTCATGACATGTATAATATTTAATATTATGTATGTGTGGGTGAGTGTATGGAGATCTTCTTATTAAAGACACATGTGGAGGAACCATTTTCAGCCTTTCTTCTTGGCTGAAACTCCCTCTATTTCCATACTGCTCTACGATTTTGAGGTTTCGTAGAGTAGAAGCCAATTCTACGATTTATGCCTGGTTGGTTCATAGAGTTAGATTTACCTAACTTTCCGATCCTTTGAGGCACGATCGCAGACTTAGACTTACTTTACGGTTTCACAAAACCAAGTCCAGTATGTGATCTGTTATTTTTTTGGAACAACAATCTGACCTGTAGAGATTGTACAGCTTTGAATAATAGGCTCAGCGATCTCTGAGGATTTCATAAATACAATGCCTCTATGGGAAGTTGATGAGTGGGTTAAAAACCTACGAATTGGGTACTATTTAACTTAAATTTTTGTGTGTTCTTGGTAATTTTCCTTGTTACTTGTTTTTGTTTTGCGTTATTTTGCAAGAAGAGAAGCATGGATGGGTTTAAAGGCTAAAAGAGAGGAAAAGCTGGAAATTGGACAACTTGATAGCATGGTGCGGGACGCGCTGTATTTATACTAAGGATGGCACGGGCCGCGATAAAAGAGTTGGAGTTCCTGGACCCTTAGCGCGAGGTGCGTCAGTTGACAAAGGGAAGTGGCGCGGGGCGCGCCGGTCTGACAAAATTGGCAGATTTTATTTCTTTAATTGTTCAAAGTTGATTAAAAGGAGGACTTGTACTTACATAATGTACTAGGGTTTTTGTTAGGAGTTATAAATACTATATTTTGGCTTAGTTTAAGAGACTCTTGGACTACGATTCGTTAGGAGCCACTTCTATTGGAACTTGGAGATTTCATTGGAGAGCACGACAAGACGGAGATTGAAGCTATAGAGATTGGAGTTCCTCGACAGACTTTTTCTTCTTCTCTTAATTTCATTATCTGTACTTGAGATGTTATTTAATTTTAATCTTTTAGTTTTTATATGATGATGAACTAATTTTCTAATTAGGAATACAATGGAACCTTTTGCAAAGTAGTAACTTAATTATCTTTATTCTTACTTATTGATCTTATTGAGTTGATTATTATATTTTGTGCTTAATTAAATAATTATTTGGCCAACAATTAAACTAATATCTTTGATGGAATTGAAAGAGGAAATCTTAGATTAGATCTGGATGTGATAACGCATGAATTTGTTGATTCTTGTTAACGATAACATAATAGTGTATGAGACGAAAGTACTTGTATGCCATGTGTGACTTTGTTAAGAGTTGTGCTTAATGAATCTATTTTAAGTGTCTTTCATGAAAATAGCAAAATAACTAAAATAAGTCTTTTTATTAATCATTGAAATATGTTAATAAATTGATAGGCAATCCTAGTTGGCAACTTATTGAATTAATTAAGTGGGAATAAGATAAGGCGATTATTGTAGAGCAATTGGGGAAATTGTATTCCTATGTCTTAACCATCTGGTGATCAATAATTGTTAGTTAATTTAGTTTTTATTTTTTTTCAAACAAAATTTCACAAATCAATTGAGGTGACTATTTAATTAGATTTAACTTGGTAAAAATTTGGTAATTAAAGTAATTGTTAGTAACTGTTCTCTATGGGTTCAACACTCACATTTACTTTTATATTACTTGATTGACCATGTGCACTTGCGTGTATTGTTAGTATATAAAAACGGCAACAGAAGTAGAAGCATTGTCATTGTTAATTTTCATTGATTTTTTCACACTTAGAACTGAAGAAGATCTCTAAATCCTAACCCTGACCTATCAAAGACAGATCTCTGACTCACGATTAGAGAGTCCATAGATGCAGAAGAACAATTCCACATAGAGATTATCTTTTCTATATTCACTATCTTAGAGGTTAGAGCTAACTTTCTTTGTGCACTAAATTCAGTTATCTTTCTCAAGCTTGCATTCTGAACCTCAAGATTAAGAAAAGAGGCAGCACTTCGTAGAGCTATTTCTAACTCTACAAGAGTTTTTTCTTTTTTCCCTTGAAGAAGAGAATGGTCCTTTGATAGAACTCTGAACCATTTCATATATTGATGTAAATCTACAGTTATATCATGTAATATAGTTTTAAGATCATCAATATCTATATCATGAGAATTAAAGTCAAATACCTCACTGATGTCAATCTCTTGCCGATCAGTGGTTTTCCTTGTATCTGCTTCTATGGCCATTAGATAGAGATTAGCCTTTTCAGGTCCTTCATCATCGCTGGACTCAGAGCTTGAATTATTCTCTGAATCACTCCATAAACCCTTAGCTACAAAGCCTTTCTCCTTCTTGTGAAACTTCTTATAGCCTTTATACTCTTTCTTTGGATAAGACTTCTTCTTGTCCCTTTTTAACTCTTCTCGTAGAGCTTGTTGCACTCTGCGATATAATGACCTGACTTCTTACAATTATAACACAGGTCGTTCTCTTAATCTCTACTGCTGCTTTTGTTGAAGTACTTTCTTAGTCGATTACTGCTGCTTTTTCTCATGAACTTTCTCAGTCTTCTGGCTAACAATGTTATAACTTCATCATCATCTTCATCAACATCTTCTCATCAGAATCATCTTTGACTGGAGCTTTGGAGGCTAATTCTTCTGAGACTTTGAGAGTAACTCCTTTATGTTTCCTCTTGTTCTCTAAGATGGTCTCTGCTATTTGGTTAAGCTCCAGTTCATAGGTAAGAAGATTGTTGTAGAGCTTCTGCACAGTCATCTCATACAGATTCTCGACTCACGAATGACAGTGGTTTTGGCATCCCACTTGCTTGACAGTGCTCTCATGAATTTGATGTTGAGGTCCTTATTTGGATAAACCTTTCCATAAGCTCTCACATAATTAAGTAGTACATTAAACCTTTCATACGTAGCAGTTATGTTCTCTCCAGGAACATGAGAAAACATTTCATACTGCTGAGTCAAAAGAGACTACTTATTCTCTCTGACTTCTTCTGTTCCTTCATGCATCACCAACAAAGCCTCCCAGACTTCTTTAGCCGTTGTGCAGTTGACAATGTTTTCAAACAACTCATCATCCCCAGTTGCACCAACTTCTTCTCATTGTCTGTCCATTCAGCTATATGCTTGACTACCTCTTGTTTGGATCATCAGTTGTTGGAGCTAGCTTTGTTGGGATGTATGGACCACTAATTGCAACATCGAACAGATCTTTATCTAATGTATCCATATATGCCTGCAAATGAACTTTCCATTTAGTAAATTTTTCATTATTGCATAGGGGTGACTTATTTCCACCACCAAACTTAGAACTGGTTTTGTTGTGTGCCATAGATCAACTCAAAATGTTTAAACTTTGTTTAAGAGAACCTACTCTAATACCACTTGTTGTTTCTCAAAAGCACAAAAGAGATCTAGAATGGGGGGTTGAATAGATTCTTTAAAATTTTCGGATACTTAAAGAATGTATTACCAGATAATTAATTAATCAGAGTTAATTAAGCACAACGAAATATTAGTTCGAAATCCCTTAAATATATAATGAAATCACAGTTCTAAATTTAGTTCTTGTGGATATTAGTCACTCACAAATATAACAGTTAATGACAGAATGTAAAAGAAGGAAGTAAATGACACAAGATATTTAAGTGGTTCAGAGTACAAATAACTCCTAGTCCACTCTTCTACTCTACGAGTAGGATATCCACTAATGATAGGGTCACACAGACCAGATCACTAAGATTTATTACAACTGAACTACTTACGTTCCTTCGAGTCACTAAATCTCGGTATAAGTCACTAAGACAAGGACACTTAGTCCAGTTCACTTAGAACTCTTCAAGTCACTTAGACTTGGTATAATGCCCACTAAGACCAATTGAATCATAGTTGAATGTTAATTGGTTGAGGTGCTACTAAGATTGCAATAGGCTTGACTTCTTTGGTACTAACCAGATTGAACAAGTAGTTCTATATCGTAGAGTAGAGCTCTTTTTGCTTTGGCAGAGTTTCAGCTTTATACTTAGTGATTCGTACTTGGATTTAAATCCTCATATGCTTTTATAGACTTCTGAAAATAATCCCGTTGGAGAGTTCCCGTTGCTGCATTTAATGCTCTGCTTCAAGATGTTCTCTGATGTTGACTTTCAAGGTAAATAAGTAAGCTTGATTTCAGCTCTGACAAGTCACATCAGACTGCAGCTTCACCTACCACTTGTGAGTAGTGTCACATTTCCAAGATACCTATTAAACACGCCATTATCTGATCTTCTATTTGAATTTGGAATGATGAAAAAACATTTTGAGATATTCACTCAGCAAGGCTCCTTATTGTCAGACCTATTACAATTCTGACATGCTCTATGAGTTTGGCTGATCGTAGAGTTTAGTGAGAAACGTAGAGTCTGGGTTTGAATTACTCAACGTTCTGAACTCTACGAATTTGGTCTATGATTGTTTGCTCTACGAGTAGAGGGACACTCTACGATGTGCTCTCTACGTTTTGCTCCACGAACTGCTCTCTACAATCTTTGAGTAGACTCTGCAAACTTCTATTTACTCTGCGGTCTTTTAGAGCGCACTCTCTGCGATATCAACTTTATTTTACGATCCAAGAGAGGCTCTACGAACTGATCTGTAAATTCTATGAACTTGACTTAACTTTACGAATACTTGGCAGACTCTACGATCTTCCATTCACTGTTCTACGAACAAAAAGCTTACTTTACGATCTACATTTACACTACGAACTAGCAGAGTAGCTTTACAATCGTTTAATAATATTATACGATCGATTTGATCCTATCATCTATACAACATTTCATCTTATAAGATCAACCTAACAAGTTTGATCGTTCTATTCTAAGTCCTTGTATAATATAAATATTTTAAGGACTTTACAAAAACAACTGAACACTTATACTTTACCATAATCACATCATCAAATTTAAACATGCAATACCGAACAAAATTGTATTTAACAACTCTATTGGTGAAAAGACAGCAAACACGTGAATGTCACTATAGTAGTATTGATGTGACATATCATAGCCGAAAGCTGAGACATCCACTTCAAAAGTTAACAATCAAAGATCCTCAAAGATATGAGCATTAAATGAGTAAGGACAACTTTTCAAAGGGAAAATCTCGAGAAAGGTCTATAAAAGGCAAGCAAATTCAATCAAACAGTAACGATCGAACATTACAAAGTTAAATTGCTGCCAAACTAAAAAGAACTCTACTTTACGATCATGAACAACTTTTTCTGCTATTAAGTCCTTCATTACTGAGCTTCAAGCGACTTAGCAGCACCCCAAAAATCACACTCTCTTAGTGATTATTCAGGTTTTAGTGACCCATTGTGTCTAAGTCTTAGTGACTTGAAGAGATCTTAGTGATCTGTTGTATCCAAGTTTTTATGACTTGAAAGAATCTTTGTGATTCGTTTAGTGTAACTGTTCTGTGTGAACAGATATTCGTGATCACCCATCCTTAGTAGATTATACCTACTCAAAGAGTAGAAGAGTGGACTAGGAGATCTTTATTCTCTGAACCACTTAAAAATTTTGTCTCTTTTAAATTCTGCATTTACTTTTCCGCCAAGTTTTTTAATTAATTTGTGACTTAATTCCACTTGGTTGCTAAATTCAGAACTGCAAATTTTCTCAAATCTTTAGAGGGTTTTTTTTCTTTTCAAATTATCATTCCGCTGTGCAAAGTTATTAAATTAACCTACTTAAATTATAAGTTGACAATAATTCCTTAAAAGCAAAATTTTCAAAGGATTTATTCTACCTCCTTTCTAGATCTTTCAGTGCGTTCGGGATAAAATAAGTGGTATCAAAGCAGGTTCTCTTTAATAAAGCTTAATTCGCTTGAGTAGATCTATGTCACTAAATTAAACCAGTTCTAAGCTTGGCGGTGGAAACAAGCCACCTCTATGAAATAAAGATAAATTTACTAATTGGAAAGTGTGAATACAGGCATACATGAATGTTGGGGCATGATTTCGTGGGCCTGGTTGATTTGGTGGGCCACGTGGCGGACTTTTCCTACGTAGCGGTGTACTCTAGTTAGGAGGCTCAACTTTTAAAGAATATACAGTCCTGATTGATTTGAGATTCCCTTATCCTATTTGACTTGTTACTTTTAAGGAGACCAAATTTAATTCAATAGGGGAGTTGGCAGTAATAAGGGAACTTTACATAAAGACTTCTATTCCTACTCGGGGACAGGCGTGTTGAGGTGGTGTGGAAAAGCTATAAATACACGGCCATATCCTAAGTTACAGGTAACAACTCTGTCAATTTTGCGTACTAAAGTATTAACGTGCCTCCATTGTTAACTTTTTTCAGCCTGTACTTATTCTCACACCGGAGCTATCCCCCGACAGCCCCAGTCGTTAGGCTCTTTAGTGCGTTCGTCCGTTTTCTGTGTAAGATTTGGCTCATAATTTGGTGATTGGATGAGCAGTTGGATCTTGGCATTAACATTGGCGCAGAAGGAGGGCCCTTTAGTACTACTTTTTTCAATCACCTACCTATTTTCTTAGAGTTATGACAAGTAATGAAAAGACAGTTTCTGACTAAGAGAGATCTTCGGTCAACCCCGCGATCCAGATCCGTGGATCAATTAAGGATAGGCTAGGTCCTAACAAGCACGTTGCGGACCAGGTGCAGGCCCAGTCGGTTCCATCCCGCCGACAGTTGTTCTTAGTGGGTCAAAGGACTCCCGATTCCCACAGCCACAAGACGAACAGTCGATCTCTAGCGGGCACTTTCCAGGAGGGAGGTCGGGATCGGGAGGGACAGGACAAACGTGAGCTGATCTGGATGAGGAAGATTCAGCAGACTAAGGATGTCATAGAAGCTCTATGCCTCCAACAAAAGGAATTAGACGCGCAATTGGCTGAGTTAGAAGGGGAATGAGAGGTCTTTTCGAGTCAGCACTACCATCAGGAAACCACGCCACAGAGTCGATATAGGACATACCGTTTGGGAGGCTCTCGGGAAGAAAGGAGCAGACGTAGGTCTAGATCTCCGAACAGTGATGAAGGATGAACGAGAAAAGGAGACGATGAGTGGCCTCTCCAGTGTATGTGCGGGATCGGCATAGGTCATCCCTTCCGAAGGAGAAATCCAATCCCGTCATGTAAAGGCTTACGGAATTGGAGCAGAATTTAGCGGCAGCTACCCAAATAAATGAGGTGCCAATTGATCCGACGTCACCCTTTACCCCTGAAATTGATCGAGTCTGAGCCGACCCATCCAAGAAGATGCTACATATGGAGAACTATGACGACACTAGAGATCCCTATGACTATACGCACGCGTACGAACGTCTTATGCGCTACTATGATCACTCTGATGCCGCTAAGTGTCAGTTATTCGTCATAACTTTAAAAAAAGGTGCTCGGTTGTGGATGACATCGTTGCCACTTAACTCCATTGGGTCTTGGAAAAAGTTACGTGACAAATTCCATGACCGCTATGGAAGTAACAAGAGGAGGGAAAAATTGACGGCTTCCTTTATGCAGATCAAGCAACAGCCGAACGAGAATCTGAGCCAGTATGTGAAGAGATTCAGGGAGGTGGTTGGATTTTGTTGAGTTAATGCAAAATGAATACATTACTATAAGCAATATTAAAAAATAAAAAATCATAAAAAGCGCATAATTTTCCAGCTCCAAATGAATACCACATCAACATATTAAATAAATAAAATAAGTACATCAAGGGTTCAAACAAAGACATGAATTGTACTATGGTTATTCGAAATATATAGAAATTTAGTGTATAAAAATTTTAGAGAGAGAAATTTTACGAATTTAAAAAGTTTAGAGAAAGCATAAAAAATTGAGAGGGAATGTATAAAAAATTAAGAGAGAGAAATTATTTAAAAATTTGATAGAGATAGTATAAAATTTTTAGAGAGAGAAAAAAAGTATATAAAAAAATTGAGTGTAGAAGAATTTTTAGAGAAAGCAAGTGTACAAAAATTTTAGAGAGAAAATCTAAAAATTTTAGAGAGTATATTTGGCCTATAACTATATGTTTTTAACTCACACAACTCATATTAAAAATAGATAATATGATTTTAATTCTTAAATAAAATCATAACCAAATTTTATAAACTAAAAGCAATTCATAATCATATTTTATCAGGCTTAATATATGTTGTTTCATGGTGTGGTAGATTGATTGACTTGAGAACAAAAACAAACACCGTCCATGCAGTGAAATGAGTGAACTAGTGAATATATAGTATTAGCCCACCAACAAACTGTTAGCTGTGATTTGAAAATTTGAAACTGATGATGGTTAATACTCCTAATTAAGAGTAAATTAAAGACGTATTGATTCCTTATGAAGCCGCCCACATTATCATAAATATATTTATTTATAATAATCATAATAAAATATCTAATTTTATTATAATAACTCCAACAGTACCATATATAGTGCACCGCTGATTTTGGTAGTACTTAATGTTATGTGATTTACCAAGCATGTTTTAGAATATTTTACTTTACAAAAACTAATGCACTAAACGTACACAAACTAATTATATTTATTTTTCTTTCAAAAGTAATAAAAAAAAATTCTTTGGCTTTTGCTAAAAACACAAAAAGTGTTACAAATAAAAGATTGGTTATAAAGAGTTTTAGTTGGAGTTCGAATTCTCTCCATCTAGAGAGATGAATTAATTTGTTTGTCATTGCGAGTAATCGCAGATATAATCAAAATTAAATATAAAATGTAATGTCTTCGATAGTTATTTGTAATTGTTTTTTTCCCTACTCAAATTCAGTTATTTGTGATTGTTTTTTTCCTACTCAAATCATAAAAATTAGTAACGAATTTTATTTTTGGATAAATTAAATTTTTCTCAAGTTTATCATATATGTTATTCGAATCATTTTAATTGAATAGATGAATCTTCCATAGTAATTTTCAAGGGTTTGTTAAAAAATATAACAATAAAATAAACATACTACGTAGAAGAGAATACAAATTTCACAAGAAAAAGAAAAGAAAAGAAAATATTACAATTAAAAGAAAACTTAAACTCATACAACTTGTGAAAATCAAAGTTAAGAGTGCAAACAAATTAAGAAAGGGTTGATGACAAAACTGTTCACTCAAGTTTGGACAAAAATCAATTTAATACTCAAAGTTTGAGAATCTTCAATCAATACCTCTAAGTATTTTAAAATAACAAATGTGTTCTTTTTTGACCGGACCGACCAATTTTTCGCCGGAATACGGTTTGACTACCTTTTTTTGTACTTGACTTGTATTTGGCTTGTATTTGACTTATATTTAATAAGTATTTTCTCAAATAATATTATTCTTTACTTTGTTTATTTCTCCCAACATTTAAAATAAAAAAAAAGAGAGTAAAATCTTAACATTATTTATAAAATCAATGACAATAAATAATAAATTAAATATAAATATAATTTCCCTTTTGAGTGACACATTACCTCCGTCTACAAATAAAATATTTTCATGAAATCTATAAATACAAAATAAATAAATAAAATTATAAAAAAATTAATATTAAAATCATAAAGTCTCTTTAAAGAAGAAACTAAAATAAAAACAAATAAAATAAAATAAATAAAACATCAATGGTAAGAAGACAAAATTAAAAACAAAATCATAACTTATAAAAAAAAACAATTACAAAATAACATCAAAATCAACAAATCAAATAAATTATTTCTCTTTTTTCTTATCCTTTTTTCTTCTTCTTCTTTATCAAGCTTCTCTCTCTTTCTTCTCTTCTTCTTCTCTCTCGCTCCTGCTCCTTCTCTTTTTCTCTTTCTCTCTCTTCTCTTCCTAGGCCTTCTCTCTTTCTCTCTCTTCCTCTTTCGCTCACTCCTCCTTTCTCTCTCCTCTTCCTGACCTTCTCTCTCTTCCGCCCGCTCTTTATTTTCTTTTTTCTCTTTTTGGGTCTTTTCTCTTTTTCTATTTGTTTAATTAATTAGTATTTTAATGTTTTTTATTTTAAATTGTAATAATTTTTTGGTGTGTATATATTTGTATAAAATTATAATGGAATTTCTTAACATGTGCCCTTAGGGCACATGCTAAGCACACGGTTCAAAAGAATATTCTCTTGAATTGTATGCATATTCCCTTGGACTTGGTGCAAATGCAGAAATCAAAAGAATATGCACACAGTTCACGAGAATATTTTCTTGAGTTGTGTGCACATGTTAAGAGGACCCAATTATAATACATGTATGCTTACATCTAAAATGTATAATACATAAAAAAAATTGACATGAGACGTATTCTGACGTAAAATTGGTTGGTCCGGCCAAAAAGGTACACATTTGTTGTTTTAAAATACTTAAAGGTATTGATTGAAGATTCTCAAACTTTGAGTATCAAATTAATTTTCGTTCAAACTTAGGGGGACCATTTTATCATTAGCCCATTAAGAAAAAATTGACGCCAATATTATTTTTTGAAACCAGTTGTCTCTAATGTCAAGAAACTCAAGTTGTTTAAAATGGAAATTTTCTACAAAAATATTAGTCCACCACTCCACCTTTGTCCCAATTTTTCAATCTCTTGCCACAACAAGAATACGAAATGTATAAACAAAAAATTGGACACGAAACTGTTACTTTGAAAAACACAAATTTGGTACAACGAAAAAATAACCAAACAAAGCCTTACAAGTCTTCCTATATATATATAGGAAAAAGGGAGGGAAATAATTCTATTCTCAACCGTTGTAACTACTTTTGCAGACTCATTTCTGCAGAAATTCTTACCTAAAATTACCTCCAATTCTCTTTCTCTCTCTCTCTCTCTCCTCCCCACAGTCAGCTGGGTTTGCTTCAAAACAGAGGAGAGAGAAAGAGAAAATATAGAGGGAACCAATTAAGTGTTAACTCAACAACCAATTTGATTTCAGCCTTCAGAGTTGTTGGATGAACTCATCCATCAACACCCATATCATCAATATGTATCCCAATTTATTGAAACCCCTAATTCTCACTTTAAATCCTCCCAAAATCCCCACTCCAATTAGGTTTTCATTTTTGTCTCCAAACAACAGAATTCCACATCAATGTGGAAGCCCAAAAGTGATGGAAATGGGGTTATTGATGATGAGGCAGCTCTTCATTTGGCTGCGTTACAGAGATCGCCCACATATGTTCGTGCTAGAACTTCCATTTTTCGGAACATTGGGGGAGAGGTTTCGCTTGTAGATGTCGGTAAACTTGAAGTTCAAGAGCAGAAATCGGTGTTGGATAAGCTGATTGCTGCAGTTACTGAGGACCCGGAGTTGTTCTTCAAGAGAATTAGACAGCGATTCGACACGTAAGTGTGATTAGTGTTTGTGTTTTTATGGATTCTCTTCATATTTCTATTCACTGTTGTTCTTAATTAATTTAATTTGTGATCAGTGGGTTATTGCTAATTGTCCTCATTCTGTTTATTTGCTATGAAATAGAAGTAACAGATGGAAATATATTGAAATTCAGAACAAAAGAAGCCCTACTAGGGATGATTGGTTTATTGCATAATTTGCATTATTGGTTTAGTAGAATGATTTGAGAACACTAATATCAATTGTTGCAAAACAGTTGGTGAGGATGGATGATGTCTATTGTAACATTTGGATATAAAGGGTTGTAAATGAAAATGGCAGAAAAATATGACATGCTTCTGAATGATCTATTTTTATCTGGTTTGAAGCCAATTTATTAGTGTTTATCTTCTTCTTCTTCTTCTTCTTCTTCTTCTTCTTCTTCTCTTTTTATTTTTGGTCTTTAAAGCTTCCTTCTTTCTAATCTTTTACATCAGCGAATTCAATATTTTCGAAGTTATTATTACAGAAAGAAAATAATAGTAATAAGAATAACTCGAATTTGGACTTGCATGATTGCATACCAATAAAAGTCCTTCCTTTTCTTATGAATTCATTTTTCATTCCTCAATGTTCCCTCTATCTCAGTACTTCCTCGTTTGTACCAAACCTTGCAGAAGGCAAGCATTCATTTAATAGCTTAGTCATCATGAACTGGGAAGACCTAGAAAGCTCTAAGACCAGCTTTACCATTGCTAGGAAGGTTGCTGGTTATATGCGAGATATGTTCATCGTAACAATTAGTTCTGAATGTCCTATTAGCATGTAAGGAACTAAGTGCGAATGAGTTTCTTGCTACTGTAGGAATGCTAGCTTAGTTTTTTTTTCATTGAGGATAGTACCACCTCCTATTTTGTACTTTGGGCACTATCACATTGAGTTATTGTGTATAGGCTAAAGGATTCACTGAGACCTGACCAAGTATCTCCATTTTGTAGGGTTGATTTGGAATTCCCAAAGGTTGAGGTTCGATTTCAGAACTTAAAGGTTGAAGCATCTGTCCATGTCGGGAGCAGAGCATTACCCACTATTCCGAATTTTATCTTTAACGTGACTGAGGTACACTTTTTGTGGAATCTATTTTTTATCGCTAAATCCCAATTCTGTGCTATTAGTTTCTGACTAGTTTCTTTTATAATTTTGAGAAGGCATTCTTGAGGCAGCTTAGGATCTTTCCTGGCAGAAGAAAGAAATACTCTATTTTAAACAACATCAACGGTATTATTAGGCCTTCCAGGTAAAGCTTGATTTCAACAAATTATTCATTGATTTTGAGGTCCGTTCTTGACAATAGATGATATGATTGTATTGTAGATTGACTCTACTTTTGGGACCTCCAAGCTCTGGAAAGACGACGTTGCTTTTGGCTCTGGCTGGCCGGCTTGTACCTGGTCTGCAGGTATCTACAAAATGTTTGCTTTTTTTTCTTTCTTTTTGGTCAGAAATAGTTCTTATTTTTGAATTCTTGCATGTAGCATTTCTTAGTGGATATATGGACAAGTATGACTCCGGCTGCCTTAAAATACTAAATGGTAACAAATATTGCACATGGATTTAGAACCGAATGATACTTACCCTATTAGTTATGTCAAGTGTTGTGAACATCATCTGTTTGCTCCTTCTTCCTTCTCCTTTCTTCAAAGAGATAAGATTTCAAAACTAAGCACCTAATTTGAACAAAGCCAATGTGGTGTAAAATTTGACCGAAACCATGAATATGCCAAATGCTTGGTTTTTTGTTATAGAACGATCGACTCAAATATGATGATCTCTGTAAAATTTGAGCGAAACCTTGAATTTGCCAAATACCTTCTAATTGAAATCAGAAAGGTAAAATAGTATTAGTGTACCATAATAATTGGACAATCTAGAAGACATACATTGATTCCTGAAGAGAATCAAGTTAATTATTGCTATCTAACATGGTTTGGTAGGGAAATAAAACAATATAATATCCCGAATTCTTAGATAATTTGCATTATTATGTTATTGACATGTTTAATTACAGCCAAGCTATATGAATCTGGTTTGGGTTTCACCAAAATTTGATATGTAGGATAAAAATCTAGTAGACATTGCGAGTAGGCATAAATCTTTTAATATCTGAAGAAATTATAAGACTACAAGGAGCAACAGTTAAATGTATCAGAGCTTGCAAGTTAGCATAGACAATACTTGATGGCTAACACTTTCCTTTTGCACAAGTTAAAAGATAGAGAAATTTAGGTAAATACTTCGTTTGAAGTAACAAAATGGATAAGGAATTTAGTGATTTCGGTTGGGCTGGATTTGTTATGCTGTTTGTCAATTTTTTTTCTTCTTAATAATTAAACTCTGTACTTACCAGTGTAACTTGCAGAGTAACCTATGATAAGTTGAGATAATTTTTGAAGATGTCAGGGGGAATCATGTACAATGGGCATGAACTAAATGAGTTTGTTCCACAAAGGACTTCTACGTATGTCAGCCAGCAGGACTGGCACATTGCAGAGATGACAGTAAGGGAGACTCTTGACCTTGCAGGTCGTTTTCAAGGCATTGGATTTAAGCATGGTGAGCTTGAAAAAAAATGTCGTATTGATTGTGCAAACCTTCTTGTCTTGTAACCATTGGGTTCTCATTTTCTTTTTATGTTGTACTAACATCTATGACATTATGATTAAATCTTGACTTTAACCATTAAAACTGGATACAGATATGCTTATGGAACTATTGAGAAGAGAGAAGAATGTTGGAATAAAACCTGATGAAGATCTTGATATTTTTATAAAGGTATGCCTTACTTGTTAAAATTGCCTTTGACCTTCTGTGTCTGTTTGTTCACTTCGTTAGTGGCATCATACATGTAATAAAGTAATTATTCCTCTAGTCAGTAGCACTGGGAGACCAGAAGACAAGTCTTGTTGTGGAATACATTATGAAGGTATGTTCTCATTAAGCCTATAATTAGAAGGTATCCTCAGATCCAAGATATCTACAGCATTGAAGTCAATTGCATGTTTTCAATTACTGAATCACTTCTTCAGAACTCAAGGAAGAGTAATAATTGATTGAGGTTGTGGAATAAATTTCTGTTCAAATGTAAAGCATTATCATGGATGTTTCGAATTGTTCATCATAAAGTCAGAACTATACGCTGTATCCTTGATGTTTCTTATTCTAGAATGGGGAGTTTCACCATTGCAGTATGCAATGGGATATATTTACCTATTTATATTTTTGTGACATATTTACAAAGATATTAGGATTGGATACATGCGCGGATACTTTGGTGGGAGATGAAATGTGCAAAGGGATATCTGGGGGACAAATGAAGCGGCTTACAACTGGTATTTTACAATTTATTCCTGAGATTTTTTCTGGACTTCCTTTTCTGTATACATAGACATCATTGCTTGTTGATTTCTGTGAATGTTACATGTTGGCAGGAGAACTGCTAATGGGTGCATCTAGAGTTCTTTTCATGGATGAAATATCAACTGGGCTAGATAGCTCCACTACCCATCAAATTGTCAAGTATCTTAGGCATGCAACTCATGCTCTTGATGGGACCACAGTCATTTCTCTCTTGCAACCAGATCCTGAAACTTATGAGTTGTTTGATGATATAATCCTTTTAAGTGAAGGACAAATTGTTTATCAGGGACCCCGTGAAGCTGCATTGGAATTCTTTGCACTTATGGGTTTTCATTGTCCATACAGGAAAAATGTGGCTGATTTTTTGCAAGAAGTATGCATTTGGAGTTTGGTTTTGAATGCATGTTGTATTGAGTTTATTCTTAGTCTCTAACAGTTTTGAAAGCTTTCACGCAGGTTACATCTAAAAAGGATCAAGAGCAGTATTGGTTCCTTGACAAGCATTACCAATATGTACCTGTGGCAAAGTTTGTCGAAGCATTTAATTCATTTTGGCTTGGAAATGCCTTGTCCCGGGAGATGACTATACCATTTGATAAGTGTTATAATCATCCAGCAGCCCTATCAACTTCTAACTATGGCGTTAAGAGAGCTGAGCTTCTCAAGATCAGTTTCTCCTGGCAGATGCTACTGCTGAAGCGGAACTCATTTGTCTATATTTTCAAATTCTTTCAGGTAATATTGTTGTGGAAATTTTTAGTTATCTTAGGAAAACACATGCACTTTTGCCATGAAATTATTTCTCACCGTTTGATTCTTCGAAACAAGATTCTACAATTGAATCTCATTGCCTATGAACTGTTATTGTACCGACTGAATCTTTGCTTAGTTGCAGAAAGACATTCCTTGGTTGAATCTTGGAATGCATCTTTCAAACTCATTTTTACTAGGTTATGTCGCACATACATAGTCTTCATCCTTTCTAAAGCATTTAACTTTTTATGATCCATAGTTCTGATTGCCTGTGTGTCAATCATCCACAAAGAGTTATTTCCTTAATTTTGAAAAGCTAACATTATTGTTTAAATCATAACTACTGATACAGGAAGTCTATTCTATTTTGCAGCTTCTTTTAATTATTGGTATCATGATGAGTGTATTTTTTCGGACAACAATGCATCATGATACACTGGATGATGGAGGTGTTTATCTTGGTGCTCTCTACTTCTCAATAGTAATGATTCTATTTAATGGCTTCATGGAGGTTCCAATGTTGATAGCCAAGCTTCCTATCCTGTACAAGCATAGAGACTTGCGCTTTTATCCATCCTGGGTGTACACACTTCCTTCTTGGGTTTTAAGTATTCCATCTTCGGTTTTAGAGTCTGGTATATGGGTGGCAGTTACATACTATGTGGTTGGGTTCGATCCTCAAATAACCAGGTCTATATTTTTCACCAAGCTGTGTTCCTTACTGATTTTCAAATTATTTATTATCTACTCCTTTCAAATATAAGTTGACATAGTCAGTTTAAATTTCTAATGTGCAGATGCCTACGTCAGTTTTTGCTGTATTTTTCTTTGCACCAGATGTCCATCGGTCTTTTCCGTGTAATGGCATCCTTAGGCCGAAATATGATAGTTGCCAACACTTTTGGATCCTTTGCAATGCTGGTGGTCATGGCTCTTGGAGGATTTATCCTTTCAAGAGGTGAAACATGAAGTTACTTTGTACTCATTTTGTTTGTAACTTATCCAAAGAATTGTAAGAACAAAACTTGGAAAAAAATAAATAGGAAGAAGATATAATATTTTACTTTCAATGAGCTGTTTCTAACTTTGTTGTTGTGGCAGATAGCATCCCATCTTGGTGGATCTGGGGTTATTGGTTTTCCCCTTTGATGTATGCACAAAATGCAGCTTCAGTGAATGAATTTCTTGGGCATTCTTGGCATAAGGTAATGTGAGTTAAGGTCAACATTGCTTGAACTTGTTTACAAATTTTTATTTATAACCTTAAACTATATGCAAACCTTCAATGTTTCTTTGATGGCACATTGAATTCTTCTTATCTGTAGACAAATCAATATACAAGTAGGAAATCTTATCGCCATTCGCCTAAGAAAATGCTGCATCAGGAATTGTACTATGTGCTTAAGTACTGATATTTCGGCAATAAAAAATGCATTTTCCTATGAAAGTACCTTTATATTGGTATTATTGTCAGTTGGAAGTGATCTCACTGACTCATCAAGATTTGTATAAAGGAAGCTTCATATAAAGTGGTCTATCTTACCTACAAAAAATTAGTCTATCCTAAAATTAACAAATATATAATTCATAGTCCAGATTTTAAGTATCAGTTCCATTACTTTCATGAGTTAATTCAGGACTGAAGAGTTACTTTGACACTGTACCATTAGTGTGGAATGAACCAACAAATTGTGCTTATCTAGGATTGGTTTAAGCTGAGAACGAGCTCCAACTTCATCTTGATAAGTAAAATGGATGAGGATCATTTTAATTTCCGTAATTTCAATAGATTGTTTTTGATGTTGTACAGAATAAATTCTGAGGAACTTATACTTGACAGTCCTTAAGCTTCTAGACAGAGTTTATATGGAATTAATGACTAGTTAGCGATTTAAGTTCTGCTTGACTTCCTTAAGACCTTCCGAATTCTGTGTAGTCACATGTTCCATCTTTTCCTGTTCATGTTCCATCTTGTCCTGTTCATTTAGCTTTTTCCCACTTGACCCATCATTGTTGGCTCACAGCTAAAACTCAAAATTAAGCTTGAAATTAGCTCATCAAGCCCATTTAAGGGAGCTTAAATGAGTAACTTTTAGTTCACTAGCCATAACCTTGTTTGATGCCTTGGATGAAGTGTCTCTTGGCTACCTGTTTCTGCATCAGTTGGAACTACATACGTCTTTTTAAGCAACTTTTTCTTGTCTGACTTGTAGAATGCTGGGAATGGCACCAATGTATCTTTGGGAGAGACGCTACTGAAGGCCCGCAGTTTATTTCCCGAGAGTTATTGGTATTGGATTGGTGTTGGTGCTTTGCTTGGTTATACTATTTTATTCAACATCCTCTATACGCTCTTTCTGACTTACCTTAACCGTAAGTTTTATCTACTGTAACTATATTTGAAGCAGAAGAGTCTCTAGTTTGTTGGGAACAAACCATCAGTTTATTAATAAAATGTTCCTATTATCTATAAGTTGTCATCAGGAAAATTGTCTGGTATTGGCCTTTTTATTCTCATATATGTATACTGAAATGAAGAAGACCACTTCATGCAGAGTCATGCAGAATGAGTTATCATAGCAGTTACCTATCATAGAGTATGTCTGCATTTTACTATGCCTGACCTGACTTCTTATGAAATAATTAGCTCTGCAGAACTATACTTGATTAGGTACCTTAAAATAGTAGTCTATTACTTATCACTCCCTTCATACCAAATTGAGTGTCATGTTTTTCAATAAAAACGTCCAGATTTGTCACTGTTACAAAACAAATATAACTTTAACACAAATGGACCATATTGCCTCTGTATAATTAGAGATAAAATTATGTGGATCCCCAGTATATCACCCTTACATGGTGGTTATAGGTCGTATGTTTTGAAAGGAACAAGTTGCTCAATTTTTTTTTCTTCTTTCAATATGTAGACAACGACACTACGGTAAATATCAAAGCTTTAGCTGATATACAAATTATAGGCATGATTTCCTAGTCCAAATTAAGTTTATTACTAACTTATTAGTATTGAATTAAATATGTTCTGTTCTGTTCACTCTATACAGCCCTGGGAAATCAGCAAGTGGTTATTTCTAAGAAAGAGGCTGAAGCAGGGGACAATACAAAGCAGAGTCGAGGTGCCATTATTGAATTAAGAGAATATCTGCAACATTCACACTCATACGCTGGTTTGTCTGGAAACATTATCATTATTGCTTTAACTCGCTCATCTTAATTCAGAAATATATCTTCACGTTATTATATCTATTTTCTTGTAGGAGAAATCATTAAAGGCCAAAGAGGAATGGTTCTTCCATTTCAACCTCTTTCCATGTCTTTCAGCAATATTAGCTATTATGTGGATGTCCCTGTGGTATAACAGTTATCACAAGTATTTTCTCTTGTATATCATTAGTTCACTTTTGTAAAAACACATCATTTTTGTCCATGTGTTCGTCAGGAATTGAAACAACAAGGAATAATAGAAGACAGATTGCAGTTGTTGGTCAATGTTACGGGAGCATTTAAGCCTGGTGTGCTCACTGCATTAGTTGGGGTCAGTGGTGCTGGTAAAACTACTCTCATGGACGTTTTGGCTGGTAGGAAAACTGGGGGATATATTGAAGGGCGTATATATATTTCTGGGTATCCCAAAAAGCAAGAAACATTTGCAAGAGTTTCTGGCTACTGTGAACAAAACGATGTTCACTCCCCATGTTTGACTGTGCATGAATCACTTTTGTTTTCTGCTTGGCTCCGATTACCTTCTCACGTTGACTCAAAAACTCAAAAGGTAATTACTTCAATTTACTTCTCTTTTTTATGTTTCTCAATTCACTCGTCTTTTGACTCTTAGATATCAATTGTCAGGATTTTGTAGATGAGGTTATGGAACTGGTTGAGCTCACTCCCTTAAGTGGAGCTTTAGTTGGTCTACCTGGGGTTGATGGGTTGTCAACAGAGCAAAGAAAGAGGCTGACCATTGCAGTTGAGCTTGTTGCCAATCCTTCTATAGTATTCATGGATGAGCCCACTTCAGGACTGGATGCCAGGGCTGCTGCCATTGTGATGAGAACCGTGAGAAACATTGTTAACACTGGACGGACCATTGTTTGCACTATCCACCAGCCCAGCATTGACATATTTGAATCCTTCGATGAGGTTTTCCTCTTTTATTTTCTTAGTAGAGGTTATCAGAGATGCATATTTTACCTGTCAAAAAGACAAGTCTAAATTTAAGTGACTGCATAAGCAAATATGAAAACTTGTGGCTCCTCAAATTGGTTCAAGCCAGCTTAACAATAAAAGTATCTACATTATCATTATTTTATTTTTTTGTGTAATGCCTAAAAACTGCGGCAATTTAGTCATTTGTTCATTACCATTTATAGTTTCAATTTTTCATCTAGATGACAAATTTTAAAGGTCAAGCATTCATCATGATAGCTGATCTCCCATCTTTATCTATTATTGCAGCTTTTACTAATGAAGCGCGGAGGAGAGCTCATTTATGCTGGCCCACTTGGAACCAACTCTCACGAAGTTGTTCAGTTTTTTGAGGTAGGTTTCTTCTCATTTAAATAATAAAATATATATTCTCGATGCTTACTTGGTCAGTAACAAATCAACATGATTTTCTTTTGTATTTCACATCCCCACCATCTTTTGTTTATGATCAAGTTTTTGGAGACTATATCACGAGGGCTACCCCAAGATGTGTGGCCCATAAATAACTTTTAGCTTATAGTAGTATTTCCTTTCTTTTGCATAAAATTTAATATATAAATATATATATTATTGATGAAAACAATGAGCTTGATATGCCCTTTCTTTTGTCCTTTTTAATTAATTCACATCTTCATATTCTTTAGGCAGTTCAAGGAGTTACTACCTTAAGGCCTGGCTGTAACCCTGCCGCTTGGATTCTTGAGGTCACTTCTCCAGCTGAAGAAATCCGCCTGGGTGTGGACTTTGCAGAAGTTTATCGTGGATCGGATTTATTCCAGTATGTGTTTCTTTCCATAACTTAACAGCAATCAATATCTAAGCTACCCATTTTCTTATAACTTAAATGTCTTCCCTTCCAGGCAAAATAAAAAACTGGTTGAAAGTTTAAGCAAACCGAATAGGGATTCAATTGACTTACACTTCCCAACAAAATATTCTCAGTCATTCTTTTCCCAGTTTCTCACTTGCCTTTGGAAGCAAAATCGGTCATATTGGCGAAATCCACAATACACTGCTGTACGCTTTTTCTACACAGTCATCATATCACTGATGTTTGGAACAATATGCTGGAGATTCGGTTCTAAAAGGTATCTTGATCAAATTTTCTTCTGGTTGAGTCATTAATTACTTGTAGATACATGATGTTAATTTCTATCTTGCTTTCAAAAATATTCGCTTTAATTTGTTTATCAATAATCTTCAATGACTTGAATAAGTGAACAATGTTGTCTTCCTTTCTCTTGAATATCATATCACACATATACTCGCCACAACTTGCAATACAACTATTGTGTGATAGAGTATTAAACTGTACTTTATGTTAGCAGTTCACAGAAGAAAAATACAGAATATGTATAAGAATGATGATTAAAATTTTCCAACCATATCATAAGTTCTTTAAAAATTCATAAGGTCAACTTTTGGATCCCTGAATAAATGCTCAGGTGGTGCAGGGGAAGTCAGATATGAGGTCTACATAAAACCTGCTCACTAATCCCCAGTAATCCAGGAAAGTGAAGCCCCATACCACCCTTTTCACCAAACCTCATTTCTATTGATAGTCGAATTATATTTTCATATAGTCAACACACTAAGTCCTCCTAATGTTTTCTAGCACTTAAATAGCTGCTTCTTTTTCTGTTACATATCTTTGTGATGATTGGGTACCCTTTCTGTCCTTTAATAGGGAAACACAGCAAGATATATTTAACGCAATGGGGTCAATGTATGCAGCAGTCCTTTTTATTGGAATTACAAATGCTTCTTCTGTTCAACCTGTGGTTTATATTGAAAGGTCTGTTTCATATAGAGAAAGAGCAGCCGGGATGTATTCTGCTCTACCCTTTGCATTTGCTCAGGTACATTTTGCCACTTTCATTCTTTTGCTGCAATAATTTTCATTGAGCTTAATGATATCCAAATATATACAGAACTAAAATTTTCACAATGCTAAATATATACAGAACTAAAATTTTCACAATGCTATGTGCAGGTTGCAATTGAATTCCCATATGTCTATGTACAATCAGTTGTTTACAGTATTATCTTCTACATAATGGCATCTTTTGAGGGGAGCCTTTTGAAGTTTGTTTGGTACATTTACTTTATGTACTTCACTTTATTATACTATACCTTCTTTGGAATGATGACGATTTCTGTTACACCAAATCATAATATTGCTGCAATAGTGGCTGCACCTTTCTATATGATGTGGAACCTTTTCAGCGGATTCATGATTGCTCGCATGGTAAGCCATTGACTGTTCATTCTTTTTAAGTTAATTTCTGTACCCTAGGCGATGAAGAAGCAAATCCCCAAAAAATACTTATAAAAGGGGTTGCTAAATGGGACCTATGTCAATTATCCGAACTATGATAGACGTGTGGTAGTGAAAAGGGGCATCTAGCATGAATTAAAGTCTGTTGGAACAGAAACTCATTTTTCAACTGCATGCTCACAAATCATGAGAAAGTTTACTTAACCTAGTATGCATGATTTAACTATTTTCTTCTCATAACTGATCATTTTATTCTCTTCGGCAGAGAATCCCAATATGGTGGCGTTGGTACTATTGGGCAAATCCAGTAGCCTGGAGTTTGTATGGCCTTTTAACATCCCAATATGGAGACATGAATGGATTGGTAAAGCTCGCTGATGGTGTTCGAACAATGGCAATAAAGCAGTTGCTTAAAGAACAATTTGGGTATAGGCATGATTTCTTAGGTGTTGCTGGCATTGTAGTGGTTGGTTTCTGTTTGCTCTTCGCAGTGACATTTGCTTTTGCAATCAAAACGTTCAATTTCCAGAGGAGATGAAGATGGCGAATGGAACTGGTTTGATATCTAACCGCAATGGTAAGTACTGAAGTGAAAAGTAGAATCTTGATCCTGAATCCTAGAGTTTTCACATGACACTACTTGTTAACAAATTCTGTCAAATCCCAACAGAAAAGCACTGCATTTCCAATCATCTATTCGTAGCTCGTAGGTGTCATTTACCAGGAGTAGCCGTTGTTATTTTAAAGGATATGCATTTCTGCAAATTCTGAAGGAAAAAAAATCCTGCAAACTAATCTATAATGTACTATACATATAGGAGTCTGTCTTACTTGCTTTTAACAATTAGTATAATGAATCTTATTTGGTTGCATAACCACTATGTTAGCTTTGAGAAATAACTAATTTAATCGATGTGCATGATTTTCAGCTCTCTGTCTAACTAGTCTTGCCAAGGGTAGCTGGAAAAACTGACAGCTACATTGAATAATGGAGTTTTACCTTTTCCTTGAAGAGGAGTTGATACATATAGAGTATTTCTGAATATTAGAAGTCCTTCCATTCTGTATACATTCACTTGTGAATCATCGTATACCAATATCACATTATGTATGTTCTTTATAGTGGTTCTGTCTCAGTAGAGCTTGTGAGCTGAACTTATTTTCTCTTTAGAAATTCTATGAATGCTGTCTTTTATGAAACTTTACAAGTTTCTGCGATATGATATTATTAGGATACGGATTTTTCATTGTACTAATACTTCTTACGTTCCAAACTTAGATATATATACATTTTTAAGACGATGAGTTTTAATGAAATTTTATTTTTTCAAACATATCCGTTACGTTACATTAGCTATAAGTAATGATATGTTACGAACTTCATATCAACTTATTTTTAATTTTTAGAACAGACTAAAAACAAAAAAATTATCTCTAAATTTGGAACGGAGGTCGGGAGTGCATTGCATTCTGCCTGCTAATACAACTCTGCTCTTTCTAGTGTTTGCTCCACAGAATTTTTGAGCTGAAAAAACTAATCATTTGCGGTTGAAATTATTCATCAGTATAGGCCGTGTGTGTAACTGTTTATTAGTGGGACATTATTGTCACAGTCACACAAAATCATAGTGTTGAAATTAATGATTTCGGTTATGAAATTATTATTGAAAAAAAGATGTCATGCACTCTGATTCAATTGAAAGCACTTGTGTCTATGGATAGCGATTGAAAAGTATGGACCTTAGAGCTGAAAATAAATTAGTCAGATTATATATATATATATATATATATATATGTATATATGATGTGGTTAGTACGAATAAAATATTTTATTTGTCTTAGTTCAATTAATCATTCAACTGTTATATATAGAAATAGAAGGACCCTGATTTTGTTTATATCCAATCCAAGGATAAGATAACATGTCGTACTGTGCACCAATAATGCAGATTGTATACCATAAAGAATGAAAAGGTGATCCTTGTAAATCTATAGAATAGAATTCCTACCAACCAAGAGGAATGGATGTGTAATATATTATATACAAACATCATATATTATATTATATGCATATATTAAGTAAAATAAATAAAATAAATTTATGTTGACAATTAGTGGAAGAAAGAAACTCATGTGTAAATAAGTGAATTGCATTTGGAGGAAGTCTGGATTAGACATTCTTCTTCTTCTTCTTCTTCTTTTTTGTGGTTGTCTAGTTGTTATTATTACAAATAGCAAGAATTTGTTTTATCAAGTGATCTGAGAGATCAAATCAAGATTTAATATGTTGTTCGATTTTAAGATATAATCATGAATCTAATGTGACGTGTGATTAGTAAGTTCTTTGTCAACAAAATAAAATTATGATCTAAATTCTTTGAACATATAATTATGGAATCTTGGTTAGTTGTGCAAAAAGATTATACTACCTCCATTTCCTATATCGAAAACACATTTTGACTTTACATTAATTTATAAAATTTTAAAATTAAAGAGTAATATTTATTGTCTCAAATTTGAATTTTAAATGCGACTCAAATAAGTATTATATTAAAGTCTTGCATATCTTAATCGACCGTAATTTTTTTACCTTTTTTTTCCTTAAATACATTTTATCATATGGATTTATTTACATAGGCAATTGTTGTTTTTATCGACGGGGAAAATAATGAATAAAGTTAGTCCTTCTAAAAGAAAAGAAAATAGAATGGTTTTAGAAGATAAATGTCAATTTTTTTATAAAAAAATAATAATTTATTTATTGTAATATACTATTACAAGTAGGGAGAATCTAGGATTGAAGATAATTTAACACGGGCGACAATGTTGGAAAAGGATGGATGAGGCAATGCACTGTAGTCTGCAGTCAACAAATGTACTTGAAAGACAAATAAAATAAAATAGAATAGGGAGGATAGAGAAATTCCTATTCCTATTCCTATTCCTATTCCTATTCCCCCACTCAAACAACTGATCACCACCACTCCTCATACGGACCGGCCAAAACTATAATTTTCTTCCCACGTGTTGTTCCTCACTTCCATTGCTTTGCTTTGCTTTGTTACCTTCTTCAACTATATATTAATCAATGCCTCTTGAGCTCAATTTCACTACATTTGAAGTGCATGCTATGCTCTCTCTCTTTGGAATTGTTTGAAAATATAAGAATTAAAATATATTTGAAAATTTTATTTTATTTTTTTGTTAATCCGGAGGAGGTGTTTGAACCTAGGATTATTTACTTAGTTAGAGGTTTAAAATACCACTTGAGCTAAAAACTCTCGGTTCTTACTTAATTGAAGGCCTCGTATTTCAAATACAAATCTTTTAATTTATTAACTCCAAAATCATAACATAACTTTTTGGTATAATAAGTTTAGAATTATAAGACTTTTTTGAATCACCTAATACACCAAAAAAAAAAAAATGAACAAGTCAATTTACCATATCCCTTAGGCCATGTTTGTTTGCAAGGATTATAATCCTGGGATTATAATCCCATGAATTATAATCCCAAGACTATTAATCCTAGGATTAAATAGTCCTAATCACATGTTTGTTTTTCATGGGATTATTCATGGGATAACTTAAAATAATCTCATGTTATGTTTTAATCCTTCATGATGGGATTATAATACCTAGCTAGACATGGTATTAAATAATCCCTCATCTTAAGCTATTTTATAATCCTTGGACTAATAGTCCAAGCTCAAATTTAAAAACAAGCAAGACACTTGGGATTAATAGTCCTATCCCAAGTGTAATTCTTGCAAACAAACATAGCCTTAGTTTATAACAAGTAAACCCACATTAACTACCATAACATATACCACCCACGGGCACGGGCACGGGCACAGGCACAGGCACAGGTGAACACAATTCTTGCCCTTGGCTCAATGTAATGCAAGATTCTCATTAAAAAACTAATGTCACACTTTACAATTAATATATATCTTTGACTTTTCAAATAAACAAGGGCATGACAAAAATTAAAATTATCGAGATTATTCTATTTTATAAGTTGTATTTTATACATGCACAATTATAAAATTTTTATAATGGCATTCGTATGAAATAAAAATAAATTATATTATTGATTAACCAATACGAAAACCCGGTTTATTAAAATCTTTAGTTCTTTAAAAAATAAATTATAAATAAAAAAAGAAAAGTTTTCTTCAAACAAATCCCCTTCTCCTCCCACTCCTTATTATGGGATAATAGAAGAATAGAGGGAGAGAGAAAGAGAAAGAGAAAGAGAAGGGGACATATATGCTCAGAAACAGACTGCAACATAAAAACATAGAGTAATAATAATAATGTACAAATACAGTGCGGAGATATAGAAGAAGAAGAAGAAGAAGAAGAAGAAGCCAATTTAATGTAAATTCTTCAGCTTTTGCTTTTTAATGCTTCTCTCTCCCTCTCTCTCATACTTAAAAGAACAACTCTGATTCTTTTCTCTTTACCCTTTACTGAAAATCGTGCAATCTTTCTTCTTTTTCTCTCACCCTCTCTAAAAAATTCCTACTTTCTCTCTCTATATTCAAAATGAGATGGCTGTATTGACGATGGCTCAAAGTAATAAGAACAACACCAACATTGCTGAGGATGTAAAATCCACCATTTTTCATGACTTTCTGGGTAAAGGGCGTGCTTCTGATTCGTCTCCGGTTGCAGCTAAGGCCGGCGCCGGCGAAGCCAGGCCACAGTCAGAGGCCGCTCCATCGGCTTCAGCCTCCATTGGTGCTTCTTCTAGTGGTGGCCGTGGACCCATCTCCACCACTTCTGATCTGGGTTCTGGTAATAATTAACACTAACCCCCATTATCTTCTCTGTTTTTCTTTGCTTTGTGCATTTCAATGGGGGGTCATATTTTTTTTATTTTTATGATTTTGTGTATGTAATGTACAGAGAACCCCACTTTCTCCCAATAGCTTATTGGGTAAATTTTAATTTTTTATCTGATGTAATGATGCTGTATGTATTGTGCTGCTCTGTTCCTCCATCTAATAATGGGGTAGGTATCTTTTATATGGAGTAGTTTTCGTGGGGTCATCACTGAAGTTAGTATCTTGATTGGATAAATTTTCAAAGTAAATGCGTATATAATATATATCATGCTGTTTTCACCACTTCAAATTTTCTTTTGTTCTTGCTTTATTTTAATGCTGGATTCTTTAGAGTTTACAACATGTTCTTGTAGAAGCTAAAGTAGGTCTCTTGCATACCAATTTGGGGCATTTTATTTGGATAACTTGTATACTTTTTTATGCTTCAGGCTATTAATATAATTGTAAGGTTATTCTCTTGCGATTTTGAAATTATACAGATGATTTTGCGTGGTAAACTTTGATATAAAAAAATTATAGCTTGATAATTTTCTCATTAACTATGGTAGAAGGACAGGCTGGAAATCATTTGGAGGGGGTACCATTCTATGGTCTAAAAAGTGATTTTTCGGGGCCTGAGATAGCTAGCAGATTCACGGGCCATAAGCGAGGTAACTCAGATTCCGCCTTTATGGGGTCATCTAGAAATGGCTTCCCGCAAATGCGACCAGACTCTCTGGAGAGCTCGCATTTGGTGAAGGTCTGGATTGTCATCCTTCTACTACTAATGTACTTCTACTACTACCGCTTCAGCTACTTGTACTTTTTTACTACTAAATCGTTCTTTATATAGTTTTCCCAATTTTATCTGTGTTAGTTTAAATGCACCTCTATGGTTGATGGTGGCTTTTAAATCGTTAGGCGGACTAGGCGGCGGAAGGGGTGCCTAGGCGTTTTCCTAGGCGGACTAGGCGTTTTCTTAGGGAATCTCATTTATTTATTTTTCTATTGTATTTACTTGTTATACTATACAAAACATACAATAAATGTATTTTTTTTTAAATTTTAAATGAAATATTACCAAAAGAACAATCTTTTAAGACTTAGTAAATTAATTTAAGTATTGTAGAGTTTCAAAATAGAGGTCTAATTTTGGCTAGGTGGGGCCTTAGGCGCCTAGACAAATCAAGGCGGTAGAGGACCGGTTGACGCCTAGGCGGGGATTAATCGGACCTAGGTGAGAATTTTTAGAACACTGGCTTTTCTATATATGATCTCTGATACAGGGAGTTTTGTTCAAATTCAGATGCTCCGAAGTGCTGGGGGAGAACGACCTAGACGGCCCCAGGACGAGAAAACATTCTTTGGTATGCATCCAGTGAGGCCTACTTCTGCCTCTCCTGTATTACAGCCAACCGCTAGTGATCGAGCTGATGTCAATGCTTCTAAATGGGAGCGAGCTATTCCCATCAGTGTTGGCCCCGTATTGCAGTATCCTCCACGGGTAGGCCAAGTTGTTCCTTTTGGGTATCAAGCCTCGTCAAACAGATTCAAAGATGCCAATGCAGGCCCCTCGATTATATCTCAAGCTGCTGATGAAGGATCAAGAACTGGAATTAAGGGGTCTGGGATTTTGAGCTCCATTAATGCCAGTGGTGGAACTACTGACAAAAATATGCCTAGTGATGGGAAGCAGAAGTCAGGAATTCGCATTTCTGACCCAGAACCATCTACCTCTCAGAGGTAAATAACATAATTAAATAGGAAACCTCTTTGTTTGTCGGTCCAATTCTTATGCTGTATATGAAGAATGTAGAATGCTTATATTTGCAGTCGAAAAGGAGTAACTTCAGCTAGTCGCCAGATGACTATCTTTTATGGTGGTCAAGCCCATGTTTTTGATGAGGTTCACCCTAACAAGGTTTGATTTCTTCTTGTTTGTAAGTACAGAATTGCATTTCATATAATTGGTTAAAGTTGTCGCATTTATATGGCTATGTTGCATGCTCAAGAGAACTAGTTGGCTGAGCAACCAACTTAGCTGATTATCTCCCACAGTTGTCAATAATTGTAGAAGCAATTCACATTGAGTAGCCTGAACATCACAATCTTTCAATTTGGCTTCACATTTACTTTACATCTTATAGAAATGTGGTTGCGAGTGTATAATGATGCTTTCTGTCCTTAATAACCTTATTGAAGCCATATTGCTATACCTAGTATCAGGCAGATGCATTATTTATAATGGAAGCACAGGGTTGACTCCTGCTTAATTATTGTCCCCTTCTGCTTTTAAGCTAACACTTGCTGGTTGTCTAATGTCAATTCTTTGCAAGTACAAGAGGTGTATTATTTTTAATTTAGAAACTTCAGGTACTGTATATGAAATCTTACTATGAGCAGGTAGACTAAGTTCACTCATTATTCTATGTGCAATAGCATCCCTTTAGCTGCACGATATAGACTTGGGTTATAAATGCACTATCTTTGAGGGATGTCAGAGTGGTTACAAGCTGCAATTTTGGTTCTTTTGGAAGTTATCCAAGATGAGGGGTTTATATGATTAACCTAACAATGTATTAGACCCGCATATTACCAAACTTTGCTGCTTAGTTGAAGCTGGTAAATGGCTCTTGCCCCTTTGTTTGAATTTGCTTTGTCAATCTGGCACTTATACATTGTGGTAATATGACAAATCTGCACCATGCCTCCTCATCTTCAATGCAATTTGCCGCATTTATACTACTGGCATTGGCCGTGTAATGTGATTTAGACATCATCTAATTATGGGGTGCACTCTTTATTCTAGGGGTTGGACCTACACTTTTGAGTTTGGCAGTGAGAAAGGAAATCAGATATAGGCTAAGGCTGGACCTTATTGATGAGTCTTTTCACATTTGAAACTAGAGTGATGGGCAAATTTTAAGCACTTGCATCATGGATATATGGTGAACATTCACTCTTTAGTGTTGTAAATTGGCTGTAGAAAATATAATTAATGGTCAAGTGGCCCCTGTGCTATGGAGTTGAGGAGAGGAAGGAATTCACACACTGACATTTCTGGTTCAGTAACATCATCATCATAATTGTCATGATGCTATCTAATAGTAGTACCTAATGAAAAGACTAAAAAAAATAACTTTATGCTGGATGAATTGGATACTGAGTTTTGTTAAATCAATTTGAGACATTTATTATTCTTGGTTTTGATCTCAGTCATGTTAGGCACAAAGAGCTTTATTTCTTTAGGTCTAGAGTAACAGTACTTGGTGGTGGTCATCTTAATCGATGCCTCAAGGGGGATGAAAGGGGTGGACATAACATCAGACCTTAATTCCATAGTCCATGGAGGGGTTCTTCATGTTCCAACTTGATTTCTTATGATTCGCAGCTGGATATTATTTGTTCTACCAAAAAATTCCATAGTTAAACAATAACCAGTTTTGTGATACTTGAAGACAAGAACTAAGATCCAAATTCTTAACTAAAAGTATATAAGCACCAGGTAACTATGAGAGAAATTTGCAACTCTCCTCCATGTTTGCACTTGTAAAATTAATTCTATTGCAATCAGTGGATTCTCTGCATTCTTTGTGGGTTGTCTTTCAAATTTTCTGTTCATGATTTAAGACTGTTGTACTCTAGTATCTACATGTAAAATTCAGAAGCATTGCATGACCATTTTGCTTTATTGTTCATTTCAGGCAGATGTAATAATGGCCTTAGCTGGATCGAATGGAGGATCTTGGTCCACAAATTACACACCAAAATCTGCTGTTAGGCCACCACCTAGTGAAAATGATCTGCCTAGTGGTGAGAATGACACAGGCATGGCCACTAACCCTACTTTTCAAAGGGAATCTCGTGGGAGGTTATCTTTGACTGGGAATTCCAGTCATGGGTTTGGCTCTGTTGATCGAATTTCAATGCCCCCAGGTCAGCAACTTATTCTCTAGAATATGATTTGATTGTTCCTTATGGATTTTTATATATCTTTGGGGGTATGAACACCATGAGAATGAGTCATATATGTCGTTAATGGACATAAAAGCTACTGTACTAATACCAGCTTTGGTCTGAAGCCTTGTACATCTACTTGTACTAGTCAAATAGGCACCATTTCTGCATTTTAAATGCTGATCTGCTGTGCTATAATGAATGACCTCAATCTTTGATACAAGTGCTAAGCACTGAAAGCCTAAGCCAGATACTATGGATCTATGTGCATCATGAACTTTTTAAAACCAAAGTAAAAGTGTCCGTAAAGGGCTTAGGTTATAGATATTATTGGATAAGAAGTTCTCTATTCTAAGTTACCATATGAATCCTCCGGAAGCCAGATAAGAAGAAGGGCCTTCTCTTCTTCCCCAAACTACAGACCAATTTTCATCACTCATATTTCTCGGTTTACTTTCTTTCACATTCAACAGCTCCGCCAACCAACAATGAATTAATAGGTATTTTACCCTTTTCTGCCAAAGAATAAATCTTCCCTTGTCATCATCAGAAACACGCTTAGATTGCGCTTCCATACCTCTCGCCATGGCTTCTTCTACCATCCAAAATTTTCACACCAAAGCTTTAAACCAATTTGTTTTGAGTTTTGATCCTCCTATAGAAGCCGGATCTAATTGTGTGCAAGAATCCCACAAAATATATGATAAGAGGAAAACAAGAAACACACGATACAGAATGAAAACCAAGAACAAGACAATACAAGCAACAAACGGTGGTTCAGGCTAGCTTGCATACATCTACAAAGAGAATCAACTTCCCTAGACTTGAAGAACACATGGTATAAATCAATGGCTATGCATGTGTTTGATGTCATCTGCCATTAACTTGTCAATTTATTATAATGTTCTTATTCCTGTGATATTTATGTCAAAACTTGCTGCTCTTTGATGTCTTTCTCAATATGTAGACATGATTCATTTGGTCACCAAATGTCATTTTTCTGTCTTAGAAATATGTTCTGGGATTTTGTCACAGGATTTCATCAGGGAAGTATAGTAGTGAAAGAGGCGAGAGGCCCGAATCAAGTAGCAGAACTGAGTACTGAAAAGAAACGTGAAGTATGATATACAACTTCAAATTGCACCAGCCTTTGAGGAAATCAGTTGTCAACATGCAATCCGTCACTTATTTATCTTTGTATTACTCATTTTTACCTTTATGTTCCCTTTTTCTCTTTCATTTTTCCTTATGTAGAGACCTGGTTAATCATAATTAACCGAGGCTTTGAATGCCTACTTTGTGGTGACACTTGTCCCTACTTAATCAAAGTTTACTTCTAGATTTTAGCGGTAAATCGCCCCCAATTATTTGCTATGGTAACATCTGTTAGGAAAATGAATTAGAAATTTCCTTTCAAATCACTTGAATATGATAATAATGGTTGTGGAAAACTAAAGTCCCATGTCGACTAAAAATTAAACATTTCTTTTCAAATCACTTGAATATGATAATAATGGTTATGGGAAATTAAAGTCTCACATCGATTAAAAATTAAACATTGAGTGTGTATATATACAACTACATTGCTTTTGGATTTGGGCCCCAAGGGGCACCTCATTTTTGTGGAGGAGAGAGGACACCTAGCCAAGGCTTGGTTTGAACTCATGCGCCGCCGCCGACTGACCAGGCGGGCCGAGCTCGAGGCTCGTGGGTCTGGATCATTGTATATATCTTTTTGAACAAAATTTATTTAAATTTTGTTTTAGTTTCAATTTTAGTTGTTATTATCAAAATTCAAAACTACGTCGTTTTGGGTTCTAGCGCAGCAACGCTTATGCGCTTGAACGCGCACACACGCAATAGCGTTTGTGAAGTAGCGCAACAACGCTTTTGTCAAGCGCAGCAACGCTCGTGAACGCGAGCGCCTGACAGAATGGTTGCATATGTTTAGCCTTTGGTGTCCCATGCCTCTTCACTTGCATCCAAACCATTTCAAATGGTTGTATCCTATCTGAAGGGTTACTAAACCCTCCTATAAATAGCCTAGGGGGGTAGCCATTTGGATCATTCAATTCATCCTAACATCAAGTATTCTAGTCATTCAAAATTTTATTTATTACATAGTTTTGAGAGAGAGATAAGAGCATTCAATTGGTTCGTTGTGTATACTATTTGGAGTGCTACTATAGTATACGTTGTCATTGTATCCTGGGAGACAAGTGCTATCAACTCTGAGCACCATAGGAGGGCATAATTGTGTCTTAAGGACATAGTACCTAGTACTAGCCTTAACATCTAATTTTCTGGTTTTATTGAGATAGGTTTATATATGTGTATATATATATATATAATATTTTTATATATTCAGTTTTCCTTATCTTTTCTAAGTTGCAAATATATTTTAGATATATACTTTTGCTAACAATCTTAAGACAATTATAAGTATTATTTTTAATTTATATTTGCAATAAATATGGCAATCGAAATTATAGTCGGTTCTTCTTCTTCTACATCTATGATTCCAAATGTTCCTGTGAACCATAGTGAAAAATCAGAAAAGTTCAATAGAACAGAGTTTAAAAGATGGCAACAAAAGATGTTGTTTTATCTCACTACTCTAAACTTGGCGAGATTTCTTCATGAAGATCCTCCCGTGCTTAGTGAGAATGAAACAGACAGGCAGATAGTTGCTGCAGTTGATGCATGGAAACATGCTGATTTTTTGTGCCGAAACTATATCCTCAACGGATTGGATAACACATTATACAATGTGTATAGTTCTCTCAAGTCAGCAAGAGAACTATGGGATTCCTTTGATAAGAAATATAAAAGAGAAGATGCTGGCACGAAGAAGTTCGTAGTTGGCAGATTTTTGGACTTTAAGATGGTGGATTCCAAGGCAGTCATCAATCAAGTCCAAGAACTTCAACTAATCCTGCATGAAATACATGCAGAAGGTATGTCCTTGAGTGAATCTTTCCAAGTTGCTACTATTATTGAAAAACTACCACCAATGTGGAAAGATTTTAAGAATTATCTCAAGCATAAATGCAAAGAGATGAAACTTGAAGACTTAATCGTTAGATTAAGGATAGAAGAAGACAACCGTGCTTCTGAGAAGAAAGCAGGAAGGACCTTTGTGGAGCATAAAACCAACGTGATGGAATAAGGTCAGAAGTCTAAAAAGAGAAAGCACTCAGGCAATGGGCCTCAACAGGGAACCAACAAAAAGTTCCAAGGAAAGTGCTATGTTTGTGACAAGCCATGACACAGGGCAAAGGATTGTCGTAAACGCAAAGACCAGAACAAGAAGTCTGCACAAGCCAATGTAACGGAAGTGGATGGACTTTTTCAAGATGTTTCTGAAATGAACTTATCAACGGTTGTTTCTGAAGTAAACATGGTTGGAAATCCCAATGAATGGTGGATAGATACTGGAGCAACCCACCATGTGTGTTCTAACAAGAAGATGTTATCCACATATCAAAAAATTGAGAATGGAAAACAATTATTCATGGAAAATTCTTCAACATCCAAAGTTGCAGGGCAAGGAAAGGTAGTTCTAAAGATGACATCTGGCAAAGAACTCACCCTCAATAACGTGCTCCATGTGCCCGATATTAGGAAGAATTTAGTGTCAGGATCTCTTCTTAGTCAAAAAAGATTCAAATTGATTTTTGTATCGGACAAGTTTGTCCTAACTAAAAATGGGATGTATGCGGGGAAGGGATATATGAGCAATGAACTCTTTAAAATGAATGTAATGATTATTGTACCTTCCAATATTAATAAAGATACATCTTCTGCTTATATGATTGAGTTTTCTAATTTATGGCATGGTAGATTAGGGCATGTTAATTATAATACTATACGTAGATTAATTAATATGGAATGCTTGCCAAAATGTGAGATTAACTCTAATCATAAATTTAAAATTTGCGTTGCGGCAAAAGTTCAAAAATCTTCAGGCAAATCAATTGAAAGAAGTACATAACCTCTTGAGTTAGTACATACAGATATTTGTGGTTTAAAGTATATACAAACAAGAGGAGGTAATAAATACTTTCTTACTTTTATTGATGATTGTACAAGATATTGTTATGTTTACTTATTGAGAAGTAAAGATGAGGCCTTGGAAATGTTTATACATTACAAGAATGAGGTTGAGAATCAACTTGATAAAAAGATCAAGATAATTAGAAGTGATAAAGGTGGAGAATATGAATTTTCTTTTATTAAAATTTATTCATAACATGGTATAATATACCAAACAATTGCACCATATTCACCACAACAAAATGGTGTTGCTGAAAGAAAGAATAGAACTTTGAAAGAAATGATGAATGTATTATTATTAAGTTCTGGGCTACCTCAAAATTTGTCGGGGAAGAAATTCTTTCAGCAAATTATATTCTCAATCGAATACCTCAAAAGAAGTTTACTGCATCACCTTATGAGTTATGGAAAGGACGAAAACCGTCTTATAAACACTTAAAAGTGTGGGGGTGCTTAGCAAAGGTAATGGTTCCTCCACCTAAAAAGGTGAAGATAAGACCAAAAATAATAGATTGTATATTCATTGGCTATGCTAATAATAGCAGTGCATATAGTATCAACACAACTTCGGGGATGAGGGTTCGACTGAGGTTGTGCTTCTGTTTGCCCATTGTTATTCGCCCTTCTCTTGCTACTAGAACCCGAACCTTGCCGACCTACAACGTACTGTATCAACTCGCCACTTTGGATTTTCTTTTCTATTAGGTCTTTCATATTATAACAATCCTCCGTGTCGTGGCCAGATGTTTGATGATACTCGCAATAACGATTGGAATTTCCCCTATGAGATCGGGTAGTCGTTGGGCAAGGTTCAAAAGATGGTTTGTCCCTGATTTCTTTAAGAATCTTTGCCCGATCCATGTTGAGAGGAGTGTAGACTTTATTCACGTCCTTCTTCGGAAAGGGCAGTTTACCTCCTCCCGAATTTTCACCTCCCGAACCACCTCCCCCATAAAAATTACGTTTCGGATGGTTGTCGGAACGAGGGGTATAATTCCGATCCTTATCTTTTGGTTTCTCCTCTGACCAATCAGGAGGGTTTAAACTCTTATAAGCTTCTTCTATGGTGATGAGTCCCTCTGCTCGGCCATAAGTTTCTGCCAAATCCATCGGTAGGTTAAGGATGAGGTCCTTCCATAAATCTTTCGATTTAGTAGCATCCAGACCTGTGGTGAAGAATCCAACCGCCTGCTGTACATTCAAGTTAGCTATCGTGCCAGCCATTTCTCTGAACCTCTTCACGTACTCACCCAAGCTTTCCCCCGACCTTTGTTTGACTTGCGTCAAAGCCGTTGTCAGCTTTCCTCTCTTCTTGTTGCTCCCGAATCGTGCATGAAATTTGTCACTTAAATCCCGCCACGATCCTACGGAATTCGGGGGGAGGGACGCCATCCATTCTTGAGCCCCATGTTTAATGTGGTAACAAACATGTGACATTTGGCGGCTTCGGGATGATCATAATAGTTCATGACCTGGTTATATCCGTGAGTATGATCATACAGATCGCCTATGCCGCCATATGACTCCAAAGGCGGCATCTTCTTTGTTTTGTCTGCCTTTACTTGCTCTATCTCTATGGTAAAAGGCGAGTTTGTGGCGTTCGACAATTCCTTAGCCTGAACGACTTCGACCAACTTTTCTTCCAGCTCAGCCATGCGTCTGATGAGGGATCGGTTTTATTCCTTCGGGGTGGCGATCTAGGCCTGCCGCCCTGTCCTGATCCCCTTACCTCTAAAATATTATCCCTGGAACGGCTCACTTGCCTGTTCTGGTCTGGTGTGCGGCTCATGGGTCTGCTTCTGTCCTGTGAGCGGCTTCTTTGCCTCCTGCGGGCTGGGGAACGGCTCTGTCGCCTGCTCATCTACCACGAAAGGCTTTGGTGCCTACCGCGGATTTGGGAGCGACTATTTAGCCTACTCTCATCCTGCAGGTGGCTTCGGTGCCTGCCACGGACTGGGGAGCGACTATGTTGCCTGCTCCGAACTGGGGAGCGACTATGTTGCCTGCTCCGAACTGGTCTGGAACCATCCGAACGATATGTCCTGGATAGGCTCCGAATAGTGGGTTGTCGACCATGGGGTCGGCTTGAAGAGACCTCCTCTTCTCCCTTCAGACTAGCCAGATGTTCAACTATTTCCCGCTGTTGTAGACGTAAGGCTTCTACTATATCCAAATCCATTGCCGTTTATCCCCATGATCACCGTTATTCTCTGGGTACACAAGGGTTCGGGCTGGAGTGCCCTCAAGATAGGTCGAAGGCTCTGGCGTTCGCTAACTAGTAGGAAACAAGCTACGACGAACCGGTGCTGACTGGACCTGCAGGGGCGCCCTAGGTTGACCTTGTGGTCCCAACCTCTCCTTTGTTGACGATCTAAGTCGGTCAAGGACCGATCTTCGTAATGGGGTATTGGAGTCAGCGACCTCTCTTCACGGTCGAAAGCTGTATTCACCATTTCTCTTACTACTTTCTCCAATCTTACAAGTGATTGAAAAGTAACACTAAAAGCCCTCCTTCTAGCGCCAATGTTAACGCCAAAATTCTCTTACGCGCTTCAATCACTAAGAACGCGTCAATCTTGCACAGAAACGAGACCACACTCAGAGTTCCAGGCGGTTTTGCCGCCGGGGGATAGCTCCGGTGTGAGAATTAGTACAGGCTGAATAAGGTGTATAACAATGGAGGCTTATAGCTTTAGTGTACCGTTTTTACATTACCTTTGAACTGAGAGAGAAACCTTGTATTTATACCCTCTCATCCACTTATTATGGTTAATAAATCAAAAAATAGAGGAAATACATGAAAATATTATTATTGAGTCAAAAGATGCAGAATTTTTTGAAATAGTATTTCGTAATAAGAAAACAACAGAATTAAGTTCTAATGAACTTTAAGCAAGTTCTAATAAAAGAACTTATGACATTGTTAATGACACTGATTACGGTTTAGAAGATATTGATGAACCTAGACGTAGTAAACGTGCTAGAATATCAAAATCTTTTGGTCCAAATTTTTTAACTTATTTGTTAGAAAATGAGCCTCAAACTTATAGAGAAGCAGTATCGAGTCTCGAAGCTCCATATTGGAAAGAGGCTATAAATAGTGAAGTAGAATCCATATTGCATAATCATACATGAGAATTAATAAATCTCCCACCTGGTTCTAAACCTCTTGGATATAAATGGATATTCAAGAAGAAGATGAAAGCAGATGGATCTATAGATAAATATAAAGCGAGACTTGTAATCAAAGGATACAAGCAAAATGAGAGTTTGGATTATTTTGATACATATTCTCATGTGACAAGAATATCGTCAATTAGGATGTTAATAGCCATTGCAGCTATATACAATTTGGAGATACATCAAATGGATGTGAAAACAGCCTTCTTGAATGGTAATCTTGAAGAAGAAATATACATGGAATAACCAGAGGGGTTTATTGTTCCAAGACAAGAAAAGAAAGTTTGTCAGCTTGTTAAGTCCCTTTATGGATTAAAACAAACACCTAAACAATGACATGAAAAATTTGACAGTGCAATGATGTTAAATGGTTTCAAAATAAATGAGTGTGATAAATGTGTATATGTCAAGGACACTGAGAGAGGATTTGTCATTATTTGTCTTTATGTAGATGATATGCTCATTATGGGTAGTAATAATGAAATCATTAAAACTACCAAAAATATGTTAAATAATACGTTTGACATGAAAGACATGGGTGTTGTCGATGTAATATTAGGAATTAAGATTTCTAAAACATCGGATGGATTAGTGTTATCACAATCACACTATATTGAGAAAATACTCAGAAAATCCAATCAATATGATTGCAATCCTGCGGGAACATCGGTAGATATAAATCTACATTTGTCTAAAAATAAAAGATAGAGCATATCACAACCTGAGTATACACAAATAATTAGAAGCCTTATGTACGTAATAAATTGTACACGTCCTGACATAGCATATGCTGTAAATAAATTGAGTAGATTTACAAGCAATCCAGGACAAGATCACTGGAAAACAATTATAAGAATTTTAAGGTATTTAAAAAATACTCAAAACTTTGGATTACACTACTCGAAATATCCAGCAGTACTTGAATGATACTGTGATGCGAACTGGATATCGGATACAAAAGACTCTAAATCCACAAGTGGTTTTGTGCTTACGCTAGGTGGAGGAGCAGTATCATGGAAATCTTCTAAACAAACATGCATTGCTCGATCAACGATGGAATCTGAGTTTATTACATTGGATAAAGCTGGAGAAGAAGTAAAGTGGCTTCCTCATTTCCTAGAAGATATTCCTATGTGGCCAAAACATGTGCCTACTATTTGTGTCTATTGTGATAGTCAATCAACAATTGGAAGGGCACAGAGTCACATGTATAATGGTAAGTGTAGACATATTCGCCGTAGACACAATACCATAAAGCAATTGCTCTCTAATGGCATCCTATCAATTGATACATAAAGTCAAAAGAAAATATAGTGGATCCGTTCATTAAATGTTTGACTAGAGAGCAAGTAAAATAACATCGAGGGGAATGGGTTTAAACACCCATAAATAAGGATCGTCATGGTGGATACCCAATTTAAGTTGACTGGAGATCCCAAGATCTAGGTTCAAAGGGATAACTAAACTGTGAATGATTCAACCAAATCACTATAAAGAAACTAATTTCTTCTGCTCATTCCTATGATACGAGATAATGATACTTGCAGCGGTTTTATGATAAGTTGTGCTTTTAATGATTCTTAAATCTTGATAAACAAGTGAGGTATAGCAGGATACTCTTATTAAGAATCACCTATGTGAGTGTGAACTGGGCCAATTCTATGAGAATGATAAAGGCTATACTTCTCTAGAGCACTCATAAATTCGGGATTGTTTAAGGCCAAAATGAACAAAATCATGAGAGCCAAATAATGTCTAGAAAGATTCTGTGTGAATTTTTATTGTCTCGGTTTACGCAAATAGTTGGACAGTTCAAGACATCATGTTCACTGGACAACCAGTAAATCCGATAATCTTTTTACAAGGGAAGGTTCAAAGCAAAAAACTACCTCTCTCTATACAGATGATTTCTAATTCTGTCTCTCTCAAGAGTTTGCATAACATTTGCATAAGGCTGGCAGTCAATTTCATTCATGCGGGGGATTATTAGGAAAATGAATGAGAAATTTCCTTTCAAATCACTTGAATATGATAATAATGGTTGTGGAAAACTAAAGTTCTACATCGACTAAAAACTAAACATTGAGTGTGTATATATACAACTACATTGCTTTTGGATTTGGGCCCCAAGGGGTACCTCACTTTTGTGGAGGAGAGAGGACCTAGCCAAGTCTTGGTTTGAACTCACACGCCGCCGTCGACTGGCCGGACGGGCCGAGCTCAAGGCTCGTGGGTCTGGGTCATTGTATATATCTTAAATTTTGTTTTAGTTTCAATTTTAGTTGTTATTATCAAAATTCAAAACTGCGTCGTTTTGGGTTCTAGCACAGTTGGGCTTATGAAACAACGCTTGAACGCGCACATGCGCAGCAGCGCTTGTGAAGTAGCGCAATAGCGCTTCTGACAAGCGCAACAGTGCCCGTGAACGCGCGCGCCTGGCAGAATGGTTGCATCTGTTCAGTCTTTGGTGTCCCATGCCTCTTCACTTGCATCCAAACCATTTCAAATGGTTGTATCCTATCTGAAGGGTTACTAAACCCTCCTATAAATAGCCTAAGGGGTAGCCATTTGGTTCATTCAATTCATCCTAGCATTAAGTATATATTCTAGTCATTCAAAATTTCATTTATTCCATAGTTTTGAGAGAGAGATAAGAGCATTCAATTAGTTTGTTGTGTGTACTATTTAGAGTGCTACTATAGTATACGTTGTTATTGTATCCTGGGAGACAAGTACTATCAACTCTGAGCACCGTAAGAGGACATAATTGTCTTAAGGACATATTATCTAGTACTAGCCTTGACATCCAATTTTCTGATTTTATTGAGATAAGTTTATATATATAATATATTTTTATATATTCAGTTTTCCTTATCTTTTCTAAGTTGCAAATATATATTTTAGATATATACTTTTACTAACAACATTAGCCATATATATATATATATATATATATATATATATATGTATATATATATCAGACGCGCTTGGTTAGCTTGGCCTTGGAAAGGGGAGAGGTGTGGCTGGTCCCTTTAGGAAAGAAGGAAAAGAGAAGTGGAAGTTTTTTATGCGATAGTTACATCTGCGAATAGTCTGTTGGAAATGGGTTAAGAATTGAATGAGAAAATTGACTCCAAAGCTATCCACTTGAAATGTTAAAAATTACATAAGTCCCACATAGGGCATTCGAAGGAAAAATGAAGTATTTATATATGGAATGTTTGCTCAATGGGAAGGGCCCCAAGGGGCACCCCACTTTTGTGGAAGGGAGAGGACATAGCCAAGGCTTGGTTCGAACCCACACGCGCGCCGCCGTCCGTCCGGTCGGGCGGGCCGGGGTCGTGGGCTTTGTATATATAATTTTTTGGACAAAATTTATTTAAAATTTTGTTTAATTTATTATCACAACTGCTACTGATACTGCGTCGTTTTGCATATGAACAGTTGTCTCCCTTATACTACGTCGTTTTTAATGTCCCAATAGATGCGTCCCATCTGAACGGTCACGAAATTATCCTATAAATAAGAAGGAGGGCAGCCCATTTCAAGTACTTCATTTTTTCTCGAGTCACTGCATTATTTCCTGTCATTCATCATCGCATAGAGTTTAAGTCCGAGTACAGGACATACAAAGTTCGAAAAATTCTTAATTTTGAAGTGCTTCTAATTAAGAATTGGAAATCTGTTTTATCTTGGGAAGTAATTATTCAGACAACCTTTAACACCGTGAGGGAATAAATTTGCTTCAAGGAGACTTTGTGAATTCAAAGGACTCGGATTTAATAAGATTCTGCTTTCTACAAATTCTGAATTTTCCAAGTAAGTCTCTTTCCAATTTATTGTCTGAATAATAAATAAATTACAGTTACAGTTTCATACATAGTCTTTCTTCGAAATTCTATTGAACGGGTCAATCCTTCCTCCTTTGTTTTAGCAACCTATCCTAAGGTCTCCTTGTCAAGAGCTCCTTGGCAATGACAAAGGAAGCAACTTGCCTGCTGTGGTGGGATAATTTTTTTCTTTCACAATAAGACCTGGACGATTATTCCGATCCTCAGAAGCTTACGAGTTTACGTTCATTCCTGGTCGGATATAATTTCTTTTTAATTTTTCCCTTGTAGCTGTTATCGGAATTCGTGCAAATATGTCTGCACCCTCTAAACTGAGTTGACGAGAAATTCATTCTCGCTGAGTTGACGAGGAATTCATTCCGGCGAACAAGCACAACCACACACACACACACATATATATATATATATATATATTCAGAATTTCTCTGCAAAACTATTACTTCACTAGAAGCTATGAGAGATGGAGAGAATGGAAAAACTGAGAAGTGAAAGCGAATGATTACTAAAATCCATAATCCAATTTAATATACTAAATTTATGTAAGGTTGTAACTAAAAGACACCATTGGTACATTTTCAATATACTAGTACAAATTATTTAATTAAAGGGGATATGCTTCTGATTCATGTAAAAACGAAAAACCAGCATGTGTTTCGGTGCATAGAGCATCCCCCATAGATTCCTTTCCTATTTGAGTTATCGCTATTTCATCTTAATAAGTAAAAGTTATTACTACCATTTTATAAACAATCAAAATTTATTAAAAATGGTTGCTTTTGGACTGGCATGACAATTTATTTTATTTGTCAATGAAATAAAATAATAACTGAGAATGCATGGAAAGCGAAAAAATTACCGCGGTAGTTTTTGTCCTCCAGAATTTATTGATATTTATATTGATTATGAAATTTAGTTATACTTGTATTGATGATATTCTGACTCGAAAAAGGACAAAAGAAAAGAGTGCATTAAACTTTTGAATACATATTGTATCCCTTTTGGCATTTTATCATGACAGACAAATTGAGACAAAAAAATGATTTAATGACTAGAACTTTTCATCCCACACCCTCAATTCCGCTGGATTTGTTTGAACCCTCAATAATTGGCCATGTGAGCCAATTATCATGGAGCTATTTTTATTTGAAAATAAAAACAAATGGCACCTAAATAATTCTTGAAAAATAATATATATTACGAATGTTTATTGTCGATTTTTTAATTATTAGTTACGTGAATAAGAATTAATGATAATATTTTTAGAGAGATATATAATAAGTGGAGTTCTCTTATAATTTTTACCAATATTATATATTGATAAATTTCGCAATTATAATTCAGCCTAAATTACCGTAATACATAACCGAACTCATAATTCTTGATACAAAAAACATGGTGCAATTTTTAGTAGCTAGAAGCTCTCACCAAGAAACTATGAAATGACAATTGGTACCAAATCCGGTTTCAGCCCAATTAAAGTACAATAATTCCCAAAAATGGAGTTTACTTTTTTTTTTTACTTATTTAATAGACAACTTGCTTCTTTTATTTATTTATTTATTATTTTTTTATCAAACAGTCTAATCGACTGAAATATATTGAAACTGTAATTTATTACAAATAATAAAAATATTACAATACAAAAAATTAAACAGATAATTCTTTCAAACAGAATAACAGAAAAGTGTCAATTTTAGCGACAACTAATTGACACTAAAAATACTCCAGAAAAATAGTCATATTCCAAAAGTAATAACAAAATATACAAATTTGAGCAGTTATTCAATACAAACAGACGAAGAACTTGTTGTCGTGATAACGCCATACCCAAATTTGAACAATCTATTTTCAATGATCTACGTATTGAAAAAATTCTCACGAACGAAAAAAAAATAAAAAAATTCTCCCAACCGGAGAAAGCAAAGTTATCCCCTCATAAAAGAGAAAAAAAACAGTCATATAATAAAGAAAACAAGTCATACTAAAGAGAAAAATAAACATCACAAGAAAAGAGAAATTATTAAAGTTCTCTAAAAATTATTATATTATTAACGTTCTCTAGAAATTATTAAAACTATCTAGGGAGGGTCTATTCAAAATAAGAGTTCAATAGATAAATGGCTTGATATTGAAGTAACTTTTTTTCATTTGGTTTGATGTATTGTCCAAAATAAAGAAGCAACATTCTCTAATTACACGATGAAGCAAAACGTTCCTGGTAATTTGTTTTTGACGGAATGATATAAAAGAAAATATGTCCTGTTGAAAAGAAAAAGTGTATTTGTAACGTATTGTCAGTCATGATGTTTTGGGTGAGTCTGACATTTTAACGAGATTGTCAACTTTAGAGAAAATTCGATATGTTGTAATTTTTATTTTATTTTCTTATAATTTTACAAATTTAGCAATTATTTTGAGATTTTTTGTAATTGCTTGTGGATTTTTGTAATTATTAAAAATGAGACTATCATGCAACAAATTCAAATAGTGAAGTATTGAAAAATGCTATTGTAAATAATATTTAGGTATTATTTAGTTTTGTGATTTATTTTATTATATTTTTATTATTTTGTGAGAATTTTTTTTAAAATTTAACTCCACTAAACTAAGAGGTTGGACGAGGTTATGATATCTCTGTTTGGTAATATATGAACACAGAAATGGTAGAATCTTTTTATGCCACTTTAATTTGGGCCAATCTGCAGAAAACCCTTTTTCGAAATTAAAAAAAAAGTCATCAAACATCATTAAAGCAGCTTATTTTCGAATATTTTTAATGATATAGTAATGTTATAGCTAGCCATCATATCGTACTGGTCTCTTAAAAGATTAATGTTTGTGTTTCACATGACGGAAATATATATATATATATATATATATATATATATTAGTATTACATATATATACATACATAAAACATATTGTAATTAATATTGATATGTGACATTCAGTCTACGGCATATATATTATTCAGGAACATTTTAGGGGTGAAGAGGTGATGATATTCTTCTCTAGGGTAACTAAAAAATCCATAGTTATTAGTATCTTTTTGGTTTGGGCGTAATAAATTATTAAAATTATGTTTGTTCGTAAAAATGATACATGATATATGATTATTGAACTAATTTGTATATTTAGAGATTATTAATTTAGTACTTTGGACTAGATATTTTTTCCTTCATTTTTTAGGCAATTTAATGATGCACTATAATTTGATATCAGTTTTTTAAAATCATTTAATATTTTAAAAGTGAGGTTATATTAAATATAGGACTAATAATTGAATAAAATAGTCACTAGACATTAGATTATTATAAACAATTTTGTTCTATTCATTGTTTATACCTCAAAATTAAAGGAGTGATAATATTAGATCCTGTTTCATAGGGTAAGGCTGTAAAAAAAGTATTGCACCAATGTATTGCATGGTTAGACCTGACAAAAAGTAGTTATAGTTAGTTTTGGGTTATATAAAAATAGTTATGAGTCAATTGAAAACCAAAATCATATAGCCCATTTAAAATATAGTTTAAATGGTTTGAACCATATAGTTATGAGTTGAAACTAGTTAAGCATTTTTCATGTATCCATCTGAACTGTGAATTGGAGGAACTGTTTCCATGTTGGATTACTGGTTATTAGCTACGGACGAATATACGTCCCGACTCCTGTCCAAACTCCTAAAATGGCAAGTATGCATGTTTGCAAATGATAATTAAATTTATTTTCATAAACTTCTAAATACTCCCTCCCAGTTTCAAAAAAAAATTAAAATTTATTTTCGTACTGATAAATTTAGAATGAGAAAGTGTTTTTTCTCTGTAAAATCTGATTATATTTTCTCTCTAAAATTTGATTACATTTTCTCTCTTTAAAATTTGATTACACTTTCTCTCTCTAATAATATCACCGACATTTATTCAAGTAGGATTTACCTTGTATTCAACTCAAATATTAAATTTGCATTAGAATGATATGTGTATCTGATAAACATTTGAAAAGATTGTTGAGTTCTAAATTTTATGTTCTTTCCGTTTCAAAAAGAGTTATTTATAAAAAAAAAAAATTTCAGAAGAAGAGCCATATTTGTATTTATTGATAATAATAATAGTATTAAAAATAGCACAATATTATCAAATTTATTATCATAATTTTATTGTAATGTAATAAAGTCTTATTATTTATAGGGATAATTATGCAACAATTTTTTTTTATTTATAAAATTTGTAAATAATATTCTTTTCAAGAATGAAAGGAGTAATATTAAGAAATTAAAAAATAAATTCAAAAGCTCTAAAGTCGAAGGATTTTGCTTTAATGTGGGACCGATTAGTAAACAAAGATAAGATATGACCTGGCTATCATTTTTCAAACATGTGGCATAGTTATATTGCCTTTCCCCTGGCCTACAGTATCTAGTTACGTTTGCGACCTTTTGATATGGAAACAAGCTAATCTAAAAGATGATATGGATTGTGTAAGACCCCAACCTTTTATGAATAAAATTTTAACTTCTTTTCTTATTATTATTCTAAACTGTTAGGTGTTAAATTGATATAATGATAAGTTAAGAATGATATGTGTAATTATACAGTATGTCGGAGAATATTCTTTCTGTCGGGTAATATTATATTCGGTAAAGTACGACGGCGCCGAAATAACCAAACATTAGTGGGCCTCACAACGGAATAATTATCGGATATAAAAAACGGTAATTATTTAAAATTGGCGGCAGGACTTTTACTGTTAACTGTTGAAATACCCGGTAATAAAAGAACAGTAACACGCGTTATTCCACAATAGCACGCGGTACGCCACTGTAGCACACGATATTCCACAAAAGCACATGGTATTGCACAGTATTTCATATTATTGGTTCAATAATTGCTACAGTAACAATAGTATAGTATTTTATATTATTGATTTAATAATTGTCACAGTAACAACTGCACATTATTTCACATTATTAAATAAATAAGTGTCACGACACAGTAACTCATATTATTGAAAGGATATTATTAGTTAGCATTATTGACAATGTCTAAAAGTTTTGTCGAGAAAATGGGTTATTTAATTGTGTGCCATTTATACGGAAGACCCCCTCTTTTCTGAGAATGATCTGGCTGCCAATATTGCGAGTATATGATATTTGTGATATTAATACATTTAACATAATAATACATAAAATAAATATATTAATAATAAAAATTTTGATAATGGATTTATTTTTTTATAATTGATTTATCTTTTTGATAATAGATTTATCTTTTTGATAATGGAGTTACTTTATTTGATAATGGATTAATCTTTTTAAAAAAATGAATAGATGATATAGATTAAAAAAATGGATGGATGATATAGAAAAAGTGTGATAATTGATGTGTGGTAGATATTGATTACATTTTACTATAAATAGGGGGGCTTAGAATAAGGAAATTCATAACTTCCTTGCTTATACTTCTTTCCACTCTCTAAAAATTTCTTAGTGTAAGTTCTCTTTAAGTGTGCTAAACTATCTTGAGTAGTTGTGAAGATCAATAAGAGTACGAGTACTGTTCAAGTTGATTAACTTCATAGAAAGCAACATCTAGTCACTTACTACTTGAGCTAAGGGATGTCATTTTCTTCATACTCGTAAGTGGTATCATTTTTTTTGTACTCGTAAAGGATATTATTTTCTTTCATACTCGTAAAGGATATCATTTTTTTCATACTCCTCCATTTATGGAAGAAATTATTATTCATTTCCATAACAATATTATTGAATAGTGAAAATTCTTGAAATTAGTAGAATATCCTTAATAGTTTGTGTTTTATCTAGTATCTTTTTACCTGAATCTTTCTATTGAACTTTTATCGTTATCTTTGAAATATGAATCTTGAATATCATTCTTGAATTTGACTCCACATTTTGGTCATCATGTTGACAATTTGGACATTTTTGGTCTGTGGATAAATTTAATTACAATCTCTAATATTTATTCTTATTCTTGATCTCATTGTTTCTATTGTTTCTATTCATCCTCTATATTATTGTCATAATCCTCAGACTTAAATTGTGGTAAAAAGTTCTCTTTGACCCGTAGTGCAAAGATGAACTGGTGATTGACATGATTATGACCAGGAATTGTGTATTGGTATAATCTTGACCTTTGGTTTTACAGACAAAGGCTTGTGGTGAAAGTTCTCTTTGGCTCGTAGTGCAAAGATGGACTGGTGTTTGGCATGATCATGACCATTGGTATTACAAATGAATATCTTTGGCCCGTAGTGCAAAGATAAACTATTGATTTGCAGGAACTGTTGATTAGTGTTACAAATGAATATCTTTGGCCCGTAGTACAGAGATAAACTATTGATTTGCAGGAACTGTTGATTGGTGTTACATGAATATAATATTGATGGTGAACTTTTAAATTGGAGAATATTGTGGACATTATGATCTACTTTACCTCTTAATTGATTATTATTTTCGCTGCAGTTGTTGATCTAAGACTTGTTATCTATTATGTTCTATCAGATTTATCCTTGTTTAAGACTAAAGATAATTTATTTTTTATTATCTTAGTCATGATATTCTTTATTAGGCTATTTGAGCTCACCCTTTTCAGTTTCGATCCATTGTTCTTATCAGGAAATGAGTGTGTAGCTAGGACTAGTCGGGGAATGGAATGATGGTCCGAGTTAGTGGTTGTCCTCATCAAGTTATAAAATAGTATAACAATAATTGTATTGAGGACTTAGAACGTGTGTCATCATCTTTTTACGACATTGTAATAATTTGGGTTTGGATACTGTTGTACCATATACGGTACAATATTTGTATTGAACTCACAGTATGCGTGTTGTCGTATTTTGCACGACAGTATAATAATTATAAATAGGAAAATTTGTACTTATAGTATGTATTTTGGCGACTCAAAATGGGTTGTGTACCTATTTTGGGGGCGTCACAGATTGACATTTAACAAATGTGGGTTGAATACAGTTATCTGGTTTTGGCCCAAATTTTCTCTCTCATATATAGGTGCAAAACTTAACCAACCCAAATTACAAAAACTAGATAACCAACCCAAATGGTTCTAGTTAAATTGGGTTGATATATGGTTTTTCAACTTATATTGCAGGCTCTATGCATAGTGCATTGATAACTAATAAAAGCTATTGTATGTAACTTTTGTCATACAATATATTATGATAATATTAACAAAAAAGATTTTATGTATTGTATGTAGCTTCAAAGGTTGTGTTGAATGTTGTAAATCAGTCTCTTAATCTAGTGGCGAAGGTGGAGGGAGGTTTAGCAAAACATGAATAATTTGTTGGTTGGTGTCTGCCTCCAAATTCATGGGTTAAAAATAATAGTGACGATGCTTTAAGGGGTAATCCAGAGATGGAGGACTGCACGGGTCCAATTCGTAATGAAGGAGGAACCTGGTTAAGGGTTTATGAAGTTTCGTGGATCGATGGTGTTTGACGAGCCATGCGGAGTTATAAGGTGCCTATTATGGGTTGAGTTTGGGTTGGAGTTTGGGATATAAAAAGGTAATTCTAGAGTTGGATTTGGATACAGTGCGAGGGGACATTTTTAATGAAGGCGTGGTGGGTTTAATAATGCTATGTTTAGTTCAGTTTGTGAGCTTATGGATAGAGATTGATCCGTTCGGGTGCATAATATTTTCCGTAAGGGTAATACATGTACAAATTGACTTGCTAATCAGACAATTAATAGTCAGGTCAACTTTCTTCTTCTTGATGATAGTCCGACTAGATCTTGTCTTCTTTAAAAAAAGACTTGGCGGGTGTAGCGCTCTCGCGTATGACTTTGGTATAATTTTTTGTTTCTTTTGAGCTATGACTCTATATTTTACCCAAAACAAAAAACTAGATTAATCTTAAATTTCATGGAATCAAAAAATCGATAATGTTATCAATGTTATAAAATATAATCTGAGAAAACAATTAAGAGAGAAAATGTTAGAGAAATAAGAGAACTATTTCATTTCATTCTCAAGTGTGTTCTACATCAAATAAGACGTCTCTATTTATAGGTTTACAAAGATGGAAGGGAATGAACCAGAAATATATATATATATATATATATATATATATATATACATGTATTAAAGAGATACATGTATTTTCTTGAAGGGTACATTGGATTAGAAGAGTTCAATGGATATTCACAAATTTATGTATGGACAAATGCATGAATTCATAACAATCTCCCTTGATTTTACTAAGAATATGTCTCATTAAAACCTTACTAGAAAAAACTTCTTGGGAAAACCCCTTGTAAAGGAAAAATAGTACATAATTCTTTTCAATAATACGCTTTGAATATTGCCTTATTAAAAACCTTGCCAAGAAAAACCCAGTGGGAAAAACCTTAGCGAAGGAAAAAAGTACAGTACGTATTTTACTCCCCTTGATGACAACATCCTTTGAGATCTTTAAAATGCTGCATTCTAATCTTTTGTACAGGCTTTTCAAATATTATAGTAGGAAGGGACTTTGGTGAACAAATCTGCAAGATTGTCACTTGAAAGAATTTATTGAACACTAACGTCGTCTTTTTCTTGGAGATCATGAGTGAAGAAGAATTTAGGCGAAATATGTTTTGTCCTATCGCCTTTAATGTATCCTTTCTTTAACTGAGCTATAGAAGTAGTATTATCCTTATATAACGTTATTGGGATTTCCTTATTAGTTGGCAAACCACATGCACGCTTCTCGAATATGTTGATTTATTAATCTTAACTAGACACATTCACAACTTTCCTCATGAATTGCAAAAAATTTTGCATGGTTAGAAGAGGTAGCAACTAAAGTTTGCTTTATAGAACGCCATGAAATAGCAGTACCTCCATATGTGAATAGATAACCTGTCTAGGATCAAGCTTTGTGTGGATCAGATAAATATCCTGTATCTGCATATCCTATTAAATTTGATTTAGATAAATTTGAATAATATAAGCTCATATCCATTGTCCCTCAAAGATATTGAAAAATATGTTTAATTCCATTCCAATGTCTTTGAGTTGGAGAAGAAATATATCTTGCTAATAAATTTACAGCAAATGATATATTAAGTCGTGTATTGCTAGCAAGATACATTAGTGCTCCGATTGCACTAAGATATGGTACTTCAGGACCAAGAAGTTTTTTTCATCATCTTCATGAGGTCGGAAAATGTCTTTATTCACTTCTAGTGACTTTACAACCATTGGTTTACTCAATGGATGTGATTTATCCGTATAAAATTATTTTAGTACTTTTGCCATATAATTTGATTGATGGACAAAAATTCCTTTTGCTAAGTGCTCAATCTGAAGACCCAAATAAAATTTTGTCTTTCCCAAGTCTTTCATCTCAAATTCTTTCATTCATAAACTCATGACCTTTGATAACGCTTCAGGAGTTCCAATAATATTCAAATAATCCACATAAGCATCAATTATGATAAATTCAAATTCAAATCTTTTTATGAAAATACATGGGCATATAAAATCATTTTTATACCCTTGTTTTAGCAAGAATTCACTCAACTGATTATAACACATGCGACCAGATTGTTTCAATCCATATAAGGATTTATTTAACTTGATCGAATAAATTTCCCGGAAATCTTTATTATATGCTTTAGGCAACTTAAATCCTTCAAGGATTTTCATATATATATATATATATATATCATTATCAAGTGAACCATATAAATAAGCTGTAACGACATCCATTAGACGCATTTCAAGTTTTTCATATATTTCCAGACTAATCAAATATCGAAATATAATTGTATTTACCATAGGTGAATATGTCTCTTCATAATCAATACCAGGTCTTTGGGTAAAACCTTGTGCGACAAGCCGAACTATATATCTCACAATCTCATTTTGCTCATTTCATTTTTTCACAAATATCCATTTATATCCCACTAGTTTTATATCATTTGGTGTATGGACTACAGGTCCAAAAACTTCTCGCTTTGTAAGTGAAGTCAATTCAGCCTTAATTGCGTCTTTCCACGTTGGTCAATCATTTCTATGTCCACATTCTTCTACATATGTAGGTTCAAGATCCTCATTTTCTTTCATAATACTGAGCGCTACATTATATGCAAAAATATCATCGACGTCTATTTCATCTCGGTTCCATCTTGTTTCCCGATATGACATAATTTATTGAGATCTCTTCATTTTCATTAATTTCAGGTACCTGAATGTCTTCTGAAATTTTATTAATTATGTCAAAGGTCTCTTCGGGAGCTTGGGTCTCTTCTGGAGCTTTTATTTTCTCGTTCTGACCATCTTGAATATTTGTTCCTTTTCTTTTTCGAAGATTTTTATATTTGGAACCGATTGGTCTCCCGCTCTTCTGGCGTGCATTAGACTCATTAGCAATAACATGTTGTCCTACAAGGACATCTATTCTAATTAGAGCATTTGCAGGTGGTATATGAGATTTAGTTACTCTCTTTAAGTCAATGAATTCATCTGGCAACTGATTTGCTATATTTTGTAATAAATTATCTTTTGAACTTCAAGTTCACATTGTTTTGTGCAAGGATCAAAACTAGATAATGATAATGCATTCCAAGAAATATCCTTTTCTACCTGCTTATTTTCTCCCCCTAATTTCAAAAAAATTGATTCATCAAAATGACAATCGACAAATCAAGTTGTAAATAAATCTCCTGTTAACGGTTCTAGATATTTAATTATAGATGGAGATTCATATCCAATATATATTCCTAACCTCATTTGAGGACCCATCTTTGTGCTTTGTGGTAGAGAAATTAGAACATATATCGCACATCCAAAAATTCTTAGATGGAAAATATTTGGTTCCTTACCATGAACCAATTGCATGGGGAAAAATTTATGATAACTTGTTGGTCTGATGCGTATCAATGTTACTGCATGTAAAATAGCATGTCCCCAAGAAGAAATAGGGAGTTTAGATTTCATAAGCAATGGCCTTGCAATCAATTATAGGCGGCTAATAAATGATTCAGCTAGACCATTTTATGTATGAATATGAGCAACAGGATGTTCAACATTTATTCCTACAAACATGCAATAATCATTAAAGGCCTGAGATGTAAATTCACTAGCATTGTCAAGACGAATTGTCTTGATCACATTATCAGAAAAATGTGCTCCCAAATAAATTATTTGTGCAGGTAATCTTACAAATTAGGGCTGAGCAATGAACCAAATTGCCTCCCAAACCGCACTAAAAATCGCACAAACCGCATCAATTAAAACCACAGCAATTAAAACCGCACCAATAATTCCGGCATATGTGACAGTTTTAGGTGGGTTAAAAAATCGAATTTACAGTTTGGGTTTGGTTACTGGCCAAAACTACATGCATAAAACTGAAACCACACCATGCTTCTTTTGAATTTTTTAAAAAAAAATTAAATTATATGGCCAAAAGGCCCAAAACGACGTGTTCAGTTCTTCAAGCCTTAAAATCTTATCTTTTCTCTCATTCTCATTTCTCTAACTGCGAGTCTGCGACTCCTTCAGTCCTTCTTTAGTTCTTCACTTTTTGAATTCCAGACTTCATAAGCTCGTCAATTATCGCCCAATATCCTGATTGAATTCCTGTAAGTTCACATTTCTCATAAAAAAAATCCAACTTTGTGTGTTAATCAACTCCATAAGCGCGTGTGTGTGTGTGTGTGTATGTATGTATGTATGTATGTATGTATGTATGTATATATGTATGTATGTATGTATGTATGTTTGTATGTATGTATAGAATTAAGTAAAGGCAGAAAAGTAGAAAACTAGAATTCACATGTGGGTAAATTCTCAATAACTATATTTAGAATTATTTTTCATGTAATTAATTAATTATCTCTGTTTAGAATTTTTATATATAAGCAGATAATAATTCATCAGGTTCTATTTAACTTTTATTTAGAAAAAACATTATAATTAAGGTTGTGTGTGTGTTATCAAAGTGGTATTTAATATTGTGTGATGCTAAATTATTAATTTAAATTGATAAAATTTTGTTGTTTCAATTGATTTTGGAACCAAAACCGCAACGCACGATTCAAAACCGCACCGCACGGTTCAAAACTGCATCGCACCAATCACAAGCGGTTTCATATGCGGTTTTGAATTTGTTAAAACACACCTAAGCAGTGTCATGTGCAGTTTGGGCTTCAAACCGCACCATGCTCACCCCTATTGCAAATGTCAAATTGCGAGTCGATAATAAACATACATATGACCATTTAGTTGATGCATCTATCAAAACCATAAAATATCTAAATGGCCCACATGATGGATGTATGGGTTCACATATATCACCCTGGATATGTTCAAAAAATGTAGGGGTTTCATACCCAACTTTGGTTGGTGATGGCCTTAAAATTAATTTGCCTTGGGAGCAAGCAACACATGAAAATTCACTAGATTGAAAAATCTTTTGGTTTTTCAATGGATGACCACATGAATTTTCAATAATTTTTTGCATCATTATTGATCCGGGATGACCCAACCGGTTATGCCAAACATTAAAAGTATTGTAAACTTCTGGTTTATTGTAGCATAAGTTTCAAACATTCTAATATTTATGTAGTATAATCTATAGGATAAAACAGGTAATTTTTCTAATACATATTTCTTACCCGAGATAATGGATGTAATGTAGAGATATTCAATATCTTTCTCATTCATTATCTCAATTTGATATCCATTTAGACGTATATTTTTAAAACTTAATAGATTTCTTTGAGACTTTGTAGAGAATAATACATCCTCTATTATAAATTTTGTTCCTCTAGGTAGGAAAATATTGGCTCTTCCGGAACCCTTAATTAATTTTATACTACCAAATATTGTATTGACATTGGCTTCTCCTAATGTTAAATGAGAAAAATATTTCTTGTCTTTGAATATGGTGTGTGTTGTAGCACTTTCTGCTAGACATATATCTGCATCATTTATCTTTGATCTAGTCAGATGAATTTTCATATTTTCTTTAATAAAATAAATATAAGTAAGAAACTTGCAAAATAATATAAGATACCATTATAAGAATATATTAATATAAAAACATATTTTATAATGACAATACACTAAAATGCACTAACAAACTAAATAAATAATAAAAATCATTCTTGGATATTTTCATCATTAATCAAATCATCAATACTTCCTTCAGGGAGAATAAAATCGGTAACATCCAAATGAGTCATATCAATTTTGCCATAGTTGAAATCACCTTGAACAAAATTTGTTTCAACACTTTTTCCTTTATCATTCAGTGATGCTTGATAAAGGTAAACAAGATGTTTAGGCGTACGACAGGTACGAGACCAATGGCCTTTCATACCGCATCGATAGCAAATATTCACCATATTCTTTTTACTTTGTCCACCATCTTTTTCTTGCATCTCTTTATTATTCTCCCACTTCTGATGGTTACCTGTATTCTTATTGTAACTATGATTGCGATTATAGCGATATCTTCCACGTCCACGTCCACATCCACTACCACGACTGAAGCCGCGACCACGACCATTAAATGATGCCGCATTCACTTCAAGGAATGAAGCATAACTAGTTGGACGGGATTCATGATTTTTCATCAGTAGCTCATTATCTTGCTCAACCACAGGAAGATATGAAATCAGTTCAGAGAATTTTTTTAAAGTCTTTTTTATGGTATTGCTGCTGCAAGAGTACATTTGAGGCATGAAATGTAGAGAATATTTTTTTCTAACATATCTGCATCAGTAATACTTTCTCCACATAATTTTAATTGAGAACTGATTCTAAATATTGCTGAGTTATACTCACTTATAAATTTAAAATATTGCAAACGTAGATGCATCCAATCATAACGAACTTTAAGAAGAATCACTCTTTTTGGCGATCATATCTTTCTTTCAGATTTTTTCACAGATGAACTGAAACTTTTATTGCAAGATACTCAGTTTTTAATCCTTCATGAAGATAGTGGCGAAGAAAAATCATTGCTTTTGCTTTATCCTGGTTGGATGTTTCATTTTTTCTTTGATTGTGTCTCCAAGACTCATAACATCTAAATGAATTTCATCACCTAGTATCCATGATAGATAATTCTTGCTAGTAATATCAAGAGCCATAAACTCAAGCTTTGTAAGATTTGACATGATGAAAACTAAAAGTAATCAATTGACAAAATAAAATTACCTAAAAGTTGGATCTTTGAGTTTTGAGAAGATGAAACCAATATGGTATTACAACTTGAAAGATTAGAGTATCGTGCTGATAACGTGTTGTAAAATATAATCTGAGAAAACAATTAAGAGAGAAAATGTTAGAGAGAATAAGTAAACTATTTCATTTCAATCTCAAGTGTGTTCTACATCAAACCAGATACCTCTATTTATGAGTTTATAATTATGAAGGAGGAATGAATCAGAAATAAATATATATGTATTAAAAAAATACATATATTTTCTTAAATAGTACATTAAAAAAAATCAATGAAAATTTATGTATGAACAAATGCATGAATTCATAAGAATCGATTCTCATTTCAATATAAGTTTCTTTTCTTCATTAAGGACAAAGAAAGCATCACCTCAGTCCAAAAGCGAAATATATTTGGTATTGGGGACCCCCACAAATTCCTTTTAATATCTGATCATATTTTGTCCTCCTCAATCGTCACCAACTATTCATCACAAAAATCCAAAATCACTTGAAGACACCACTCCTACCAAAAGCCACCTAATACCCACATGTAATTTCATCTAATCACATTTATTTATTTCATAACTCAACTATATATGTATGTACGTGTTCATTTCTCCACAACTAATTAATTACTCCCCAAATTAATCTTTCCTCTTGTCTTGTCCATCTCTAATATTCCTAAATTTTTTTTACAAATGAGTCATCTCTCCGAGGCCTACAGAAACGACCCTCTACACCTTCAAGACATTGTTCCCCTTGACTTTGACTCCGTCAAATCAGTGCCGGAGTCTCACGAATGGCCTCAGTCCGATGGCCTCGTACCGGTGATCGGCCGGTCCGACGAAGAAATCTCGATACCGGTTATCGATCTCACGGATCCCAATGTGGAACAACTTGTTAGCCATGCATCCGAAACATGGGGGATGTTTCAAGTTATTAACCATGGACTTCCTTTGAGTTTGCTAGACCAGGTTGAGTCCGAGGCACGAAGGCTATTCTCTCTTCCGAAACGGCAGAAGTTGAAGGTTTTAAGGTCACCGGAAGGAGCCACCGGGTATGGTACGGCTCGGATATCGTCATTTTTCGACAAGTTTATGTGGCATGAAGGGTTCACTATTATGGGTTCTTCTCTTGATTATGCTAGAGAACTTTGGCCTCATGATTATAACCGTTTTTGGTAAGTCCATGCACCTACGGTACATAAAATATCATCCATATATATCCTATGATTGATTTTCAGTTTATTTATCATTTCGGTAAATTAATTACTTGGAGGAAAAATTTGATTTCAACTTAATTGCCAATATTTATTAGAAGAACGCAAAAAAGAACAAATTGAAAGTTTAAATTAAAGCATGCAAAAAGCAAAGTAATAATTTCTTTTGGCTGTGATGTTCAAGTAGCTAGCTAGGATATTAGGGATCCTACCTAGCTAGTTCCCACATATATATATATATATATATATATATATATATATATATATATTATGCCTAAAAAAGAAGGATAAAAAAAAGGAAAGAAACATGAAGAAATTTCTTTGAACTCAAAGTCATAATTTAGATGATTTGTTCAAAAGAAAGTCATTTAGATACTTTGGATTAAATCAGTATGCTAAATATAATCTTTAAATAGTATCAATGATTAGTGCAATTAGCTTTTGACAGTATCTTTCAGTAAAATTCATTATTTCAGCTGGATGTGTGCCGAGTAAGGCTGAACTAAATAGTTCGGGTTCGATTTGTACTCGCTCGTCTAAAAATTCGATTCGAACTCAACTCAAAATATAAATGATTCAAGTATGAACAAATTTTAAAGTTCGATAAATTACTCGAATCTCTTCGAATTACAACTTTCTATTAATACTTGAATCATATTTGTTCGAAAAGTTTAAACTACTCGGACTCGATTCGAGATCGTACTCGACTCGGTAGCTAAACGAGTCTCAACAAACCTTATTCCATACTTAATAAATTTTGTGAACTAAATCTGAACAACTCAATATTCGGCTTGACTCAGTTCATTTACACCCCTAGTGCTGATTTAAAGTTTTTCGATATATATATATATATATATATATATATATATATATATATATGCTCATGCATGGTTTTATGGACTAAACACTTTTTTATTGAATAAAATAATTAAAAACTAGAAAGGGAACCGAATGAAATGATAATGATATATTAACATAACAATTTTTTTAGGGCTTCGTCCTTATATATATATATATACACACACGCGCGCGCGTCGGCTATATGAAGAAAACAGAAGTTAAGAAAGTGTTAAGCTAGTTCCTTCAGATTGTTATATATACAGATCAAATTAAGGACTTCAAATCCTTGAGTACTAAGGACTGAAAATCCTTAAAGTAGATAAGCTGGTAAGAGCAGAGGACTGAAATTCCTTTTGTGCCGTGCCCTCTTTTTGTGACTTTCTTCACTCACAAGCTTCAACAACGTTCAGATGAATTAAAGCTTTTTCACACATACTCATATATATATATATATATATATATATATATATACACCCGAGTCAAGGGGTCAATATATATGTAATTGTCTTAATTGTAATATGGTGTGTCTCATACTTGTGTTTTTTTCTTTTCTTTTTTATTCTCTAGCTACATACCCTACCTTGAAAAAAAGGAGAGTATCATTTTCAATCAAAAATACAAAGAAAGTAAGACAAAATTTTCTTTACAAGATTATATATATATATATATCTAAAAAAATTAAATGCATGCACCTTATATATTACTCTAATTAAGCATACATATATAAAAGTTCTTGCATCCTGACGTTTCTTGAAAGCACCACCCATGTAAACTTTAGGTATCTGCTAGCTTTTGCCTAGAAAACAGAATATAGTAACTAGCTACAATATATGCATATGCATGTATATATAAAATATTCTTAGCATGCATGTGGACTCTATCTTAATTGTTTGCATGGAATGGATAAATACAGTGATGTGATGGACGATTATCAGAAGAAAATCAAAGCCCTCGCCTACCAACTCCTGCTCCTAATCCTCAAATCATTAGACATTTCGGAAGAAGAAATGAATATTTGGGCAGCATCAACTTATGAGTCCGAAGGAGCATTACAACTAAATTCTTATCCCTGCTGCCCTAACCCTAGCCGTGCCATCGGCCTACCCCCTCACACCGACACATTGCTGCTCACAATCCTTAACCAAGGCCAAACCTGTGGACTCCAAACCCTCCGGGACGGAATCGGCTGGATCGCCGTCTCTCCGGTGGCCGGGGCACTCGTAGTAAATGTCGGTGATCTTTTACATATTTTCTCTAATGGCAAATTCCCTAGCGTTTATCATCGCGTGATTGTGAATCAAAATAGCCATCGGATTTCGGTTGCTTACTTTTATGGCCCCCCGGCGGATTCTCAAGTTGAGCCATTGTCTAAGATTCAATTTCCACGCTATCGCTCGTTGTCTGTTAAAGAGTATATTAGCATTAAGGCCAAACATCTTGATAAGGCACTCTCAATGGTTAAAATTTAACTGCTTATTTTTATTTTATTTTTTACTTGTATGATCTATATATATATATATATATATATATATATATATATATATATATATATATGCATGTTGCAAGGGAATTGCAACTTGGACCAACATGAGCACATGCAGACGTACGTGAATGTTGTTAGATTGTGGCGCACATTTTATTATGTTCTTTGATCTAAAGTATCACCAACTTGGTTCATTACTATGTTGACCTAGTTAAATTCGTAGTTGAAAGAATTAATTTAAGATTGCAAGCACAGTCAAGATTCTTAATTATAAACTCGTCAATATAGAAAATCATAAAAAATTAAAAATGTTACAATGAGTTACACATGGCGCACACCCGGAGAGAAATGACTATGGTGTCCTCAAAAATGAAATTTTAAATTTTTAAAAAAATATAAATATACATATATATATATATATAAAATCTCTCCATACCGTCGCTATAGAACAGAAAACCGTCGTCGTATGTTATGGCGACGGTTTCTGTTCTATGGCAATGGTTCGAATCGTCGCCATAGTCGATTTGTTGGAGATACTGAATATATATATATATATATATATATATATATATATATATATATATATATATATATATATATAGGGTTCTAATCCGTGGCAACCGGTTGCCACGGACACTATTCCAGCAACCAAGCTATCATCCGTTGATCAAATGAATTAATGGCTGAGATCAAAAAAAAAAAAAAAAAAAGGCCAGCCGCTACAACATGTAGCGGCACTGCCAAATTACTAAAATGCCACCAGATTTCTAATATAATAATACATTACTATCACATCACATTAATATAATAATAATTTAAAATCCCTCCTTGCCGCTACAACATGTAGTAGCGGCTGGAGTTTTTTTTTTCATCCACTTTGTTGTCCCAATTTGATTGTCATCCCAATTTAACTAATATATATTAATATTATGAATAATAACTAATTTTATTAATATTAATATTACTAACTAATTTTATTATTATTATTATTTTATAATGATATTATTTTATTAAAATTAATATTATAAATATTATTTTATTAATTTTAATATTACTAATTTTATTTTGACTAATATTTGTTATTTTTGTTTTGAAAAATATAAAATATTAAAATGTAGTTAATATTAATATTTTAAAATGTAGTTAAAATGTAGTTAATTTTATTTTGACTAATATTATACATTTTAACTACATTTTAAAATATTAATATTAACTACATTTTAATATTTTATATTTTTCAAAACAAAAATAACAAATATTAGTCAAAATAAAATTAGTAATATTAAAATTAATAAAATAATATTGATAATATTAATTTTAATAAAATAATATCATTATAAAATAATAATAATAAAATTAGTTAGTAATATTAATATTAATAAAATTAGTTATTATTAATAATATTAATATATATTAGTTAAATTGGGATGACAATCAAATTGGGACAACAAAAGTGGATGAAAAAAAAAACTCCAGCCGCTACATGTTGTAGCGGCAAGGAGGGATTTTAAATTATTATTATATTAATGTGATGTGATGGTAATGTATTATTATATTAGAAATTTGGTGGCATTTTAGTAATTTGGCAGTGCCGCTACATGTTGTAGCGGCTGGCCTTTTGTTTTTTTTTTTTTTTGATCTCAGCCATTAATTCATTTGATCAACGGATGATAGCTTGGTTGCTGAAATAGTGTCCGTGACAACCGGTTGCCACGGATTAGGACCCATATATATATATATATATATATATATATATATATATATATATATATATATATATATATATATATGAGCTGGCTAGCTAGCATGTGTTGGAACGGTGTTTTCTTTGTCTGACTTGCAACAAGTCACATGAGCTTTCCATATATACACACATTGTTTTGGGTGTTTGATGGTGATGAGTCAGTCAACAAACAAAGAGTTACGTAGTTATGTTGCATTAGATGTGGCAGAGAGAGTCCAAACAAAATGTGAGAGAGAGAATCTTAGATTACAAAAATTTTGGGACCAGAACAAAATAAAGACTGGTCCGGCTAAGGAAAAACAAATTGACTTAATTTGTATGTATACATTCTTTGTACAAAGACAAATTTCTAATTCTATTATCTTTGAACCAATATATATATATATATATATGCACGCGGTAAGCTTTTATAACGAATCTTAAAAAGCGAAATAAAAACAAACCGTCGTTTTTGGTGTCTATGGCGACGATTCGACCCGTCGCCGTAGCCATGTAGTCTTTGACATCATCGTCATAAACACCAAAGACGACGGTTCGTCTTTAGTTCGTTTTAGAAGTTTACCATATATATATATATATTGTGATACAACACGGTGCATAATAAATCACTTAAAAGATTAGGAATATATATGAATCCCTAAATGATGTGACAGGGTTGTAACACAACAAATATAAATATATATATATATATATATATATATATATATATATATGTACTAGAATGGATCAGGTATCCATTACCCATCTGCCGGGTTAACCACTAATTTACTAAAAATGGTGGAATGGCCCTGTCACTTCATTTTGAATGAGTGAATTCAAAACTTTGTAGACGACAAGTTGATAATAGACAAATTTAGGGATTCATATATATTCCTAATTTTTTTGACTGATTTATTATGCACCGCATTATATTTGTGGGAGGGCTCTACTATTTTTTTAGTGAGACCTTCTCCTAAATTTCTTTTATTGCACCCATGTAAAGGTATTGGATACTTTTCTTTGTGGAAGAATAGAATTTCATCATCATTGCTTATGAGATCATATGTTTTTTTTTCGTTTGTAAGAACTATTTTTCAGGATAACAATTGACTTGTTTTATATCATATGCTTAAAAAATTGTTCAAATATATATATTCTATTAATTTTTTGAAATTTAATTTTTGAACTATTTGTGGTTCACTAAGTATTGTTACGATTAAACATTTTCCTGTTATTTGTTTGAAAGGATTAACTTTTGAATTCTTTCTATTATTGCAATATTTTATCTTTTGTAACGCTTTATGGTCTTCAAATATTTCAGTAATTTGAGATGTTTATTTAAAAGAAAAGAAAAAAAAAACTTTTCTTTTGAGTTTTTTATTTAAAAAGAAAAATTAACTAGTACATTTGTAGGTTTTATAAATCTTAAGAGAATATTTTTTTGTTACACGTTACCCTTAAATTACTGACTATTTATTTAGTCTATAGTGATACATAAAATGAATAGACATATGATTTTAAGATATTATTTCATTTTATACCAACATAAAAAAAAATTAAAAAAATAAAATGAAACAAACAGTTTCTGCAGATGAGACTGAAAAACAGAGGGAGTACAGTACTCGAACTAATCCAGTCTTGGCTTTCAAACAAGCTTGAGGATGTTTACATGCATGTACAGTATAATAAATACTCCACAAAAAATAAAGAAAAGGGATTATTTCCTATTTGACTATTGGACTTATTAACTAAAACATAAAATCCTTATTAATTAAAGAGATTAATTCTAGAATACAAACAAACAAACACACCAATTAAGATCCATGTCAATGAGTTTTGCTTCACCATGTCATCAATTCTATTAAGCATCTGTGGTATTTTAAAGTAATAAGTAATTCAACTGAATGGTCTTGCAGAGACTTCCATTGTAGGCTTGTACAGGGGAAAGATATATCTACAACTACAAATACAATGATCAGAATGACAAAACCCAACATACAAAATATCAAACTTTTCTGCTACCTTTAACTTTAAGTCTTCATTTTCAAACTCTGAAACAGTGTATTTGGGGTTTACTTCATTATTTGATAATTAACCAATCATTCCATTCAAGTGCTTTGCTCCAAATGCCCTCACACTATACCAGTATCTACGAAGAAGAACGATTCCGAAGTACATCATTCTTTGTACACTCTTCCTGAAATTTAAAAAAAAATTATGCAAAATTTAGGAAGATAACGCCATGCTGAAAACTGACATTATAGAAGAAGAGAATATGCTAACAAAACTGTTTTATTTTAAGTTGTAAAGAATCACAAGAAGATATCATTGGTGATATGTTAGTCATCACCAAGGGAGCTAATCCAGCTTTAATTCAAGCTCATTTTTCAATAACAAAAATAATCTACATTAATAATTTAAACATTAAGTGCATTTAGAATCAGATGGTAGTATCGGATGTGGTTAAATACAAACAGAAATAGAACTATGATTTCAGTTGATTCAAAGAGAATTTTAAAGTGGGCTCCTTTGGTTAAATACAAACAGAAATAGAACTTGATTTCAGTTGATTCAAAGAGAATTTTAAAGTGGGCTCCTTTTCGTTTCTTTCTCGCAGGAGCCAGAGAGAAGTGTATATATTTTAGTCCTCCAATTCAGCAAAAATTCACTTGACCCATTTTCAACATATCAAGGAGTATTTTTGAAATAGCTATTGCAACACATCATTGCAATAGCTCCATATAATTTTGTGTTATGCAATAGCTCCAGAACACATCAATGCAATAGCTCCATAATGCAACAACTAATATATACATACACTCCTCGCCTCGGGACCTACATCTCGCGTCAAGGCGGTTAAACACCTCCCCTTAGTCTGCCTTCTAAAACATTGCCTACAAGTGATGTGATTTAATTCCGATATTATTAGTCATTGTGCATACCTGGAAAGCCTTTAATAGAGAAGAGCAACGTCTTTGCTCTGAAATAGCTGCAGCATACTTTTCCCGCAGATCATCACAAACTTTCTGCTCTGCTAGCAGTGCACGTTGAACTTTTTCCTGCTTCTGTAACATGATGCCATAATAACTACCTCATCAAAAATTTTAAAGAATTTGCACTGATCAATATTAAAGGAAACACCAAGGAGCTTATATATGTAATCCCATGAAAACAGAAATTATTGCATCCAAAAATAATAAAGGAGAATATTTATACTAAACACATGCACATTGTACAAGTTCTACATAAATCTCCAAATTCATGTAATAACCCTCTTTTCTACTAATACATTTTATACTTTCTTTTTGTATCGTTGGATAGTTGTTTTATAACTATGGATGTATTGACATAATCTTGGAAAGTTGATAACTATTAAATTAAATTAACTTCATTTTGTTCTTAAAAGAACTTGGTGACTCACTCTAATTTAGCAAATTCATTTAACGCTCATTGTAAATCTACCAAACTTCTTTTTTTAGAGGTTACAGAAAGTGAGATAAATTATACCTGTTGAGTACCCTTCAAAATTGCCTCCATGGAATCAATAAGTTTCATGCGACCAGCGGGGCTACTAATAGCATCTTGAAACTATGAGATTACATGAAAAATGAAAAAATATATATATTTTATTAGAGGATTACATTGATGTCCACATTCATGTATAGCAGAAATATATTACAAAAGAAGACTCACGAAATATGGTGATTTCAATAAGGGAAAAAACAGAGAAAAAGGAGAGATACCTATGTTGTAAAATCAACAAGATGTACTTATTCCGGTTATACCTGTGAACTTATTGAATTCAATAAGGACGTTTCTTTTAGCATCAGTTCTTTTATCTCCATCAAAGCATTAAAAGTGGCATAATATTTGCGAGTCTGCCGAAGCTTTCCCTGAATATTAGCAGAGAATAAGTACTGTAGCAGGCTTGGAAGTAATCAAAATTTGATAACAAACAGAAAGACCAATTAAGCACCCAAAACATCTATATTACCTGAATGTGAACATTAAGTTCGGCGAACCTTCGTTCATACCTGCAGAAATTTTTTTATAGAGGTAAATATAGGTGAGTGAATCAAGCAGGAAATTTACTTCAGTTATGTTCTTTAAAATAAAACCTTTAGTTACATGACCACATTCTGGGCTTTTCAAAGTTGTCTACCCTCTCAAGTGGCAGATTGATTTAAAAAGTAAAGATGATTTATGGAGAGGATAATCGCAACATAAAACAGCATAACCACAACAAAATATCAGAGTTCCAACATAAATATGATTTATGTTAAATATGGAAAAATTTAATGGAGCAACATAGGATTTTCAGTTAGTCTTTTTGGAACTAAATGTGTGTTTTCCACATTGTATCTAAGAGGAATTTCTATTAAGTACAAACTACAAAGAGCCAGATCTGTCTTTAGCAGGATACTTTCACAACTATTAAAAACACTTCATCGGACATACTACAGAGACGAAAAGTGTAAAAAGTAACATTAAGAAGCAAAAAAAATTAGAATCAATTGCAGCTTCAACTTCTAGAACAAAGTAACAATTTGATCGTAAACCTTCATCTTTGACAGAAACACAAGAGAACACCAATTCTTGAAGATGAGAACTACATTAATAATAGATTAAAAGGAAATATTTTAGAGGAATATTGATGTCTCTCAATGCACGCTTGCATACAAAAGAATTGATCAAAGAAAGCCAAAGAAGCTAAAACAGTTTCTTGTGGGCATGGAAAACTTAATTTGAGGATTCTAGTGGATTTTGATATTGGCTTAAAGTGACATCCTGTGATGAGTTAAAGCAATAAGGATCGTGTTAGCATAACATTAACTATTTCAAAAGTGAACTAAATTCTTCAACTACTAGGCCTCATTCACCATACCAAACAGAAAAAAATTCAAGAGAACAAAAGAAAAAAATGAATGAAGTGAAATCAAACATTAAGCTAAATGACATACTGGATGAGTTCAGCCTGTGATGGAACATCATCAAGCTGGCGCTTCACTGATACAATTTCCCTTAGTTTAGAAGCAAGTTCCTACAGAAGAATTTCAAAACATTATGAATTTACAACTCAAACAGTTATTGCATACATAGTTCACAAACCTTGATGCGAAAGCTCTGCACTACTACTAAAATGCAGCAATAAAATAAAACCTAATTCATCTAGAAAGCACAAAACTACCTACAAATATTTGGGTCGGGGGCAATGCTCTCGGACCCCCGCCTAAACATTAATAATGCCAAACAACAGTTGACTAAGCCCGCCAGGCCTTTTTCCTTCCCAATCCAATAAAAGGCCAAAGGCCATATTGCCTTTGGGTACCTTTTGGGATATTGAAATAATTCACAATCATAAGTCAGACATCTCCTTCTAATGTATCCAAATAAAATCATTACTCTGATACCACGGTGTGCTGGTATTAAAAAGTTTGATGACAGCAGGTGGAAGTAAGAAAGACAAGTCAATAATTAGTTGTTTTACAATGTCTCTGATCATATCAATCTCAGCAAGTCTCTGTTCACCAGAAAAAATATTGAAGACAGACTCCTACCCTCTTTGCTGAGTACAGTCTCTCAATAGAGTCAGACAAAGAATAATCAAGACTAGTTAAAAAGCTCTCCTCATCCTTGTCACTGTGCATTATTTCCAGTTCATTAACCTCAACCTGCAAGACCGATACCAATTCATTAACCAACAAGTCCATCTTGTTTATGCCGATAATGCTAACATAAGGTAAAGCGTCAATAAATATTAACAAACTTGTAAGGAATAAAAACAATAGCTAGATGACAATAGTTTTCTTCTCTTTTTCAAATTTAAAACCAAAGCACAATGAAAAGGGAAAAAAAAAAACTATATCAAGCTAAAATGTAAAGAGTTATAGATTGGTTCAAAACAAGATGAAATATATTTTTACCAAATGATGTTGAAGGATAGATATTCTGGATCTCAGACAGAAACATAGCATTTTCATTATAAAAAAAAAAAAACATTATAAACATAAAATATCGTGCCAAAATAGAGGTTGAGCAATACTGCCCAGAAGTACCCAAGGGTGTTAAAAGATTGTAGCTTGTAAGAACATACTCAGCAAAAAGTTCAAACCCCAAAACAATTTATAAAATACTTGCCTGAGATGTTTCTGGCTCATCCATAGCTTTCAATTCTTTAATCTCCAACTGTACATAAGAAAATGGAAAAATGGGTGGACTCTAATTAGAGTAGAACCCTAAATATCCTGATTTTAAGATTCCCCAATTTGATTGAATACCTTAAGTCAAAGAATACCATTCAATTTACAAAATTTAGCAAACGAGAATAGCAGCATAAATTAGCAGCAGCTTAGGAGAGAGCTCAATTAAAGTTATGATCCTAACCCAGGTACAGATTATAGCTGAAAGAAACACCCATTTCACTAAATCAGAAGAAAACTAAAATCAGAACTGAAAATTAATTTGGGGTTTAGTATTCTTGATAACTAATGGGATGAGAAATGGAAAAGTTTAAAATAGAGACAAGAAGATAAATAATTCATAACAATTTTTGAGTTTTTCAATTTCCAGGTATAAAGGAGTTTAAAGAGAGACCTGAAGTCGAGGCGTGGTGGCCGCCGGTGCTAAGTTGATCGTTCTTAGTTATGGAAGCACCGAGGATCGACCGTAAAATTGTTGCCTGTTCGGCAATGGCTTATTTTAAAACAACTTACGGTTAAAATTTAAAATTATTTATAAGTTATTATTTTAAGTTGTGACCCGCGAGTAAAAGTATTTGGTGTTATTATTTTAAATCAAATTAAAACAAGTTATAAATATGTTTGATTAAAAAAATTTATAAGTTAAAATAAATTGTAAATATTATTAAAATGAGGATAAATTTTTTTTTTTTACATTTAGTCAAATTTACTTATTTTAAAATGAATTATAAATTTTTTTTAGAAAAATGAGAAATTATTAATTCTCAAAAATTACTTATAAGTTAAAAAAAATCACACACAAACACTCAAATAGTTAAAAATTATTTATAAATTTATTTGATCAATTTATAAGTAGTTGACGCCCTAATAGGACAGACGTTCGAACCTTATCTATTTATATATGAACAATTTTTAGGGAGAGGATTTGTCCGTAACTTATAAGTTAGTCAAACCTACTATAAGTTTTTTTTATTATTATCTAAGTATTTGTTTGTAAAATAATTTATGACTTATAAATTGTTTTTTGAGGAGTAATAATAATTTTTTTCTTTAAAATAATGACTTAAAAATCATACTATGGAACAACAAATTTAATTATTGTGTTTGTGAGTTTTCATAGAAATTTAAAAAAGGAGAATAAAAGAAATTTGAGTAAGAAATTAAAAAAAAGTTTCTTATTTATTAGTTTTGATCTAAAAAGTTTCTTATGACGGAAATGACATGAATTAATTCAAAATAACATGACAATATACAAAATAACTAAATTGTAAAATGGAATTGCCCAAATAATTTTATTTTTTTTTAAATAACAGAGCCAAAAAATACCCATTACAATTGATATATAAATATATATTACTTCCTTTATTCTACAAAAAAGTTTTATTCGTAGAATTTAAAATTTTGAAGATATTTTTTTAATCATGTTTATCACTAAATTTATTAAATATTTAATTTAATAGTGACGACACAATAACGAAATTGTAATTATAAACTTAAGATATTCTGTGTCAATTTATATTATTACAAACAAAATAATACTCCTTCTTTAGAACAAAAAACTTACAAATAAAACTATTTTAAAAATCGATGAAGTTAAGATAATATTATTTTTTGTTCTAGTCTAAAATATAAGATCAATTATTTTTATATTTTACAAAAATAAATAATTTTGTATTTTAAAACAATCAAGAGTACTAAATCATTTTAAAATACAAAATATAAGCATTCATTCGTCATAGCTGACCAAACTAACTCCACATACAATATATTACACTAAAGATCTCATACTTTTAATTAAAACAATTATATCATGAACATAATATCTTTAAAATTTTCTCTGTAAAGAAAAAATTCCAAAACTCCCTGCGGGCGCGGTCCCCATTAAGAGCATGTTCAACTATTTATAAGTTAGTCAAATCAACTTATAAGTAATTTTTTACTGTTCACGTGTTCGTTTTTAACTTATTTTTTAACATATAAATGACTTATAAGTCATTTTTCGAGAAGTAAAAATTTCTTATTTATTTTAAAATAAGTAATTTTGACCAAATGTAAAGACTATTTTTATAACTTATTTTAACTTATAAGTCATTTAGCCAAACAGTTTTATAACTTATTTTAACTTGATTTTTAATTTATAAAAAATGATGTCAAACACTTTTATTTATAACTCACAACTTAAAATGACACTTATAAGTTATTTTAAAATAAGTCATTGTCGAACAGGCACTAATTACCCCACCATGGGGAAATCCTTGTATCTATCTATTATAAAATAAAAAGAATATATATATAAATATATATATATATATATATAAATAAATATAGGGGAATGATTTATAAATATAAGTTATTTTTATAACTTATTTTAACTATAAGTCATTTAGCCAAACAACTTTTTGGTTATTTTAACTTATTTTTTAGCTTAAAGGTGAAAATGATGTCAAACACTTTTGTTTATAACTCACAACTTAAAATGACACTTATAAGTTATTTTAAAATAAGTCATTGTCGAACATGCACTAATTACCCCACAATGGGAAAATCCTTGTATCTATCTATTATAAAATGAAAATAATATATATATATATATATATATATATATATATATATATAAATATAGGAGAATGATCTCTAGCAAGTATAAAAATGGTCAAACATCATCATTAGCGTCCAATATAAGAACCAACGTCCGAGATTAGAATTAAAAAATTCACGTCCGCTACTATTAATTAGTAGGGACGACGTGTTACGTCCGCTACTATAGTTTTAAAAGCTAAACTATCATTTGTACATGTTTAAAGTGTCGTTAAATTAAAATTTTCACTTTATAAATTCTTAGGAGAGTTATAACTATCTAATCTATGTATCGAGGATAAATAATAAATAGAACTCCGGATGAGCATAGTTAGTGTTAAAGTTTTAATCAAATATTTGAGAAAAAATAACCAAATATTCAATATATACTCTTGAATAAAAGAATTTATTAAATTAATTAATGCTTTATTATATATCTTAAACATTCGTACACACTACAATATTGCTAGCAATCATACTACACACATAAAATGGATATTGAAATATTAATAAAGAAATTTGACAATTAAATAAATAATATAAGTAGAGCATTCATTTTCAAATTTAGGATTTCAAAAATGATGAAAACTTATTGGAATTGTCAAAATGACAAAATATGTAATTAGTAACATTTTCTAAGTAATTTAGAGCATTGATTTTTGTATTTATTAAAATAATTAGTGTTTGACATTTTCTTTCCCTTTATGATTAAGATGTTTAATGGTGATTGGTGATGAGTAATTATTCATTTTCTTGTTATTTTGTGTAAATAAGTTGAATGGATTATTTATTAGGTGACTGATAAACGAATTCGAATACCCGAATATTCGAATAATTTGTTTGTTCGAATAAAATAAACGGAAATGAATATTACTTCGTACCCTACAAGAAAAAGCCTGATTTTCGACGGAATATTCCGTCGAAAATAGACTTGTTCCGTCGGAATAAATATAATGTCGACGGAATATTTTGTCGACAATTCAGTCAAATATTAATCGGTTGGGGATTAGTTCGTCGAGCATTCCGTCGAAAATACATATTATCGACAGAATTATTTCCGACAAAATTTCAGTCGACAATTATAATTAAAGATCGACGAAATATAATGCCGACAAAATTTTCGTTGGAAATAGAATGTCACGTGTTGGCTTGTAGCTAAATCTGGAAAGATAATTTTCGACGGAACTTCCGTCGGAATTATAGTATTCCGTTGGAAATATCTTGCCACGTGTCTACATTAAATTGAATCTTGAAAGATAATTTTCGACGAAAATTTCATCGGAAATCAGAAATATTCTTTTTTTTTAAAAAATATTTTTTTCTATTTTTACAATTTCCAAGTTTTTAAACCCTAATTTGTATCTATACTTGTTTTCAGCCAGTTTTTCCTAACAAATAAATCACAACCACATCAAAATAGCTAATCCGCCAAACAATTCCCAACAATAACCTTTTACATATAGACATAATATGAGAGAAAACTTTAAACTTAAACTTTATATCTCATACATGGCTATCCTCCAAACAACACCGAGTTTCATACTTAAACTTTAAACTAAGAAAGAAAATAATTATGTACAAATCACATGTAATGTTATGTACAAATACATATAACAGTAGCTACGATAAGAAAAAGAACAAATATAAACTAAATTTTGTATAAATATAAATTAAACTAAATGTACAACGTAAATAAGCCTAACTACAATTAACAATATAACTATTTATTTATCGCTATCACCGGGTAGGGGTCGACGGTGCTGCTTTGGTGTCTGAAAATCATCGTCATCATCCCCCTGATCGACATCGCCACCCTATTGATACAATTATAAATATAACTTATTAGTCTGTAATTGAGAATTAAAAAGACATTTAAATGATAATTAAATAACATGAAGAATATACAACTTAAAATGAATAAAATACCTGAGTAGTCGGGGGCAGACTCAGCATTGGCCCAAAAGCTTCCAACAGTAGGGTAACCACCATCTGTATCACCTCGTCGCGTAGCGCGACGAACTGCTCCAGAGGGATACTCATACTCTTAGCGGTGGCCCTTGCTGCAATGTCCTGAACAAGCTGATGAAGGAGAGCACGACTAGGCAAGTCCTAACGAAGGATTAGTTCACCGTCAAGCCAGCTCCCGTATGAGATGGTCCAACAGGTGCTCTCGGACATTGACGCTGGCTAGAGCCTACGAAAATAAAAAGTAACTTTACTAAGAATTTATGAAGCGATATAAATTATGAAATAACGAGAAATATACTGTTTTGATAAAAATTAGTAACTGTAAGTGCACAGTGTCAAATTGAAGAACTGACAAGTACAAGTCAAACCCACATAGACTAGATTAATTTTAATGTATCCTCAATATCTATTTCAGGCGAATTAAAAATAAAGATTGAGAATCGATTAACTATAATTAAACTAATTAGAATATGAAAACTAATAATGAGGAAGCAATTTAAGAATCCAAATCCATTAAACAATAAACATAACAAGCAATCCAATCTCTTCTATTTTTATAACTTAACTATGGTTTTGATTTCCCTTCCCTTTAATTTAGTAATTTTATAATTAACGTGGGCAAACATAGATTATGAAAATTTAAGTATTAACTATAACTCATCAAAACTTCTTTGAGCAAGTATGGATTATGAAAAACTCATATCTTAATAATAATCTATCAAAACCTCTTAATTAATTTAAAATCATATAAGAACTATAAAATGAATATATTTCAATAATGAAACATGAAGGCAAAATCAATTAAACATAAAAACATAAATAATAGAAGAGATGAAAAATATTATCATGAATAATTATTTAATGTCATCTTCATCTTAGATTAAAAAAATTAACTACACATGAAAATAAATAAACTAACTAAAATAAAGAAGAAGAAGTAGAAGATTAAAAATAAATAAGAAAACTCTCTTTATTAACGATCATCCAATGAGCGTACAATGAAAAAAATAATTTAATCCTACTCTTAACCTAAGCTAATACATAAAAAATACTTAATCTCATATCTCTAAACTGAAAGTCCTATTTATAGGCACAAATGAATTGTAACCTAATACTAATACATTGAACTTGGTTCACTTTTTGCTCTTTTATCTCTTTATTTTCAACTTGATTTCAATTTCTTTATGATAATCCTCTAAGAGTCCTTTTTCATCTTTAAAAATTAGAATAATTATTTTTTACTTATTCACCAAGACAAATAAGATAAATCCGACAAAACTAAATAAAATGTATTAGTTAAATAAAATAAACATATAAAATAATAAATATGGGAATATTAAAATGTATAAAAAATGTGTATATTACATACTACAATGCATACCTCTAGGTAATGTATAGGCTGGTACCCTCGACATAGTACATTTGAGTCGTTTGACTGGCTAACACGAATACGTCATCAGACTGTAGCTTTGACTTTATATTTACTGTGACGATTTTATTACGATCAACTTTAACACCCTTTTCGGTATCAAACCAGCGACACTTAAATGTAACTACCTTTTTACCCCCGAGATAATTAAACACAACTACTTCCTCTAAACGTCTATAGTAATTGGACCCAGAATCTTGGTAACAACTTCCCAATACGACAACTGTTACCCTTATAGCTAACGTTGCGGGAGACATAATAGAGTCCTTCGGTGTATGGGCTTTATCCCAAAACTCGACTATGGTGGGAAATCGGCCTAAGCTTGCCCGCATGGCCTAATAAATACAATAATATAGCTGTTGTTTAGTATGCTTATGAAAATATTAAACTAAACAACTAAAAATACATACATACCGATTTTAACTCCTCAAATGACTGCGAGCCAGTAGTATGTACTACTCGGAGCTGGCCACGATTCTTCTTCATCTGCTCGGACTTCTTCTTGAAGTCATCAGCATCCCAGTACATACACATTTGCTTCCATGCTGTATTAAAAATAATCTGGGGCTGATGATCGCGTATCGTAGTCCCGAATTGGTCTACAATAGCCCGGGCGACCCTCTATCTGATCTCGTACAACCAACTGACATAGCTTTTCACGACATGAGCAATAATAACAGAGTCACAGACAAGCTGAGATATGCCCCTTTCACATCTATAATAAATCTATACAAAAAAAAACTTATCAGAAAAAAGTAGAACACTGTGTAACTATTATTTACGTATACAGTTTAATTTATATAAATTAACTTACGTGAAACTCGTGCAACACAGTTTCCATCTCTAAAACGCTCAGAAGCGTTATCTTCTTCAACCCTTCTCTTAAACCACTGTTGAAAATTTTCAGCAGTGAATGCTTCTAACTGTGTTGCATTTAAAAGCATATGCTCGTCTTCGAATGAATTGAAATATTAATAACACGATTTAATACCATATACACTTTTAAATCTTAAATTTTTACAAATAATAATACATACTTTATGTATGACGTCACTTCAGACATATTTAGGCTTACGTATGTAGATACAATCTTCAAATCTTTGACGCTTAAGTAAGTCATTGTCTCATGACCAAATAGTTTAGTCGGATAGGTGATGGTGTGCTGTCGCATGCAACCAAAAATAAAACCTTACTGCGAAAAATATTTATGTAGTAGTGCAAGTAAGAGTCGATCCCACAGAGAATGATTAGTCTAAATTTATTCTTTGTAAACTAAAATTAGGGGTTTTAATTGTGATTAGTAAAGTAAACTAAAAATAATGCCAAATAATTTATTAAAGTAAATCAGAGAAAATAAACTTTGGATTAAATCAACTTTCACCTCAGAAACTTACACTGATCATTGACTCAATCATAATCAATTAATATTTTGAATATTCATCGTTAGAATCAATTCACCATTCTAAATTATTATGTGTCTTTCCTTAATTTTAGTTAGATAGAAACAAGCGATCTAAATAACCCTAACTACTAAACAACTTCAGACAAGTGCTAAAAGTTTAATCTAGTAGATACTTTAAGAATTAGAAAAACCGATGAAGCTAAACAACACAAACACAAGCGGTTGCATTTAATTTAGTTGAGTATTCTTCCTAAGATATAATAATCTCGTGATCTGCAGTCAATTATTAACCTTAGTTGTTTCACAAATTAGAGTGACTAAACAATTACGGATTTGATATCTAATTTAGCAGTAGATTTCTATGAATAATAAACTAGCGTGCACTCTAGTAATTAAACATATCAATCATAGAATTCAAGCACAAAAGAATAATCAATACTCAAAATAATAATTGAATAATTAAAATTAATTAGATCTCACAGTGTAATAATCTGAGGCTTCCGTCTCCTTAATCCAAGAACAGAAATTTAGCTACTCATAGCCATGAAAAACACCAAAGAATAATAGAGAGAGAAATATTTTTATTTATTGAATGAAGTGTTGTGTCCATTACATCAACCTTGACCCCTTATTTATACTACTCAAAAGTAACTCTAACCCTAATAACAAAAGAAACAATTACATAACAATCCAACTTAAAATTGGAATTGAAATTCTAACTAAATAAAATCCTAATTACATTAGTATTAAAAAATTAATATTCTAGAATCTACTTCTATTAGTTCCTTAAAGAAATCAGATTGCCAAGATTGAATTTCCATAATTGCCACGTAAAAGATCTTTCCTTGCCGCGTTCGGATCATAGAATTGCTGCGTGAAACCAAGTTGAATTTCCGCGTGATGCTAAGTCTGTTATTATCTAATTGATGAACGTCCCACATAGAATATAGCCATGCATGGTTACTTTAATCCATGACCCACATCATATATAGGCTGAATATGTCTAAAAGACCCACCAACTTGGTTACTTAATATGTTAGGCAAATATTAGGCTTGACCCAATTACCGAGAATAAACCACATGTTATGCTAAGCTTTCCATTGCATGTAATCTAAAATCAATTAGGAACCCGTGCATGTGAATTGGCTAGCATTAAACAAATTCATTTGCAATTAGATAATCCGTGTGATTAGTTTGTTGAATTGAGCCCGTCCCATAATACTTGAGTTGCGCCCCTTGGTCCAATAATGCCCCATTTGTCTTCAATTATTTCAAAAATCACGGAACCCATCAATTGTACCTAAAATAAAAATATAAGAATAATGAGTGTATTTAGGCACAAAATACATACAAAAGATTAAATATTGAGGAATAAAAATATAACATATTCTATTCTCGTCAAATTCCCCCACACTTATCTTTTGCTCGTCTTCGGGCAGAACAAATATAACACAAAAATTTCGATAACAAACTTGACAAACTTGATAAACTTGACAAACTTGAGGCACAAATTAATATGAATTTCAACATTAATCTCAAAGATTCAAAATAATAACTCTTGAAAAATTTCAAAATAATGTATCATCTAAAATTTGGACTTATTTATCAATCTTACTTCACTCTCAACCCTTCGTGCGTGTGTAAATCCACATGTATCAAACCAATCAGAACTCAGAAAAATTTATGGATCAAAACCTTGAAGGAAAAAGAGAAACTCGAGCATTTATTTTCACACCATTCTCAGTTAACACAAGTAATCAACACTAGAGGATCAAGAGGCTTTTTTTTTCTTTTTCTTTCGGTAAGTGTATTTTATGCTCCATCTTACCAGCGAGTGCGTTTTACGCTCCATCTCGCATGTCACGTGTTTATGAGTGAGTACGTTTTACGCTTGTTGTCCGATTAATATAACGACAATTTACGCGCAAGTATACGCGGTCAACAAGTAATAAAGAGTAAGTAGAGTATCGATCCTACGAGGAATTATTACTAGTCTTTTCCAAGTATTAACCTTTTATCATCTCAATCTCATTTAAACAAACGATAATTATTTTTGTTGTTTTGCATTAACGAAGATAACAAATAATCAAAGAACTATGGAAAGCTTTAATATAATGAAATCAAATAATAACAAGTCTAAGATTGCAATTTCCCCCAACACTTCACTTGAATGTCCTAACTCTCTCTTTTCAACTAGTTAAATCACAAGGATTGTTACCCGAAAAATCACAAGTATGTCTAAGCCTCTCTCGATGGTCAAATACGTATTCCCCATTACGGTGTATAGATATATCTCTATTCTACACACTAGCAAGATTATCATATCAAGAACAATTAGTAAGGTGTATGTCACAAAACTTCATTAACTACTCCATCAATTACCAACTTTCGCAATAGAAATCATTAAGCATGGATTCTCCAATGGATACATGTGGTATTTAGATATATGTCTATCCTAAATACAATCAAATTATCCATTCATGAGGGTAATAAATAAAATACACGTCACTTAATTTCATAAATTACCCATAGGAATATCTAATTTTCACATGATATCATAACAAGGTCTCAACCTATACTTCCTCTCTCAATTCCATATAAGTTCCCAAGGTAATTACTAGCTAGGTAATTAATATATAAAGCACAAATTATGATATCCAATCACAAATAATTAACCAACATCAAAGAGAGAGCATTCAATTCAAACTATGTATTGGGTTCCATTGAAATACTACATCATGATGGAATTACAAATTAAGAAGAGAATACTAGAGATAGAATGATAAAACCCATTAGGAAGATATTCAATGGTTGCTTGATTGGTTGATTCTTGTTCTCAAGCTTTCCCTCAAGATTTGATACTCCTTGCTCTTCTTGCTCCTTGAACTTTGCTGATTTTTCCTTGAAGTGCAGCACTTTTGCTCTTAATTTGATGTTTATGGAAGCCTCCCTCTCTCTAGAATTGATGTTAGAAGTGTTAGAATGAGTTAGAATGAGTGGGTATGTGTTTCTAGCTGCCCCTTGAGGTTATATTAGATGGGTGTCCAAAACCCTAGCTTAGATATCAAAAATTGGCCAAAAATCGCGAAATCCGAAGTGCATCCAGGGGGTTCTCGCCCCGGCGGCCCGCCCCGGCGAGGAGCTCGCCCCGGCGGGGAAATAGTACTAGAAATTCTCGCCCCGGCGAGCTCACTTCTGCTGCCCGAATCAATTTCGACGTCTGTTGGTAAAATGGTCACAACTTCTTCGTCTGAACTCGGATTTAGGCGATTAAGTAGGCTATGGAAAGCTAAGAAGTAGCTATACAACTTCCATAACTGGAGCTCGTCGAGATAATGGCCGGAGCAAGGCTTAAAATGGCCTGGAAGTAGCTGCTGTGTAAAATTCATGCAAAATGCGATGGTAAAATGACCATAACTCTCTCATACGAACTTCAAATTGGATGATTCTGGATGTTTTGGAAAGCTAAGATCAAAATCTACAACTTTCATTCTTTGAGTTTTGAGAGATTCGGATTGCATCATGGGTCAAATGGAGAAACAAGCAGCGGGAATGCTAGATTCAAGCCAAAAATGCATCGATCCAAGGGGCCATTATTTCAATACCTACAAAACAACGTAAAAACACATAAAAGCACACAAATATATATAAAAGTAATACAAAACTACATTACACAATAATAAGATGAAAACACATAAAACCAAACGAAATATCTAAAGACTTACAAATTATTAAGGCTAAAAGTACTCAATTTGTGTATATAAAACACACTCATCAAATACCCCCAAACTTAAACCTTTGCTTGTCCTCAAGCAAAACACACAAACTATAAAAATTAAACATTTCTAAATAAAAACTATCTTGAGCAATGAGTTAATAAGCTAACCAATGGTCTCAAAGCATAAACACAATAAAATTCAAGGAAACTTTCAAAACGTTGCAAGTCTAGAATTACAATTAGTTAGTCATAGCTTGCTTTAGGTCCCTTCCGTGTGTGTGTGAGTACCCAATAGCACTAAACCAATCAAGCTCGGATGAAGTTATGCAACCACATTACCTTATGAAATAATCAAAATAAACCCCAAAACAACATGCTTAACACACCACTCAATACAAAGGTATACAAATCACAATTTCTAAAAATATGAAATCAAAGGACTCTAGGTAAGTGCATTTTATGCTCTATCTTATCCTAAGTCCACTCTTGTGGGTGAGTGCGTTTTACGCTCCATCTCAGCTCACCACAAGATTTGATATAAAAAACTTTCTTTCTTTTCTCATCAAATTATAGGAGAGTGCGTCTTACGCTCTATCTCCCCTAAGCATGTGTCTATGAGTGAGTGCGTTTTACGCTCCATCTCACTCACCACATGGCCATCAATTCAAACACAACAAATTTGGACACCTTGCTTCGAGTGATGTTTAAACGAGTTCTAGAGTTTATAGATATTTTCCACAAGCATTCGGTAATAAAATCCTTCTCTAAGCATACAATTAGCTCAATACTCATGGGTAGGTGCAAAAGAGTGAAAGGACGCATAAGCAAAACAATAACGAACAATAACGATTAAGCACAACGACTAAGCAACATTTATCCATTTTCCACGAGTTAGAATCAATTCAAATAATTTCTTATCATAGACCATGGATCGTAGTTCAAATCAAATTAAAACAATGCTCAAGAGACACATCTTAAAAATATATAAATTTTTTTTTATTAATTTTTTTTTTCAAAATACCAAACAAACATTAAAATGCACAAATAACTAACACATGTTATGTAACTATGATGCCAATGCTATATGATCCACCCCCAAACTCAAAGTGAACAATGTCCTCATTGTTTATAAGATAAAGAAATGAAAACTGAGAACTTCCCTGATTGGCCAAGCATCATGCTCGACTATAGCCTTCTAAACATTTGAGTCTGATGGTGGATAAACTGGAAACGGTTGTAGCTCAGGAACATGCATTGGGACGACATTCGGATAATAACCAAGCAATTCCTTACCAAACAATGCTTAATCAGGCCAACATTCTTTTAGACAATTCGTTGACTACGTGATGTGCACTGATTGAAATTCTTCATCAAATACCTCCCCCAAACTCAGTTTCAACAAAAATTGCTAAGTTATTACAATATTCAATCAAATCAAAGCAATGAATAACCCAAAATCCTCCAATTGAGCCAACACAAACTCAATTGGGCAACCAATTTATATTTATGCAAATTTGAACAATATATGATTACCCAAAGCAAATCCAAGTATAACAGTTTAACTAACCAAGAATACCCATCACAATTTATAAATTTATTTCACTTGTATGCAAAAATTGGAGTGAGTACCTTGCTTTGTGTTGGCAAAAGAAGTTGTTTGTTAGTACCTTCTATTTGGAGATGAATCCTTTTGAATGCTCAGTGGGTTGAATATGAATCCGTGTGGGAGAGGGGAAGAAAGAGTTTGGAAGTGTGAATGACAATACAATCCAGCTTGGGAATAAATATATATATATTTTTTTTGGCTCGCTGGGGCGAGAAAATCATGCATTGTGAGCTCGCCGGGGCGAGAAAGTGTACTGCAATATGCCGCCGGGGCGAGCTCTCGCTGGGGCGGGAATTTTGTACTGTGTTCTGCCGCCGGGGCGAGATCTTGCCGGGGCGGGAATTTTGTTCTTCAGGAGCTCGCCGCGGCGCCAACCCCCTGTATCCCAAAACTTGATTTTTTCACAATTCGAAGCAATGACCATCCTCAACACATCCAACCTGATACAATGCAACATACCAAGCATACATTAGACAATTTGAGCGAAGAATGGTCCTATAAAGCAAATCGAACTCACAAGATAAACTAATAAAAACACATACATTTAAAACTTAGAAACTTAAAAATTTAAAACTTGCGAAATTGAGATATAACAACTAAACATAAAGGATACGAATAGAGATAATGGGTTGCCTCCCATCAAGCGCTTGGTTTATAGTCCTCGGCTTGACTAACTTCCTGTTTTTATCCAATTCTCTTTCGATAATTGAGGAACCCACCATCCATTGATAGCCATATAATATTTGAGGGTTTCTCCTCAGTAAGGGTCATTGTTTCAAGTTCACCTAGCTTGTTACTTTTAGGAACAATCTCATTTAAGAGATTCACGTAACTAGGCGTTTGCTCCATTGTGTCTGTGAAAGGAATGTTGAATTGAAGCTCTTCAAACACAAAAGCATTTTCAGCTTTCTTCTCATGGACCTCTACGTCCTCACACCATGGTTTCAACTTTAAGCTAGCTCTAAAGTTACATAGAGCTTTACCGATGACATGACTACCAAGCGGGCATGGTTTTGTAAAACTGACTGGAATCTTGAACTTTGGTGGCGAAGGCACTTTGGGGTATTAATACAATCGGCTCATCTTTGTTGGAACTCAAGGCTGGATCCTCGGCCTCCTTTTACCGCTCCCCACTTGTCTCCCCACTTTCGACATCTTGTGGCTCATCCAGTTGCAGATTTGGCGTGGGTCGCCCATCAATCTCAGGAACCATGTCATTGGGCCATTTTTCTTGATAGTTATTATTGAAGGCAATGATAAGTTGTCCCACCTGGTTCTCAAGATTTCGAATCGACATTTCTTGACTTTTCAATATCTCCTCATTCGAAGCCATGATCATGGACACAAGTTCCTCAAATTTTGACATTCCTTCTTCTTGAGTAGGAGCTTGATTCTGAGATTCAAGAGTGTATGATGGGCTTGGAGCATAACATTGATCATCATAATTGTAGCTCTATGTAGTATCCGGGTGATACCCCCAATCTTGGTGATAATCGGGAAAAGCATAGTTGTTGAGGTAATCACCACCGTATTGTACCGGTCCAAAATTGACGGTGCATTGATGACTCGGATGATTGTCAGCACAAAAATCACAAGTAACTGTTACACCTTGAGTGCTCTCTACTACTAAAGCATCCAACTTCCTCGATAGTGTTTCAAATTGTGCTGACAATGCAGAGAGTGCATTGAGTCCATCAATCCCAGTTTCCCTTGGTTGAGTCATACTCATGTATGGCCATTGATCAACAAAGTCATCCATGGTGTACCTTGCAAAGAAGAAAGAATTAACACAGAAAAATAAATGATAAAATAAACTAAAAACAAATTTATATACAAGTTTAAATTAAGATCAATTTGATTATGACTAATATTGGAAAAACACTAGAAAAATAATTCCCCGGCAACGGCGCCAAAAACTTGTTGTCCGATTAATATAACGACAATTTACGCGCAAGTATACGCGGTCAACAAGTAATAAAGAGTAAGTAGAGTATCGATCTCACGAGGAATTGTTACTAATCTTTTCCAAGTATTAACCTTTTATCATCTCAATCTCATTTAAACAAACGATAATTGTTTTTGTTGTTTTGCATTAACGAAGATAACAAATAATCAAAGAACTATGGAAAGCTTTAATATAATAAAATCAAATAATAACAAGTCTAAGATTGTAATTTCCCCCAACACTTCACTTGAATGTCCTAACTCTCTCTTTTCAACTAGTTAAATCACAAGGATTGTTACCCGAGAAATCACAAGTATGTCTAAGCCTCTCTCGATGGTCAAATACGTATTCCCTATTACGGTGTATAGATATATCTCTATTCTACACACTAGCAAGATTCTCATATCAAGAACAATTAGTAAGGTGTATGTCACAAAATCTCATTAACTACTCCATCAATTACCAACTTTTGCAATAGAAATCATTAAGCATGGATTCTCCAATGGATACATGTGGTATTTAGGTATATGTCTATCCTAAATACAATCAAATTATCCATTCATGAGGGTAATAAATAAAATACACGTCACTTAATTTTATAAATTACCCATAGAAATATCTAATTTTTAAATGATATCATAACAAGGTCTCAACCTATACTTCCTCTCTCAATTCCATATAAGTTCCCAAGGTAATTACTAGCTAGGTAATTAATATATAAAGCACAAATTATGATATCCAATTACAAATAATTAACTAACATCAAAGAGAGAACATTCAATTCAAACTATGTATTGGGTTCCATTGAAATCTTAGAAAATTAGTTCTACTTCATGGGAATTACAATAAACATCAAATTTGATCTATACATCATGATAGAATTACAAATTAAGAAGAGAATACTAGAGATAGAATGATAAAACCCATTAGGAAGATATTCAATGGTTGCTTGATGGGTTGATTTTTGTTCTCAAGCTTTCCCTCAAGATTTGATACTCCTTGCTCTTCTTGCTCCTTGAACTTTGCTGATTTTTCCTTGAATTGCAGCACTTTTGCTCTTAATTTGATGTTTATGGAAGCCTCCCTCTCTCTAGAATTGATGTTAGAAGTGTTAGAATGAGTTAGAATGAGTGGGTATGTGTTTCTAGCTGCCCCCTTGAGGTTATATTAGATGGGTGTCCAAAACCCTAGCTTAGATATCAAAAATTGGCCAAAAATCGCGAAATCCGAAGTGCATCCAGGGGGTTCTCGCCCCGGCGGCCCGCCCCGGCGAGGAGCTAGCCCCGGCGGGGAAATAGTACTAGAAATTCTCACCCCGACGAGCTCACTTCTGCTGCCCGAATCAATTTCGACGTCTGTTGGTAAAATGGTCACAACTTCTTCGTCTGAACTCGGATTTAGGCGATTAAGTAGGCTATGGAAAGCTAAGAAGTAGCTCTACAACTTCCATAACTGGAGCTCGTCGAGATAATGGCCGGAGCAAGGCTTAAAATGGCCTGGAAGTCGCTGCTGTGTAAAATTCATGCAAAATGCGATGGTAAAATGACCATAACTCTCTCATACGAACTTCAAATTGGATGATTCTGAATGTTTTGGAAAGCTAAGATCAAAATCTACAACTTTCATTCTTTGAGGTTTGAGAGATTCGGATTGCATCATGGGTCAAATGGAGAAACAAGCAGCGGGAATGCTAGATTCAAGCCAAAAATGCATCGATCCAAGGGGCCATTATTTCAATACCTACAAAACAACGTAAAAACACATAAAAGCACACAAATACATATAAAAGTAATACAAAACTACATTACACAATAATAAGATGAAAACACATTAAACCAAACCAAATATCTAAAGACTTACAAATTATTAAGGCTAAAAGTACCCAATTTGTGTATATAAAACACACTCATCAACGCTCCATCTCAACCCACCACATGAATCATTATTTTTCTTTCTATTTCCTCTTTTTTTCTCTTTTTTTTTCTCAAACTTGCAAAAGTTGCCTAAATCATTTCCCCTCTTAAATAATATCTCATATTCACTTCAACTTATGATCAAATAAGTAATAGAGTTCCAAAATTTCTCCCCAATTCATTCAATCAAATAAATTCCTTCCAAGTTAAAACTAGGTTGACCAAATGGACATGTGCTCAAGAGTCAAGGGTCTCAAATAAAGTAATAATTAACAAAGGAAACCAAATTCAGATTACCCAATGTCTATCAATCTTCCAAGAAGTTATTAAAAAAAATTAAAATTTTATCATTGGTTAAAAATTAAAATCCAAATTAATTTATTGCTCAAGTGAGACATCCTAAAAATTAAAAACTATTCCATTTTCGTAAGAAACATGATTGCACTTAGCATGTGCAACAAGCTTTTAAACCCCAAGGTTACCCCAAGTGGACGAGTTTTGTCTCATGAGGGTTTGCAGTGAATATACCCACAAAATTCAAAATAACAAAAATAATCAACCTAAATAAAATAAAAATAATAAATAATAAATAATCAAACAAAATATAATAAAAATAAAAAATAAAATAATAAGTACCCTTAAATCCTCCCCCCCCCCACACTTAAAACTTACATTGTCCCCAATGTAATGTAAAATGCAAAGAAAAGTAAAGAGATACTCCCCCATGGGTTGCCTCCCATACAACGCCTTTGTTTATCGTCTTTGGCTCGGCTCACTGCTTGTCGGTGTTAGTCAGTATAAACCAGATCCGCAAGGTCCACCGTCTCCACTCTTTCTTCTCGGAAACCCTCATAGAAAGGTTTGAGTCTATGTCCATTCACCTTGAATACTTTAGAAGTTGCTAAACTTTTTATTTCAACTGCACCATGAGGAAAAACATTAGTAACAACAAAAGGTCCATTCCAATGAGAACACAATTTACCTGGAAACAAACGAAGTTTTGATTGATAAAGAAGCACTTTTTGACCAATTTGAAATTCCTTTCTCAAAATCTTCTTATCATGAAAAGCTTTTGTTTTTTCCTTGTAAATTCTCGCACTCTCATAAGCGTCATTACGAATTTCTTTCAACTCTTGTAATTGCAACTTCCGATGTTCTCCACTTTCACGCATCCTCATATTGAAACTTTTGATAGCCCAATAAGCTTTGTGCTCCAATTCGACAGGTCGGTGACATGGCTTCCCGAACACTAATCTGTAAGATGACATACCAATGGGCGTCTTAAATGCGGTCCGATACGCCCATAACGCATCATCCAAAAGCAAGCTCCAATCCTTCCTACTCGGGTTAACCGTCTTTTCAATGATGGCCTTGATTTCTCTATTTGACACTTCAGCTTGTCCATTGGTCTGCGGATGATAAGCAGTTGAAACCTTATGAGTCGCATGGTACTTTCTCAACAGTGCTCCCACAGTTCTATTGCAAAAGTGAGTCCCTCGGTCACTGATTAAAGCCCTTGGAATGCCAAACCTAGAAAATATGTTAGACTGAAGAAAATCTGCAACCACTTTAGAATCGTCAGTCCTGGTGGCCTTAGCTTCTACCCACTTTGAGACATAGTCAATAACAAGTAAAATATAAAGACACCAAAAAGATACAGAAAACGGTCCCATAAAATCAATGCCCCAAACATAAAAAATTTCACAATATAGTATGGGGGTTTGCAACATCTCATTCCGTTGGGAAATATTATCTGTCTTTTGACAATTATGACATGACTTGCAAAATAAATATGAATCTTTAAATAAGGATGGCCAAAAGAAACCACTTTCTAACACCTTTCTTACCGCCCGCTTCGATCCAAAGTGACCTCCACAAGCATGAGAATGACAAAAAGTGAGAATAGAAGTGATTTCACTCTCAGGAACACACCTTCTTATCACTTCATCGGCACAATGTTTCCACAAATATGGATCATCCCATACATAGTGTTTGGCCTCACTTTTGATTCTATCCTTTACAACTTTAGACAAACCATAAGGCAATTCGCTAGTAACTAAATAATTCACAATATTCTCATACCAAGGCATGGATGTGTTTGTAGAAAACAGTTGTTCATCGGGAAACTCTTCTTTTAGCTGGAGTTCATCATTTACATTGAGTAAACGACTTAAATGATCTGCGATTCTATTCTCTATTCCTCTTTTATCCTTAATCTCCAAGTCAAATTCGCTCAAGAGAAGTATCCATCTTATCAATCTTGGTTTTGCCTCTTTCTTCATCACCAAATAACGAAGAGCTGCATGATCAGAATAAATAATAACTTTACTACCAAGCAAATAAGATCAAAATTTTTCTAAAGCAAATACAACAGCTAAAAGTTCTTTTTCAGTAGTAGAATAGTTTCGCTGGGCATCATTCAAGGTCTTTGACGCATAGTAAATGGCATGAGATGCTTTTCCAATTCTTTGACCCAACACAACCCCAATTGCATAATCACTTGCATCGCATATTATCTCAAAAGGCAGGGTCCAATTAGGCGGTTGAATTACTGGCGTAGATGTCAACAATCCTTTCAATTTATCAAATGTTGTTTGGCATTTCTCATCGAAATCGAAAACCATATCATTTTGTAGTAGCTTGCATAGGGGTGCTGCAATTTTGGAAAAGTCTTTGATTAATCTTCGATAAAAACCTGCATGTCCAAGAAAAGAACGAATTTCCCATATGCTAGTAGGATAAGGGAGAGATTGAATAACATCAATTTTTGCTTTATCGACTTCAATGCCTTTAGAGGAAATAACATGACCCAAAACTATACCTTGTTTAACCATAAAATGACACTTTTCAGAATTTAAAACAAGGTTAGTTTCTATACATCTTTGAAGAATAAGTGTAAGATTATGCAAACAAGTATCAAATGAGTCTCCACAAACCGAAAAATCATCCATAAAAACTTCCATGATATGCTCAATGTAATCTAAAAATATGCTAACCATATACCTTTGGAAAGTAGCTGGGGCATTGCACAACCCGAAGGCCATGCGGCGATACGCAAAAGCACCAAATGGTCATGTAAATGTGGTCTTTTCTTGATCTTCCGGAGCGATAGCAATCTAGAAATAACTTGAATAACCATCAAGAAAGCAATAGTAAAAATGGCCAGCTAATCATTCAAGCATTTAATCAATAAAAGGTAAAGGAAAATGGTTCTTGCGGGTCATAGCATTCAATTTTCTATAGTCTATACAAACCCTCCACCCATTTTGAACACGTGTAGAAATTAACTCGTCATTCTGATTTTTCACAATAGTTATTCCAGTCTTTTTAGGCACTACTTGAATTGGGCTAACCCAACTACTATCCGAAATGGGGTAAATCACACCAACTTCAAGAAGTTTAAGAATTTCTTGTTTCACCACATCCATCATAGGTGGGTTCAATCTTCTTTGTGGTTGGTGTGCAGGTTTCGCCTCCTCTTCAAGTAAGATCCGGTGCATACATGTGGAAGGGCTAATGCCTTGAATGTCAGTAATCGTCCAACCAATAGCCTTTTTATGCTCTTTCAAAATTTGCACAAGTTTCTCTTCCTGTGATTCATTAAGTGAATTAGAGATGATCACTGGTAACGTTTTTCTTTCTCCAAGGAACACATATTTGAGATGACTGGGAAGAGGCTTCAAATCTGGAGTAGGTGCCTGCAGCACAGATGGTAGAGACTTTTTGTCAGAGATTGGCAAATCCATATAAAAAATATTACCTATCTTCGGATTTTCATTCAGAGTTGCCACAATCTCTTGCAATTCTGTATTCAAGGTTGATTTCGCACTCTCCTTGTCAATGTTCTTACTAAGTGCAATCTCCAAGGCATCTTCTCCATCAAGTTCAAAGGCATCCTGTGCTAAAGAGTCAATCACATCAATAGAATAGATAGAGTTATCATCATTAGGATATCGCATGACATCATAAATATTAAACTTGATAACTTCGCCATCAAATTCCATTGACAATGTACCACTATGAACATCAATTTTTGTCTTAGATGTCTTTAAAAATGGTCTTCCTAACAAAATAGGTGCATGTTGATCATCGTTTTCCATATCAAGCACATAAAAATCTGTAGGAAAAATTAATTCATTGACTTACACAAGAACATCCTCAATTACACCTCTAGGATAAACATTAGATCTATCAGCCAATTGAATTACTGTACCAGTTTTACTCAAAGGTTCAAGTGACAAAGAAACATATATAGAATATGACATGACATTAATAGATGCTCCTAAATCTAACATGACTTTTTCAAATCTAGTGCTACCTATTGTGCAAGGGATAGTGAACATACCCGGATCTTGGCATTTAGTAGGGAGTTTTCTTTGAATAACAGCTGAGACATTCTTTCCTACTTTTACCTTTTCATATCTTTTTAATTCCTGTTTCCTTTTGTGCGTGCACAGTTCTTTCAAAAATTTAGCATATCGAGGTACTTGTTTAATGGCATCAAACAATGGAATACTTACCTCGCATTTACGGAAAGTTTCAAACAAATCTGAGTATTTATCAATTTTCCTTTTTTCAGTTAAAGCAAGAGGGAAAGGGAGTACAGGTTTATATTCAGAGAGGAGGAAATTTACACTTCGGTGCACCTTTATCACTCTGATCTCCACTGTTTGCTTTATCGCTATTTGCTTCATCTTTACCCTTATCTGTATTGCTTTGCTCCTTTGGTGTAGGTACTAACTTTTCTGGAATTTTTAACTCTCTACCATTTCTCAAAGTGATGGCACTTGCATTCTCTTTTGGATTCACCACTGTTTGAGAGGGTAATTTCCCCGAACCTTGTGCCTCCAAGCGACTGATTGCAGTTGCCATTTGTCCCACTTATGTACCCAAATTCTGAATACTTGCCCTCGTTTCCTGTTGAAATTGCAAAGTGTTAGTGGCCAAAGATTTAACAATATCTTCTAAATACATAGTTGAGTTAGAAGATTGGCCCTGTTGTTGTTGTTTGGGATAGGGCTGCTTGTATTGCTGAAAATTTGGGGCATTTTGATTTGCAGGCTGATTTGCTTGAGGATTCCCGTAGCTAAAATTAGGATGATCCCTCCATCCAGGATTATACGTGTTTGAATAAGGATCATATTTTCTCTAGGGTTGTCCAGGAAATCCTCCTACTGTATTTATTTGTTCAAAGGACTCCTCTTGAAGGGTTGGGCACATATGTAATGTCCAAGAATTTTAAACCTTGTATCAATTTAATTTGATATATGAAATTCATTTTTTATTCAATTTTACGGATTCAATTGGATCCATGTAGGTATTATTAATTAATTATATAACTATATGGTCCAATAATTTTCGTTGTATTAAAGGGATTCACTAATAGTTTGAGTAAATTAGTGATTTAACCCTAAGAGTTGGTTGACAAGAAAGTTGGAAAAAATTTAATAAATAATTTTATTTTATCATTATCGGATTAAATAATTCAAACGGGGAATTATTGTTGAAATAAATATTTTAAATAATTAATTAATCGAATTAGTTATTTAATTTAAATATTAGAACATAAGGGTATTAATTTAATGGGTCACATTTCTTTCATTTGGGCTGGACCCATTTTTCTTTTATTTTATTTTTGGATTGGGCCAAATTCCTTTTATTTTTCCTATTGGGCCGACCCAATTTCCTTTACTTTCCGTTGGACCAAACCAAGCGGACTGGATAGATCCTAAGTATTAAATCAATTGGGCTGAGCCCAATTCTCTTCCTGCCGGGTTGAACCCAATTCTTATGTTAGCCGGGTTGGATCCGTTTTTTTTATTATTTGGAGCAATCTACCGGTTAATTTGGAGATAATCGAGCAAGGCCCTAGCCTCTCAAATCAGACAACCAAGCTAAGCACCCAAACCCTCAATCAATCAGACCAGACAGAGCGAGAGACGGGAGAAAGGGGTCGCCAGGCGTGCGCCGGCGACAACATGAATCGACCGGTTGGGTGAAGGATAAGCGTCGACTGACGGCTACCAAGGAACGACCAGCGGGCTAAGCAAGAATTCGACATGGGCGACCGAACGAGTTCGAATGGACCAAGGGTTCAAGCGACCGGCGATTTGACCGGTGGGGGGGGGGGTACGAGGCTCGAGGGTGCCGACCGGTGCTAGCTGGTGTTGATAAGGCTTGATGAGGACGACCGATCGCTACCTCCCTCTACCCGATGGTCATTGACTTAGTTAATTAGGGTATTGCCCAAGTAAATTGGGTAAAGCTTCCTCTATAAATTAGAACCCACACGATCCCTAGACCGAGCTGCGAAAAAAATTGGGGTTCCAAATTAAAGAGAGAGAGGGAACAGGGGGTAGCCGATCGTGGGTTGCAAATCCAGGTGGAGTAAATGTCCCAAAATTATACCACTTATTTCGGTAGAAGGAGAAGGACTGCAAGTCGATCGACATCAAGGTATAGTAATGAGTTTATCAAACGACTGTGATAGTTTGTTAGTCTTGGTCGATTTGTGTGATACATTGTATTATATTGTATTGCTTGGGTTTGAGAATTTGGTATTGTATTGTGTAAATTCTTTGTTGCGAATCTGGTGTTGGTGAACCTTAAAGGTTCTGGCAGTCGATTTTGTACTGTATTTAGGCCAATGTCGAGTTATGGAATGCCCAACAGATGCTTGGTATAATGCCTAAATTAAACTTTGTTTTTCTTTTGATATCATAATGTTTGGGATGGTTTGTAATGTCCAGGAAATTTTAAACATTGTATCAAATTTATTTTTATAAACAAATTCATTTTTTTTATAAATTTAATTTGGATCCATGTGAGTAGTATTATTCAAATTTATAAATTAACCCTAGCATTTAATTTCAAGAAAATTTGGAAAGAAGATTTATAAATAAATTCATTGTCGGATTAAATAATCTAAATAAGGGAGTATGGATAAGAATAAATATTTAAAATAAGTAATTAAGTGGTTTGTTAATTTAAATTTAAAATATTTTAAATTCAAGGTGGGTAATTTAAATTGGGTCAATTCCTCTATTTAGATTGGCCCATTTCTTTATTCTAAGTTAAGCCCAAATTCTGTTATCTTCCTTTTGGGCCGCCCTTTTTGAATTAATCAACCGGCCCAACCCTATTGGGTTGAGCCCAAACCAATTTCTAGCAGGCTGGGTCAAGCAAGCGGGTCGAACCCGTTTCCATTAAATTGGGACAACCGGTCATTTGGGTAGGGTTCATATCAGCGTGAGTTGATTTGAGAAAGAGAACCGAGCAAAAAGGAAAAGGGGAAAACACTAACGCTCAAATCAAACCTTCACGTCAAACCCAGCCAAGCAAAAGGGGGAAATCATTTGCCCTAGGCTTCGATCAATCGAACGAGCGGACGCGACGTGAGGGCAAGAAGGGACCAGTCGAGGCTGTCAATCGCCGGCAACAGTTCGAGTCTACTGACTTAGGAAAAGAGGAGCGTCGACCGGCGGCATAGGTTGGGAAACGAGCGGCGACCAGCGGGCAAACGAACGACGACAGAGGCGGTCATCGAAGGGACCAAGGGTTCCAGGAAATCAGCGATTCGACCACCTGGATTACGCGGCTCGAGGGTTGATGAGACCACCGTCCGTTTACTCCCCTCCTACCGACGGTCATTGACCAAATTGTTAGGGTATTGCCCAAATAAATTGGGGGAAAATCTTCTCTATAAATTGAACCCCTCAAACCCCTAAACCAAGCTGCCGAATCCGTGTTGTGAGTTCCAAATTAGAAAAATTAGGGTTTGCAATCTTGGAGAAGGAAACCACTGTACATGTCAAATTTGGTCACATATTTCGGTAGGAGGAGGGGGAGTATGTAGCAGTCCGGTCAACACCCAGGTACAACAAGGATTTATTAAACCTCTATGAAAATTATCTGTAATGGGTTTTGTACGAATTTCATCTTGTGTACTTAGTTCGGTTTATTTAAATTGGGATACGGTTGGTGTTCTGTGTAATTGCCGATGGTGTTGACTTATAATACTGTATTGGGCTTATGGTTGTTCTGTATTGGGATTATACTGTATGGGTGGGTTATTTTGATTAAGAAATCTGGATTTGCTGTTTTCTTTCTCTATATTAGGCAGTTGGTTTCTTGTGTTGGAATAAACTGGTGAACCTCAAGGGTTTCTAACAGACAATCGTTTTGAGATTGGCTATAGTATGTATGGAATTGAATTATATTATGTTGTTCTTGTTTGAACTTACAAGCCTGATATTGTAAAAGTAATGATTTATTTCATAGTTTCCCTTCTGTGCTGATACAGTATATATATATTGTGTCATGATGTTGGGCTAGATGAAACTGTTCTGGAATTGGGAATTTTTGATGATTCAATTGAAAGTTCTTTTCCAGTGTATTGATGCCAAAATTAAGCCTTGTTCCTGTTGGGATAGGTACTGAATTTGAAGTCAGGGTTGCTATGAAACTAAAATAGAAATTGTTGCTTTATGTTGGTTATTAGATTGAGCTGATGGCACATTTGTAGATTGACTAGCCACTGTAAACAATAAAATAAAAATTAGTAAAATAACAATGTATTATTTATCCATAGATAATAAATAAAGATAATAAATATTTAATTATTATTTAATAATAATAATAATTAAATATGAATAAAGTTAATAAAATAATTATTTATTATTTATTAATAAATAATAAATTAAAGATAATAAATATTTAATTATTATTTAATAATAATAATAATTAAATATGAATAAAGTTAATAAAATAATTATTTATTATTTATTAATAAATAATAAATAAAGATAATAAATATTTAATTATTATTTAATAATAATAATAATTAAATATGAATAAAGTTAATACAATAAATTTATAAATAAAGATAATAAATATTTAATTATTATTTAATAATAATAATTAAATATGAATAAAGTTAATAAAATAATTGTTTATTATTTATTAATAAATAGTAAATAAAGGTACTAAGTATTTGATTATTATTTAATAATAATAACTAAGTATGAATAAAGTTATTGAATAAGAAGGAAATTAACTACTTAATCATTAATGAAATAATGATTAAGTATAAGAGAGATTTATAAGTTCATTAGTTAACTGTGGCCCTTAATAAATAGTGATTATAAACACTTAATGATTAATTAAATATATTAAGTGTGTCAAGTATTAAATCAATGTTGAATAAGAGACAAGGTTAATGATTACTAAATTACCCCTAAGGTAAATAGTGATTAAGAGTGGATCAACTAAATAATTGATCAACGGTTTTCTGTTATCTTTAAACCAAAATGAATTTATTTTATAAATGATAAATAAGGATTGTTAGACCATACCTGGAGACAATTAAAGGTAATAAACTGAGCATTCAAATGATAGTAATCATGATTAGCTAACAATTATTTTTAATAGCTAAAGATCATCAATAATTTTCTGTTAACTAATGTTAATTAATAATTAAATATAGATGATGAATTTTACCTGTTGAGCAAAAGGCATAGTAAGAGGTGCCAATATACAACTGTTAATTGATAAATCGACTTTACCCGATGATAGGTCACTCGAGATCAATTAATTAAAGCTAAGATTTAAATTGTAGCTGAGCAAACAGGCAAGTCCCTAACCCTAAACTCCTTACATTATTGCAAGTTCTTCCTTACCCAACTTTTACATTGAGCAATACTTCTAAAACCTTATGCAGTATTTTAATTCATGCAAAAAGGTATATATATATTACTGCAAGTTATTCTGTAAGCTTGTACCTTATCTCCAAGCATGCTTTAAGTGGTCTAATTCTTTCAAGATTTTTCCACATTTGTATAATCATTGACATTCGTGCATTTGAATTCGTATATTTAAGTTCAGAAATCTATCAACCATTCATGGTTAAGTCTGAACCCTTGTTCGGTCAGACAATTACGTGAGAATTTATAAAAGCTATCCGAACCAATCAATGGTAAGGATTCTTAGACTGTATGAACACCCCTTTATTTATAGGGGAGTACCCCACGTACCGTATATAAGGTACAAATAGCAGAATTAAATGTTATGCATATACATAGGGTACGCGAGGCTGATCCCCTCAAGTACGTTATTCTGTAGCCAGTAACCAGAGGGTCAAAGTCTATTTGACTATCAATTGTTCTAAAAACATTTATTGTTCTTGCTTCTGATTTATTCTATTGTTGAAATCCCTTTTTATATCCCTTCATCATGATATATCCTTATTGTTGCACTTTAAACTTGCTGGGCAAACTCGTTGCTCATTCTTGCTATATCATGATTTCATTGCAGCTAAACCCGAGACGTCAGGGAAGAATAAAGGGAAAGAAAAGATGAAATGATAGACTTCTTGTAGCTGACCTTAGATTCATGTGTTAGTTATTTACTGATGTAATTTAAACCCTGCTAGCTATTTAGGGTATGGATTGTGTAAATGTTTAAGGTTAATCGTATTCTGGGACTAGTGACACCTTGTAATGAACAATGTATGTTTATTATATTCCGCACTTTTAGATATCATATGTTGTTAAAGGTGAATGTTGTATTGAATCGTGATGACCAGATCCGGGTATTTGGAGACCCGAATTTGGGGGCGTCACAGGTTGGTATCAGAGCTGTAGGTTATAAACTTTAGGATCGCGAAACCTAGGTTATAACCTTCATAGTAAACTCGTATTGAGTGTTAGGGGATAAATCGAGGAGATTTATCATATGTGGTTTTGATGAATTGGGGAATTCATCGAGTCGAGTAGTACCCAATGAAATATAACTTCATTTCTTCAATGAATATATTTTATTGCTGTACTAATGTTAGTTTTTGTGTGTTTGTAGGATGGCTGATATAGGAGGGACCAGTGGAGCCCGTGAGGAGGAGGAGGTATTTATAGACATCCCAGTAGTTGCTGAGCAGCTGGTGGGGTATGCTCCTACTGCCCCAGGAGTACCGCTAGAGGAGTCCGAGCCGGAGGAGGATTACCAGAGGGAGTTACCGGAGCCCGTTGTGGGTAGAGTGATGAGGTCGGGCAGTCAAGACCCAGAGGAGGAGGACCCTGAGACCGAGGGGGAGGAGCCACCTGCTTATGTGGATGGCATGGGATCCACTGCTGACGATATTATCGAGGGACTGACCAGCAGGACCGAGGAGCTGGAGGGTCGGATTGCTCATTTGGAGGAGCAAAACCAGACCCATCAATTCATGGAGGACCAGTACAGAGACTTAGCCTACCAGCTCGAGCATGACTTAGGGGTGGCTAAGGTACAACTGCAGGGCTACGAGTCCTCAGCACAGCAGGTCGGACCACTGCTACATCAGCTAGTGGCCCGAAACGCTGAGTTGAGGGAGAGACTGGAGCAGAGGGACTTACAGATCGCCCACCTGAGGGCGAAACAGGAGGCCATGAGGTTTGAGGCCGGACTGGAGGTGGCTGCGAGGATGCACGTCAGGGAGGCCTGGGCCAGGGAGGCCAGGAGGGTTGATCAGCTGGAGGACCAGTTAGAGGCCAGGGCAGTGAGGATAGAGACCCTGGGGCATGCCTTGGATGCAGCCTACCGTAGACCCCGGACTGAGATAGGAGAGTCCAGCCGCTCGGTTCGCCGCAGGATCGGGGACGGAGCAGTCTCTTCTGGCCAGCAGGCTCGGATCCGTCATGATGTATAGTGATGGGATAGGATGGTTGTTTAGTTGTTAGTACAGTCAGTCCCACTTTTGTTTATGATAGGGACATATTCATGTTTGTTTGTGAAACTTTATGTTTGTTGTTATGATTGGGGTAGCAGTTAAACCCCAACTTTTGTGGTCTTGAGGGAGGAAAGGTTAGGATTCCCCACTTTTGTCTAGGGGGATGATTTGTTGATAGGACAGATAGTGGCGCATTTATAGAAGTATGCCACAGGTTTAGTCATTGTAACAAAACGGTGGTATATGAATATAAATGCAGATGTTTCGCTTAAATCAAATGTGTTTTACCTTTGATTGCTTATTTTAATAACATATGTTGTAAAATGTGAATCTATAGGTAAAAGTTATCAGTTTCCTTATTCCAAACCCATGCCAAGGGGAAGGCCACGTAACCGACAGGTCGAAGAGTCAGAAAGTGAGGTTGGAGACCAAAACCAACCCAATGAGAATGTTCGCGGAAATGCTGGCCGAGGCTATGCAATCCAGACCACCACCTGAGAGAACCCAAGCTGCAGCTGAGCCAAACGCATCATCTGGCAAACTTTAAAGATTTCAAATTGGTCGGACCACCTGAGTTCAAGGGAACTCTTAACCCAATCGAGGCACAGACCTGGATAGAAGAGATAGAGAAGGTCTTTGAAGTAGCAAGGGTGGCAGAGGAACAGAAAACAAGTTTTGCCACTTTCATGCTAAAAGGAGAAGCCAACTATTGGTGGAAGGCCAACAGAGGCCGAGTGGAAGAAGGCACTGTCGCTTGGGATCGTTTTAAGGAAATGTTCTTGGAAAATTACTTTCCAGAGAGCATGAAGCAGGAGATGGAGATCAAGTTCCTGGAACTAAAACAAGGGAACATGTCTGTGGCTGAGTACGCAGCTAAGTTTAATGAGTTGGCACGGTTTGCAGCTCACCAAGTCAGCACAGAGGAAAGGAAAGCTCGTAGGTTTGAGCAGGGGTTGAAACCATGGTTATACCGTTCTGTGGCGGTATTGAAAATCAGAACATTTTGCAGAATTGATGGAGAGGGCAATCATTGCAGAGGGTGGCAGTGAGGCCCTGGCCAAATACAATCACGAGAAGAAGAAGGGACATGAGGGCCCTAAGGCAGGAAGCAGTGGGGGCAGTAACCCCAACAAACGGAAATGGATCGAGAGTCAGTCCTCTGGGGGAAATAAATCTGTAGGGGAGGTAAAGAAGCCAGGCAGATGCAACAACTGTGGCAAGAACCACACGGGGGAATGCATGAAGGGGAAGAGCGTGTGTTACCGTTGTGGACAACCTGGGCACATGGCCCCACAGTGCCCTAATAAGCCGAAAGGAGGTTGTTTCTCCTGTGGATCTCCTGACCACCAGATCAAGGACTGTCCGAAGAGGAAAAGCGACGCCGGGAGTGGCAACCGAAACAACAACAACAGTGGAAACAACAACCGGTTGAACTACGGGCCACCATCCAGTCAAGCCAACAGGCCAACAGCCCGCACGTTCAACATGACGGTGCAGGATGCCATGGAATCCAAGGACGTGGTGTCAGGTATCATCCCAATCAATGATATAAATGCATATGTGCTATTTGATTCGGGTGCTACTTGCTCTTTTGTTTCCGAAGAATTTGCTAGTCAGTTAAATGTACCTTGTGAAAAGTTAGAACACCCTATGAACGTAGAAGTAGCAAACAAAGAAATTGTCCCCGTAGAATACATTCATAGGAATTGTTGTGCTGAGTTGCGAGGATTTAAGCTCAACGTGGATTTGATACCCATTCGACTGGGAGAGTTCGATGTAATCTTGGGAATGGACTGGCTATCAACCCACGGAGCAGTTATTGACTGTAAAAAGAAATGTATACACCTAAAGACTTCTAATAAGTCGAAGGTGGTGTTTTATGGCACCAAATCACCAAAACTATCTTGTTGTCTCACTATGATGCAAACAAGGAGATTACTGAAGAAAGGATGCGAGTGTTATTTGGCCCATGTGGTCGATACTCGTCAGGTCGGGGATGAGATGGGTCAAATACCAGTTGTGAGAGATTTCACCGATGTTTTTCCCGATGAACTTCCGGGACTGCCGCCGGATAGGGAAACCGAGTTCGTTATCGATTTGGCACCGGGAACCGCACCAATATCGAAGCCGCCGTATCGGATGGCACCTGTGGAGATGAAGGAGTTGATGGTGCAACTGCAGGAGCTATTAGATAAAGGTTATATCAGACCAAGCGTGTCCCCGTGGGGAGCGCCAGTTCTGTTTGTAAAGAAGAAGGACGGTTCTATGCGACTTTGTAGCGACTACCGAGAGTTGAACAAAGTTACGATTAAGAATAGGTATCCGCTTCCTAGAATCGACGACCTGTTTGATCAACTTAAAGGAGCGAAGTACTTTTCAAAGATCGACTTAAGAACAGGCTACCATCAGCTGAAAGTGAGGCAAGAAGATATCCCGAAGACTGCATTCAGAACTCGTTACGGGCACTTCGAGTTTCTGGTAATGTCTTTTGGATTGACAAATGCACCAGCAGCATTCATGGATATGATGAACAGAGTGTTCAAGCAGTACTTGGACAAGTTCGTAGTTGTATTCATCGATGACATTCTGGTGTATTCAGGGACGGAGGAGGAGCATGCTGAACATTTGAAGATTGTATTAGAAGCTCTTAGGAAGGAGAAGTTGTATGCAAAGTTTTCTAAGTGTGAGTTTTGGTTGCAGAGGAGTACAATTTCTGGGTCATGTCATAGACAAGAATGGTGTTTCGGTAGATCCAGCAAAGGTAGAAGCAGTTATCAACTGGGAACAGCCGAAGACGCCGACGGAGATCCGGAGTTTCTTGGGATTAGCGGGATACTATCGGAGATTCATCCAGGATTTTTCAAAGATAGCATCGCCGTTGACCAATCTCACCAGGAAAACAGTCAAGTTTGTTTGGTCGGAGAAGTGTGAGGAGAGTTTCATGGAGTTGAAGAAGAGACTCAGCCAAGCACCAGTGTTGACCTTACCAGACAATACTGGGGGTTTCGTAGTGTATAGCGATGCATCACATAAGGGACTTGGCTGTGTACTGATGCAACATGGCAAGGTCGTGGCGTACGCATCACGGCAACTGAAGGACTATGAGAAGGGTTATCCGACTCATGACTTGGAGTTAGCAGCGGTAGTTTTCGCCTTGAAGATTTGGAGACATTACCTATACGGGGAGAAGTGCGAGATATATACAGATCACAAAAGTCTGAAATATATCTTCACTCAAAAGGAGCTGAACATGAGGCAACGCCGATGGTTAGAATTGATCAAGGACTACGACTGTGAAATTCTGTACCATCCGGGCAAAGCAAATGTAGTGGCTGATGCCTTAAGTAGGAAAGGCAAGGTGAAACTGATGCAGCTGACAGTCCAGGAGGAGTTGATACGGGACTTTGAACGTCTGGAGCTGGAAGTTAGGTATCCAATGGAGGTGGACGAAAAGGTGTTCACCGTGACGGTAGGTCCAACTCTACTGGATAAGATACAGGAGGCTCAAGAATTTGACGAGGAATGTATTGGCATTAAGAAACAGTTATCGGAGGGAAAAGCCTCGAAGTATAAGGTTGACAGCGCAGGATTGCTGAGATTCGAGGGAAGGATCTGGATACCCTATGTACCGGACTTAAGGGAAGAAATTTTGCAAGAGGCCCATAATACGAGGTTTTCGGTACATCCAGGTAGCACCAAGATGTATCAGGATCTTCGTCAGCATTATTGGTGGCCGCATTTGAAGGGGGAAGTTGCAGAATTCGTCAGCCGGTGTTTAACTTGTCAGAGGATCAAGGCTGAGCATCAACGGCCGAGCGGATTGTTGCAACCCTTAGAGATTCCCGAGTGGAAGTGGGAGCACATCACAATGGATTTTGTGGTGGGACTTCCAACAACGCAAAAGGGTCTAGACGCCATCTGGGTGATCGTAGATCGTTTTGACCAAGTCTGCCCATTTTCTACCGATCAAGATCAGGTACAAATTGGAACAGCTAGCAAAACTTTATGTGAAGGAAATAGTATCACGACATGGAGTGCCGGTATCTATTGTGTCTGACAGGGATCCGCGCTTCACGTCAAATTTTTGGAGGAGTCTGCAGGAGAGACTGGGAACACAGTTAAGAATGAGTACGGCGTATCACCCCCAGACTGATGGTCAGAGTGAGCGAACAATTCAGACCCTAGAGGATATGCTCCGGGCAGTTGTAATGGATTTAAGTGGCAGCTGGGACGATCACTTGCCCCTGGTAGAGTTCGCTTACAACAATAGTTACCATGCTAGCATTGGTATGCCACCGTACGAAGCGCTATATGGAAGGAAGTGTCGAACGCCGTTGTGTTGGGACGAAGTGGGTGAACGGAGATTGTTGGGACCAGAGTTGGTACAACAAACCGTAGAAATCATTAAAGTAATAAGACAACGGTTAGTAGCAGCCCAGGATCGCCAAAAGAAGTACGCCGACTTACATCGTCAAAAACGAGACTTTGAAGTTGGTAGCTTTGTGTTTCTGAAGGTATCTCCCTGGAAGGGGAAGATCCTTTTTGGGAAGAAGGGCAAGCTGAGCCCTAGGTTCATAGGACCGTTCGAGATTCTGAGGAGAATAGGCGAAGTGGCGTACGAGGTAGCATTACCTCCTGAACTTGAGCACATCCACAACGTGTTCCACGTATCAGTGTTGCGTCCGTATAAGCCAGATTACAAACATGTTATTTCCTATGAACCAATTCAAGTCGAAAAAGATCTATCGTACGAGGAGATTCCTGTTCAAATACTGGATAGAAAAGAGCAGAAACTGAGGAATAAAATCATTCACTCGGTGAAAGTTCTCTGGAGAAACCACGCGGTAGAGGAGGCTACGTGGGAACTCGAAGAGAAAATGAGAGCGAATTACCCCCAGTTATTCGAGTAACCTTAGATTGAAATTCCGAGGACGGAATTTTTATAAGGGGGAGAGGATGTAATGTCCAGGAAATTTTAAACATTGTATCAAATTTATTTTTATAAACAAATTCATTTTTTTTATAAATTTAATTTGGATCCATGTGAGTAGTATTATTCAAATTTATAAATTAACCCTAGCATTTAATTTCAAGAAAATTTGGAAAGAAGATTTATAAATAAATTCATTGTCGGATTAAATAATCTAAATAAGGGAGTATGGATAAGAATAAATATTTAAAATAAGTAATTAAGTGGTTTGTTAATTTAAATTTAAAATATTTTAAATTCAAGGTGGGTAATTTAAATTGGGTCAATTCCTCTATTTAGATTGGCCCATTTCTTTATTCTAAGTTAAGCCCAAATTCTGTTATCTTCCTTTTGGGCCGCCCTTTTTGAATTAATCAACCGGCCCAACCCTATTGGGTTGAGCCCAAACCAATTTCTAGCAGGCTGGGTCAAGCAAGCGGGTCGAACCCGTTTCCATTAAATTGGGACAACCGGTCATTTGGGTAGGGTTCATATCAGCGTGAGTTGATTTGAGAAAGAGAACCGAGCAAAAAGGAAAAGGGGAAAACACTAACGCTCAAATCAAACCTTCACGTCAAACCCAGCCAAGCAAAAGGGGGAAATCATTTGCCCTAGGCTTCGATCAATCGAACGAGCGACGTGAGGGCAAGAAGGGACCAGTCGAGGCTGTCAATCGCCGGTAACAGTTCGAGTCTACTGACTTAGGAAAAGAGGAGCGTCGACCGGCGGCATAGGTTGGGAAACGAGCGGCGACCAGCGGGCAAACGAGCGACGACAGAGGCGGTCATCGAAGGGACCAAGGGTTCCAGGAAATCAGCGATTCGACCACCTGGATTACGTGGCTCGAGGGTTGATGAGACCACCGTCCGTTTACTCCCCTCCTACCGACGGTCATTGACCAAATTGTTAGGGTATTGCCCAAATAAATTGGGGGAAAATCTTCTCTATAAATTGAACCCCTCAAACCCCTAAACCAAGCTGCCGAATCCGTGTTGTGAGTTCCAAATTAGAAAAATTAGGGTTTGCAATCTTGGAGAAGGAAACCACTGTACATGTCAAATTTGGTCACATATTTCGGTAGGAGGAGGGGAAGTAGCAGTCCGGTCAACACCCAGGTACAACAAGGATTTATTAAACCTCTGTGAAAATTATCTGTAATGGGTTTTGTACGAATTTCATCTTGTGTACTTAGTTCGGTTTATTTAAATTGGGATACGGTTGGTGTTCTGTGTAATTGCCGATGGTGTTGACTTATAATACTGTATTGGGCTTATGGTTGTTCTGTATTGGGATTATACTGTATGGGTGGGTTATTTTGATTAAGAAATCTGGATTTGCTGTTTCTCTATATTAGGCAGTTGGTTTCTTGTGTTGGAATAAACTGGTGAACCTCAAGGGTTCTAACAGACAATCGTTTTGTGATTGGCTATAGTATGTATGGAATTGAATTATATTATGTTGTTCTTGTTTGAACTTACAAGCCTGATATTGTAAAAGTAATGATTATTTCATAGTTTCCCCTTCTGTGCTGATACAGTATATATATATATTGTGTCATGATGTTGGGCTAGATGAAACTGTTCTGGAATTGGGAATTTTTGATGATTCAATTAAAAGTTCTTTTCCAGTGTATTGATGCCAAAATTAAGCCTTGTTCCTGTTGGGATAGGTACTGAATTTGAAGTCAGGGTTGCTATGAAACTAAATAGAAATTGTTGCTTTATGTTGGTTATTAGATTGAGCTGATGGCACATTTGTAGATTGACTAGCCACTGTAAACAATAAATAAAATTAGTAAAATAACAATGTATTATTTATCCATAGATAATAAATAAAGATAATAAATATTTAATTATTATTTAATAATAATAATAATTAAATATGAATAAAGTTAATAAAATAATTATTTATTATTTATTAATAAATAATAAATAAAGATAATAAATATTTAATTATTATTTAATAATAATAATAATTAAATATGAATAAAGTTAATAAAATAATTATTTATTATTTATTAATAAATAATAAATAAAGATAATAAATATTTAATTATTATTTAATAATAATAATAATTAAATATGAATAAAGTTAATAAAATAATTATTTATTATTTGTTAATAAATAATAAATAAAGATAATAAAATATTTAATTATTATTTAATAATAATAATAATTAAATATGAATAAAGTTAATACAATAAATTTATAAATAAAGATAATAAATATTTAATTATTATTTAATAATAATAATTAAATATGAATAAAGTTAATAAAATAATTGTTTATTATTTATTAATAAATAGTAAATAAAGGTACTAAGTATTTGATTATTATTTAATAATAATAACTAAGTATGAATAAAGTTATTGAATAAGAAGGAAATTAACTACTTAATCATTAATGAAATAATGATTAAGTATAAGAGAGATTTATAAGTTCATTAGTTAACTGTGGCCCTTAATAAATAGTGATTATAAACACTTAATGATTAATTAAATATATTAAGTGTGTCAAGTATTAAATCAATGTTGAATAAGAGACAAGGTTAATGATTACTAAATTACCCCTAAGGTAAATAGTGATTAAGAGTGGATCAACTAAATAATTGATCAACGGTTTTCTGTTATCTTTAAACCAAAATGAATTTATTTTATAAATGATAAATAAGGATTGTTAGACCATACCTGGAGACAATTAAAGGTAATAAACTGAGCATTCAAATGATAGTAATCATGATTAGCTAACAATTGTTTTTAATAGCTAAAGATCATCAATAATTTTCTGTTAACTAATGTTAATTAATAATTAAATATAGATGATGAATTTTACCTGTTGAGCAAAAGGCATAGTAAGAGGTGCCAATATACAACTGTTAATTGATAAATCGACTTTACCCGATGATAGGTCACTCGAGATCAATTAATTAAAGCTAAGATTTAAATTGTAGCTGAGCAAACAGGCAAGTCCCTAACCCTAAACTCCTTACATTATTGCAAGTTCTTCCTTACCCAACTTTTACATTGAGCAATACTTCTAAAACCTTATGCAGTATTTTAATTCATGCAAAAGGTATATATATATTACTGCAAGTTATTCTGTAAGCTTGTACCTTATCTCCAAGCATGCTTTAAGTGGTCTAATTCTTTCAAGATTTTTCCACATTTGTATAATCATTGACATTCGTGCATTTGAATTCGTATATTTAAGTTCAGAAATCTATCAACCATTCATGGTTAAGTCTGAACCCTTGTTCGGTCAGACAATTACGTGAGAATTTATAAAAGCTATCCGAACCAATCAATGGTAAGGATTCTTAGACTGTATGAACACCCCTTTATTTATAGGGGAGTACCCCACGTACCGTATATAAGGTACAAATAGCAGAATTAAATGTTATGCATATACATAGGGTACGCGAGGCTGATCCCCTCAAGTACGTTATTCTGTAGCCAGTAACCAGAGGGTCAACCAGCTATTGACTCCTCTGGAAGTTATCGTTCAAAGTCTATTTGACTATCAATTGTTCTAAAAGCATTTATTGTTCTTGCTTCTGATTTATTCTATTGTTGAAATCCCTTTTTATATCCCTTCATCATGATATATCCTTATTGTTGCACTTTAAACTTGCTGGGCAAACTCGTTGCTCATTCTTGCTATATCATGATTTCATTGCAGCTAAACCCGAGACGTCAGGGAAGAATAAAGGGAAAGAAAAGATGAAATGATAGACTTCTTGTAGCTGACCTTAGATTCATGTGTTAGTTATTTACTGATGTAATTTAAACCCTGCTAGCTATTTAGGGTATGGATTGTGTAAATGTTTAAGGTTAATCGTATTCTGGGACTAGTGACACCTTGTAATGAACAATGTATGTTTATTATATTCCGCACTTTTAGATATCATATGTTGTTAAAGGTGAATGTTGTATTGAATCGTGATGACCAGATCCGGGTATTTGGAGACCCGAATTTGGGGGCGTCACATGGTTACTGAATTGGAAATCAGAGTTGTTATGAATCTGTTTAGAATTTGTTGCCTATTGTGTTGGGTAATAATTTTTGGTTAGTTTGAAATGAAATTTGCAGGAGTTGGATATAATTGTGACTGTTGATCTTGGCAGCATAAAACTATTAACGTGAGTAGTATTATACAACAATTGAACTTTTTTCGAATGGGTTGTGTAATTCAATGGAGTTTAACTGATAATCAAATGTGCTATCCTTGGCGTAATTATTGGGTATTAATTTGAGTTAATAATGCACTTGTAAATTAACTGGTTATTATAATTAATAAATAAAGTTAATAAAATAATTATTTATTATTTATCACTAAATAATGAATAAAGATAATAAATATTTAATTATTATTTAATTAATATTAAATAATAATTAAGTATGAATAAGGTTAATAAAATAATTATTTATTATTTATCATAAATAATAAATAAAGATAATAAATATTTAATTATTATTTAATTAATATTAAATAATAATTAAGTATGAATGAAGTTAATAAAATAATTATTTATTATTTATCACTAAATAATAAATAAAGATAATAAATATTTAATTGTACTCAATTAATAATAATTAGGTATGAATAAAGCTAATAAGGATAACAATTACTTAATCCTTATTGAAATAATGATTAAGTATGAGTGAGATTAATAAGTTCATTATTTTTGGCCCTTAATAAATAAAGATAATAAATACTTAATGATTATTTAATTAATATTAAATAATAATTAAGTATGTGGAGAATTAATACATTAAGTATTTTTGAATAAGGACTAAGGGGTCATAATTACTTAATTATCCTTAAAGGTGAATAGTTATTAAGCGCAAGTAAAACTAAATAAGTGATCAATTGTTATTTAGTTGTTATTAAACCATAATAAATTTATTATTTATGTTATAAATAATAAATAAGGATTATTAACCCATACTTAGAGACAATTAAAGGTAATAATTTGAGTATTCAAATGATAAGTAACCATGATTAACTATTATTTGTTCTAAATAATAGCTGGAGGTCATTAATTAATTTCTATTTAGCTAACGTTAAAATAGTAATTAAATGTTGATAGAGTTAATAAGGTAATATAAATGAATTAAACAGTTATAAGTGACTGTTAGAGGGTGTTATTACCTCAGGAAAATATTGTTGGTAAATAATTTCTCAGTCTACAGATCAATTAAGTATCTTATGGAATTGAGGCTGATCTATTGACTTATAAGCTATATGAATTGTTTATTTGCTAAATAAATAGCATAAGTGAGCGCATCGATATACTGCTATACAATGCTAATGGATAAATCGACTTTACCAAATGATAGGTCATCCAAGGTCAATTAGTTAAAGCTAAAATTTATTGTAGCTGAGCAAACAGGCAAGTTCCCTGACTTCGTTCTTTTTGTATACTGAATGCAAGTTTCCTTTAACCCTACTCAAATTATCTTCGAGCGGGGTGGTATTGTACTGCAAGTTATTTAATTAAGCTTAAACCTCATTTCCAAGCATGCTTTAGGTGGTTTAATTACTTTTAAATTATTCCACATCTATGATATTATTGACACTCGCACTCGGTGCTTTTGAATTCATAAAGTTTGAATTCGTACATTTATTAAAGTTCCGTAATTCACAAAACTGTTTAAGAATAAGTCTGAACCCTTGTTCGGTCAGGCAAGCATATGAGAATTTATAAAAGCTATCCGAACCAGTCATTGGTATGGATTCTTAGACTGAAATGAACACCCCATTTATTATAGGGGAGTACCCCAGGTACCGTATATAAGGTACAAACAGCAGAGTTAAATGTTATGCATATACATAGCGTACGCGAGGCTGATCCCCTCAAGTACTTATTCTGTAGCCAGTAACCGAAGGGTCAATTAGCTATTGACTCCTTTGGATGTTATTTTTCAAAGTCTACTTGACTATCAATCGTTCTAAAAGCAATTATTGTTCTTGCTTCTGATAATTATATTGTTGAATTCTCTTTCTATATTCCTTTCATCATGATATATCCTTATTGTGGTACTTTAAACTTGCTGGGCAAACTCGTTGCTCACCCTTGTTATATCATGACTTTCATTGCAGCTAAACCCGAGACATCAGGAAAAAGCAAGGGTAAAGAAAAAATGAAGTGATAGGATTCACGTAGCTGATTTTATCTTATGTGTAGTTAATTATTATTAATGTAATTTAAACCCTGTTAGTTATTTGGGGTATGGGTTTGTGTTAAGTATTTAAGGTTATTGTATCTTGGGACTAGTAACACCTTTCTAATGAACAACATATGTTTGTTATATTCCGCATTTTAGTCAATGTATGTTGTTGGAGGTGAATGTTGTATTGGATCGTGATGACCGAATCCGGGTAGTTGGAGACCCGAATTTGGGGGCGTCACAACATATCTGTTGGATGTCCTACTACCGCATAAATTCCGCAAGCTTTCACCTGTTGTGGATTACCTACAGCCATTTGACGAATAAGAGATGTTAGACTCGCAATTTATTGTTCAATTGAAGAAATTTGTACCTCACTAGCATTCATGGGTGCAAAATCAAGTCTAGTGCCTAATTGCCGAGAGTTAGCCACCATATTCGCAATGAGATTCCTTGCAGCCTCGGGAGTTTTATCCACCAAGGCTTCTCCACTCGCAATATCGATCATGCTTCTATTGGTAGAAGTAAATCCTTCATAAAGTATTGAATGAGAAGCTGTTCACTTATTTGATGATGGGGCCAACTTGCACACAATTTCTTGAAGCGTTCCCAATATTCATGCACAGATTCTCCATTATTCTGCCTCACGCCACAAATTGACTTCCGAATGTTGGCTGCTCGTGAAGCGGGGAAATATTTCTCCAGGAATAATCTTTTCATCCCTTCCCATGTTGTGATACTCCCGGAGGGTAGATAGTAGAGTCAATCCTTTAGAGAAAACGGAAAGGCTCTCAATTTGATTTGCTCCTCGGTCACTCCGGTCGGTTTCATACTCGTGCATACCACACGAAATTCCTTCAAATGTTTATGTGGATCTTCACCTGCCAAACCATAAAAAGTAAGGAGAAGATGTATTAGTCCAGATTTCAATTCAAATTGAGTATTATTATCAAGATTGGGAAAAGTTATGCATAATGGTTGTTGATCCAAGTTCGGAGCTGCAAGATTCTTCAAAGTTCGATTCGCTGCCATAACCTCCTTCTCTTCGAAATTTCTCCGAGCTTCCTTCCTTAATCTGCGAATAGTTCTCTCTATCTCTGGATCACACTTTAAATCACCTTGATTAGTAGATCGAGTTTCGGGCATAAACAATCAAGAAAATTCAAATTATTTATGAAAAATAATTAAAATAAAATAAGGATAACAAAAATATAAAAACAAACTAAAATCACTCCCTGGCAACGGCGCCAAAATTTGGCGTGCTGTCGCAGGCAACCAAAAATAAAACCTTACTACGAAAAATATTTATGTAGTAGTGCAAGTAAGAGTCGATCCCACAGAGAATGATTAGTCTAAATTTATTCTTTGCAAACTAAAATTGGGGGTTTTAATTGTGATTAGTAAAGTAAACTAAAAATAATGCCAAATAATTTATTAAAGTAAATCAGAGAAAATAAACCTTGGATTAAATCAACTTCCACCTCAGAAACTTACACTGATCATTGACTCAAGCATAATCAATTAATATTTTGAATATTTATCGTTAGAATCAATTCACCATTCTGAATTATTCTGTGTCTTTCCTTAATTTTAGTTAGATAGAAACAAGCAATCTAAATAACCCTAACTACTAAACAACTTAGACAAACGCTAAAAGTTTAATCTAGTAGATGCTTTAAGAATTAGAAAAACCGATGAAGCTAAACAACACAAACACAAGCGGTTGCATTTAATTTAGTTGAGTATTCTTCCTAAGATATAATAATCTCGTGATCTGCAGTCAATTATTAACCTTAGTTGCTTCGCAAATTAGAGTGACCATACAATTACGGATTTGATATCTAATTTAGGAGTAGATTTCTACGAATAATAAACTAGCGTGCACTCTAGTAATTAAACATATCAATCATAGAATTCAAGCACAAAAGAATAATTAATACTCAAAATAATAATTGAATAATTAAAATCAATTAGATCTCACAGTGTAATAATCTGAGGCTTCCGTCTCCTTAATCCAAGAGCAGAAATTTAGCTACTCATAGCCATGAAAAACACCAAAGAATAATAGAGAGAGAAATATTTTTATTTATTGAATGAAGTGTTGTGTCAATTACATCAACCTTGACCCCTTATTTATACTACTCAAAAGTAACCTTAACCCTAATAATAATAGAAACAATTACATAACAATCCAACTTAAAATTGGAATTGAAATTCTAACTAAATAAAATCCTAATTACATTAGTATTAAAAAATTAGTATTCTAGAATCTACTTCTATTAGTTCCTTAAAGAAATCAGATTGCCAAGATTGAATTCCCATAACTGCCACGTAAAAGATCTTTCTTTGCCGCGTACGGATCATAGAATTGCCGCGTGAAACCAAACTGAATTTCCGCGTGATGCTAAGTCTTCTATTATCTAATTGATGAACGTCCCACATAGAATATAGCCATGCATGGTTACTTTAATCTGTGACCCACATCATATATAGGCTGAATATGTCTAAAAGACCCACCTGCTTGGTTACTTAATATGTTAGGCAAATATTAGGCCTGACCCAATTATCGAGAATAAACCACATGTTATGCTAAGCTTTCCATTGCATGTAATCTAAAATCAATTAGGAACCCGTGCATGTAAATTGTCTAGCATTAAACAAATTCATTTGCAATTAGATAATCCGTGTGATTAGTTTGTTGAATTGAGTCCGTCCCATAATACTTGAGTTTACTTGAGTTGCGCCCCTTGGTCCAATAATGCCCAATTTGTCTTCAAATTATTTCAAAAATCACGAAACCCATCAATTGTACCTAAAATAAAAATATAAGAATAATGAGTGTATTTAGGCACAAAATAAATACAAAAGATTAAGTATTGAGGAATAAAAATATAACATATTCTATTCTCGTCAGGTGAATACAGCTAACTCATCATCACGCGATTGGAGTCTAACGACTTCATTCCGACTTAAACGGTTGTGCTTCGTTGAGATAACATCCTCAAAGTATAAGGAACATAAGTTGACAATTTCTTCCTCCGTATAGCATTTAACAATAGAACTGTAATGCCCCCAAATCCGGGTCTATCTTCAAACCCGGGTTCGGTGCGTCATGGTACTATTCATCAACATAAACACCCATATAATCTTAAAATATAAATGTAATTTGATTATATTACAATATTCCACCTTTTAATCCCAGGTTCTAATACCATTACAAATTCATAACATACAAATAATGAATATTACATCATTTATCTATTACAACAATACATTTGTGACTTTTATCTGTCACAATAGATATATATAAATTAACATGTAATTCCTCTAATCAAATACTTAATTCTTTCGCTAATCTTCACCAGATTTATTGATTCGTTCTAGCTTTGCTGAAAATATTTTATTTAAAGCAAGCATGACCATTTAATTGCTTAACAAGTTATAAACAGTTGAATAAACAACCAACAACATAATGAATATCCACATATTCTTTGAAAACTTCAACAACTGAACAATAGTTGTGAAGCAGCTTTGAATAAATAGGAACCACAATTTCCTTTCGTTTATCATTTTTGAAATGACATACTGATCACTCCTCAAGATCTTAACCTTTTTTCTTATTCTTTCTTAGATTTGACATCACCCGTGTCTACTTCATTGTTATGACATAACTTGTGTCTACATCATTATTATGACACAACCCGTGTCTACTTCATTATTATGACACAACCTGTGTCTACTTCCTCTATTGATTCTTAACTCTCCTATATTAGAGTTTCTCCTCTCATACATACAACAGTTTCCTTAACTTCAATAACACACCTCTAAACTTGTCTAGCTGAAAACAAATAGCATCAACATTCTTCTTAAATAGTTTGTGAATAACAGAACTTTAGCAACTTGAACAGTTCAATAACAAAATAATTTATCTCAATAGCACATAAGTGCAGATATTGGCACATAACACAATTTATAGCTAAATATCTTGTACAAATATAAAACATTTGCACATAGATAGAAATCTTGCATAACATAAAGTTTAGACAAGAGTTAGAAACTTGCACAAAATAATTATCTGAGTAAGTTTAGGAAACTTACCTTATGCGTTCATTAATAGTTACGCTAACGTGCTCTTTAATCGTCCTACATAATATCATTCATGATAACACATCAATTAGCCACATATAGACTCTCATATATTGGTTTAAGTTATCTTAATTTTCATTTCATAGTGTTTTACGATCGTTGGGTGAAGCACTCCACGATTAGCAGTTTGGCACTCTACGTTTAGCAGTCTGCCACTCCACGTTTGTGTGCCTAACACTCTATGTTTATGTGTCTGGCACTCTATGTTTGTGTGCCTAGCACTCTACGTTTAGCAGTCTGGCATTCTACGATTGTGTGCAAGTTGTTCTGTTTTTGACAGTTTTGACGTACCTTTTTCTAAACGTCATAACTCCCTCATCCGAAGTCGGAATGAGTTCGTTCTTAAGCCTACGGCTTTCTTGTTCTACGTACTACAAATCTCTAGAAAAAGAATTTTCTAAAGACTTTAACTACCCAGCATACTGACTCAAAAGTCAGTACACACACTGTTTTTCATCTTTTAACTAGTTTTACAGAAAAAATTTGCTATGACTTCGTTACAAAAGTTTTTGCCCTCATTCTAATTGGGTGACGTTCATAACTCATAAGAGCATAACATAATACCCTGGAACCAAATTTTCAGATTTGGGACACCACAACAAAAGGGCCCCAAAACAGTCCATTAACAGTCCACTAATTAAATTTTTCATCCTTTATGCTTGGGTTCATCTTGTTTCATTTTCTTGCATTATTACATAGTTTAATCATACTACCATCATCATGCCCTCTTTATCACTTCCGGATCCACCATGATCCCTATAAATAATAACAACAACCCAACAAAGCAAAGTAAAAGCTTGATACAAAAATTAAAGGCTAGGGTTTTAAGTTACCTTCTTAGTGCTCTTCTTCTTTACTTAGATGATCAAAGATTAAAGCTTGACAAAGCTTGGTTGCTCCTTTTCTTCCTTCCTCCCTTCTCTGCTCATAAGTTTCTTTTTCTCTCTATTCATTTATAATTTAGTATTTCTCCAAATACTTAATTATAAATATTAAGCTATTTAATTTATCCCACTAATAAATTAAATAAACTAAATTTATTATTATCAAGCTAATTAATTCGTAACAATAATAATAATAATAATAAGAAGAAGACTCTTCTTATTAATTTATAATTTAGTATTTCTCCAAATACTAAATTATTATTATTGAGCCAATTACTTCTAAAATAATATTTCTCTTTTGCGGTGTGACCCTTTAGGTTCAATATTATACTGATAGTAGAATTAATAAATTAGAACCATTTTAATATTATTTATAATGAATTAAACTCCTTTAATTCAAATATAAATAAATAATATTTATTCTATATCATCAAGGACACCTTACATCAGTGTATCATGACTATGCATATAATATGAAATCAACGTTTAATCACATAGAACCTATTCCATAAATAGTTACCGTACAATTCAATCATTCTACCATACAATGTCCCGATTAAACATAAGACATGAAATTACTGACAAATCTTAATTATTTAATCATATGCATTTCAATTCTAAATGCACAACTCTGATTAATGTAAATAAAAAACTCCTTTCTAATTTTCATTCACCTTGGCCAAGGATTTCTGAGTTGTCATTAATCAAATCGCATAGGACATTCTCTCCCTTTACTGGAAGTGATAGATCCTTTGTTGATCATTCACCTACCTCTATGTACACTTTATTATACTCAAACATACCCTATAATATACTCTAAAGTATTAAGGAATATGACAAACTATAATTCAAAATACACAAGGTACTATGATGATCTCAAGTCCAAGGATCACTTGTACGAATATCACTATAGGAACTCCTATTGCCAGGCAAATAAAACTCCATTAGGTGTTCCTTAAGCGAGTCATATTCAGTGAACTTATTCTCCAATAAGCACTTACATACTTGCTTTAGTGTCTCCACACAAATGATTATGAGATTAATCATTCTCTTCAACAGAGTAAGCATAATATGTACTAATTTATCTGGAATCAGTAATCCTACATTAGTGATCCAACGATTATGAACGTTCTAGTTTTGAGTTATCTTGAATTTAGATCTCATTAGCATAATCATCATCATAATTCTAAAAGCATTGCTCTAAAACTATGGTTTTATTATATTTATTTAATTCAACTAATTAAACATGGATAAAGTATGCCTTTAATTAAATAAATTCTTTTATTAATAAATGAATAAGATTACAAAGTAAATGCTTATCACATTCAATGTAATTGGCTTGAGGGCATACTACTTTTAATCTCCCACTTGCACTAAGCTAATCGTCCTGGTATTTTATGCCCATCTTCTCTAAGTGCGATCGTCTTGATGTTGGATAATGCTTTAGTAAATGGATCTACAATGTTGTGCTAAGAGACTACTTTCTTTAAAGTGACTTCTCCTCTTTCAATGATTCTTCTAATCAAATGAAAGTGCCACAACACACGTTTGGATCTCAGATGAGACTTAGGAACTATTTCAAGTTCTGTAATGAACTTTTTATCCAAACAAACAACTTTGCAGCTTCACTTACAATTATATACTTTGTCTTTGTCACTAAATCAGCAACTCTTTGCTGTTTGAAACTTTTTTAACTCACTGCACCATCGTTTTAAGGTAACACATACCCTGAAACGGATTTGATGCCGTCTTGGTCAATCTAAAAAACTTGAGTTTATATAGCCCTCTAGTTTCAATTCAGACCCACCATTAACACATCCTTAGTTCTTAATTGATATTTGCTTATCACATTTAGTGCATCAGCAACATCTAGTCTCGTACGTGTCATTGCATACATGATAGTTACTCATGCAATCTCTCTCTTCAGGTGTCATTAGGGACAAATTGTTGAGAGATACACTCCATAACTCATAAACGTGAGACCTCTATTAGAGTTCGCCATGCTAAACTCCTTTAACATCGAATGAATGTACATTCCTTGGGTTAAGCTGAGTATCCTTTTAGATCTATCTGTATATATCTTATATATCCCTAAAATGTAGGATGTTACTCCCAAATATTCCTTGAAGGAATATTTAGACAACTATATCTTTATTGATTGTAGCATTGGTATGTCATTCCCTATCAGTAGTATATCAATATATAGTACTAGGAATGTCACTACACTCATACTGACCTTTTGTATATACTTGGTTCATCCTCGTTTTTGATAAAAATTAAACTCCTTTGATTGTCTGATCAAAATGGATGTTCCATCTTCGAGAATCTTGTTTCAATCCATAAATGGATCGTTGTAGCTTACACACTCGATTTGCTTCAACCTTTGAATTAAATCCATCTAGTTGTATCATACATACATTCTCCTTTAGTTTCCATTGAGGAAGGATGTCTCCACATCTATTTGCCAGATTTCATTATAATAAGATATAATCAGAAGCAAAATCTGAATGGACTTGAGCAATGCTACCGGTGAGAAGATTTCATGATAGACAACTCCTTACTATTGTTTGAAATCTTCTACAACCAGTCTGGCCTTATAGGTCTCCACCTTGCTATTTTCTGCAGTCTTTCTCTTAAAGACCTATATACACCCTATAGGCTTTACGCCTTCCGGAAGGTTAACCAAAGTTTATACTTAGTTTTTCATACATGGAGTCTATTTCGAATTTCATGGTCATCTGCCATTTCTTTGAGTCTTTTCTACTTATGGCCTCATCGTATATAACTAGATCATCATCCTCTATGATGCGTACCTCATCATCATCCTCTATGATGAATCCATACCTCCTAGGTATCTTCGGTACTATTCCAGATTTATGATTCGGTTATGGTACAATAGGTCTATCTACAGGTTCTTTTATTTGACTTATAGTGCTTTGTAGTTTTTGAACTTCTTCAAAATTTATTTTACTCCCACTAGCCCCTTCAAGAATAAACTCCTTATCAAAGAAGGCATCGTGTTTCACAATAAACATCTTTTGCTCAGTAGGATTATAAAATTAAAACCCTAAACTTTTTTTAGGATATCCCACAAATCTGCACTTGTCAGATCTTGTCCCAAGCTTATCCTTTTGAAACCTTTTCGTATAAGGTAGACAACCCTAATCTTAACATGCTTAAGACTAGGTTTCCTCCCTGTCTATAACTCATATGGAGTCTTGGGGATGGATTTTGAGAGTACCTTATTTTGTAGATACTAGGGCATAACCCTAGAAGAATACTAGAATATCAGTAAAAATCATCATGGACCGCACCACGTCTAACAAGGTACGATTTCTCCTTTCAGATACACCAATCAATTATTGCGTATCAGGATGCGTCCATTGTGAGAAAATACCACTATCCTTGAGATGATTTAGAAACTAATCGCTCAAGTATTTCCTTCCTCAATCCAATCGAAGAATCCTAATACTTTGTCAGTTTATTTCACTTCTGAATTCTTTGAACCTTTCAAATGATTCAGACTTGTATTTCATCAAATACATATATTCAACTTTTGAATTAATCACCTCTTTTCTTTTACTAGTTTGTTCAATTTGTAAAATATTTTTTCATACAAGTTAAATATATAAGGTCTATTAAGTAATCTTCCAGTTCCAAACAAAATATTATCATTATAAATAGAACAACCATTATTCTTAAATATAATATCAAAACCTTCCTTGTCCAATAACGGAAAGAAACAATATTTCTAATGATAACTGGAACATAATAACAACTTATTAACTTAATAGACTTGCCCATAGGTAATGCTAAACTATAAGTTCCTACAGCTAATGCAGCAATCTTTGCTCCATTCCCCACACGCAGGATTACTTCCTCTTTGTTTAGCTTTCCACTTCTGCTTAGTCCCTGCAAAGAATTATATATGTGAGAACTACAGTTGATATCCAATACCCAAGTAGAACCTTGACTTATAGAAAGATTTATTTCAATCATGAACAAACTTGTATCTGTAACCGAAGCTTCACTAAGCTTCTTCTGGTTAGCTTCTGTAAGATACTCCTTACAGTTTCTTTGCCAATGTCCAAGCTTATTGCAGTGGAAGCAAACTCCTTTGCTATCCACATCAGTTTTTATCTTATTGTCCTCAGTTTGTGCCTTTCCTTTTGCCTTCTTAGCTTTCTTCTTTTCAGAAGAACCATTATTCCTCTTCCTTTTGTTGGAAGAATCATCTACAAATAAGACTTGGTCTCTCTTGGCTGGAAAGTGACTCTCTGTCATTTTCAACATGTTAAGCAACTCAGGCAAGCTGACATCTAGCTTGTTCATATGAAAATTTACAACAAATTGTGAGAAGAAGTCCGGGAGTGACTGTAAGATCAGATCTTGGCTCAACTCTCCGTCCATTACAAAACCTAGTTGTCCCAATTGTTCAATCAAATTGATTATTTTGAGGACATGTGTTTGTACTGTAGTGTCATTGGTCATTCTAGATCGAAATAGCTTCTCAGATATCTTATATCTGGCAGACCTATTCTGCTCACCATACAAATCATTAAGGTGCAGCAAAATGGTAGGTACATCCATTTTCATGTGTTGACGTTGTAACTCGTTACTCATGGAAGCCAACATGATGCACTGAGCCACAGTCGCATCATCTTATCACTTTCTAAAAGTAGCAATCCCTTCCTCAGAGGCATTGTCTGCGACAGTTGCAGGGGCAGACAAATTAAGGATATAAGATAGCTTTTCAGCCGTGATAACTATTCTTAAATTCCTTAACCAATCTGTATAATTCGGTCCGATTAACTTATTAGCATCTAATATGCTACGCAGTGATAGTGATTTAGACATTGTAAAATTTTGTAAATGAAATTTGTAATTTAACAACATTAACATGCATTCATCTTATTAATTACCAGATTAATTTAGGTCTTTATTAAAATTGTGTCTCCCACTATTTTCTTTAAACTATATAACCCTCCATATATAGTTCGACAGATCTTGTTTAAACGACTTTGTAAAATTCGCTTAGTGAGAAAGGATCCTATTGCCATAAATTTCTATCCTTGTGTGTGCAGAACAAACTATAAATTTATTCAATAGGTAGACATCTTTTGTCAATTACATTTCTATGTAACTCCTTTTATTTTGCCTCTTAAATTATAATGGTCAAGTATGTGCACATCCGAACTAAAATAATCTAAGTTAAGTCATTACTAGCATTTTCATATAAGTGAAGAGAAAAATATGGTCCTTGTGTGTGCACAACAAAACAAGTATTGTTCAATTCCTTATAAACATCCAATATAATAAAGGCAACATCTCAAATACTTAATATAAGCCTTGTGTTTTCACAATAAACGTATATTAAATGTTTGATACTCTATCGCTTTATCATGCTAGAAGGCTACGTCCATCATTCTCAATGTCTTTGAACGTAATCAACTTAATGTTTTTCTTTCTTGAGGGTTTTTGTTATTAATTGTCTCATCTTGTTTAGCGCGCATGCAAATATATATATAAAATACGCATCATATTAAACATACATCACTATGTATAATAATATATTATTATATAATAAGCATGCACATATAGAATACTATATTCTACTTGGGATGATTATGGACTTAATTCTAGTTTGATTCACTCGAGCCACCGAGTGAACTAAAAGGTCAAACCTATGGTACAAGAATAAATTTGAATATAACTATTACATTCAACTCGGGCTCCATTACAAGTGGGTCTTCAATGCTCCTGCTCTTCAGCTCTAATTTCTTGAGTAATTCTATAATAAAAAAGAAACCTTGATTAGCAGTCAAGGGGAAGTACATAGGAGGGAGATAGAATTTATATCAGAAAATTAAATAGGCGAGGTACGCAGACCCCATTTATAAAAACCCATTCATTCAAGCATCCATCAAAAATAAATCCAATCATATTGGTCAAAGGTCCATAATCATCCCCTTTATTTGTTAGGTTTGTATAACGCGAACATGTAATCAAATTACATAAATAAAGCGGAAGCGTGATAAAACGGATTTTAAAATTTTCATAGAAACCATCACCATGATCTCTCCTTGTGTTCAATTATCAATTAAACGAAAGAGAAAGAGAATAAGAATTATACCCTCGTAGACCAAAGCTTCCTCGGGTACAAGTTCAACTCCTAGTCCTTCGTGTTCTCCTCGAATTCCACCGATGAAATTCCTTCCTTTGATCAACGTTAGCCACCCAAGTGTTTGGCCTCTAGAGGTGATCCACCAAGGAAGAATAGGTATTCAAGAAGTTGGGTATTGACAAAACCCTAGTTTCTATCTCTATAGAAATTGCAAGTACTCTTCACAATCTAATACAAGAGTGTGTAACTTTAATCTATGATAAGACTCCTCTTATTTATAGATGTAGGAATAACCCTTCCCTAAACTATTTAGGATTAGGGTTTCTATTATAATTAAACTCCTTTAATTAATTATGCTCCTAATCCAATTAGAAATTCATGGAAGAGTACTTCTATTAATTAATTCCCAATCCCTATTAGGAATTAAATAATAGTAATAATAATAATAAGACTCCTCTTATTAATTTATATTTAATATTTCTAAAATATTAAATAATAAATATTAAGCTATTTAATTTATTTTATCTCCATAGATTAAATTAAATACACTTAACTTATTATTACAATTATGCCATTTACTTCTTAAATAAATATTTTTCTTTTGCGGTGTGACCCTTTAGGTTCTCCATATTAAACCGATTGTGAATAAATCAATTAGAACAATTCTAATCTTATTTAAATAAATAAATTAAACTATTTAATTCATTTAAATAAATAATATTTATTCTACAATAAGGGTAAGCCCCCTTAGCGATCAACGACTTTTCAGATAATATAGATTTCAACATTAATCACAAAAGAACCTTTTAGTGAATAGTTACCGTACAATTCAATCCTTCTACCATACAATGTCCCAATTAAATATAAGACATGGATTTACTGTCAAGTCTTATTTTATTTAATTATATGTATTTTGATTCCCAAATACACAACTCTAAATAATGCAAATTAGAAACTCCTTTCTAATTTCATTCTGCCTTGGCCAAGGACTACTGAGTTGTCATTTATCGAATCACATAGGACATTCACATCTTTTACTAGACGTGGTAGATTCTTTGTTGATCATTCACCTATCTCCATGTAAAACTGATTATACCCAATCATACCCTTTGTTGTACCCTAAAGGTCTTAAGGGACATGTCAAAGTATAACTCATCATACACAAGATACTATGATGATCTCAAGTCCAAGGATCACTTGTACTACTATCACTAGAGGAATTCCTATTGACAGGCGAGTAAAACTCCATTAGGTATTCCTTAGCGAGCCACGTTCAGTGTACTTATTCTCCAATAAGCACCTACATACTTGCTTTAGTGTCTCCACACAAATGATTATGAGATCAATCATCCTCTTTCTAAGAGCAAACAACGTATGTACTAATCTATCTGGATTCACTAATCCCCTTTTTAGTAATCCAACGATTAGGAACGATTTTAGTTTGTGAGCTATCTAGAATTTAGATCTCATTAGCATGATCACCATCATGATTCTAAAAGCATTGCTCAAAACTATGGGTTTATCACATTTAATAAAACAGCACTATGTAGATAATATAAAATGCCTTTTAAGAAAATCAATTATTTTATTAATAAATGAATAAGATTACAATGTATATGCTACATCATATCAAATATGATTAGCTTGTGTGCATACTACTTTCAATCTCCTACTTGCACTAAAGCCAATCGCCATGGTATCTTATACCCATCTTCTCTAAGTGACGATCAAACTGTTGTTGTGTTAAAGCTTTAGTAAATGGATCTGCAATGTTGTCTTGAGAGTCCACACGCTCCAGGATGACATCTCCTCTTTCAATGATCTCTCTAATCAAATGAAATCGCCGTAATACGTGTTTGGATTTCTGATGAGACCTGGGTTCCTTAGCCTGCGTAACAGCTCCGTTGTTGTCACAGAATAAAGGTACAACTCCTCTAATGCTAGGAACCACTCCAAGTTCAGTTATGAACTTCTTTATCCAAACAGCTTCCTTTGCAGCTTCACTTGCAGCTATGTACTCTGCCTCTATCACTGAATCATCAACTGTTTGCTGCTTGGAACTCTTCCAACTCATCGCGCCACCGTTTAAGGTAAACACATACCCTGAAACGGATTTACTGTCATCTTGGTCCATTTGAAAACTTGAGTCTGTATAGCCCTCTAGTTTCAATTCAGACCCACCGTAGACAAGAAATATATCCTTAGTTCTTCTCAAGTACTTTAGGATGTTTTTCACTGCCTTTCAGTGCTCTTCTCCTGGATTTGACTGATATCTGCTCGTTACACTAAGTGCATGAGCGATATCTGGTCTAGTACATATCATACCGTATATGATAGATCCTATTGCAGAAGCATAAGGAATCTTACTCATACGGTCTCTCTCCTCAGGTGTCTTTGGGGCCTGTTTCTTGGAGAGATGTATGTCATGGCTCATTGGCATGAGACCTCTCTTGGAAGCTTCCATGCTAAACTTCATTAGCATCGAGTCAATGTACTTTCCTTGGGTCAAACCCAGCATCCTTTTAGATCTATCTCTATAGATCTTTATCCCCAAAATATAGGATGCCTCACCCAAGTCCTTCATGGAGAAGTGTTTAGATAACCAAATTTTGATCGACTGTAGCATAGGAACATCATTCCCTATCAGTAATATATCATTAACATATAATACAAGAAATGAAACAGCGCTCCCACTAACCTTTTTGTACACACATGGTTCATCCTCATTTTTGATAAAATCAAACCTTTTGATTATCTCATCAAAACGGATGTTCCATCTTCGAGAAGTTTGCTTCAATCCATAAATGGATCGTTGTAGCTTACAGACTTGGTTTGTTCCAACCGTTGAAACAAAACCCTCTGGTTGTATCATATATACATTCTCCTCAAGCTCTCCATTGAGGAAGGTCGTTTTCACGTCCATTTGCCAGATCTCGTAGTCATAATAAGCTGCAATTGCAAGCAAAATCCGAATGGACTTGAGCATAGATACTGGTGAGAAGGTTTCATCATAGTCAACTCCTTGTCTTTGTTTGAAACCTTTTGCAACCAGTCAGGCCTTATAGGTCTCTACCTTGCGGTCCGCTCCAGTTTTTCTCTTAAAGACTCATTTACACCCAATAGGCTTAATGCCCTCAAGTGGAGAAACCAAAGTCCATACTTGGTTTTCATACATGGAGTCCATCTCGGATTTCATGGCTTCTAGCCATTTCTCTGAGTCTTCACTACTCATAGCCTCTTCGTAAGTCAATGGATCATCATCATCTATGATGCGTACCTCATCACCATCTTTTATGATGAATCCATACCTTTCAGGTATCTTCGGTACTCTTCCAGATTTACGAGTAGGTAGTGGTACAATAGGTTCTTCTACTTGGTCAGGTACCTGACTTTGATCCGGAGTATTTTGTGGTTCTTGAACTTTTTCAAGATATATCTTACTCCCACTGACCCCTTCGAGGATAAACTCCTTTTCCAAGAAGGCAACGTATTTCGCTACAAACACCTTTTGATCAGTAGGATGATAGAAATAATATCCTAAACTTTCTTTAGGATATCCCACAAATCTACACTTGTCGGATCTAGTCTTCAGCTTATCATGCTCAAACCTTTTGACATAAGCTGGACAACCCCAAGTCTTAACATGCTTAAGACTAGGTTTCCTCCTTGTCCATATCTCATATGGGGTCTTTAGGACGGATTTGGTAGGTACCTTGTTAAGCAGGTATGCAGCCGTTTCTAGGGCATAACCCCAGAAGGATACTGGAAGGTTAGTATAACTCATCATGGAAAGAACCATGTCCAACAAGGTTCGATTTCTCCTTTCAGATACACCATTTAACTGTGGCGTCCCTGGTGGAGTCCATTGTGAGATTATACCATTTTCTTTGAGACAACTTAGAAACTCATTGGTCAAGTATTCACCTCCTCGATCCGATCAAAGAATCTTGATACTCTTACCAGTTTGCTTCTCTACTTCACTTCTGAATTCTTTGAACTTTTCAAATGATTCAGATTTGTATTTCATTAAATACACATATCCAAAGCTAGAATGATCATCAGTGCAAGTAATAAAATAAGAATACCCTCCTCGTGCATTCGTTGTCATATGTCCACATACGTCTGTATGTACCAACGCTAACAACTCTGTAACTCTTTTTCCTTTTCCACTAAAAGGAGATTTAGTCATCTTACCCATGAGACAAGATTCACAAGTTGGATATGATTCGTAATCAGATAGCTCTAAAAGCCCATCTTTATGCAACTTGGTTAATCTTGTTTCATTGATATGACTGAGTCTACAGTGCCACATAAAGGTATAATTAACATCATCTCTTTTTCTTTTCTTAGTTTGTTCAATTTGAAATATATTTTCATGCAAGTCAAGTATGTAAAGTCCATTCAGTAGATTGCCAACACCATATAAAATATTTTTATTATAAATAGAACAACTATTGTTCTTTATTATAATATCAAAACCATCCATATCCAATACAAAAATTGAAATAATGTTTCTAATGAGTGTCGGAACATAATAACAATTATTTAAACTAATGAACTTGCCCGAAGACAGTGCTAAACAATAAGTCCCTACAACTAATGCAGCAACCTTTGCTCCATTTCCCACTAGTAGGACGACTTCATCCTTGTTCAGCTTTCTACTTCTGCTTAGTCCCTGCATATTATTACATATGTGAGAACTACAGCCGGTATCCAATACTCAAGTAGAATTTTGATTTTCAGAAAAATTAATTTCAATCATGAACAAACCTAGATCGGAAGTCGAAGCTTCTCCAAGTTTCTTTTGGTCCGCAAGATACTCCTTGCAGTTCCTCTTCTAGTGTCCCGGCTTATTGCAATGGTAGCAAATTCCTTTGCTATCTGGATCAGGTTTCTTTTTATCCTTTCTCTTCGCCTTGCCCTTAGCCTTCTCGTTTTTCTTCTTTTCAGAAGATACCTTGGGCCTCTTCCTTTTCTTGGAAGAATCATCCACTAGTAAGACTTGGTTCTTATTGAATGAGAAGTGACCTTCAACAGTTTTCAACATGCTAAGTAACTCAGGCAAGCTGACGTCCAACTTATTCATGTGAAAATTCACAACAAATTGTGAGAAGGTGTCCGGGAGTGACTGCAAGATCAAATCTTGGCTTAACTCCCCATCCATCACGAACCCAAGCTGTCCAAGTTATTTAATCAGATTGATCATCTTAAGGACATGAGTCTCAACAGCAGTGCCCTCGGTCATACGAGATCGGAAGAGCTCCTTAGATATCTGATATCTAGCAGTCCTACTTTACTCACCATACAACTCTTTGAGGTGCAGCAATATAGTAGGAGCATCCATAGTTTCATGCTGACGTTGAAGCTCGTTACTCATGGATGCGAGCATGATGCATTGAGCCAAGATTGTATCATCTTGCGACTTTCTGAAAGTAGCAATCTCTTTCTCAGAGGCTGTTTCTGCAATATTTGTAGGGACTGGCGAATTTAGGATATAAGAAATCTTTTCAGCAGTGAGAACAATTCTCAGATTCCTTAACCAGTCCGTGTAATTCGGTCCGATCAGTTTGTTAGCATCAAGTATGCTACGCAGTGATAGTGAGTTTGACATTTTTAAATTCTGCATGTGAAATAGACAACATTTTAGCATACATTCATTTAATTAATTACCAAAATAAATTAGGTTTTTATTTTAAATTGGTATCTCTCACTTTTTTCATCAAACTATATTACCCTCATTATATAGTTCGGCAAATCTAATTAAAGATTTGCTAGTGAGATTAAGGATCCCATTTCAAATGTATATAGCCTTGTGTGTGCACAACAAACTATATATAAATAAATAGGTAAACAACTATTGTCAATTACATCATTATGTAACTCCTTGTATTTTGCCTCCTAGATTATAATGGTCAAGTGTGTGCACATCCGAACTAAAATAATCTAATTTAAGTCCAACCTAGCACTTCCATATATGTGAAGAGAAAAAGACCGCCCTTGTGTGTGCACAACAAAGCAGTAATGTTCAATGCCTTAATAAGCATCAAATGTGATAAAACAACATCTTAAATATTTAATACTCGCCTTGTGTGTGCACAACAAACTCATATTAAATATTTAATACTCTATTGTTTTACCATGCTAGAAGGCGACGTTCGATATTCCTAATATCTTTGAACGCTTAGGACTTAATATTATTTCTTTGAGGGGTTTATTATTATTAGTCTCATCTTGTTTAGCGCGCATGCACATATATATATAAAATACGCGTCATATTATTTAACATGCGAAGCATGTTGTATAATATATAATATATATATAGTAATCATGCACATATAGAATACTATATTCTACCCGGATTGATTATGAACTTTTATTTTAGTTTGGTTCACTAGAGCCACCAAGTGAACCAAAAGGTCAAACCTAGGGTGCAAGAATAAAATTTAAATATAACTATTACATTTAAACCCGGGCTCCATTACAAACGGGTCTTCATGCGCTCCTTGCTCCTTTGTCTCCAATTCTTCAAAATTAATTCTAACTAGTCCTATTACAGAAACTATTTACAATAAATAGAAACCTTGATCAGTAGTCAAGGGAAAGTACATATGAGGGAGATAGAATTTACATTAAGAAAAATTAGAGAAGACGAGGTACGCAGATCCCATTTATAAAAACCCATACATTCAAGCATCCTCTAAAATAAATCCAATCACACATTGGTCAATAGTCCATAATCAATCAAGACTCTGTTTGCAATTTAAAATAACTGGGCAAAACTGGCGACCGACGCAACCGCGCTGGTTTTTGACTTAGGAGTGGCGCAACCGCGCCACACACTGGACAGACCAAGTGTAACGATCGGGAATTTTAGACTTCCTTGTAACCCGAGTTATGTATGAATAAAATGAATTTTTATTTATATTTATATTATCATGTGTTATGTGCTTAAAGTTGTGTTGCAACCTAGAAAATGTGTATGTGTTAAATTTTACGTGTTGTTGTGTCGTTGGAGTGAATAAATTAATTTTTGCGAAAATTCGTAAAATTAATATTCCCGGGGCACGTTTTCCGAGACACTATTCATGAGCACTATTCACGCCCGAATATTTTTGCGTCTCTTTCTATTAATTTTGTTAAGACGTGTATGCGAAGGAATAATTTTTTTCAAGTGTCAAAAATTTTATTGGAGCTGATACGTGATTTAATCTGTATCCGAAATGTATAATATGAGTGTTCCGAATAAATGGACAAATCTCATAATAAATATTTTTACGCATCCCAATAATTTATGGGAGTACCCATTTTAATTTTGGGTAGAGTTATTTACCAAATTTGGTACAAAAGTGGGAGTATTCGGGTATATTTATCTGTATATTTTGATTAATTGGAGAGGCAATTAAGCCTCAACCAATCAGGAGGGAGCATTAATTGAATTAGCCAATCAGACGAGGGAGGGTAGACCGTCACATTACACTAAACATGGGTTTGATAACTTCATAAAACATCCTCCTCAAATTTTTTTTCAAGAGCTCGGGCAAAGCATTTTTTTTGCTTACCAATTCATTCCCCATCCTCCCGAAGCCACCTTATCTCCCCATCAGCTCATTTTCCTTCTCATTCAAACCATCAGCATACTTCCTATTTGCAAGCAAGGAGAGAGCTATAGAGAGAGAGAGGGAGTACCATAGAGAGAGAAAGAAGGAAGTAGCAAAAGAGAAGGAGTGTTCGGGAAGAAGAAGGAAAGCAAGGAAGGAGGGAAAAGAAGGAGAAGAGCAGCAAGAGGGAGTCCAGGAGCACTCTAGCAACCATCTCATCCTACACAAAGCAAGCAACAAAGAGGTAAGCACAAACCACAACCATTTCTTCTCCAATTGAAGTTTCCATGAGTTTTTTTTTTGCTTTCATGCTTGCGGGTTGGATTTTGTTGATTTTTGTTGTTGTTGGTTGTGTTGAATCTACCCTGGAGGTTCTTAAGAAGCTATATAAACCATTAACACCCTCAAAGTGGAACAAAAACAAGGAAAGATCCGAACCTTGGCTTAAAGGATGAACTTTGGACATTTTTGGACTTTTGGACCTTTGGACTGTTAGAGGACTGTAAAGCCTTGATGGTGTAATTATCTTAATTGTTTGTTGTTATAATATCGTACTTCCCTGAGTTGTGAAGATAACCTAGTTGGAATGAATCAAAATGACGCTATAATGAAGTCGCAGTTGCCATTTGTGTGAGATATTTCATGGTTGCGAAAAACAGAGCATGCAGTTTATGTTTTAGCTCAGGATTTGGTCATGTTAGTGATTATGGGTCATCCTGGAATTGTGATATGTTGTAGCCTCGTGTCTTGGGAATCCATAGAATCCGTAAGGGATCAAATTGATCGAGTATAGGAAGAGTTATAGCAGCTGGAGCGAGGCGAGGTGATTGTGTCGCGGAACTGCAAGAACTGCAGTTCGCTACTGCAACTGCTACTGCATGGCGCCTGGTCCGGGTTGGGTCAGGCCGGACCGGGTCGGGCCGGATCGGGTCGGACCCAGTAAATTTTTCCCGTCAGTCTAAAACTTATATTTTTGTACAAAATGATTAGAAACACTTATATCTGGTTGAAGCCTTATGTGCTTAATTTATACCCGTGTCAACCAAAGCGATATTGTCTTAAGCGTAGTGGCAATCAATGTATTTTAATGATGTGATGACTGTAATGAACCTAGTCCTTATGATGATTTTTAATGAACTATGTAGGATATTTTTGACGGACGATTAACATCAAGATATTAACGCACGTACAAGGCAAGTTCCTTACTCAACCCTCATTTAATTGTGCGAGTTTTCCTTAACTCATTTATCTATCAAGCAAGTCTCCTATCTTATTCAAGTTATTATTGTGCAAACTTACTTACCCTACTCAAATTTATATTCGAGCAAATATTATTTATTGGACAAGCTTTTTGAGTCTCTTGACTCCGTTCAAGTTACTTATCGATTTAGCAATTATTGTGCTAGTATTCATACTTGTAGTCAAGTACTGCAATGAAAGCCCATTTCATGCAGTGTTATATACTGTGTGATTCTAAAGATTATGAATTGTTATTCATTCAAGATATTATTGATGTTATTATATATGCTATTGAACCTTAAAGTTCTTTATTCCATAAACTGTTTGAAAGTTATGTCAAAGCTAATTGCTTCAGCTAGACACTTATTGATTTGTTTATTAAAGTGAGGTTAAGTCCCCCAACTATTATTGCTGTTAAGTAAAGTTGTCCGATCAAATTGCTTTGGTCCGGACTCCCATGTAAAGCTGAGAAGAACAACCCTCATAGTAGGAGAAATTGTATAAACGTCGGGAAACCGACACGCGCGTAAATGGAAAATGTAAAGCTTATGCATAACGCCAGGTACCCTAGACTGATCACCTATTGTACCAGTTTTGTGGATTATCGGATGAATTTCCAGTAATTCTAGAATAGAGTTCTGTGCCTTGGTGCTCACTCAGTATTGAATAGTCTTTTTCTTTGGGAAACTTTGAAATCCTTCGGTCCTTAGCGGCCACTATAACGGTGATGAAAGAAGTTGTTTATTTCCTTGTGTTATCTAAATTTTTACTCCTGTGAGCTATAAAGTCATTCATGTGATTATTCACTGCTATAATACTTGCGGGGCAAATTTGTTGCTCACCCTTGCTTTCCTTAAAATATTTCAGTTAGTGCGGCACATGGCGAGAGCTCAGGAAAAGATAAGGGAAAGGGGAAAGCTACTGATTAGTGTATTTTGTTGTTCTAGAATTACCGTTTGTATTAAGACATATTTACCCTTTTGTATTATGTTATGCTTTGTAATAGTATTGGTTTCGAGACTTGGGACATGTTTATTTATGTTATATCAATGTAAATATTCCTTTATTCCGCTACAAGTTATCGATTGTATCATTTTGGTATTAGATAATGATGAACCAGGTCCATGGCTCAGGTGACCCGGATTTGAGGGCGTCACACCAAGAATGAAATTTCATTCAGCTGAAAACCGAGCCTATTCCCTAACATATAGGCTACTGATATAACTCAAATACACATGCTCATAATGTTATTAACTTGAGTTTGAAACCTAACATGCTCATTCTAAATCTAATCCAAAGTTATAAGGCTTTATGTCGGGAATTCCTACGATTTAGGCCAAACAAATCCATTTCACAAGTAATCCGCTATTATGGTCACAATGTCCCATAATAAGACTAGACAATGCTTAGTGTGCATGCTCGGATGTAAACAACACATGCACATGCTAAACACATAGCTTACACTTAGAATTCATGCCTTAAACATACTCGCAAATGCCAAATTAATGCTTAGCTAAATGGTGCTCATGTCAATCATGTCTAGAGGCATAATGAGTCCTAATAATTATGCTTGTATGGTCAGAACACAACTTCCACAATATTTGACGATACTCGCCTTTAATCTCTATATTTTCCTTTGAAAATCATACTAAGACAACTTACGCAACGTAGCTCATGCAAGACAACATGAAAATCATAACTCGCATGCATTTGAACACATATATAAGCTACATACACATACTCAAATGATCAGATTATAAAGAGATGCTCATTTGACAAGTTCATTGCAAAGTTCTTAAGTTTTCCTTGAAAAATACATGCTAGAACGACGCGTGCAAGTCATGGCACTCATAGGGTCAATAGATAACATAGCAAACCTATTATCATGCATAAATGGACATGCTCAAAACATCATAACACATCAACATTTCCTGGAAGCCAGCGCGACAGCGTTGGTTTTGGCCTTGGGAGTGGCGTGGTCGCGCCACTCCTGCACTGATTTAGGTTCGGCTCTGCTTCTGCAGAATTCGAAAATTCATATGGCCTAACCTTTCTAAACGCAACTCAGTGCAATCACACTGGTCCCAAACATATATATAGACCCATATAACATCTTTATATTAATTAACAAACTAATTAGCAAGAATCATGGATTTCATAGAATTTTCATGGCTAAAAATTTAAGAACACAGTGTACCTCTTGATGCTAATTTGAAATCCTTAAATGCTTAATAGTAGATTACTCTCACTCTCAACAATACTCACTCTATATATATGGTTTTAACAGAGAATTTAGTAACTGGACTTGTGAAGGCAAAGGTTCCAATTTATAGAAAATTCGTTAACAGACAAAGCTTTAGTCCATGAGTTGAAGAACCAACGTGAAGAAGAAGAATCTACTAGTTAATGGAGATTAGGTAGAAAGCTGGGCATGGATCACCTCAACCCACTCCCTCCTTCATCATGTTCTTCATCTGAACAAGTAATAGGCTTGTGCCTATACGCGGTTGGAGAAGAGAAAGAATTGGAGCTCTACTATTCATTCAATATTTTGATTTCTCTCTCCCAAATTGCAGACCACAGTTGAAAAATAAAATGGGATATGTCCCATTACTCTTGTCCCAAACCAATGCTACTTAGTTAAATAAACCCCACCATTAAAACCCAATTAATCTAGTATACATTTATCACTCAATTCGTAATTACATAAAAGATGGAATTAATAACTTAATCTAGTCCACTTAGTATTAAACCCACTAATTAGACTATTAGATGTTAGTACCAATATTGCACACATTAATTAATAATTATATTAATTAATCTATGCAAATTAAATTTCTCCACTATATTCAAGTAAATTGAATATTTAAATAATATACAACTTTATCAATTCTTCTAATATTAAAGCTTAGGGCTAGTCCACTAATTTAATTAAACCATTAGTGACTCCCTTTAATAAATCTAGGCAATTACGCGAAATCACATAATCAATTAATCACACAAGATTTAAATAATCATACAGAGCTAACTCATTAAAAATTAAAATTTATATTTAATTAATAATGGAGCTTAAAAATTTCACGGTCATTACAAGTATTGGATAACTTAATTGGTTCAACACTAATTTATTTGTTTATTATTTGTCCTATATATAGTTCCCATGAAAAATTCCGCCGAAAATAAATTCACAATCAACAAAATGATTAAGGCAGTCGATATCACAACAAGAATCACAAGGTAAGATGAAGATAGAAAATGCAAGAAAAATTCATATCATAACAATACTAAGGCAATCCCAACAATATCATTAAGGCAATCCCAAAATCAGTCCCAATTGAGCTAAATAATATCAACTAAATAATATCAATGAATCATAATGAAATTAAACCTCATCATCAATGAAATAATATAATTCTAAATGGACCGAGAAAACACAAAATCAGTCCCAAAATGATCTGACAGTTCCAATTCATAAGGCACTCTCAATTCATAATACATAACTTTCAATTCATAAGGCAATCTCAATTCCTAATACAGTAATTAATTCACAATGGCAGTGACCAATTTTTAGTAGCCAATTTTCAGACTAATTTTCAAAGCAAAACTAATACATTACCATGGCAGTGACTTGTGAATTAACCATGCCAACTACTTGTGAATTAGCTGTCAAATACTTATGAGTTAACCATGCCAATTACATCAATTTAATTTTCAATTTAATGATTTTGATATAAACCCTAAAAAACTCAAAACTGAAGAGAGAGAAATGGGCGTGTACCTGAGAAATTAGTGTGCTGGGGAAGGGGGGTTATTTCAGTCGTGGGTCGTGCTAGGTGATGTTATTGTCGTTGTCATCGCGCGGCGCCTCTAGGCCCGGTTATTGTTGTCGCTAAGCGCTGCCAAGGAGATAACAAGTGGAGGAGGACGTACGTGGGAACAGAGGGGGAGAAGGTGAGGACCAGCGCAAAGTGGTGGTGGCGCGAGGTGGGAGGTAGTGGGGGGGGGAAGGAAACTGTGGAAGAGAGAAAAAGTTGGTGCAACGAGAGAGGGGGAAATGACAAGGTGCGGCGGGGAGGGAGGGGAAGGAAATGATTTTAGGGTTAAATTACCATATTTTCGACGGAATTCCGTCGAGATATATTCCCTCGAACATAACATATTTTCGATGGAATATCCGTCGGAAATATATAAATTCCGTTGAGATTATTGTTCGCATTGGCGGTATTTCTTCGCGCTAATGTTTGCAGTTATTTTCGAAGGAATTATGTCGAGATTTATATAGTTCTGACAAATTTCATCGAAAACATGATAATTTCGACGGAATATATTCTATCCGAAAATAATTCCGTCAGAATTAAGATGTTTCCTTGCAGGTATTGTCCAGCAAACTCAAGGGACCTGGAACATGCCCCATGTTTGTGATGCATGGCCCACAAGTTCGTTGGCATTAGGATTCGTGAGATGGATAATTAAACGAGGTATTATCACCAATGTATCATGTTCGAGATGGATTGAACATTATGCATTCATGCATGTGATTCTGGCAGCGATTGAAGATTGGGGTGGAAGTCTAGGGGAATAATGTCTTGAAGCTGGACGAGGTCTTCTCGAAAGGCTTTAGAGAGACTACTCATTCTGGCTAGCTATATATATATATATATATATGTATATATATTGTTTTAGAAATTTAGTAGAGGAAAGGTTGAGGACTAGAAATGTCACACACACACACACATATATATATATAGATAGATAGATAGACACACACACACGTAGGAAAGATGCAAGAAATTTATCAAGAGGGTACACTTTATAATTAAATATATTAATAAAAAATAATAAAATGAATATATCCACATGTATATTATATATATATATATATATATATATGTAAAAGAATTAATATATCCATATATACTATATATATATGTCCAAATAAATTTCTATCATATGGATGTGGATCTCACTTGTGAAAATATAGTATTATCATTTGAAAACATTAATTCCCATATATAGTCATTCAAGGCAAAATCTATACACCTTTGGTGACGTATGCTACAATCTTAAAATTCTATCATAATAATTTTAATTAACATGTGTCCAAAATAACAGATAAGAAGAAACTTTGTAATGTATTATGTATAGTAATAATATGTTTCGTAATTTGGTTCATTAATGCTACATTGAAATATTTGATAAAATCGAAAAAAATAGGATACTTAATTGATAACGTAACCAATGACTCTTAATAATGTCTGAGCAAGAGTTGTTGAGTGTTAGTAAATGTGGTTGAAAGCTGGAAGCATCATTGAAATATGTTTAAAAATATATGTTAAATGTGCCTTTACTCAGATAAATATGATCAATATATATTACGTTTGAATTATGACCAACCTAATTAATTTATCATATTTAAAGTATTTGTTACTAAATTGAGTATATTTAACTAATACCACAATTGAAATGTTTAATTACCAAAAAATAAAGAAATAAGCATTATCATGTTTAAGATTGTAGTTATTACAATATTTAAAAGGCCTAATTATTATTCCTTCTGTCTCTAAAAGGATGAGCAAAATACAATTTGCATACATATTAAGAAAAGTAAAAATAAAGAAAGAGAATTTATTTTTAAATTTATCCTTAATGACCCCACAAGATTATATAAATTGATAAGTGTTTTAATTTTTTATATCAGTGGACCCCACCAAATAACTTAATTACCTTTCACTTTATGTATTTTATCTCATATTTTTGAGACAAAAAAAATTATATTTTTAATTATCCTTCTGGGGACGACGGAGGGAGTTCATTAGAATAGTTAATTACTTGCAAATTCAAAATACTTAACCGATAAGTATATTTGGTACGAAGAAAGGCTGTTTGTGATCAATATTTTGGATGAATAACCTTGAAATGGCCTCACGATATAATGGTTGTTAAAATTAGTAATAATGATTGATATGACATATATATTTTATTATACGTACGCACATTGTAATTATAGACGTAATGAGACATTATACGCGCATATATATACACTATAATTAAATAGAAAATTAGGTTTTTCCTCTTCTTCTTTTTTGTTTGGTTTGTCCTTTTTTTTGGGTTCAACTTTTGTCTTTTTTTACATTAATTCAAAATTTATTATTTATCAATTCAAATCAAAAATTAAAATTAGTATCATAGTTTTATAAAGAAAACAAAATTAGTAATATAGTTTTATAACAATATAATAAAAATAAGATCTTCTTACCTAATATTAATTTGTTGCTTTTATTCAAAAATTGAAATTAATATCTTAGTTTTATATGAAAACACGAATTCGTAATATGATTTTATAAGAAAATAATAAAATAAAATCATCTTACCTAATATTAATTGATTTCTTTTATTCAAGTATCTATACAATAATACAAGTTTAAGTATAATTACATTACCATTTAGATAATATAGTTTGGGAAGAAAAAAAATTATTATAAAATCATCTACCTAGTAATTACTACTATGAAAACATAAATACTATTATAGTTTTGAGTATAAGAAATATTTAATACAATTTAGATAATAAAATTGTTATTACTAAAATAAAAATATACTATACGTACTAATTCAACCATATGATTCAATTATTAAATAAAAAATAAAAATGAATTATGCTATCCAATGAGAATTTGTAAAAATAAAATTCATAATATCAATAATATTATAATTGTACAACAAGAGTACCCTTCGTTCAATTCAATTGAGTCAAAAATAAAAACTAATAGAGTTTACAAGGAAACAATCATATAACTTGAATTTGTTACTTTTTATTAAATATGAGTGTAGTTATATTCAAGTATATGTAAAATTTTATTATAAGTTAAATAATATAATTTTAGAATGAAAGTATTTTTTTAATAGAATCATTTTATCTAATAAATCTAATAATATATTTATAAAAAATTAATAAAATATTTATAAAATATAACTTTATAATAAGACTCCGTGCTTTACACTCTGTTTCTGAGTTTTGGACGGAAAAGAAAAGAATAGAAAACTTAAATTAGAACAGAAAATAAAAGAATAAAAAATTAAAGAATTTTCTTTTCTTGCATTTTTGAGTTCCAATGAAAAGAAAAGAAAAATATCAATTTTACAAATTTACCCTTTTATTAATTATAACTATTGAACCATGAATAAAAACAAACTATGAAATACCGTAGAAAATTTATTTATTTTTTCTCACTATATCTAATAAAATTTTATTATGTATAGAGTATTAAATATATCAACTATAGCAAAATAATAATAATAGCAAATAAAAAAAAACTCTATTATTGACCTTTTGAAATCAATTCAAAATATTTTAAAATTTAAAATATATATGATTCATAATTTACAGTAATAAAACAATAACTCACAATTGATATTTAGATCATTTACAAAATTCATTATTATTATGACTATAATAACGCAACGCTGGATTTTACTCCCAATCTGAACTTGGGTCCCCATGCACTCGTCTCTTCTGGTTTTATGTTATGATTACACTTATGTCTAATTCAATATCATAACATTATATATATATATATATATATATATATATATATATATATAAATATATACACACACATGGATATATAACTATATTTTTACACTTTGTTAATTACAATAACACTTGTGCACTTTTATCAGCTTAAGTTTAGTAGATAAAAATAAATTGGGGACATGAGTTGTAATTTAAAATTTATTATATTGAAATTTGAGGATAATATAGGAATTATAAAAATATTACTTATTTCAATTTCTTTTCTGTCCAAATCAAATCAATTTTGGATGGAAAACTTTGGCAAGAAAAGTGGCCAAGTTTTTTATTCATTTCTTTTCTTTTCCGTTTATTAAAAAACTCAGAAACATAAGAATTGAAAAGAAAACTTAAATTTTCTGTCTATTTTTTTTTCCTGTCTATTTTAAAATTCAGAAACAGAGTGTTAGGGGTGATGTGAACGGTTGCTTAATTTGATAGTAAAATTGAGGAAGGTTAAAAAGGGAATCCAAATCCTTTATTTGCATACTATTTGGAAGCCCATCACAAGGAACTATTTCTCTAATTATAAACATCTATATTTTTTTTTTCTTTTTTTGATCGACAGAAGGTAAAAACTTTATTTTTGCAAAATAAAACTGAATTTATAAAATTTGGATTCAATTTTAAATTTTTAAATAATCTGCAGTTAATCTTGTAAACTGTTCTACAAATAAAAACTGCATAAATAAATAATAAAAAAAAACCAATCATAATATATATGCATACGTAAAGATCATAACATGCATGTAGATGCTAAAACAAAATGCTCATAAAGAAAATAAATTCTTCCACTATATATATTATCAAGAACAATATATCGATATTGTCACTTAAACATAAATAAGAAGCATAATTATTTAAAAATAGTTAAGTGCCTCGATGGATCCACTGAGGTACGTTAACAAATTAAGAATGCTTCTATATATAATCTCATATCATGTATTAGAGCTAGGGTATAAGATGTGATATTAATTTTGATTATATATATATATATATATATATATATATATAAATCAACAATTAATTAACTTAAATTTTAATCATAGAAAGTGACTCATTCGGATGCTTCGCCTTGATGTCAAGGTACTCTTTCACAGGCATAGAACGGTAAAGCGGAGGAGACTGACTGTTGGCAAACGTCGCAACTTGAGAATCCATCCGGGGTCCAAAGAAGTAAGCAACTGATATCCGGTGCTTATTTTCATTGATAATCACGCGATGCAGAGGGCTATGAAATTTGCCATTGGAGAAAATGTGCAAAAAATCTCCGATAAATACGACGACAGCACCGGGGACAGGGGGGACAGTGACCCACCCATCTCTTTCTCCAAAAATTTGGAGTCCACTTATTTCACTTTGGTTTAGGATGGTAAGCAACAGTGTATCAGTATGAGGGGCCAGACCCATTGCACGGCTAGGATTAGGGCAGCGGGGATATGAATTTAGCTGTAACGCCCCTACGGACTCCTCAGGACTTGGTGCTGCCCATTTCTTCTCTTCTTCAGTCACGTCCAACGATTTCAGAATTTTAAGCATCAGTTGGTGGGCAAAACCTTTCACTTTGTTCTGATAATCGTCCATTACATCACTGCATATATGCAAAAGTTTTACAGCGAATTGTTAAATATGTCATTTAGTTAGTGGTGGGGGACGTTCATTAGTAATTTAAAAATAAAATAAAAATATTTTTTAGTTTATATGATCGTGTGTCGAGTCATAAAGAATAAATTTAAATTTTTTTTACTTTTATTTTTACTTTTTTTATTAATATGTGTGTAAATTATACATTGTTCATCTTTTTGGGACGGAGAATTGAATATATGTATATATATATATATATATATATATATTAAGAATATCTTAATAATCAATATCTAATTTATTTATTTATAAATATTTTTGCACGTACGGTACACCCAAAATATGGAGAAATTAATTAAGAGATTTAATTATTGTTTTTAAGTTGTAATGTAATTTCCTACAGGTAGCAGGCATGTAGGACTTACGAAAAAGTGGTATGATCATGAGGCCAAAGTTTTTTAGCATCATCAAGAGTAGAACCCAAGATAGTGTAGCCCTCATGCCACATAAACTTGTCGAAAAGAGGTGATATCCGAACAACACCGTAGCCACTGGATCCTCCTGCTGGCCGCAAAACCTTCATCTTCTCCTGAGTTGGAAGGTTAAATAGCCTTCTGGCCTCGGAATCCACCTTCTCTATCAGACTTGAGGGAATTCCATGGTTGGTAATTTGAAACATCCCCCAAGTTTCAGCTGCATGGCACACCAGTTGTTCCACATTGGAATCCGTGAAATCGATAACGGGTATCGATAGTTTTTCGTATGAGAGGCCATCAGATAATTCATCCCATTCAAAAGAACTAGGCACTGTTTTCAGAGAGTTGAAGTCAAGAGGGACAATGTCTTGAAAGTGTTTAGGATCATCACTAAAGGCTTTGGAAAGAATATTTAGAGACATTGTAATAAATATATCGTTTGATTGATTAAGAAAGTGGATGGCTCGGCTGCTTTTGATTGATAGGAAGAGTGAACGTATTATATATATACTGATCTTTAGGCCCCTACTTAATTAGGTATAAAGACTTATTATAGTACTAAATTAGCAATTAATTATTGAGATAGATATATTTTCCGATAATAAATTAAAATATTAATGTATTTCCATTGATGCATGGATAATAAGATTTTAATTAATTGAATGTTGCTATATATATGAGAAGTGCTCATAAAAGAATTTTGACTGACTGCTAGAAAGACCTGCGGCCAACATAAAAGAATTTTGGGGGCATATTAGGAAATTTGGTTGGTCATAAGAGAGAGTAGCGGTCGGGCCCTAGCCTTGGTCAATATAAGCCCTTAGATCTTTCATTGGACGGCAGGAGATGGACTAGCTAGAATAGTGCTCATAGCAAACGTAAGCTATGAATATATATATATATATGGGTACCAATCCATGGCAACCGGTTGCCACGGACACTATTCCAGCAACCATAATCTCCACCGTTGATCTCGACATTGAATGGCTAGGATTTAAATTTTTTTTTCCCCTGCCGCTACAGCCTGTAGCGGCAGTACCAAAGCTTGTAGCGGCAAGAGAAATTACTCATTTGCCCCTCATTTACCCATATGGTACACAGCCTGCCGCTACAAGTTGTAGCGGCAGCGTAAAAAAACAAAAAGCTAGAATGCCGCAGCGGTAGGGTGTTTGCCAATTGACCAATAGGTCTTAGGATCGAATCCCACATTTAACATAATTTTTTTTGCAAATCAACAAATATTCATATAAATTTATATATATATAAATATAAATATAAATATTTACAAACAAATATTCATTTATATTTATATTTATATTTATATATTTATAAACATATTTAGAGATAAATATAAATATAAATATATAAATATATATGAATATTTGTTTATAAATATAACAAATATAAATGAATATTTGTTTATAAACAAATATTTATATATATAAAATATTTAAAAACAAATATTCATATAAATTTTTATATAAATTCATATATAAAAATATTCATATATATAAATATTTGTTTATAAATTCATATATCTAAATATTTAAAAATTTATCTTTAAATATTTATATAAATATAAATATTTATATATTTATATTTATCTCTAAATATGTTTATAAATATAAATATAAATATAAATGAATATTTGTTGATTTGCAAAAAAAATTATGTCAAATGTGGGATTCGATCCTTAAACCTATGGGTCAATTGACAAAGACCCTACCGCTGCGGCATTCTAGCTTTTTGTTTTTTTACACTGCCGCTACAACTTGTAGCGGCAGGCTGTGTACCATATGGGTAAATGAGGGGCAAATGAGTAATTTCTCTTGCCGCTACAAGCTTTGGTACTGCCGCTACAGGCTGTAGCGGCAGGGAAAAAAAAATTTCAAATCCTAGCCATTCAATGTCGAGATCAACGGTGGAGATTATGGTTGCTGGAATAGTGTCCGTGGCAACCGGTTGCCACGGATTGGTACCCTATATATATATATATATATATATATATATATATGCACACACATATGATGGCGACAAATTTATGTCAGATAATAATGATGAAGAAAAATAAACAGGAAATCACATATTAATTACTCTTTTTTCTTATCGCTTACAGGTGCATGTCAGTCGCAATCCAAATTCATAACATTTGATCCTCTTATAAGTAATTTTACTATTTGCAAAATATTGAAAAATTATTCATTGTTACAAGGATTTATTATCTTAACATGGATAAGGAGAACACAAAATTACATATATAATATCTACTTATATAAAGTTCAAGGATTTGGATCCCCTCCTTTAATTACACTTTTCCTCTAATTATATCTAATACACTATGTTTTTATAGTTGTGAATAGTTTAATTGAAATTGATACCGATCAACTAATTTATTATATTGAATAATATAATTAATTGTTTCAAAAATGAAATTAAATTACTAATCCGACACTTTTTTACCATTTGATGAACATATGAATTTTTCATCAAAATTTTAATGGATGAAAATTCTTTGACTTTTAAAGTTGAAAATATTTTTTATGATTCTAATTTTTTGTAAGAATGATTTTAATATCATCAACTATCTATTAACATATTTTGATCATTACTAACAAATTATTAAAATCAAATAACTGATGTATTAGATAAAATTAAAAAAAATATGTAATAAAGAGGAGCCAAATCCAAAACTCGAGATTGTGTTCGTATTTCATTTTACATACATTCTTACCTTTTGTGCAGGAACTACATAATTAATATGTACATTGTTTAAAATACGTAAAATTTTTAATAGTTTTTCGGATAGAATATTATAATTTAAACTTCCTTTTATAGTTGCTATTTTAGTACTCATTGCCGACGCCGGAAAAATCGCCTTTTTATTGTTAATTATTACCCTTTCCAATTTTAGCTCTTTTATTTAGATGATTTTTGGAAAAGGTCGGCACAAATGTCGACGGGGTTTTGAAAGATCGTTTTTTATGATGAGCCAATTGACCAGAGTCGCCAGTTGGTATATTTGAAAATGGATGTACCAACTCATCCGAGTTTCGTTTTCGTAAATCGATGGCTCATATGTGACTCCAAATTAATTGGTCTGCAAACCGAGATTCATAGAGTTCGGGGGCTTGCTTAAGCGAGGGGAAGGTGTTAGGCACCCCCCGACTTTCGTGAAACACGGTTACCGCAATCTCGATGCTTTTCCTATCCTTTAATTCTAAAAATGTGAGTGTGTGCGCGTGTGTGCCTATGTGAATGTTGTGGTGAGTTTGCATGAAAAAGCCATTTGGTTTTTTATGAAAAGTCGTGTTTTAATTTGAAAATGCTTTAGAACGTCCTTCGGCCTATACGAGAAAACTTTATATTTTATGAGAAAGGTTTGATTTTAATCGTCAAAAGCTACAAGATTTTCATTAGGTGTCGTTTTGGCAAAACAAGAGTTTTTAAACCTTCGTCAAAATAGGAATCGGGACCTATACGTTGCTTTCGTAAATAAAATGACGGGCAACTTCTAGGATCTCTTTAACCCTATGCACAAAGATTTAATAAAACATTATTTATTTTTATAAAACCATCTTTTGTGATGTTTGAAAACGATTTTTTCTTTAGCCTTCTCGTTTAAATAGGAATCGACATTCATTAGCACTTCCAATTTTTTGCCTCGTGATTCTAGTAACCTAATTTGATTGATTTTATGGAAATCTTCATCGTTTAGCTTTGAAATCAATTTTTGTGTCGTAAATCAAATCAAGCATTAAAATGCGTGGGGGCTATTCATGGGAATGTGAGCCACTAAAATAACCCCAAACGCCCACAATCGCATGTTTCACTATTACGGGGCCTTAAACCCGATTTTTGACTTGATATCGTTTTAAGACCCGACAATTACATATTTACAAAGAAAGGTACATCGACCCTATTACATACACCCAAAAATGTCCATCATCGGATTTGGACCACGGGGTCGCGTTCCTAGGCTCACATCCAAAATTGCTACACACCCACGAACTGGATATTACAAAAAATAAACAACACCGGGTTGCTTAACACCCCACAATATCCCAAAACAACAATCTAACTACACTACGCATAATATATTTACCATAACGAGCTAAAAATCACCAAATGGATATCATCCGGCCATTAGGAAGAATTTTATTCCGTGGGAACCCTCACTAATAGTCCTTAATCCGTGTATCCTCAATAATATACAAGAAGAACTACATTTAATATAGTCCCAATGACAAAAGCTTAACAAAATCATATAACAAAAATGCTATAAAAAAGGGCTTTTCACCTTGCAAATGACATCACGATGCGTATAAACTCGTATATTAAATAGAATAGAAAGTGTATATGATACAATCTAGCAAAAGGGGTACAAATCCTCACTTTTCTCTCTTTTTCTCTCATTTCCTGCTGCTGATTGCTGTTATTTCTTCTTCTTCTTTTTTTTTCTTTCACTCCCTGTATATCCCTGGATGAAAATGAAGAACTGCGCTGACAAAGCCTGCCAGAGGCAGCCGCAGATTGATCCGCGGCTGGCCGCAGATTGATCTGCGGCTAGCCTCGGTCCCCCCGCGCCGATCATCGGTTTTCCCCGCGCCGTGCTCGAGTGCCGTGTCGTCAGACGTCCCATCATTGGCCGCAGTTTGATCTGCGGCTGGCTGGGCTGATTTTCTCAATTTTCGTACCGCACCTCGATTCTCGTGTCGTACTGTCGGTTCTCGCTGAAAGGCTTGTATTCTGCAGTCCGAGAACCGCTGGGAAACGTGTCATATCATTCAGGAATGCTCGTTTCGAATGGCTACGACATGACATAAGGTTCGCATTTGGAGCTTGATTTCCAGGGGCGCTGCCCCCCGATCCCCACTAGCTCACCGGTGAGCAGGTAAGCGTAGTGGCCATTAGTCGATTCCTGATATCCGCTCGTTGTCGTGTCGGCTTTGATCGCAAGTCGTTGTGGTGGCTTTGAGTGTTCGTACTTATGTCCACCTTCCGTTCTCGTAGGCTGAGTTAATTGACGATTTTGCCCTCCTGTCAGGGTCAGTATACGAAGTGCAAAATTTGAGTGTCTACAGATGCCCCTCTTTATCATGTTTATAAAATGTTAAATGAAATGAACATGATAAAGAAATCGACACCCGATGCATGAATGACAGTGCATAAGAATGACAATACATACATGATGCAACACATATAGCTTATGATGCAACACAAGATGTAAGGCATGCAAAACATTCGTAAAGGTGTCAGTGCATCATGCAATCGTAAATTTATTGTGATTATCGATCTCAACAGGACTCAATCGCTGATCGCATCATTGTTGTCGGGTTCCGTCTCTAACAGGTCGTTGCTATAATCGTTATCGCAGATATCGTGCTCCGTCTCGTAATCATCATCGTCTTGGAATCGTCGTCGTCTTATAACTGTCGGGTCTCGTATCCGATCAGTCGTCTCATAGATGTAGGGTCTAGTCTCCGATTGATCGTCTCGTCTGTATCAGTTCTCGTCTCCGATTGATCGACTCGTCTGTATCGGTTCTCGTCTCCAATTGGTCGACTCGTCTGCACCGGATCTCGATTCCGGTTGATCGTCTCGTTGGCACCGGGTTTCGTTTTTGGTTGGTCGACTCGTCTGTATCGGTCTCGTTTCCGGTTGATCGTCTGATCAGCACCGGGTCTCGTTTCCGGTTGATCGTCTAGTTGGCACCGGGTCTCGTCTCCGGTTGATCGCCTCGTTGGCACCGGGTCTCGTTTCTGGTTGATCGTCTCGTCGGCACCGGGTCTCGTCTCCGGTTGATCGTCTCGTTGGCTCCGGATCTCGTTTCCGGTTGATCGTCTCGTTGGCACCGGGTCTCGTTTCCGGTTGATCGTCTAGTTGGCACCGGGTCTCACCTCCGGTTGATCGCCTCATTGGCACCGGGTCTCGTTTCCGGTTGATCGTCTCGTCGGCACCGGGTCTCGTCTCCGGTTGATCGTCTCGTTGGCACCGGGTCTCGTTTCCGGTTGATCGTCTAGTTGGCACCGAGTCTCGTCTCCGGTTGATCGCCTCGTGGGCACCGGGTCTCGTCTCCGGTTGATCGTCTCGTTGGCACCGGGTCTCGTTTCCGGTTGATCGTCTCGTCGGCACCGGGTCTCGTCTCCGGTTGATCGTCTCGTCGGCACCGGGTTTCGCCTCCGGTTGATCGCCTCGTCGGCACCGGGTCTTGTTTTCGGTTGATCGTCTCGTCGGCACCGGGTCTCGTCTCCGGTTGATCGTCTCATTGGCACCGGTCTCGTTTCCGGTTGATCGTCTCGTCGGCACCGGGTTTCGTCTCCGGTTGATCGTCTAGTTGGCACCGGGTCTCGTTTTTGGTTGATCGTCTCGTTGGCACCGGGTCTCGTCTCCGGTTTATCGTCTCGTCGGTGCCGGGTCTCGTCTCCAGTTGATCGTCTCGTCGGCACCGGGTCTCGTTTCCGGTTGATCGTCTCGTCGGCACCGGGTCTCGTCTCCGGTTGATCGCCTCGTTGGCACCGGGTCTCGTTTCCGGTTGATCATCTCGTCGGCACTGGGTTTCGTCTCCGGTTGATCGTCTCGTCGGCACCGAGTCTCGTCTCCAGTTGATCATTTCATAAATTACCTCGTTCGTGCCGGGTCCCGCCCCGACAACTCGATTCTCACATAACAAGTTAAATGTTTTAAAATTGATCAATTTTGCAAAGGAGAAAAAAAAGAAGGAAGCCCCGGCCCCAGCTGCAGATTGATCTGCGGCCAAGATCGGCTTTTTTAATCCGTTCGCCCCTTCCCAGATCTGTCGTTTTCATTCCTCTTCCACTGTTGCTTTTCGCGATTTTACACCCTCATACGTCCCTTTTGCCGATTTTTTCAACCTTCTTGCAAAAACCGCTCCGATTAGATCGATCTACACGCTACGGGTAACATTTTGACAGATTGTTTTCTTATCTCGTCAATGTTTCGCTATACATTTGCTATTTTGAATGTTTTAGAGATAGAAATGTATGCTTTGAAATGTTATGCCATGTGTTATTGCATGTATATGTTATGTCTCAACTGTGCGAGTCATATTCTGTGTTCATGATGCGGGTCATACATACTTGTCGTTTTTTGAAAGAAAGCATGCATTATGGTCATTTTCATGTTGCAATTGACCATATAAAATGCAATTTTGATCTGTTGTGGATTGGGTTAATTGAAAACATGCCTGGCTATGCATGGGATGCTCGTTTTATAGACGAAACTCTGCCGAAATTTCAAAAAAACTGGAGTTCCATTAAAATCTAATTCATGCATATATAGTAACCATGCATCATGCTGCATTAATTCTGCGATGAAGATAGGCAAATAAAATGTTTGTGATATAATTCGAAATATAATGTACCTCACTCTTCGGCTGTGTCATTCCAGCTATGGATCCTGACGCTCCCAGTAGCTCCACTGCACCTCGTGCCTCAGGTGTTCGCCGCTGTAGGGCTGTACCTGCCCCAGTTTTGACTTGGACTCGCCAGGCTCGTCGACTGGCGGAGGCTGTCGTCCGGCTTGATCATCCTGAGGTTGACGAGGCCGCTCTTTTGGACACTAAGGCAAAGGGGCCGCCCTCCGACACACCAGCTCCCTTTACTCGCCACATTCTACCCGGTGCCTCTGTTCAGGTGCCCGATCTGTTGGGTCTAGATCTCAGTCGTCACCCCTCAGCATTTCTTGTCGCTAATGAGGTATACTCATTACTCCTCTGAATTCATTTCCAATCGCTGTTCGTATCTGGACTGATCCATTAGTGATTGCCATAGGTGCCCGAGTTCACTCAGGCGAGGGGCAACTGGTTCAATATATATTCCCTCTACACAGCACTGCACGCCGATTACCGCACGGTGGTGGATTCCTAGGGTTTCCATTCTTTCTTCACCATCATACCCCATCAGTGTCCATGGGGTTATATGAGGGCTTTGTCTGAGCTATGGTTCCACCAGACCCAGTCCCTTCATCTTTTGGACTACGAGGTTGTGTTGACTCCTTGAGATTGGAGGTACATTACCGGCATCGAGTTCACCAGAGCCCGTGTCCCCCTAGATCTCGATATTACCCCAGCGGAGGTCCGATCTCTACTGGGTTTCACTGCCGAGGACCGGGCCTTCAAGGCCCGTAGCATTCGGTCGGGAGCATTGGCAGTTGACGCTGTTGGAGGTATCTATGCGACGCCCTTCCCAGCAGACCGAGCTACTCGTGACATTCTGCTCCGACGTCTGTTCCTGACTATCATGAGGGGTTGTTTCCTAGGGAACAACTCTTCTACCATTCATTTCAGCGTTGTCGGAGCCATCAGGGACGTGGATCGGATCGGTGATTATGACTGGGGGTCCTTCATTTTTGCCTATTTCCTCCATGGTCTCCGTCTTCGCTCAGAGGGGCAAACAGACGCATGGCTTGGGTTTTACCATTTTTTGCTAGTAAGCCCTCTTTTCTTACTGCACTTCCTATCATTTCATTTCCTTTCTCTGCATCTGCCGGTTACTTATGTCGTTCCTTGTCTCTGTTTCACAGTTCTGGGCGTACGAGCGACTCCCATGCCTGAGGCCTGTCACGACTCTCGGTCTGGATACCTATCCCAGGGGTCGGCGGTGGCACCACAGTACCTTGGAGGAGGTTCCGGTGTCTGGCAGCTTCGCCCACTACCGTATTCAGTTGGAGTTGATCACCGCCGCGGAGGTCGTCTGGACTCCTTATCTTTATGAGCATCTAACTGTGGGATTTACAGACGGGTATCCCTCCGGCCCAGAGTTCGCACTTTCCACCCGTCGCCTGACTTTGCAGAGTGTTGGAGGATGGGTGATGTATTTGGGAGAGCGCGCATTCAGATGTGTAACTGGAGAGATCCGTATTCCGCACTCCCTCCCCTTCACTACATTCTGGCCGATGGACTCCCAACCCTCATAGATTATGCTAGAGGGAGAGGATGGCCTGACACTTTCTTCAGGTCCCAGTACGAGTGAGGCCTTCCGTACCTGGTGGGTGCCCCGCACTATCGGTCCTCAGACTCGGGCCACATTTTTTCTTGGAGATATGGTCTCTGGATCGGTGATGATGACTGATTGGGCTACCTGTGTTCGGGCTCCTACCCATGCTGAGCAGATTGCTACCTTGACCCGCCAGGTGGACCAGCTATCCTTATATCTTCGGGTGTTAGGCCGGACCCAGAGGATGCTTACTCGTATGACCCTGACAGTGCGGGTTTCGATGCAGGCCCGAGTTCATCTGATGCCCCAGTGCACCCATATATCCCCGATATTAACTTCGGGGCTTCGACTTCGACTTCTACTCCAGGGGATCAGTTTGAGGATCCCGACTTCATAGACGATATTACTTTTGATTAGATCATGATAGGATAGGGCCTTTTTTGTATTTGAACCTGTTCAATTTCTTTTTTTCCATTTCATGCACTATGTATTAAACTCCTTTATTATTTATGCACAGTTTTATCATTATGACAGTTCAATTGCTCTATTATTAACTGTATGATGCATGCTTTTTATTCATGGATAGAGAATGACCCCTGCATAGTCTTTTTGATACTATTTCTCACAGATGTCGTCACCAGACGCCGTGGTACGTTTGGATCTCAGTCCTCCCACAGGGTTGGTCAGCAGGCTTTTTCGCTGGTTGGACTATTTGTCGCCGGCCGACAGGGTTATCGCAGATGGTCTTCTGGGACATTCCTGGTCCTTATTATCCTTTCAGGTGCCAGCGGGCTTTGCGGAGGGTATCCTGAGCTATTGGGCCCCTGCCCGTTAGGTGTTCAGATTAGGGACAATGGAGCTGACCCCTACTCTCGAGGAGTATGCCCACTTTACCGGCTTGTCTTTGGATGATCCTTATGCCAGGGTCACAGTGGGCCTCATGCGCCGTCAATTCTTGACTTTTACTGGGTTGCGGAGGACAGTTCTGTTATCGGTGATCACGTTAGACCATCTAGTTCCCCTTCATTTCTTGATTGACCGATTCGGCTCACCCGATAGTTTTCACCTATTCTCTGGTGATTTTTCCGTATCTGAGGAGCGTTGGGGCGCTTTGAGAGTAGATGTTTTGATGGCTTGTGTTATCTCAGTTTTGTATCTGCCAGCCGGATCCGATCTGTTGGATATGCGAGTTATTGCGGCCACTAGAGCCCTTCAGGAGGATCACACCATTATTCCCATGATACTAGCAGACACCTACATGTCAGGCTCATATTGTCAGTCTTTCCGAGGCAGAGTATTCAGAGGGAGCTCTGTTTTGTTGTATGTATGGTTTATGAGCCATCTCAGCCCCATCGGTCATTTCCGTCGCCATGGGTTTTGCTTCAGCCACGACATAGCCATGCAATTTTCGTTCCGTCCCGTGAGCTGTATTGATGCGGCTTCCTGGATAGAATTCTTATCGGCTATTGAGGAGCCCTTTCATCTCTTGATCTATTTGGGTTATTGCTCCTTCATGAGCTTCTCAACTCATGTGCCCACCTTGGGTTTCATCCCTATTTCTGGCTTGAGGGGCGTGACGACTTATCATCCCTTGGCGGTTATGGGGCAGTTTGATCAGATACAGGATTTTCACCCCTTCACGGGCGCAGCCGACTACCGATTCCTCATATCACCCCAGACAGAGAGAGATCTACTGCGGGTATATGATCTTTGGTCTCACAGGATCTTTGCCGAGTATAGTGAGAGTTGCCCCACTCAGACATCTGCTTATGTGCAATGGTTACACGGAGACCCGGATATGGTTGGTTTGAGTCAGACTGGAGTATTTGATGACTCTCGAGTGATTTTCACAGATGATACCACCCCAGAGGTATTTATTCCTCCTGAGTCTACAGAGACGATGTCCAGATATGATTTTGAAGGCTTCTCCACTCCCGCCCATATTCCTTATTCCATCTCAGCTGACTCTGCCCCTAGTTGGGTTACTGAGGATAGTCGGATTCGATTGGCCTTGATTACTACTGAGGCTGAGAGGGACGCTGCCCTTGTTGAGAGAGATGCTGCTATTATGGCCAGAGATGCTGCCCTCACTGACAGAGACGCCATTGTATTGCAGACTAGGGCAGTTATAGATGCTCACTCTGAGACTGTTAGCCGAGCCACTGCTTTATTGGATCGCATCGACATGATGGGGCAACAGATTGCAGGGGATGCCGATGCTTCAGATCTATCCACCACCTTATCCATCCTGCTTCAGTTAGTTTCAGATTTGTAGATCATTTTATTTCCTGCATAGACTATGTCAGTTTCATCGGTTATCGAAAGAGAAATCTTGTAACAAGATGACTTATATATATAGACATGCATTTAAATTTAGTCATTTTCCCTTTTTTGTCATATCGTTGCCTTTCATTGGATCCTCATTTTATCCATCTAACCACGATTTTGATATTTCGTCTTCTTTCTCTTCCCAAGTTTTGATAGAGATTTGACAGATATTGCCACACACCCCGTTGATTTTATCGGATTGAGTCTTAGATTTTGGCTAACTGTTTGGTTGGGTTAAGGTTATGTCATTTGAGATGAAGCTGATTAGGTGGCGGGTTTCGGGAAGGTTTCGAGGGTATAGGAAGGTTTTTCTGGCTTTTGGGAATCTGTTTTGGTTAGAGAAAGTATTATTTTGTAAAGAAATGGACCGTGCCCTGATGGCTGCCTACGTACTCCCACAAGTCGGGAAATCAGGTCCTACGTTGTTCGTTCTTCAAAGAAAGAGGAGAAAATGATTTTAAGCGTATAACCGCTTCACCGAGTCAGAATTGATAGGCTGTGGAAACACCTCACCGTCCATCTCTTGCAATATGAGGGCTCCTCCGGACAGCACTTTCTTAATCACAAAAGGTCCTTCCCAGTTCGGGGCAAACTTCCCTTTGGCTTCGTCTTGACAAGGCATGACTCTCTTTAGCACTAGGTCATTTTCCTTGAACTTCCGAGGTCTTATCTTTTTGTCGTACGATCGAGAGATTCTTTGCTGATATAACTGATCGCGCAAAACAGCAGCCACCCTCCTTTCATCAATTAGGGCCAATTGGTCGTACCGACTTTGCATCCAATCCTCCTCGTTTATCTGAGCATCAATCAAGATTCTGAGGGACGCCATCTCAACCTCAACTGGCAGAACAACCTCCATTCCATATACCAAAGCGTAAGTGGTTGCCCCTGTAGAAGTACGCACCGACGTTCTGTACGCCAGCAGAGTGAGAGGTAGCAGATCCGGCCATCCCCGATGATTAGCAGACATTCTCGCCATGATCCTCTTGATATTCTTATTTGCAGCCTCCACTGCCCCATTCATCTTAGGACGGTAAATGACAGAATTGAGGTGTTTGATCTTAAACTGGTCACATAATTCCTTCATGAGGGCATTGTTCAAATTCTTGGCATTGTCGAAGACTAAGACCTCAGGTTTCCCGTATCGGCAAATGACATTATTCCTGATGAAACGGACGATGATCTCCTGAGTTACTTTAGGAAAAGAAGCTTCTTCTACCCATTTAGTGAAGTAATCGATCATGACGAAGATAAATCGGCGTCCGTTGCTTGCTTTGGGCTCTATTGGTCTGATTACATCCATACCCTACATTGAGAATGGCCAAGGGGAGGTCATACAATGCAGTTCATTGGGAGGCGCATGGATTACATTACCGTGCGCCTGGCATTGGTAACATCGTTTGACATGATCATCGCAGTCGGCTTTCAGTGTTAACCAGTAATGCCTCGTTTTCAAGATCTTTTTGGCCAGCATCGGTCCACTCATGTGTGGCCCACACACTCCACCATGCATTTCGTCTATAATCTTTTGGGCCTGCGTTTCATTTACACATTGCAACAATCCCAAACCGGCATCCCTCTTGTACAGTGAATCCCCGCTCAGATAAAACCTCATTGCCATCTTTTGAATTCTCAACCTCTCAGCTCGGCTTGCTTGGTCGAGAATGGATCTATCCCTCAGATACTCCCTTATGTCGTGATACCAAGGCTGCTTTGGCAGAACCACCTCCTCTGATAATACTGCCACATGCTCCTCGTATGCTGGGGCATTCTGTACCGCTATTTTAATCTGTGGAACGTCCCTACTTTTGATTATGTGGATTAAGGAAGCCAGAGTTGCCAATACATCGGAAAAATCATTCCGTCCCCGGGGGATATGTCAGAAAGCGATATCTTCAAACTCTCGCATCAATTGGATAACACATCGGTGGTATGGAAGTAACCGGAGCTCCTTAGTGCTATACATTTCGATCGCCTGTCTGATTACCAGCTCTGAATCTCCGAACACCGCTAGTCTCTTCACTCCCATATCACGGGCAAAACGGAGTCCTAATATACATCCTTCATAATCAGCTGTGTTATTCGAATTACTGAACTGCAATTTAGTGGCCACGGGGTATTGCTCTCCGGTGATAGAGACCAGGACTGCTCCGGCTCCTGCCCCTTCAGCATTCATGGCACCATCAAAATACAACCTCCAGAACTGCCCCTCGTCATCACATCTCGTGTGTAAGACCCAGAATACATCTTTGCCCGGCAAAGGAGTTTCTAAAGGCTCCATCCCCCCTGCTGGCATTTCTGACAACTGATCTGTAATTTCCTGCCCTTTCATGGCTTTCTGAGTTACGTATACGATGTCGAACTGCTGTAAGATTAACTGCCACCTTGACAATCGACAGTTCAGCATGGGCCTTTCAAAGATATACTTCAGGGGATCCATTCTCGATATCAGGTACGTAGTGTGCCCATGGAGATAGTGCTGTAATCTCACTGCAGCCCACGCCAAAGCACAACAAGTCCTTTCAATGGGGGTGTAATTCTGTTCACATCGGCTAAATTTCTTGCTGAGGTAATAGATGGCCTGCTTTTTGCCTGATTCATTCTTCTGTCCCAGCATACATCCCATCGCAATGACATTGATTGATATATACATAAACAGAGGGATCCCATCCTTCGGGGGCACCAGCACCGGTGCATCTGTCAGCTGCTTCTTAATGGTCTGAAAGGCTTTTTGGCATTGCTTATTCCACTCTTGGGAGACATCTTTCCTTAACAGTTTAAAAATCGGCTCGCATGTAGTTGTCAAGTGGGATATGAAGCGGCTGATGAAGTTTATTCTTCCCAGAAATCCTCTTATCTCCTTTTCCGTGCGAGGTGTCGGCATATCCACAATGGCCTTAATCTTCGCTGGATCCAACTCAATGCCCCGATTACTAACCAGGAATCCCAAGAGCTTGCCCGACTGTACTCCGAAAGCACACTTTGCCAGATTGAGCTTCAAATTATACTTTCTGAGCCGATCGAATAACTTTTTGAGATGGGTTATATGATCAGATTCTATCCTCGATTTCACGATAATGTCATCCACGTAGACCTCTATCTCCTTGTGCATCATGTCGTGGAACAGGGCCATCATGGCTCTCTGATAAGTAGCCCCCGCATTTGTGAGACCGAAGGCCAATCGTCTGTAGCAGAAGGTGCCCCAAGGGGTGATGAAAGGGGTCTTCTCCCGGTCTTCCTCCGCCACCATGATCTGATGATACCCCGCAAAGCAATCAACAAAAGAGTACATCTCGTATTGGGTTGTGTTATCCACCAAGATGTGTATAAAAGGCACTGAGAAGTTGTCCTTGAGACTGGCCTTGTTCAGATCCCTATAGTCGACACATACCCTCACCTTCCCTCCAGGCTTAGCCACTGGGACTATATTGGATAGCCATTCCGGGTAAGTGGACACCATAATGATTCCAGCCTTGAACTGTTTGACGATTTCTTCCTTCACCTTCAAGCTCCACTCCGATTTTAGCTTTCTTAGTTTCTGCTTGACAGGCTTGAAACCCTCCTTGATGGGCAACCGGTGTACCACAATGTCGGTGGATAATCCGATCATGTCCTCATGAGACCAGGCAAAAACATCCTCATACTGGCTTAGTAACTCGGTTATTTCTGTTTTCTGGCTAGGGGTCAGGTCTGTCCCTATCTTGAGCTCTTTGGGTTTATCAGGGGTTCCGATATTTATGGTGATGGTTTGGTCTAAGTTGGGTTTGGGTTTGTCTTCGACCCATCCTTTGATCTCGTCAGGCGTGTCGTCATTATCTGTCTCATCCTGCTCAATGCCCATTAAATCGAAATTCAGCTCAATATCAAAATCATAGTCATCTTTCAAATTTGAAACATCGTCTGTTAGGCAAGAAATACTCAAATTGGTACACCTAACATGAAACAAAAATATTTGTCATATATATAAGTCATTTTCCCATAATGATCATCTTTAAAATAACATGACAAAATAACATAACCATGCAAAAATTCAAAATAAGGGACAAAAACTGGTATCAATTCATCCCCCGCCATCCGGGGTATACCACCCTGACGCCATATTTTACCCTCGTTTGGATATTACTGGCTCCATCGTCCAGTTGTCGGTGGTCAGATCGGCCGGAATGCCACAGATGAAAGGCAGCTTCGCATCGGAAACTCCTCGATGACTACAACCACATCGCATTGGTCCTTCTTCATAACCTCTTCAGGAATAGTCAGCCCCGCCCAATTGATGACAGACACACTCTGTTGGGCTCCTGACGGCGTGGCAACATCCTTCCCTTTTCCACTGCTTGCTGACTGTCCAGGGATATAACACTTGGTTTCAAACTGTTGCATGACCTCCTGCAGGAAACTCTCCTTTTTGGCCGACTCATCATTCGTGGGGGTCAATTTTCCACCTCCTGTCACAGACACAGGCTTGCCAGTACCTCGTGCATTGTTGACTTTCGGCATTAGACTTTCGGCCAGTCGAGTTAGGGTCCCCCCTTGAGAGTGTTTCTGTCCTACGCCTCCATAATACCCCAACCCTGCCTTGCCTACCTGATTGGGCAGTTGAATAGGCTCAGTAATTCCTTGACTGTTCTTTCCCAACCCTTGCCCAGGTTGAAACTTCATCTTCATCATTTCTCTAGCAACAAAGGTGAGTTCAGGAGAGACCTTAGGTTTTACGGCTGGAGCCCCCAGACATCTGTAGTGGAGAGTATTGATTTCCAGCGCCTGAAAACTGGCGGGTACCACCGATTCGTCCAAATTAATCACCGGCAGGCCATTCTTGGAAGGAGAAGGGCCATTATGCTCTGCAGAGACCGTCACCAGATTCCCGTCGATGATAAACTTAATTTGCTGGTGTAGCGTAGAGGGAACTGCCCCGGCCATGTGTATCCATGGCCTTCCCAATAACATGTTATAACTTGCCGCGATATCTAGGACTTGGAATGAAATATCGAAAGTACAAGGCCCTATCTCCACAGGCAATTCTATCTCCCCCATTGTATCCTTCTGGGATCCGTCAAAGGCTCGTACCACCACATAACTGGCCCGCAGGCGCTTAGGATTGACATTCATTTTTTCCAATGTACTGAATGGACAGATATTCAATGTTGATCCCCCATCAATTAGCACCCCATTCATAACATATCCTGATGAGATTACCGTAATATGCAGCGGTTTCTGGTGCCCCCTCCCCTCTTTGGGGATATCATCATCTGTGAACGATATTACATTGTTTTCTAACAGATGATCCACTAGATGGTCGAATCCTTCTTTGCTAATCACCTTGGGAATGTGTGCCTCTTCTAGGACTTTGGCTAGAATTCTGCAGTGATCGTCGGATGATAATACCAAATCCATGATCGATGTCAGAGTCGATTCCTCGCTCAATACCTTGACCCCCTCACTTCTGAATGATTCATCTTCCTTAAGAATTCCACAGCTTTCTCCTCGGATATCTTTTCGTTCTTCTTCCCTTTGCTCTCAAGGACTCGTCCTGGAAGATATAAAGGATTCCCCTTTGATGTTACAGAAGCACAACTGGCTGCCTCCTCTGATACTCCCCCGTAATTCCACGGTACTGTTTTCAGATTGTTAATGGGGATTTATGGTCTTGCTGCAATGGTGAGAGGTTTCGGAGCCGTTAACCTGATAGGCGCCTCCGTGATACCCCTACTCAGACCTGCCAACCTAATCGGTGTCCCTCGTATACTCTCCTGATCACTTGTCATGCAAATCATCTCATCGATTCTCTTTATATAATTCAGCCTTGGTGGTCCTCCGGCTTCGCTGGCTTCCACCACATTGACCCTTTCCCCATCATGTTTAGGCAGGGGATTGACTTTAACATTTGGTGACTCTGGCTGTTCCACCACGATCTCTCCGTTGTCGATCATGTTCTGAATCTTGTGCTTCAGCGCCCAGCATTCCTGAGTATCATGACCAGGGGAACCCGAATGGTACGACACTTCTTACTTGGGTCAAATCTCCTCCCTTTCGGGTCAATTGGGGGTGCCAAATCGACTATCTTTCTCTGTGCTATTAATACTGCCAAAATCTGTTCAAGAGGATCCCCAAGCGGGGTGAATACCCGATCTCTGGTGGTCTCAAATCTTCTTCGTCCGTCCGTCCTTTGATTATTGAAATTAGGTTGTCGGGGTGGCACAATTCTCTGTATTTGCACTGGAGGGCTATTCTCTACCTTCCTAGATGATCCCTGCAGGATGAGGGAAACATTTTCCTCTTTTCTCTTTTGGGTCCTGCGGGAAGCACTGCCATAGTTTCCACTCTGGATTTGCTCCGTAACTGTTTCTAGAGCTGTGAAGTCCCGGATCTTGCCCGACTTTAACCCCATGTCAACCATTTCTCCATGCTTGATCATTTCGGCAAAAGGTCTTCCAATCCCTGCTATCACTCGCTCATAATAGGGCGCCTCCTGAAGATCCACAAAGGTCATTACCATCTCCGCCTCGCTCATTGGGGGATTCACCTGTGCAGCCATACCCCTCCACCGTTGTGCATAGTCCCTAAAAGATTCTTTTGGATGCTTCTTGACCTTTGTCATTTGATATCTGTCAGGGGCCATCTGTGCCTGGAAGCTGTATTGTGTCAAGAAAGTATGGGCCAACTCCTCCCAGTTGTGGATCCGAGCATTATCAAGGCGGGCATACCAAGTTCTTGCTTCTCCCGTTAGGCTCTTTTGGAATAACTGCATCCTCAGTCCTTCGTCCTCTGCATAAGACCCAAGTTCCCCAATGTATATCTTCAGGTGTGTATAAGGGTCTCCCCTCCCATTATATTTCTCAAATTCGGGGATCTTGAACTTCTCCGGATACCTGGTTCCTGGAAAGACACACAGATCTAAATAATTCACCCTGCCCAGGGAACCTATGCCTTTCAGAGATTGGATAGTCTCCTCCATCTGTTTCATTTTCTTTCGAAGATCATCAGTGTCTCCCTCCTCTGGAATAGTGATTACCGTCCTGCTAGGTGTAGGAATGGCTTTGGGGATGTCTAGGTAGCAACTGCTCTTTCAGCATCGTGGCCATTTCCAACATCTGTTTTTTAAAATCATCGAATTCCTCCTGAGATATGGAACCAGGATTAGGAGGTGGAAGATCAGCCATTTCAGATGTAGAAACCTGGACCTTCTTAGATTGCAAACGCGTTTGAGGAGCAATCCTACAGGAAAAAACGGTTTGGAGTTTAATCTTTGGGAAATGAAAGATGTGGATGCATGCTAAAGCTGTAACTTTTGTGTTTTTGGGTTTTTTAATCTTTCCCTGCAAAACAAAATGTTAGCAGTCCCTCATTGCAATAATAAATGCTAGACACGAATTATTATGCTTTCTCAGCTATTCCCTGTAAAACATAGAGGTTAGTACTTTCTTTTGACACAAAGGGGAGGTATATATAAAAATATTGAATGGGACTATGACACTTATACGCGTAAACGTAAAAGGGCATGAAAAGACTTTCCATGCATTGGGTTAATCTGAGGCTAACCTACCCTAAGGTTACTCTCGCGGCTTTTCGGCATGAAGGTCCCCAAATCTTCGCAATCTACTCGTCTGAATCCTTTCGATTGGAGCGGATCAGGGTGGTGCGTTTCCTGAGCCATCTCCGGGGAGGAGCCCCTTCGAGTCCAGTAATAAGCAACCGACAGGTTTGCCTCAGGAGGAGGTATACTCTCAACATACATTCACATTCATCGTCCTCACCGTATGCAAATGATTACTTTAAAGTAAAGCAAATCCATTCAACCATTCATTCATTTGGACAAAAACACACATTCACACAACAACGAGTATAACAGGTCAAAATATCGCACGTACATACACATTCATAGATTTTTACAGGATAGGATAGCATCAAGATTTGAACGCGGCTTAAGCCCTCTAATGTCCCCAGCAGAGTCGCCAGCTGTCGACGCCGGGAAAATCGCCTTTTTATTACTAATTATTACCCTTTCCAATTTTAGCCCTTTTATTTAGATGATTTTTGGAAAAGGTCGGCACAAATGTCGACGGGGTTTTGAAAGATCGTTTTTTATGATGAGCCAATTGACCAGAGTCGCCAGTTGGTATATTTGAAAATGGATGTACCAACTCATCCGAGTTTCGTTTTCGTAAATCGATGGCTCATATGTGACTCCAAATTAATTGGTCTGCAAACCGAGATTCATAGAGTTCGGGGGCTTGCTTAAGCGAGGGGAAGGTGTTAGGCACCCCCCGACTTTCGTGAAACACGGTTACCGCAATCTCGATGCTTTTCCTATCCTTTAATTCTAAAAATGTGAGTGTGTGCGCGTGTGTGCCTATGTGAATGTTGTGGTGAGTTTGCATGAAAAAGCCATTTGGTTTTTTATGAAAAGTCGTGTTTTAATTTGAAAATGCTTTAGAACGTCCTTCGGCCTATACGAGAAAACTTTATATTTTATGAGAAAGGTTTGATTTTAATCGTCAAAAGCTACAAGATTTTCATTAGGTGTCGTTTTGGCAAAACAAGAGTTTTTAAACCTTCGTCAAAATAGGAATCGGGACCTATACGTTGCTTTCGTAAATAAAATGACGGGCAACTTCTAGGATCTCTTTAACCTTATGCACAAAGATTTAATAAAACATTATTTATTTTTATAAAACCATCTTTTGTGATGTTTGAAAACGATTTTTTCTTTAGCCTTCTCGTTTAAATAGGAATCGACATTCATTAGCACTTCCAATTTTTTGCCTCGTGATTCTAGTAACCTAATTTGATTGATTTTATGAAAATCTTCATCGTTTAGCTTTGAAATCAATTTTTGTGTCGTAAATCAAATCAAGCATTAAAATGCGTGGGGGCTATTCATGGGAATGTGAGCCACTAAAATAACCCCAAACGCCCACAATCGCATGTTTCACTATTACGGGGCCTTAAACCCGATTTTTGACTTGATATCGTTTTAAGACCCGACAATTACATATTTACAAAGAAAGGTACATCGACCCTATTACATACACCCAAAAATGTCCATCATCGGATTTGGACCACGGGGTCGCGTTCCTAGGCTCACATCCAAAATTGCTACACACCCACGAACTGGATATTACAAAAAATAAACAACACTGGGTTGCTTAACACCCCACAATATCCCAAAACAACAATCTAACTACACTACGCATAATATATTTACCATAACGAGCTAAAAATCACCAAATGGATATCATCCGGCCATTAGGAAGAATTTTATTCCGTGGGAACCCTCACTAATAGTCCTTAATCCGTGTATCCTCAATAATATACAAGAAGAACTACATTTAATATAGTCCGAATGACAAAAACTTAACAAAATGATATAACAAAAATGCTATAAAAAAGGGCTTTTCACCTTGCAAATGACACTACGATGCGTATAAACTCGTATATTAAATAGAGTAGAAAGTGTATATGATATAATCTAGTAAAAGGGGTACAAATCCTCACTTTTCTCTCTTTTTCTCTCCTTTCCCGCTGCTGATTGCTGTTATTTCTTCTTCTTCTTCTTTTTTTCTTTCACTCCCTGTATATCCCTGGATGAAAATGAAGAACTGCGCTGACAAAGCCTGCCAGAGGCAGCCGCAGATTGATCCGCGGCTGGCCGCAGATTGATCTGCGGCTAGCCTCGGTCCCCCCGCGCCGATCCTCGGTTTTTCCCGCGCCGTGCTCGAGTGCCGTGTCGTCAGACGTCCCATCATTGGCCGCAGATTGATCTGCGGCTGGCTGGGCTGATTTTCTCAATTTTCGTACCGCACCTCGATTCTCGTATCGTACTGTCGGTTCTCGCTGAAAGGCTTGTATTCTGCAGTCCGAGAACCGCTGGAAAACGTGCCATATCATTCAGGAATGCTCGTTTCGAATGACTACGACATGACATAGGGATCGCATTTGGAGCTTGATTTTCAGGGGTGCTGCCCCCCGATCCCCACTAGCTCACCGGTGAGCAGGTAAGCGTAGTGGCCATTAGTCGATTCCTGATATCCGCTCGTTGTCGTGTCGGCTTTGATCGCAAGTCGTTGTGGTGGCTTTGAGTGTTCGTACTTATGTCCACCTTCCGTTCTCGTAGGCTGGGTTAATTGACGATTTTGCCCTCCTGTCAGGGTCAGTATACGAAGTGGAAAATTTGGGTGTCTACACTCATTATATAATCAAGTCAATATACTAATAATATTCTTGTGTACTGATTATATATATATTTTTTATTAAAATTTGCGATCCATTAGCTATTACCATAAAATTTATAAATTAATGTCTAATATATAATTAAATAAACAGATTAATATATATATATATATATATATTATATATATATATATATATACACACACAATATGTATATTTCATTCTTATAATTAATAATATAAGAGGATTTTCTTAGAAAAATACTAATTATGATTATTAGAAAATTTTAGTTATAACTCGTGGAATAAAGTTAATTTCTTTAAAAATTAATGAATGTTAAAGTTATTACGTACTATATTTCACAAATATTGTGTAGAAATCATAGATAATAAATACATTAATTAATAGAGGATCAATTGTACTTCATAAATATTATCTAAAATCTAAATTAAGAACATTAATTATCCGAGATATACTCTATTTTATAAAATATTGTCTAAAAATCTTTAATAGAAAGTGAGTGGACCTACACTTTTTCTTCTTTTGTGAAATATATCCAAGGATAATGTCAAAATTTAACAAATTTAAGAATAATACTATGTGCACTAACTGTACACAAAAGGTTGTGCACTAAGGTTAGGACTCATATATATATATATATATATATATATATATATATATATATATATATTGCTTACCAATAAAAATGTATAAACTATTTAATTGTAGGTCTCGCTCCTTATTTTCTCTCCTTTTTTTATAGTGTGTGTGCACAACTTTTTGTGTACAGTTGATATCCCTAACATTACTCTAAATTTAATGTAATCATTTTAATAAAATAATAATAATAATAATAAAAATAATAATAATAATAATAATATACTACAAGAAAAAAGCTTATTTTCGACGGATTTTTCCGTCGAAAATAAGCTTATTCCGTCAGATTTATATTATTTTCGACAGAAAAATCCGTTGAAAATTCGGTCGAATATAAACTGGTCGGAGATTAGTCCGTCGCAAATTTGGTCGGAATTATTTATATTCGACGTAATTATTTCTGACTGTCGTTCCGTCGAACATAGGTTATATATTTGTGACAGAATTAATTCCGACCGAAGAAATCGATCGATTTTAAGGTCGCCACGCGTCGCTCTCCTAATAAATTTGCCAGGTTATTTCCGACAAAAATAAGATCCTCCGTCGGAATTAACCTAACACGTGTCAGTGTTCTGCGTTTCATTAATAAATTATTTCCGACAGAAATTCAGTTGAAAATAACCTATTCCGTCGGAATTAACAGTTTTTTTAAATAGTTTTTGTCGTTGCAATTTTCAAGTTTTTAAATAACATTGTTGTACTTGTAAACTTGTTTTATCACAACAACACATACAATACTATATCTTAAGAACACATACAACTATACTAACAACAACATATATACACGTTCTTAACAATAACAAATATAAACTAAATTACGATAAGTTAAACAAAAAATTATTTAAAACAATGATTTACAAAAAATTAAGTTAAACTAAACTAAAACAAGCTAAATTACAATGATTTACAAAAAATCAAGTTAAACTAAACTAAATAGAGATAAGTTATACTACAATGATTTAGAAAACTAAATCAAAATAAAGTATAATATACAACATAACCTTAGTAAAATTACAACTATCTACAAAAGACGGCTAGTACTACCACTGGTGTGAGGAGAATCATTTGACAGTGGAAGATGTTGCTACTCTGGTGTTTGACACCATTATCTCCTTGCTCGTCATTGCCACCATGCTTGGCATCGTTACCCTATTGATACAATAAAACATATAATATATTAGTAAACATATTTGATAATTAAAGAAACAGCTATATGATAATTAAGTAACAGACAGAATATACAACTTAAAATGAATATAATACTTGAGGAGGAGTCTAGGTTTGGCTCAGCAGGGGCCCAAAAGCCTCCACCAGTAGGGTAACTACCATCCGTACCACCTAGTTGTGTATCGCGGCGAACAGCTCCAGAAGGATACAAGTACTTTAGAGAGATACCAGTATTATGTCATCAAACCCATCAGAATCAACATCATTCTCATCATCTGATTCTATCTCTTCCTCTTCATTATCAATTTCTTCTTCGTTATCATTTTCAATGATGACATAGTCATTGACGACCATGTCTTCTTCAGCTTCCTCATCATCGGGTACGTCAATGATATCATATACGAGCACATCGTCATCATTTAGCACTATCTAGCTGGGATTGCTAATATTTTTTTTACAATGGCTCATCATCAGTCCCAAATAGACTCGCACCATCAAATGTCTGAGTCTTCGTTATGACAACTGTATACTGTTGGTCGATTTTGTAACCGAAAAATACGCGCAAGTATACGTGGTCAACAAGTAATACAATGATAAGATAGAGTTGTCGAACCCACAGGGAATTAACTCTAATGTATCCCCAAGTACTAACTCAATATCGACTCGATCTAAATCAAACTCTTTGATTTAAGAGATAGATAAAAGTTATATCTAAATTGCATGACATATAAATAATAAGAATAGATAGATAAAGGACGAAGATTGTAATTTCCCCCATTCAAGCATTTTGTCAAACACTTGGCGTGCAATGCTTTGTTCAAATATCATAACTCCCCTTTTAGATCAATTAGCCACATAAAATTGACATCCGAGAAACTACAATTACGTAAGAGTCTCTGTCGATGGTCAATTACAAATCTTCCTAATGCGGCATGTAGGTATATGTCTATCCTACACACTATCAAGAGACCAATTTCAAGAATAATTAACAAGACACATGCCACTAAATCTCATTAACCACCATTTTAATTACCAACTTTCACACAGGAAGTCATTAAGATTAGATTCTCAATTGGTTGCACACGGTATCTAGGTATATGTCTATCCTAAATACTATCAAGTTATCTATCATTGAGGATAATCAACAAGACACACGTCACTAAATCTTTATTAATCACCCACAATAATCTTTAACTTTCGTATGATATCATAACTAGGTCTCAATACTATAATCCGTTTGTCAAGTTCATATAGGTTCCCAAGGTAATTACTAGCCAAACAATTAATCTATAAGCATAGGTTATGATAACCAATTCATATGAGTAGCAATAATCAAAGGAAGAGAAATCAATTCAAATAAGCAATGGGTTCAATTACAATCTTAGATTAAAAACTAATTACATAGAGAAAAAAGATAAAGAAAGATAAAGGATGGCTTCCCCATTGTTGTTGGATGAAACTCCATTGAAGCACCTCCATTGAAGCTCCTCCAAGCTTTAGAAGAACTATGGCCAATGGCCATGGCCTCCCTCCTTTTGCTCCAAGCCTCCTCTCTCTCTCTAAATCTGATTTTTGAAGTCTAAAGATATCTAAGTCTGTCTAAGTCCGTCTAATCTCCTCAAAATGGAGGCTACATTTTCTATTTATAATGTTCCCATGAAAACCCTAACTTCCACTCGGATTTGGACCAAAAAAACCCGCACAGATTGCACTCAGTGCGAAATGGCGAGGCCCCGCTGGTTTGTGCGGAGGCCTCCGTGACCTCCCTGTATGCCCTGGCGCAGCCTCCATGGTCAGCGCGGAGGCCTCCATGCCTGCTGGCGCAGCCTCCGTGATTCTCACGGAGGCCTCCGTGGCCTGCTGCAGCTGGTGTCTATGTCAGCACTCTTGTGACTTGGTCGACGTCGTGCACACCCAAAGTGCAAATGTCATCAACTTCAATACCGAGCGTCGCCAAACGCTAATTTCCAAACTAAAACACGCCAACCACGGATAACCAAACACGGGCATTATGTCATTACAAAACAACGATCCGACGGTCTTTATTTCAATTCCTACAAAACACAATAAAAATACATAAAAGCAATAGAAACACATAAAAGAAATCTAAAACTACAATATCTAAAAATAAGATAAAAATACAATAAAATCACATAAAATACCCAAAGACTTACAAATTATCAAGGCCAAAAGTACCCAAATTGTGTGTATAAAACACACTCATCAAATACCCCCAAACTTAAACCTTTGCTTGTCCTCAAGCAAAACAAACACAACTAACGAAATTAAACACTTCTAATACAACCTAACTTGAGCAATGAATTAATAAGACGACAATGGTCTCAAAGGCATCAACACAAGAAGACTCAAGAGAACTTCAAAACTTTTCATGTCTAGAATTCCAACTAGTTAGTCATATCTTGCTTTAGCTCCCTTCCGTGTGTGTGTGAGTACCCAATAGCACTAAATCAATTATAGCTCGGATGAACTTATGCAACCACATTACCTTATGAAAGAAATCAAAATTAACTTCAAAAACCACATGTTTGACACATCACTCACCGCAAATGTATACAAATCACAAATTTCCAAAAATTTTGAGATCAAAGGACTTTAGGCGAGTGTATTTTATGCTCTATTTCAACCTAAACCCGCTCTTATGGGCGAGTGCATTTTACGCTCCATCTCAACCCACCGCAAGTTTTGCAATATAGCTATCTTTTCTTTTTCTTCAATATATAGGAGAGTGCGTCTTACACTCTATCTCCCCTAAGCATGTGTTTATGAATGAGTGCGTTTTACGCTCCATCTCAACTCACCACATGACCAACAAATCAAACCAAACTAACTTGGACACCTTGTTTCGAGTAATGTTTAAACGAGTTCTAGAGCTTATAGATATCTCCTACAAGTATTCGGTTATAAAAGTATTCTCTAAGCATACAACTAGCTTAATACTCACGGGTAAGTGCATAAAAGTGAAAGGACGCATAAGTAAAATACTAACCAATGAACGATAAGCACAAAGACTAAGCAACAATTGTCTACTTCTCATGAGTTAGACTCTCTTCAAACAAGCTATTATCATTAACCATGGATTATAGTTCAAATCAAATTAAAACAATGCTCAAGGGACACAACCTAAAAATAAATAATTTAAATTTTTTTTTGAAAAATATACTGAAAACACACAAATACTAAATTAAAAACACAAATACTAAATTAAAAACACACAAATACTAGATACTACCCCCAAACTTAAACTTGACATTGTCCTCAATGTCTGAAATAGGAAAAATTAAAACAGAAGACTTCCCTGAGAACGTGTCGAGTGCCATTGATATCATCTTTCATGTCCTCAAAGCTGGGAGCGTATTTTATTTTGCACGATAATCGGCACCTAAAAACAATTGACTAAAGAAATTAAAATGCAATCAAACAAAAACAAAACAATAGACTTGGGTTGCCTCCCAAGAAACGTTTGGTTTATAGTCCTCAACCCGACTTTATTTAAAACATAAATATAAGTTCAAATTAAGATCAAATCAATTGAAATTAATATTGGAAAAACATTAGAAGAACAATTCCCCGGCAACGGCGCCAAAAATTTGTTGGTCGATTTTGCAATCCAAAAATACGCGCAAGTATACGTGGTCAACAAATAATACAATGATAAGATATAGTTGTCGAACCCACAGGGAATTAACTCTAATGTATCCCCAAGTACTAACTCAATATCGACTCGATCTAAATCAGACTCTTTGATTTAAGAGATAGATGAAAGTTATATCTAAATTGCATGACATATAAATAATAAGAATAGATAGGTAAAGGACTAAGATTGTAATTTCCCCCATTCAAGCATTTTGTCAAACACTTGGCGTGCAATGCTTTGTTCAAATATCTTAACTCCCCTTTTAGATCAATTAGCCACATAGAATTGACATTCGAGAAATAACAATTACGTAAGAGCCTCTGTCGATGGTCAATTACGAATCTTCCTAATGCGGCATGTAGGTATATGTCTATCCTACACACTATCAAGAGACCAATTTCAAGAATAATTAACAAGACACATGTCACTAAATCTCATCAACCACCCTTTTAATTACCAACTTTCACATAGGAACTCATTAAGATTAGATTCTCAATTGGTTGCACACGGTATCTAGGTATATGTCTATCCTAAATACTATCAAATTATCTATCATTGAGGATAATTAACAAGACACACGTCACTAAATCTTTATTAATCACCCACAATAATCTTTAACTTTCGCATGATATCATAACTAGGTCTCAACACTATAATCCGTTTGTCAAGTTCATATAGGTTCCCAAGGTAATTACTAGCCAAGCAATTAATCTATAAGCATAGGTTATGATAACCAATTCATATGAGTAGAAATAATCAAAGGAAGAGAAATCAATTCAAATAAGCAATGGGTTCAATTACAATCTTAGATTAAAAACTAATTACATAGAGAAAAAAGATAAAGAAAGATAAAGGATGGCTTCCCCATTGTTGTTGGATGAAACTCCATTGAAGCACCTCCATTGAAGCTCCTCTAAGCTTTAGAAGAACCATGACCAATGGCCATGGCCTCCCTCTTTTTGCTCCTAGCCTCCTCTCTCTCTCTAAATCTGATTTTTGAAGTCTAAAGATGTCTAAGTCTGTCTAAGTCCATCTAATTTCCTCAAAATGGAGGCTACATGTTCTATTTATAATGTTCCCATGAAAACCCTAGCCTCCACTCGGATTTGGACCAAAAAAACCCGCACAGATCGCACTCAGTGCGAAATGGCAAGGCCCCGCTGGTTTGTGCGGAGGCCTCCGTGACCTCCCTGTATGCCCTGGCGCAGCCTCCGTGGTCATCGCAGAGGCCACCATGCCTGCTGGCGCAGCCTCCGTGATTCTCACGGAGGCCTCCATGGCCTGCTGCAGCTGCTGCATAGTACACTTAAATCGCTTGACTGGCTAACACGAATACGTCATCGGACGGTATCTTTTGTAACGCCCTCGAACTCCAGGTCTACCTTCATACCCAAGTCTAGTGCGTCATGGCGCTAAACATTCAACACATACACTCATAAAATCTTAAGATATCAATGCAACCCCCATATATTATAAAATTATCACTTCTAATCCCAAGTTCTAAGACCTTTACATCTTCAAAACATACAAATAATGACTATTACATCATTTATCTATTACATTTGTGACTTTAATCCGTCACAACAAATATATATAAAATTAACATGCGATCTTTTAATCAAATACTTGATCTCTTTCTTAATCTTCACCGGATTCTGTAACGACCGGGAATTCTTGATTTGCCTTGTAATTCGAATTTTTGAATATTAATGAATATATTATATTTTATTAATGTTATTTTGTGTTGCATATTTAAAGGTTATGTGACAACCTGGATTAAGTGAATGTATGAAGTTTTACGTGTTATAGTTTTGTTTAAGTGAATAATTGATTTCGCATAACGTTGCTAAATCACTATTCACGGGGCACGTTTCCCGATACACTATTCATGCCACAATATTTTTGTGTCTTTTCGATTTTAATAAATTTCATTAATACGTGTGAGAGAAGTGATAATTTTTCCCAACGCTGGAATATTTATTTGAGCTCGTTAGTGATTTAATTTATATCCGAAATGTATTATATGGGTGTTCTGAATATTTAGACAAATCCCATAATAATTATTTTTACCCATCCCAATATTTATGGTAATACTTATTTTAATTTTGGATAGAGTTATTTACCAAATTGGGTACAAAAATGGGAGTTTTTGGATATATTTTTGTGTATTTGAGTATTTATTTTGGCTTGTTACTCCAAGAGGGAACCAACCCATCATTTTTAGACCAATTAAATGGAGAGTAGAGGGGAGGGTCGGACAATATTGAGCAACTAACCCATTTCTCCCTAAATCACTCCCTCCAGTTCTCCCAAATCATTCATTCTCTCCCATTCCATCAGTAGATAGAGAGAGAGAGAGAGAGATGCAGAGAGGAAGAAGGAAGAAGGGGAAAGTCACCGGAAAAAGGGAAGAGAGTCGCTGAAAAAGAAAGGAGGAAGAAAAAGAAGGCACGGGTGGAAGAAGAAGAGGATCCAAGCAAGAAGGACCCCTCAAAGAAAAGCCTAGCAATCTTCTTAACCTCTAGAAAGGATTTATAGAGGTAAACAATCAATCAAATCCATTCCATTTGATTTCTTGTTCAGTTTTTCAAGTTTTTCTTAGTTTTGAGCTCTTAAGCTTGTGGGACGGATTTGTGGTGATTCTTGTTGTTTTTGTTTATTTTGGATATTTGTAAATGTTTTTAAGAGGTTATGTAAGCTATTAATAACATTAAAGTGGAACAAAAACACAAGAAATCCTTACCTTGGCTTAATGGAGTAAGAACAATGGACAAAACATAGACTTTGGACGTTCAGACCATTTTAGAGGACTGTAAAACTATGATTTTGTGTTTGTTAATTTTATTTGTTATTATGGTATGGTAGTTCCATGGGTTACGAAACTAACCCAGTTGGAATGGAGTAAAAAGGATTTAAAACGAGTTCGTAGTAATGATTTTTGTAAAACTTGTCAAGAACTCAAAAAATGGAGTATGGACTTAGTAATTTGATCAAAGATTTAGACTTGTTAATGTTTATAGGTGCTTCTACATTTTTGATATGTTGTAGCCCCATGAATTAGGAGTCCATAGAGTCCGAAATGGACCAATTTGAACGTGTGTAGGAGGAGATAAAAAGGTTGGAGTGGCCGGAGGTCGGAGTCGCAAACTGGGATCAAACCCAGAATCCGGCTATTGGTGAATGACGCCGCAATGTCATTCATAAGCCTTGCAGCCGTCGCCGCAGCGAGGGGCATACCAAGGAAAGGAACGGAGCTCAGCTGCAGTGACGCTTCTAAGCACTAAGCTTGGCGTCGCAGCGCCATATGACAGAAGACAGGAAACGGAGCCCACGCTACAGCGTGGCTTCTAATACTAAGCTTCACGCCGCAGCGACACCACGCGGTAGAGTCAGGACACGGGAACAACGCCATAACATGGGTTCTAGCAATGAGCCTCACGACGCAGCGTCAGTTCCGTGTCTAGACCGGGTCGGGTCAGTCAGGCCGGGTCGGACGTAATGAATTCTTTTCAGCGAGTCCAAAACTTATAATTTTGCACAAAATGATTAAACAAGTTAGTTATTTACACCTTGTTAAGCCTTAATTGCTTAATTGTCCCGATGAGCGAGACCCCCGACTGAGTAGTCGTAGTGGCAATCAATGTACTTTAATGATGTTGTGTCTGTTTTAAACCTAGTCTTTATGTGAATAATTATTATATGAATATGTATTTACATGTGTAGGATATTAAGGAGCGTGTGTTGTAATATTGTAGCAGACGCACCAGGCAAGTTTCCTAACACTTGTTTAACCCTTGTGTTGGGCAAGTTCCCTAACTTCATTCTTTTTATATATTGAATGCAGGTTTCTTAAACTTACTCAACCCTTACATTTGAGCAAGTTTCCTATTTTATACAAATGTTGTATATTGTTGCAAGTTTCATGACTCAAATCGAGTTATTACTTCAAATTATATTAGTGTATTAATTATTGTAAATTACTCCACATCAAGGGTAATTATTGATATTCGCACCTTGTGCATTTGAATTCGTAATCTGTTGTTGGACTGTGAAACGTAAGTTCTTCATTCATGAACTGTTTAAGAAGATAGTCTACGCCACTTGTTTCGGCTAGACATGTACAGGTTATTATTTTAAAAGCTAACCAAACCGATTGTTCGTATGGATTCTTGGACTGAGAGAGCAACCCTTATTTAGGGGATTTTAATGTGTCGGTTATTTGATTCAGTCAGAGTTAAATGTTATGCATATACATAGGGTACGAGAGGCTGATCCCCTCGAGTACTACTGATGGGCCAAATGTTTAAGAGGGTTAGTCGAATGACTGATCCTTTGGCCAAAAAGTTCATGGTCTATTGGACCACTCAGCAGTAAATAATCAATATTCATTATTTCATTTGAACTTTGATTATATTGTCAGCTATTTCTTCAATGTTCTTAAATTGTTGAACTA